>CAWUFW010003339.1:0-1200000 GCA_963921515.1 Calotriton arnoldi
GATGTAATATGACGTCATCAGTAGTGCATTGCGTGGGTGCGAGTTATAGAACTATAAAGGCTGAATTTCTCTGGTTCTGTGCGATTTAAATGTCACCCTAACTATAATGTCCCTGTAACCTTTGGTTTTTTTCTATGAATTTCTAACGTTTTTTAAATGCTAATTCCTAACTATATCGTCCCTGAAACCTGTGGTTTTGTCAGTGAAACAAAAAAATATATATATATATATGTATATGTATATATATATGTGTATGTATTATCTACTGGTGGTCGCCAGTAGATAGTTATAGTTAGGACCTATTTTCCATAGGAAATCCGCAACATTCTATTGGAAATAACGTTGGCGCCGGTTGACGAATCTTGCGAAATTTTCCAACTTGTTGGGGCGCTCCGGTCCGCTCCTATCCTGAAAGTCTCGGGGTGATTCGGCAAGCGGGGGCCGAGAAAAAAGGGGGGTCCCAAAACGTGTTTTCCCCATGCAATTTTCCATAGGAACCTTTAGTCGCAGCTACAGCCCGAACTGCTGAACGGAATTACACCAAATTTGCCAAAAAGGTAGCCCTTGGTTCAGGGTCGTGCCTTTTGCTTAACTGGTGTAAATCCGTTCAGTAGTTCCTGAGAAATTTGAAAAAGAAAACACCTATATATCTGGGCGGAGCCTAACCACACATGTCATCGTGAGATCTGATTGGCTGTCAGCACTTCATCCTGGAATTGCTGGCAGCCATCTTGGGACCAATATAAATGATAGTACCCCATTGAAATGCATTGTAGTGAATCGAAGATTTTGAGGGTTACCAAAAGGAGAACTATAAAGGGTGATAACAGACTTTAGTTACATTAGAATTCATTTGTTGATGGTACCATACTAATTTCAGGAATTGTGGTGTGTTCTAAGGTGATTTTACCCTGTGAAAAACCTTCTGCTGGGATATCATGAATTATGTTTGAGAGAAAACTATTTTCACATGCTTGTCCCATACAGTTTTGGAAGGTGCTCCAGAAGCTAAAATGAGAGCATATTTTCTGTAAATTCACATTATCTTTCTCAGTCATGTGAGAATGAAGTCTGACATTCTCAGTAAAACATGTACATCCAACAAGGGCAGAGACTGTCAGTTGATTCCTTTGTGTTCTACTGCAGCTTCCCAGAGTGTTCTAAAGAACAACTAGAATGCTAACAGCCTTACTTATGACAAAATGATGGCACACCTGAAGCCATCTTGATTGGAATAAACTGGTAACACTTAAAACATTTAATTTAAAAAGGAACAAAATGATGGGGTTCATTTTGTCATAGAAATTATGGTTAGTGCTGTAGAAAGAAAAATTAGGACATGTTTCAAGTGTGATCTCAAATATCTTCCTGTTATATTTCAACAGGAGCAGCCTGTCAGTTGATGCCTTTGTGTTCTACTGCAGCTTCCCAGAGTGTTCTAAAGTACAACTAGAGCGCTAACAGTCTTACTTATGACAAAATTATGGCACACCTGAAGCCATCTTGATTGGAATAAACTGGTAACTCTTAAAACATTTAATTTAAAAGGAACAAAATGAGGGGGTTCATTTTGTCATAGAAATTATGGTTAGTGCTGTAGAAAGAAAAATTAGGACATGTTTTAAGTGAGATCTCAAATATCTTCCTGTTATATTTCAACAGGAGCAGCCTGTCAGTTGATGCCTTTGTGTTCTACTGCAGCTTCCCAGAGTGTTCTAAAGAACAACTAGAGCGCTAACAGTCTTACTTATGACAAAAGTATGGCACACCTGAAGCCATCTTGATTGGAATAAACTGGTAACACTTAAAACATTTAATTTAAAAAGGAACAAAATGAGGGGGTTCATTTTGCCATAGAAATTATGTATAGTGCTGTAGAAAGAAAAATTAGTGCTAAAACACTACCCCCAGCACGACACCCTACACTACCCAAACATAACTGCACTACCCTAAACCCAAAAACACAACCACCAGCACGACTCCCTACACTACCCAAACACCACTGCACTACACTAAACCCTAAATATACCCCCAGCATGACCTCCCACACTACACAAACACCACTGCACTACCCTATACCCTAAAACACAACCCCCTACACTACACAAACACGACTGCACTACCCTAAACCCTAAAACACTACCCACAGCATGACCCCTTCACTACACAAACACCACTGCACTGCCCTAAACCCTAAAACACTACCCCAGCACTACCCCTACACTACCCAACACCACTGCACTAACATAAACCCTAAAACACTACCCCAGCACAACCCCCTACACTACACAAACACCACTGCACTACCCTAAACCCTAAAACACTACCCCCAGCACGACTCCCTACACTACCCAAACACCACTGCACTACCCTAAACCCTAAATCTACCCCCAGCATGACCCCTACAGTACCCAAATACCACTGCACTACCCTAAACCCTAAAACACTACCACCAGCATGACCCCCTACACTACTCAAACACCACTGCACTACCCTAAACCCTAAAACACTACCACCAGCATGACCCCCTACACTACTCAAACACCACTGCACTACACTAAACCCTAAAACACTACCCCAGCATGACCCCCTACACTACCCATACACTACTGCACTACACTAAACCCTAAAACACTACCACCAGCACGACCCCCTACACTACTGCACTACCCTAAACCCTAAAACACTACCCCCAGCACGACCCCTATACTACCCAAACACCACTGCACTACCCTAAACCCTAAAACACTACCCCCAGCACGACCCCCTACACCACCCAAACAGCACTGCACTACCCTAAACCCTAGAAAAGAAACCCCACCCCATGCCCAATCCCCCTTACCTCTCACTCGTCATGGTTCCTCTCTCCTCGTGGTTCCTGCTTCACGTCATCTCTGAGGGCGGTGCACGTCGTTGTGAGGAAACAGAACAGCCTCTGTTTCCTTACAACGACATGGATCGTCTACATGTTTTTTAGAACGCATGGTCATTTACCATACATACCTTTACATCAAAATTCATTGTAAAGGCATGCATGGTAAATGACCATGCATTCTAAAAATGCGTAGTAATGACTTTGTGATGTACAACGCATGCGTGGTAATGCATGCGTTGTAATGGTATCGCAAAGTAAAAAAGTCGTTGTAACGGCTGTTTACCGATCGAAGCTGGCCCCTGTTCTTCAGTGAGACGTTTATTTGATTAATTAGGAGGAAGGAATGTGTTTTTTTACCGAAAAGTGCATTCCCGGCTGTTGTATTGTGAAAGTGTCCGCGTGGCCTGGTTTCTACTTCCGGTGAGAGAGTGGAAGAGTCTGTTTGGATCCAAAGGAGTTCTGTTGTTGGACGGGGCCGGCGCGACATGTCATCAGAAAACATAGCTAATGGAAAGCGTCCTCCCTGAAGTGTGGAGCAGTGCCGTGAGAGGTCAACGAGTGTGCGTCCCACCGCAGTATGACCGTACCGCGTGACCCATGTGCCGCCTCCAGGGTACGGGAGGCAGAAGCGGCATAGCAGGTCCTCTTGAAGACCGTTGTAGCACTAATTCTACATTTTGGTACCAGGGCATTTTAACTTCGTTGTTCCTGCCAGATACAAAGAGAAGATCCTGTGTTATTCAGTGCCCTCGTTACCTTTTTTGTGGGTTGTGGTGCTTGTCACTTCGCTGCCCCGCCGGTGCACACGACTGGGCACCCCACCTCGTGTGCCATCTGCAGGGCCTCTGCCCTTGGATCACTGGTTTTGGTTTCTGGAGTGGCAACATAAACAGTTGCTCCCAAAGGACTAGCCTGAACACTTAGGTGAATATCCCCTGCACCAGCATTCCACGGAAATTCTTTACTAGCTCTCCCACATCAACGAGCACGGCTCCGCTCGCGACACCGTATGACATCATCGGAGCCATAAGAGGACCTCGTCGGCGTGCTGACGTCAGTTCCACCCATTTTTTCCATGCCACCGAGGCAAACAGGGGACCGAGACATTTTCACATGTATACATAGTATAATAAATATATATATATTCACTGAAAAAACCATAGGTTTCAGGCACGTTATAGTTAGAAATTAGCATTTAAAAAACCTTATAAATTCACTGAAAAAACCATAGGTTTCAGGCACGTTATAGTTAGAAATTAGCATTTAAAAAACCTTAGAAATTCACTGAAAAAACCATAGGTTTCAGGGGCGTTATAGTTAGTTGGACATTTAACTCAGTACAAAACCATAGAAATTCCCCCGTTATAGTTAGTTCAGCTAACTATAACTCATGCACTCGCATAAGCACTGCTGATGACGTCACATATTACATCACTCATGACATGGTCAGTGACATCACTCATGACATCACTGATGACATCACTCATGACATCATCCAGTGAATGTGTGTTTTTCTGAAAATTAAATATGTTTTATATATGTATATCTCAAGGTCGATGGAAGAATAAATGGGTATATAAGTGTCTAAATGGATGATTTTTTTGTAAAATTGATTGTATAACTGACTTAGTGTATCTTAGTGAATACATGGGTTAGTGAGTAATGTTTAAATATGAAAATATCTGTATCAGTCTCTCACTTTGTGTATAAGTGGCTGCATGGGTTGGTGAGTAGCTACATGAGTGTCTATATGGGTTATTAGTTGGTTTTTTGAGTATCAGTATGAGTGTCTGAGTGTCTGTATGGTTCGGTGGGGGTATTACTTAGTGCATAGATGCATGAATGAGTGACTCACTGTTTGTATGTGTTGAAGACAGCATGTGTGCAGGACTGTATAGGTGGATGAGTATGTGTATGGGTCTGTTAGTGAGTGAATGACTGTCTCAATAGTGTCTTTATGAGTAACTACATATGTTTTAAACTAGTATATGTGAGTATTGGTGTATATAAGTGAGTATATGTGAGAGTGAGAGATTGGAAGAGTTCCTGTACAAATAAGTAGGTGTTTCTATAAGTGATTGTTTAAGAGAGTAAGTATGTGTAAGTTTCTGTAGAAGTAAGTGTGGTAGTGTGTGTATAACTGTATATGCAAGTAAATGGATGTTTGATACTTTGTTTGCATGTGTGACTATGTGTGTGAGTAACTCTATGGATGAGTGGTGGTGTGTAACAGGATGTATAGGTGTATGAGTACATATGACGAGTGAGTACATGTATGAGTGACTGTATAGGGACTGTTGGTGAATGAGTGGATGTGTGTGTAGATCTTGGAATTACTGAATAGGTGTGTTGTAACTGGTATTGGTATGTCCATTGTTTTGAAAATGTTAGTTTGTATTTTTGAGTGTGTGTATCAAAGGTTATATTAGGGTGAGAGGAGGTCTGCCACTCTATCACAAGGATGATGTCATCAGTGATGTCATCAGTGATGTCATTTGAGATGTCATCAGTGATGTCATGAGTGATGTCACTGACCATGTCATGAGTGATGTAATATGTGCCGTCATCAGCAGTGCATTGCGGGAGCATGAGTTATAGTTAGCTGAACTAACTATAACGGGGAATTTCTATGGTTTTGTACGAGTGAAATGTCCAACTAACTATAATGCCCCTGAAACCTATGTTTTTTTCAGTGAATATATATATATATATATCCTGATACAAAGCAGTTCTTCCCGGGAAATCTGCCCGTTGTTTGGTGGCGCGTTGAGCCGGTAGAGGTTCAGCCGGCATTAACATAAACCACAGATCCAAAATAAAGCGCGCTCTCAGATGCAGGTGGAAAGCAGTGTCGATTTATTCCTCAGAATGTTACGCGTTTCGAAAGTTACACTTTCTTGATCACAGAAAGTGTAACTTTCGAAACGCGTAACATTCTGAGGAATAAATCGACACTGCTTTCCACCTGCATCTGAGAGCGCGCTTATTTTGGATCTGTGGTTTATATATATATATATATGTATGTGTATATTATCTACTGGCGGTCGCCAGTAGATAGTTATAGTTAGGACCTATTTTCCATAGGAAATCCACAACATTCTATTTGAAATAACTCTTGCGTCGGTTGACGAATCTTTGCGAAATTTTCAAACTTTATGGCCCGCTCCGGTCCGCTCCTACCCTGAAAGTTTCGGGGTGATTCATCAAGCGGGGGCCGAGAAAAAAGGGGGGTCCCTAAACGTGTTTTCCCCATTCATTTTCCCATAGGAAACTTTAGCCACGGCTACAGCCCGAACTGCTGAACGGAATTACACCAAATTTGGCAAAGAGGTAGTTTTTGGTTCAGAAAGAACCCTTTTTGTTAAATGGTGTAAATCCGTTCAGTAGTTGCTGAGAAAATAAAAAGTAAAATCACATATATATCTATAGCCGCGTAGGGTCCGCGTACCCTCCCGATCACGAGCTGCATGCTAATTGGCTGTCAACACTCCAAATCAGGAAGTGTTGGCAGCCATTTTATCCCTCGGTAGAACGAGGCAGAGAAACAAGTGTGTAAACGCACAAAGGGGGCAGGGTAGAAACACCCTGACCCCCTAGGTCTGCTCAGGGGGTCCCACAAGGACCCCCTGGGCAGAATAAAGCATTTTAACAAAAAAAAAATCGTCAGGATACGCTTAGGGTGCGCGGATCCTGCAGTAAAAAAAAAAAATTGAATCGCTGTCTCCCGCGCTTCGATGCTATTTTGCCCCCGGGTGGGCCAAGTCCCGGGGGCATGCGGGGGGTGGGTTTATAGTTAATGGGGAGGCCTCTAAGCCCGGGACCGCCACTCCCGGGCTTTCTAAAAATGGCGCGGAGGGCCTGGCCCTCCCGCAGACCGCCACCCCCGGGGCTTCTTTTTAAAAATTTTAAATACCTGTGTGGGGGGCTCCAGCCCCCACACGCCCCAGGGACCGCCACCTCCCGGGGCACTAAAAATGTTAAAATGGGGGTCCGTTTCGACCTCGAGCCCCGGGAGCACAACCTCCCCAGGCTTTGCAGAAGTGGGGAGGGGGCCGAGCGGCCCCCTCCTGGAGCCTGTGGTGGCCCTGGGGACCGCCACCCCCAGGGCCGGCTCCTGCAGTGTCCCGGGTGCCTACCCCCGGGACACTGCTGTTTGCAATTGCAGGACGGGAGTCTCGCGGCTCCCGTCCTGTCATTGCAAACTTGCTTTGCTTCATTGAAGCGAGAGCAGGGAAACCTGCTCTCGCTTCAATGAAGCAAAGCAAATTGCTTTCCATAAGGGGAGCTGCATGTCAGCAGCTCCCTTATGGAAAAGCAATGCCGGCTCACGCAGGACGCGGGGAGCCGGCGGGACCGTGCGGGGATTGGGGACCCCCCCACGGTCCCCAACGTGTGGCCAGGCCCCGGGGGATGGGGTCCCCGGGGCCATTAGTGGCCCGGGAGGGGGGCCATGCAGCCCCCCTCCCAAAAAAAAGGAATTAAACAAAAAAAAGGACGCAAAGGCCGGCCCCGGGGGATGGGGTCCCCGGGCCTTTAATGGCCTGAGGAGGGGGGCCACGCAGCCCCCCTCCAAATATTTAATTTTTTTAAAAAAGAGGGCATGCCCAGGGGGATGGGGTCCCCGGGGCAAATACAGGCCCAGGGAAGGGGGGCCACGCGGCCCCCTTCCCGTTTAAAAATAAAAAATAAAAAAAATAAAAGAACAGCCTCAGGCCCCGGGGGATGGGGTCCCCGGGGACAAAAGTGGACGAGGAAAGGGGGGCCACGCAGCCCCCCTCCCATAAAAAAAAAAGGAAGCAAAAAAAACGGCATCGTGCCGGAGTCCCCGCCCCCTCCCTGCAGCACTCTGCAAACGCGCCCCCTGGCGCATTGTAAGAAGGGGAAGTAATTCCCTTTGAATACTGGGGGTCCCTGGGGCCCAACTAACCCACCGGGAATCTCCAGTATGCGCCAGGGGGCTGCGTTGCAGACAGGTGTACAGAGGCCACGCCCCTTTTTACACCTCTGTGCAACGCAGCTCTGTGGCACTTTTTGGAGCTACATGGTGCGCTAGTTGGACTCCAGGGACCCTCAGGATTCAAGGGGACTTAATCCCCCAACTTAAAACGCGCCACGGGGCACGTTTGCACAGTGGTGAAGGGAGGGGGCGGGGCTTCAGGTGACATGTGTTCAAACAGGCCCCGTGGCGTGTTTTAAGATGGGGAATTAAATCCCCTTCAATCCTGAGGGTCCCTGGGGGCCAACTAGCCCACCAGGTACCTCCAGTGAGCGCCACGGAGCTGCGTTGCAGAGAGTTGTAGAAAGGGGCGTGGCCTCTGAACACCTCTCTGCAAAGCAGCTCTCTGGCGCATACTGGAGGTATCTGGTGGGCTAGTTGGCCCCTAGGGACCCTCGGGATTGAGGAGGAATTAATTCTCCAACTTAAAACGCACCACAGGGCGTGTTTGCAGATATGTCACCTCAGGCCCCACCCCTTCCTTCACCATTGTGCAAATATTCCTCTAAAATCAGCCGAACTACGAATTCCTATTTACTCACCTGTTATCAGGAGAGACCTCAGTGCTGCATCTTTGAACCCAGTACTGATCCTGAAAAGTAATTTTAACCGTACTTACCAGTAACTTGAATTTCCTTCCATAGGATATCATTGCCTGCTTTTTGCTTAAAAAGTTTCTGTCGATTTTTGAAACATACAAATATTCCTCTAAAATCATCCAACTACGAATTCCGATTTACTCACCTGTTATCAGGAGAGACCTCAGTGCTGCATCTTTGAGCCCAGTACTGATCCTGAAAAGTAATTTTAACCGTACTTACCAGTAACTTGAATTTCCTTCCATAGGCTAACATTGACTAGTTTCACTTGGAAATTCTTCTAAGTGTGGAGTTTTGGAACTTTATAATATTCCTCTAAAATCAGCCAAACTACGAATTCCAATTTACTCACCTGTTATCAGGAGAGAACACAGTGCTGCATCTTTTAGCCCTGCACTGACCCTGAAAAGTAATTCTAACCGTACTTACCAGTAACTTGTATTTCCTTCCATAGGAATCCATTGTCTGGTTTTCAGCAGAAAAGTTTGTGTCGATTTTCACAAACTACAAATATTCCTTAAAAATCGCCTGTATGACTTAAACGCATTCTTTCAACTGTTTACAGGAGATGCACCAGTGCTGGATCCAGGATCCACCACTGAGTAAGAAAAAGTAACGATAACACTACTTACCTGCTAAGTGAATTTCCTCCCATAGGATAACATTGGTGATTCTATGTTAAAAAGTTTCTGTCAACTTTTAAAATACAATAATATTCCTTAAAAATCACTACTGTAACCAAAACGCTTTTACTCAACTGTTTACAGGAGATGTCCCAGGACTGAATCTAGGATCCAGTCCTGTGGTTAGAAAAGTAATCCATAAAGTAACTAAGTGCATTTAACTAGAAATTCACATTGAGCTCAATGTTGCATTGTGTTTGAAATTCTGTTGCCCATTGCAACAACTGTAACTAC
The DNA here is from genome assembly GCA_963921515.1 of Calotriton arnoldi. NCBI lineage: Eukaryota > Metazoa > Chordata > Amphibia > Caudata > Salamandridae > Calotriton > Calotriton arnoldi. The sequence continues at coordinate 9,388 of CAWUFW010003339.1, forward strand.
TGTACTTAAAAGTCTATTGCCTATTTGCAAAGTATTTAAACTAAAGTAATTCATTCTGAGAAAGTATATTTTGTAATGTAATGTATAATGTAATTACAATGTAATTTAAAAAATAAAATATCTAAAAATAAATAGTTTTAAAAAATGTAGTAAATCAGTATCAAAAAAATAAATATAACAATTAATACATTTAAAAATTGTCATTTACAAAACCTTTGAAATTCACTGAAAAAAACCATAGGTTTCAGACATGTTATAGTTAGGAATTAGCATTTAAAAAACCTTTGAAATTCACTGAAAAAACCATAGGTTTCAGGCACGTTATAGTTAGAAATTAGCATTTAAAAAACCTTTGAAATTCACTGAAAAACCATAGGTTTCAGGCACGTTATAGTTAGAAATTAGCATTTAAAAAACCTTAGAAATTTACTGAAAAAACCATAGGTTTTAGGGACAGTTATAGTTAGTTGGACATTGCACTCGTACAAAACCATAGAAATTCCCCCGTTATAGTTAGTTCAGCTAACTATAACTCGCGCCCGCAATGCACTGCTGATGACGTCACATATTACATCACTCATGACATGGTCAGTGACATCACTGATGACATCACTGATGACATCACTGATGACATCTCAAATGACATCACTGATGACATCATCCATGACATCATCCATGTGATAATTTCATGCATCTTCTCACACCCTAATATAACTTTTGATACACCCACTCTAAATTACAGACTGCCATTCTCAAAACCATAGACACTCCAACACCAATAACTACATACCCACTCACTGATTCTTAGGTCTACACACACATCCACTCACTCACCTGTACAGTCACTCATACTTACGGGCACTCAGTACAGGACTATCATATGCACTCATACACCTACATAGACACTCACACACCGCCACTCATCCATAGAGGTACTCACACACCTAGTCAATCATGCAAATAATTAATCACACTGCCATTTACTCACCTATACAGTTATACACACACCAGCTCACTTACTCATACAAATACTAGCACATTCTTACGCTCTTATACAATCACTAATACAAGTACACACTCATCCATACAGCCACTCTCACAATCACACACTCTCACTTATACCCATTTATATACTCCAACACACATATATACTGCCTTTCACATATGTAGTTACTCACACATGTACCACTGAGATATACATTCACTCACTAACACACCCATACACACACTCACCCACCCATACAGTCCATCACAGATGCACTCTTGAAACCATGCACCCAGTGAATCACCCACTGATGCATCTATGTGCAGTCACACACACCCCATCCACACAAACACTCAGGCACCCATAGAGATACTCATACAACCAATCAATAACTCATATAGACACTCATGTAGCTATTTACAAACCCATGCAGCCACTTACACACCAACAGACAGACGGATAAAGACATTCACACAGTTTAGTCACTAACCCATGCATTTAGTAAGATACGTTTAATCACTCACTTATAGAGTCAGTCACGCACCTACTAAATCATCCATCCAGACACTTATACACCCACTCATTATTCAATACACCTTGGCATATATAGTAAACATATTTAAACTTTATAGAAACACACAGTCACTGCATGATGTCATCAGTGATGTCATTTGAGATGTCATGAGGGATGTCATCAGTGATGTCACTGACCATGTCATGAGTGATGTAATATGTTACGTCATCAGCAGTGCATTGCGGGGGCGCGAGTTATAGTTAGCTGAACTAACTATAACGGGGGAATTTCACGGGTTTTGTACGAGTGCAATGTCCAACTAACTATAACTGTCCCTAAAACCTATGGTTTTTTCAGTGAATATATATATATATCCAGCCTTTTTAGTCGCGTAGACACCCAAGCCACTTACAATGGTGGGCCGAGGCGGGGTCACGAATCCCAATAAATCCAACCAGTATTGTTGCAACAATGTAACAGACAATACACCACCGCCACAGCAATTCTTTCAGTGTGAATTTTTAATCACAAAGACCAAGTCACTCTACGCGTTTCGGAGTGTCCTGCTCCTTTTTCACGAGTAAAAGTGAATGTAATACACAGTGTATTTGAAATGTCATGTGACACCTCTACAATAGACAGTGAAAACAGACACATTTCGGAAAGCATTGATCTTACAAAAGTGGAAAATAATTTTTCAACAGTGTTCTGACAACATAATATAAACATTACTTCATGTTCAAAACCAATTTAGACAATGACATTTAATATTAAGCAAGTGCGTATTGTTTATGGAAGAAGACTTGTTCCTCGTTCTGGCAAATGCGGGAGCCGTTTCATTTTAACACGTGATTAAAGCTTGATGCTGCATAGTGTTCATATGCGCTGAGTGTCAATATTTGGCAAAAAGGTAGCCCTTGGTTCAGAGTCGTGCCTTTTGGTTAAATGGTGTAAATCCGTTCAGTAGTTCCTGAGAAAATCAAAAGTAAAATCACATATATATCTATGGCCGCGTAGGGTCCGCGCACCCTCCCGATTACGAGCTGCATGCTAATTGGCTTTCAACTGGCTGTCAACACTCCAAATCAGGAAGTGTTGGCAGCCATTCTGTGCCTCGGTAGAACCGAGGCACAGAAACAAGTGCTCAAAATGCAAAAAGGGGGCAGGCTAGAAACACCCTGACCCCCTAGGCCTGCTCAGGAGGTCCCACAAGGACCCCAAGGGCCAAAAAAAGCATTTTTTTTTTTTTTTTTTTTTAAATCGGCAGGATGCGCTTAGGGTGCGCGGATCCCGCCGTGAAAAAAAAAAAACGAAGCGCGGACTCCCGCGCTTTGTTGTTATTTGGCCCCCGGGTGGGCCAAGTCCCGGGGGCATGCGGGGGTTTGTCAAATTCCCAAGCCCCGGGGACCACCACCCCCGGGGCTTCAACTAAATAAGGGTGGCGGGGGCACACGGCCCCCCCGCAGCCCCGGGGACTGCCACCCCCCCGGGGCTTCTTTTTATAATAAATAAATGACCTGTGTGGGGGGCTCCAGCCCCCACATGCCCCGAGGACCGCCACCTCCCCGGGGCACTAACAAAAGAAATGTGGGGTCCGTTTCGGACCTCGAAGCCCAGGGACCACCACCTCCCCGGGGCTTTACTAATGAAGGGAGGGGGCCACTCGGCCCCTCCTGGAGCCCTCCATGGCCCTGGGGACCGCCACCCCCAGGGCCGGCTCCCTGCAGTGTCCCGGGGTGCCTATCCCCGGGACACTGCTGTTTGTAATGGCAGGGCAGGAGCCTCGCGGCTCCCGCCCTGTCATTGCAAACTTGCTTGCTTCATTGAAGCGAGAGCAGGGAAACCTGCTCTCGCTTCAATGAAGCAAAGCATATTGCTTTTCCATAAGGGGAGCTGCATGTCAGCAGCTCCCCTTATGGAAAAGCAATGCCGGCTCCTGCAGGACGCGGGGAGCCGGCGGGACGGTGGGGAGATTGGGGACCCCCCACGGTCCCCAACGAGTGTCCAGGCCCCGGGGATGGGGTCCCTGGGGCCATTAGTGGCCCGGGAGGGGGGCCACGCAGCCCCCCTCCCCAAAAATGAATATATATATATTTTTTTAAAAAGGACAGAAAGGCCGGCTCTGGGGGATGGGGTCCCCGGGGCCTTAAATGGCCTGAGGAGGAGGGCCACGCAGCCCCCCTCCAAATAATTTTTTTTTTAAAAAGAGTGGGCATGCCCCGGGGGATGGGGTCCCCGGGGCCAATAGGGGCCCAGGGAAGGTGGGCCACACGGCCCCCTTCCCGAAAAGAAAATGCTCAGGCACTGGGGGATGGGGTCCCCGGGGCCAAAAGTGGCCGAGGGAAGGGGGGCCACGCAGCCCCCCTCCCATAAAAAAAGAAAAAAAAAAAAAGACCGGCATCGTGCCGGAGGCCCTGCCCCTCCCTGCAGAACTCTGCAAACGTGCCCCCTGGCGCATTGTAAGATGGGGAAGTAATTCCCCATGAATATTGGAGGTCCCTGGGGGCTAACTAGCCCACCAGGAACATCTAGTACGCGCCAGGGTGCTGCGTTGCAGAGAGGTGTTCAGAGGCCACGCCCCTTTTTACACCTCTCTGCAACGCAGCTCTGTGGGGCTTACTGGAGGTACCTGGTGGGCTAGTTGGACCACAGGGACCCTCATGATTCAAGGGGACTTAATCACCCAACTTAAAACACACCACGGGGCGCGTTTGCACAGTGGTGAAGGGAGGGGGCGGGGCCTGAGGTGATATGTGTGCAAACATGCCCTGCGGCGTGTTTGAAGTTGGGGAATTAATTCCTCTTCAATCCTGAGGGTCCCTGGGGGCCAACTAGCCCACCAGGTACGTCCAGCAAGCGACACAGAGCTGCGTTGCAGAGAGGTGTAAAAAGGGGCGTGGCCTCTGAACACCTCTCTGCAACGCAGCTCCCTGGCGCATACTGGAGGTACATAGTGGGCTAGTTGGACCCCAGGGACCCTTAGGATTCAAGGGACTTTATCCCCCAACTTAAAACGGCCAGAGGGCGTGTTTGCACACATGTAACCTCAGGCCCCCCCTCCCTACACCAGTGTGCAAACACGCCCCATGGCGCGTTTTAAGAGGTAGTTTTAATCCCCCTGCCCTATTATGTACTAGGGAGTTACAGAGGAGGTCATGCTAATCACAGGGGTACCCCAACGCATAGTGTTCCCTAGTGTATGTAGGTATTTTAACTGTATTCTAAGTGTCTTTTACCATAGCACTGGCTCTAGGCCTAGTTAGTCAGAGTCAGTTACCACCAGTACACGTCTGGAAAAGGTGTGGGCACAGGATGATTTTGCAACAAGGCCTCTTTCTGCTCCTCTGTTGGGTCTTTCTGCACATGTCTTGCTTCTTCCTGGATTTTTCTTCGTCTTTGTGGACTTCTGTTTCTTTCGACATTTCTTTTGCTTCTTTCTGTGCGTTTTTCTTCTTTCTTCACATGTCCTACTTCTGTATGCATAGTTACAAACTAGCATTTGATAAACCTTTGAAATTCACTGAAAAAACCATAGGTTTCAGGCACGTTATAGTTAGAAATTAGCATTTAAAAAACCTTTGAAATTCACTGAAAAAACCATAGGTTTCAGGCACGTTATAGTTAGAAATTAGCATTTAAAAAACCTTAGAAATTCACTGAAAAAACCATAGGTTTTAGGGAAAGTTATAGTTAGTTGGACATTGCACTCGTTCAAAACCCGTGAAATTCCCCCGTTATAGTTAGTTCAGCTAACTATAACTCGCGCCCCCGCAATGCACTGCTGATGACGTCACATATTACATCATTCATGACATGGTCAGTGACATCACTGATGTCATCACTGATGACATCTCAAATGACATCACTGATGACATCATCCACGTGAAAATCTGATGCACCTCCTCACACTCTAATATAACCTTTGATACACCCACTATAAAATACAGACTACCATTTTCGAAACCATCGACACACCAAAACCAGTTACTACATGCGCACTCACTGATTCCTAGGTCTACACACACATCCACTCATTCACCCATACAATCACTCATACATGCAGTCACTCATCAATACAACACTATCATATGCACTGATACACCTATACAGACACTCACACACCGCCACTCATCCATGGAGTTACTCACACACCTAGTCAGTCATGCAAATAATCAATCACACTCCCATTTACTCACCTATACAGATACTAACGCATATTTACTCTCTTATATAATCACTGATACAAGTACACACTCATCCATACAGCCACTCTCACAATCACTGACTCTCACGTATAGTCATTTATACTCCAACTCTCACATACAGCCTTTTCCCTATGTAGTTACTAGGACATGTACCACTGAGACATCCATTCACTCACCAACACACCCATACACACACTCACCCGCCCATACAGCTGTTTTCACATGCACTCTTGAACCCATACACCCAGTGAATCAACCACTCACACATCTATGCACAGAGTCACACACCTCACACCCACCCACACACACAATCAGTCTCCCATTCAAATTCTCAAGCAACCAATCAATAACCGATATACACACTCATGTAGCTACTCACCAACCCATGCATTCAGTAAGACACATTTAATCACTCACTTATACAGTCAGTCATGCACCTACTAAATCATCCATCCAGACACTTATACACCCACTCATTCTTCAATACACCTTGGCATATATATAAAACATATTTAAACTTTACAGAAACACACATTGACTGTATGATGTCATCAGTGATGTCATTTGAGATGTCATCAGTGATGTCATCAGTGATGTCACTGACCATGTCATGAATGATGTAATATGTGACGTCATCAGCAGTGCATTGCGGGGGCGCGAGTTATAGTTAGCTGAACTAACTATAACGGGGGAATTTCACGGGTTTTGTACGAGTGCAATGTCCAACTAACTATAACTTTCCCTAAAACCTATGGTTTTTTCAGTGAATATATATATATATATATATCCAAACAAAACTCTGACAACCGGAGCACCTCAGCCTAGCGGGTCGGGCCCATCACAGGTGTGCCATATATATATATGTATTACCTACTGGCGGTCGCCAGTAGGTAGTTATAGCTAGGACCTTGTTTCTATTCAAAAAGTGTTTTTCTTTTGCCAATATCTTTGGCGCCGTTTGACGAATCTTCGCGAAATTTTCAAAACTAATGGTTCACTCAGGTCAGCTTCTGTCTTGAAAGTTTTAGGGTGATTCGTCAAGCGGGGGCCGAGAAAAAAGGGGGGCCCCAAAACACATTTTCTCAATGTTAATTTCCGTAGGAACTTTAGACACGGCTACAGCCCCAACTGCTGAACAGAATTACAAGAAATTTGGCAAAAAGGTAGCACTTGGTTCAGAAAGCGACCTTATTTTTAAATGGTGTAAATCCGTTCAGTAGTTCCTGAGAAATTAAAAAATATATATATATCGATATCTGAGGGCCAAGGAGGATTCGCGAACCCTCCCGAGCACGAGCTTCATTCTGATTGGCTGTCAACATTCCTAACCAGTAAGTGTGGTGCAGCCATCTTATAACTCGGTAAAACTGAGTCAGAAGAAAACAGTAAAAAAAGGATAAAAAACAAGAAAAGGGGGCAGGGTAGAAACACCCTGACCCCCTAGGCCTGCTCAGGGGGTCCCACAGGGATGAATTCACTCTGGGTGCGTGAATCCAGCCCAAATGTTTTTTAAAACGAAGCGCGGGCTCCCGTGCTTCGTTCTCCTTAAGCCCCCGGGTGGGCCAGGTCCCGCGGGCAATTTATTTTTGGTGTGCGGGGGCCCTCGTAGCCCCGGGGACTGCCACCTCCCCGGGGCATTTAGTAATAATGTACGGGGGCATGCGGCCTCCCAGCAGCCCTGGGGCCCGCCACCTCCCCGGGGCATTTAGTAATAATGTGCAGGGGCCTAGCGGGCCCCCCCAAGCCCCGGGTACCGCCACCTCCCTGGGGCTTCAATAATAAAAACATATGTGTGGGGGGCTTCTGCCCCCCCACACTGCCCCAGGGACCACCACCTTCCCGGGGCACTAATTAAGATAATGCGGCTTCGTTGCGGACCCCTGGGGGCTTTAACACTGATGGGAGGGGGCCGCGCGGCCCCCCTCCTGGAGCCATCTATGGCCCTGGGGACCACCAACCCCCAGGGCCAGCTCCAGCAATGTCCCGGGGTGCCCACCCCAGGAAAATTGCAGTTTACAATGGCAGGGCGGGAGCACGGCTCCCGCCCTGTCATTGCAAACTTCTGTTTTGCTTTATGGAAGCGAGAGCAGGAACCCTGCTCTCGCTTCCATGAAGCAAAGCAGTGTTGCTTTTGGACAAGGGAGCTGCATGTTAGCACCTCCCCTTGTCCAAAAGCAATGCCGGCTCCCGCAGGAAGCGGGGAGTCAGCTGGGAACACAGGGCATTGGGGCTCCCCCCACGGTCCCTAAAATTGAGGGCCGGCCCCAGGGGAGGAGGTCCCCGGGGCCAGAAGTGGCCCAGGGGAGGGGGGCCACATGACCCCCCTCCCGGGAATTTTTTTAAAAACAAGGCCCAGCCGTGGGGGATGGGGTCCCCGGGGCCAATAGTAGCCCCCTTCACGTTTTTTTTTTTTAACTAAAAAATGCTCAGGTCCTGGGGGATGGGGTCCCCAGGGCCCAAACATAATTAAAGGAAGGGGGGCCACACAGCCCCCCTTCTAAAAAGCAAATAAAATAAAAGCCGGCATCTCGCCGGAGGCCCTGCCCCCTCCCTGCACCACTGTGCAAACGCACCCCCGGCGCGTTCTGAATTGGGGGATTAAGTCCCCTTCAATCCTAAGGGTCCTTAGGGGCCAACTAGACCACCAGGTACCTCCAGTAATCCTCACACAGTGGGATTGCTGAGAGGTGGTCTGAGGCCATGCCCCTTTTTACACCACTCTGCAAACGCGCCTCTTGGTGCACTGCTGGTGAGGCAATGAGGTCCTCTTGTGTCCTGAGGACCTCAGGACTGAAGTGGACTTCATCCCCCGAGCAGCAGTATGCCAGGAGGCGTGTTTGCAGAGTGGTGTAAAAAGGGGGGTGTGGCCTCGGACCACTCTCAGCAATATAGCTGTGTGGGGCTTACTGGAGGTACCTAGTGGGCTAGTTGGCCCCAGGGACCCTCAGGAGGCAAGGGGACTTCATCCCCCAACCAAGAGCATTCCATGAGGCGCGTTTGCAGAGTGGTGGACAAAGGGGGCATGACCTGTGTCCACCTATCAGCAATCCCACATCTGGGGCACACTGGAGGTATTAGATAGCCTAGTTGGCCCCTAAGGACCCCCAGCAGCAAAGTGGACTTTAATCCCCATCCAAGAGTGCGCCAGGGAGAGCGTTTGCAGAGTGGTGGGGAAAGGGGGCATGGCCTGCTATGAGAACTTAGCAATGCTGCTGTGTGGGACTTAGTGGAGGTAATAGGAGGGGTAGTTGGCCCACAGGGTGCCAACTACCCCTCCTGTTACCTCCACTAAGTCCCACACAGTGGGATTGCTAAGAGGTCTTCGGAGGCCACACCACCCATTTCTCTACCACTCTGCAAATGCACCTCCTAGCACAGTACTGGTTGGGGAATGAAGTCCACTTTACTTCAGAGGGACTTTGGGGGCCAAGAGGCCCTTCTGGTACCTCCTGAAAGTCCTACGCAGTGGAATTCCTGAGCGCTGGTTGGAGGCCCAGCCCCCTTTCTTCACCACTCTGCAAACGTGACTACCAGTTAAAGAAGCATTTGTAATTTAATAGGTCTCGCATTTGCAAGAGTTAGAGCTATTGGCGTAAATGTAAACGTTTTTACTAATGTTTTTTGAGTGGAGTGGATGTACGTTGTATGTAGTGGAATAATGTGGTATGTTGTGCAGTGAAATTATGTGGATAGAAAGTATGTGGTATTTAGTTTATAGGAATTATGATAAGTGGGATTATGTGTTACGGAGAGTAATTATGTGGTATGGTGGTCTGTGTTGTGGAGTGGTAACCTCAGGTTTAGCCTTCGTTTCCATAAAAGCTCAACTATGAACTCAATGAGACAAAAAAAGAAGGAATCACTGAGGAGCACTTCTGGACCTAGTCAGAGGTATGAGCAGGGCCACTGAAATTAATGCGACTGTTTGGCTGCACCATCTTTCGCACAATTATACATTAGCCACATAATCCATCATCTGCTGCCTAATCTGCAGAATTGAACAAAAAAAACTTGTTTCTAGCTCAAACGGCTCAAACGATAGCAAAAATGCAGCGACAAGTGTTACAGCGTGGTGGAAGGCACTTTGCAAACCTAGAATGGTCACCTGTTACTTATTGCTAAATGTGGGTGTTAAATTGGTACTAATGGTGTGCAAGCCACTCTTGCTTCTTTCTGCGCCTCTCTTGCCTCTTTATGCATTTCTGTTGCTTCTTTCTGCCGCTTTCTTTCTTTTTCTGCACTTCACTTACCTCTTTCTGCACATCTCTTCTACTTTCTGCACCTCTTTTGCCTCTTTCTGCACCTCTGTTACCTCTTTCTGCACCTCACTTGCTTCTTTGTGCACCCCTCTTGCCTCTTTCTACACCTCTCTTGCCTCTTTCTGCACCCCTCTTCCCTCTTTCTGCACCCCGCCTGCCTCTTTCAGCACCACTGTTCCTTCTTTCTGCACTTCTTTTGTTTCTTTCTGCACCTCTCTTGCTCCTTTCTGCGTGCCTCTTTCTCCACCCCTCTTCCCTCTTTCTGCACCCCGCCTGCCTCTTTCTGCACCTCTGTTGCTTCTTTCTGCACTTCTTTTGTTTCTTTCTGCACCTCTCTTGCCTCTTTTTCCAGTCCTCTTGCCTCTTTCTGCTCCGCTGTTCCTTCTTTCTGCACTTCTTTTGTATCTTTCTGCACCTCTCTTGCTCTTTTCTGCACCCCTCTTGCTTCTTTCTGCACCCCTCATGCCTCTTTCACACCCCTCTTCCCTCTTTCTGCACCACTCTTGCCTCTTTCTGCACCTCTGTTCCTTCTTTCTGCACTTCTTTAGTTTCTTTGTGCACCTCTCTTGTTTCTTTTTATATCCCTCTTGCCTCTTTCTCCACCCCACATCCCCCTTTCTGCATCTCTGTTGGTTCTTTATGCACTTCTCTTGCTTCTTTCTGCACCTCTCTTGGTTCTTTCTGCACCCCTCGTGCCTCTTTCTGCACCCCTCTTCCCTCTTTCTGCACTCCTCTTGCCTCTTTCTGCACCTCTGTTACTTCTCTCTGCACTTCTTTTGTTTCTTTCTGCACCCCTCTTCCCTCTTTCTGAACCTCTGTTCCTTCTTTCTACACTTGTTTTGTTTCTTTCTGTACCTCTCGCTTCTTTCTGCACTCCTCTTGCTTCTTTCTGCGCTCCTCTTGCCTCTTTGTGCACCTCTGTTACTTCTTTCTGCACTTCTTTTGTTTCTTTCTGCACCCCTCTTGCCTCTGTCTGCACCTCTGTTGCTTCTTTCTGCACTTCTGTTGCTTCTTTCTGCACATCTGTCCCTTCTTTCTGCAACCCTTGTGCCTCTTTCTGCACCCCTCTTCCCTCTTTCTGCTCCCCTCTTGTCTCTTTCTGCACCTCTGTTGCTTCTTTCTGCACTTCTTTTGTTTCTTTCTGCACCTCTCTTGTTTATTTCTGCACCCCTTGTGCCTCTTTCTACACCCCCTTCCCTCTTTTTGCAGTCCTCCTGCCTCTTTGTGCACCTCTGTTACTTCTTTCTGCACTTCTTTTGTTTCTTTCTGCACCCCTCTTGCCTCTTTCTGCACCTCTGTTCCTTCTTTCTGCACTTCTTTTGTTTCTTTCTGCAGCTCTCGCATCTTTCTGCACCCCTTTTGCTTCTTTCCGCACCCCTCTTGCCTCTTTCTGCACCGCTGTTCCTTCTTTCTGCACTTCTTTTGTTTCTTTCTGCACCTCTCGCTTCTTTCTGCACCCCTCTTGCTTTTTCTGCACTCCTCTTGCCTCTTTGTGCACCTCTGTTACTTCTTTTGTTTCTTTCTGAACCCCTCTTGCCTCTTTCTGCACCTCTGTTCCTTCTTTCTGCGCTTCTTTTGTTTCTTTCTGCAGCTCTAGCTTCTTTCTGCACCCCTTTTGCTTTTTTCCGCACCCCTCTTGCCTCTTTCTGCACCGCTGTTCCTTCTTTCTGCACTTCTTTTGTTTCTTTCTGTACCTCTTGCTTCTTTCTGTACCTCTCGCTTTTTTCTGCACCCCTCTTGCTTCTTTCTGCTCCCCTCGTGCGTCTTTCACACCCCTCTTCCTTTTTTCTGCACCCCTCTTGCCTCTTTCTGCACCTCCCTTCTTTCTGCACTTCTTTTGTTTCTTTGTGCACCTCTCTTGTTTCTTTCTATATCCCTCTTGCCTCTTTCTCCACCCCACTTCCCCCTTTCTGCATCTCTGTTACTTCTTTATGCACTTCTCTTGCTTCTTTCTGCACCTCTCTTGGTTTTTTCTGCACCCCTCGTCCCTCTTTCTGCACCCCTCGTCCCTAATTCTACACTCCTCTTGCCTCTTTGTGCACATCTGTTACTTCTTTCTGCACTTCTTTTGTATCTTTCTGCACCCCTCTTGCCTCTTTCTGTACCTCTGTTCCTTCTTTATGCACTTCTTTTGTTTCTTTCAGCAGCTCTCGCTTCTTTCTACACCCCTTTTGCTTCTTTCTGCACCCCTCTTGCCTCTTTCTGCACCGCTGTTCCTTCTTTCTGCACTTCTTTTGTTTCTTTCTGTACCTCTCGCTTCTTTCTGCACCCTCTTGCTTCTTTCTGCACTCCTCTTGCCTCTTTGTGCACCTCTGTTACTTCTTTCTGCACTTCTTTTGTTTCTTTCTGCACCCTCTTGCCTCTTTCTGCACCTCTGCTGCTTCTTTCTGCACTTCTGTAGCTTCTTTCTGCACCTCTGTCCCTTCGCTCTGCAACCCTTGTGCCTCTTTCTGCACCCCTCTTCCCTCTTTCTCCTCCCCTCTTGTCTCTTTCTGCACCTCTGTTCCTTCTTTCTGCACTTCTTTTGTTTCTTTCAGCAGCTCTCGCTTCTTTCTACACCCCTTTTGCTTCTTTCTGCACCCCTCTTGCCTCTTTCTGCACCGCTGTTCCTTCTTTCTGCACTTCTTTTGTTTCTTTCTGTACCTCTCGCTTCTTTCTGCACCCCTCTTGCTTCTTTCTGCACTCCTCTTGCCTCTTTGTGCACCTCTGTTACTTCTTTCTGCACTTCTTTTGTTTCTTTCTGCACCCCTCTTGCCTCTTTCTGCACCTCTGCTGCTTCTTTCTGCACTTCTGTAGCTTCTTTCTGCACCTCTGTCCCTTATCTCTGCACCCCTTGTGCCTCTATCTGCACCCCTCTTCCCTCTTTTTGCAGTCCTCTTGCCACTTTCTGCTCCTCTGTTCCTTCTTTCTGCACTTCTTTTGTTTCTTTCTGCATCTCTCTTGCTTTTTTCTGCACCCCTCTTGCTTCTTTCTGCTCCCTTCGTGCCTCTTTCACTCCCCTCTTCCCTCTTTTTGCACCCCTCTTGCCTCTTTCTGCACCGCGCTTCCTTCTTTCTGCACTTCTTTTGTTTCTTTGTGCACCTCTCTTCTTTCTTTCTATATCCCTCTTGCCTCTTTATCCACCCCACTTCCCCCTTTCTGCATCTCTGTTGCTTCTTTATGCACTTCTCTTGCTTCTTTCTGCACCTCTCTTGGTTTTTTCTGCACCCCTCGTGCCTCTTTCTGCACCCCTCTTCTCTCTTTCTGCACTCCTCTTGCCTCTTTGTGCACCTCTGTTACTTCTTTCTGCACTTCTTTTGATTCTTTCTGTACCTCTCGCTTCTTTCTGCACCCCTCTTGCTTCTTTCTGCACTCCTCTTGCCTCTTTGTGCACCTCTGTTACTTCTTTCTGCACTTCTTTTGTTTCTTTCTGCACCCCTCTTGCCTCTTTCTGCACCTCTGCTGCTTCTTTCTGCACTTCTGTAGCTTCTTTCTGCACCTCTGTCCCTTCTCTCTGCAACCCTTGTGCCTCTTTCTGCACCCCTCTTCCCTCTTTCTCCTCCCCTCTTGTCTCTTTCTGCACCTCTGTTCCTTCTTTATGCACTTCTTTTGTTTCTTTCAGCAGCTCTCGCTTCTTTCTACACCCCTTTTGCTTCTTTCTGCACCCCTCTTGCCTCTTTCTGCACCGCTGTTCCTTCTTTCTGCACTTCTTTTGTTTCTTTCTGTACCTCTCGCTTCTTTCTGCACCCCTCTTGCTTCTTTCTGCACTCCTCTTGCCTCTTTGTGCACATCTGTTACTTCTTTCTGCACTTCTTTTGTTTCTTTCTGCACCCCTCTTGCCTCTTTCTGCACCTCTGCTGCTTCTTTCTGCACTTCTGTAGCTTCTTTCTGCACCTCTGTCCCTTATCTCTGCACCCCTTGTGCCTCTATCTGCACCCCTCTTCCCTCTTTTTGCAGTCCTCTTGCCACTTTCTGCTCCTCTGTTCCTTCTTTCTGCACTTCTTTTGTTTCTTTCTGCATCTCTCTTCCTTTTTTCTGCACCCCTCTTGCTTCTTTCTGCTCCCTTCGTGCCTCTTTCACTCCCCTCTTCCCTCTTTTTGCACCCCTCTTGCCTCTTTCTGCACCTCTCTTCCTTCTTTCTGCACTTCTTTTGTTTCTTTGTGCACCTCTCTTCTTTCTTTCTATATCCCTCTTGCCTCTTTCTCCACCCCACTTCCCCCTTTCTGCATCTCTGTTGCTTCTTTATGCACTTCTCTTGCTTCTTTCTGCACCTCTCTTGGTTTTTTCTGCACCCTCGTGCCTCTTTCTGCACCCCTCTTCCCTCTTTCTGCACTCCTCTTGCCTCTTTGTGCACCTCTGTTACTTCTTTCTGCACTTCTTTTGATTCTTTCTGCACCCCTCTTCCTTCTTTCTGCACCCCTTTGCTTCTTTCTGCACCCCTCTTGCCTCTTTCTGCACCGCTGTTCCTTCTTTTTGCACTTCTATTGTTTCTTTCTGCAGCTCTCTTGCTTCTTTCTGCACCCCCTTGCCTCTTTCCCCACTCCTCTTCCCTCTTTGTTCACCCATGTTGTCTCTTTCTGCACCTCTGTTCCTTCTTTCTGCACTTCTTTTGTTTCTTTCTGCACATCTCTTGCTTCTTTCTGCACCCCTTGTTAGATTTCAAATTGCCATCACTGCAACACACTCATTTCACGTTATATTAGGTTAGCAATGTGTGGCTAAATAGATGTCATTTGTATTCACGTTATGTAACCCACTGAGTTATCCCCATAATGCGCAGGCTTCAGTTAGCGAGTGTGACTCCATTTTGCATTTCGTAATCCTTATTAGGCTGCTTAGACTGTGCCTGAGTTAGGCCTCATCACTCGTATTGCTTGCCTCAGCAGAACACTGTATTTCGTTATTATTTTTTCTCTCTGTTCAAGGCTGTTTCTCGACTTACTAATGAATAGGCCATTCTGCCCTCGCATACTTATCCGAATGTATAGTTTCTGCTCCCACGTTAGGAGATGCTGAGACCCAGCACTGTGGCCTTGGATTCGATAAAATGTACCCATCTGGCAGGTGTTAGCTCATCCTACTGTGCCTCTTTGTTTATGATCGGCCCAGGCCAGTGGTTTTCCATTGTGGGCGTGGTTGGGGGTTTCTCGAGAGGAATGATTACTCAGTGTGGGCTGTTGGGGGCCAGTCCCTTGGCAGACATCTTAGGGTGCAGGTCATGATGGACTCCTCTGCAGAGCATTGCTAATAAATGTAAGTTTGTATTCTCTACTGACTGACCGACTCTTCATTCTTGGGAAGGCATAGCAGGTCGTTGTAAGAAAACCCAAGTGGCCCTAGAGGGCCACTTTCTTCAGTTGCCACCCAAACAGGGACCCCGCAAGGTGATCCGACTCGCCCGTAACCGGGTTGTAGGGTCGGGGGGTGCATTTGGTTGGTTGGTCGGATTGGGGTACCCCACACAAGACCGAGCTTGGTTCTCGCAGCTGGCCCGTCCGGCTGATCGGGCACCCCCTCGTCTAGTGGTCACCGGCTGGGGTCCTCAGAAGGCGAAACCTTGGAGCTGACCCCTTGGTCCGAAGAGTCGGCAGTGGAGAATAATTTGACTTGACCTGTGTGCACCAGGTGAGTGATTTGATTCTTGGAAAAATTGCGCCATTCTTGGACGGCACGAGCTCTGCGGGCTGTGTCTTGATACAGTCTCCGGACTGTCTTGTCTGCAGTTCTCGAACTGCTTTGCTTGAACGACACGAGTCGATGGGCTGTGTCTTGGTACAGTCTCCGGACTGTCTTGTCTTGAACTTGGTGGGTTTACGGACCCTTGAAAAGGCACAGAGTGTTTGTGAGCAGTTCACCGGACCATCTGGAAATTTGGCCTGCACTTGAAAAGGTCCGGGACTGTCCGCGAGCAATCTGCCAGACCAACTGGTAATTTGACTAATGCTTGAAAAGGTCTGGGGCTGGAGCCTGTCTTCTTGAATGAGGTACAATCCCCGGACTGTAGGGAGTGGTCTTTGGACAGTTTGGTTTGGTTCGTGAATAATATTTGTTATTTTATCTTGTCCTTATTTGCCGTTGCTGGTGTTATACTTGTCCGTTAGGGACAGTGCATGTGTCTTATATTAAGATACCTTGATTCAGCAAGTTGGGGTGTTTTGGATGTCGATGTTGTTCTACTGATGCTCGATTGGAAGAGAGCCAGCCTGCACCTCCGGAGGGTTCACCAAATTTTGACGTATACGTTAAACATGGTATTGGCCCTGTTATGTTTAGCACATTGTGGCATAAATATACGAGGGACAATGCTGAGTTACAGTGGCCACTTACTGGCTCATTTGATGAACAGAAATTGAATTTCTTGCAGGACAAGGAGGGCCTGATTCACAGATCTAACTTACGTCAAAAACGTAAAGTTAGTACTTTTTGGTATTCACAGAATACACTTACTCATTTTGGTATTCACAGAATGAACTTACTCATTTCGGTATTCACAGAAGTTAGTAGTCCTAACTTTAGGACTCCTAAATGCCTTCTGTGAATACCGAAAGTCTTAAAGTTAGGATTTTTCTCAGTTTAGGAGTAGTAAAGTCCTAACTTTACTACTCTTGGATTCTTCTGATGCCCACCCTGACGTTTACCGTTTTTGATAGACCTCGGAGAGGTCAATAACATTGTAGTTCCCCAGTACCCTGTGGTCCCGGACATTACAACGAACTTGACAATGATCCCCCCATCAGCAAAATTATTTTCTGTAATTGACTTAAAAATGCTTTCTTCAGCATACCAATCCATACAGATAGCAGATATCTGTTTGGATATGCAATAGCCGGTCGGAGCTTTAGATTCTGCCGTGCTCCACAAGGCTATACTGAAAGTCCTAGCATTTATAGCCAAGCCTTGAAAGCTCATTTGGATTCTTTGGAGCTTCCCCCTGGTAATGTGCTGTTGCAGTATGTTGACGACCTCCTTGTGGCTTCGGACAATGAGGATGGTTGCAAAGACGCCACAGTTAAATTATTGTTGCATCTGGCGTATCATGGACACAAGGTGTCACTTTCCAAATTTCAATATTGTCGACAGGAGGTCACCTATTTAGGTCACCTTCTGTCGAAGGAGGGTCGCAGACTAACACCAGAGCGCCTAGCTGCTATTACTAATATGTCTGTTCCTAAGACCCAACGCGAGGTATGCGCGTTCATTGGGATAACATCGTATTGGATCCCTAACTATTCCCTACTAACAAAACCCCTTCTTCACCTGACCACCAAAGATGTGCATGAACCCCTGCCTTGGACACCTGCATGCCAGCACACTTTTGAACAATTAAAGGTTGCACTTTGCTCTGCCCCTGTGCTTGGTACTCCTGATTACCAGAAGCCTTTTGTGCTCTACGTGCATGAGATGGACGGTTGCGCGCTTTCTGTTCTAACACAAGGTTTCGGTGGTAAGCAGAGACCCTGCGCCTACTTCTCTGCCATGCTTGATAATGTCGCCAGAGCACTCCCGAGCTGTCTGAGAGCTGCAGGAGACGGTGGCAGTTTCTATCAGACAATCGGCAGGGCTCGTCCTGATGCGGACCTCACAGTCATTGTACCTCATGCTGTGGATACGCTATTGAATAAGACAAAGACGCAGCACCTTACTAGTGCGCGTCTGACTGGCTATGAATTGACTCTGTTTGCTCCGCACATTACCATCAAACGATGTGCTACTCTGAACCCAGCCATGTTACTACCCCTCCCGTCGGAAGAAAAGGACAATGATGTCCATGATTGTTTATTTCGGACTGAGGAAGAAACGAAGGGACAGGTAGACCTGACTGACGTTCCCCTATCTGACCCCCAAGGGGAACTATATGTCAATGGCTCTTGTTTCAAATTACCAGATGGCACCACCACTGCAGCCTATGCAATCACAACATTACACACTGTAGTTGAGACATCTCGTATCCCACACTAATCGGCCCAAGCTGCAGAGTTGGTTGCCCTCCTCAGGGCTTGTGAGTTGAGTGAGGGACTGGCTGTTAATATCTACACCGACAGCCAGTACGCATTTGGGGTGGCCCATAATTTTGGGCGCCTCTGGTTGGAGAGAGGGTTCTTGATTTCGCACGGACTGCGGATACAGAACGGGCCATTGATACATAGATTGCTGTCTGCCTTGACACTTCCCAATAAGTTAGCAATCGTGAAATGTAGCGTCTCATAAAACCATTACAGATGATGTTGGGAGGGAAATGCTTTCGCAGACCAGACAGCTAAGGAGACAGCTCGATCGAAGATGAAAAAAATGTTAGTGGCAGGTCCCGCTAGGTGGATCCCAGACAACGGAATGTTCGAGGACACATTGGAGAATGTCAGAGAAATCCAGGGTGAGGCGACTCTAGATGAATTAGCAATGTGGGAGGAGAGAACAGGTCACTTGGATGAGGATGGGTGTTGGACTGACTTGTCTGGGAAGCAGCGATGGTTGCTGCCTAATTCATATGTGCTCCCTGTTGTTACCATGGCCCACGGCCCAGCGCACATTAGTGCCAAAGGAATATGCAAGTTACTGGACCCAGTATGGCAGAATGATAATATCGCTAAGGTAGTCACACACCTAGTGAAGCATTGCATCATTTGTCTGAAGCATAACCCTGGGAAAGGTACTCCTACACCCGCTGGTAACTTTGCAATGCCTTCCTTCCCTTTCGAGGTTCTCCAGATGGATTTCATCGAAATGGAATGAGTTAATAACTTAAAGTATGTGCTAGTTGTGATCTGCGCATTCAGTAAATGGATTGCGGCTTACCCCACTAAAGAGAATACAGCTATGGTGACGGCGAGGCACTTCTAAAAGAGTACTTCCCACGCTATGGGTTGCCATGCGTGATTTGGAGTGACAACGGAAGTCACTTCAATTCAAAAGTCATTGAATTGGTGTGCACAGGTTTGCATATTATGCAGAAGTTTCATGCAGCGAATCACCCCCAGTCAGCAGGTCTGGTTGAGAGGTACAATGGTACTCTCAAACTGAAGCTAGCAAAGATTCAAGAAAGCACAGGACTGCGATTGCCAGATGCATAACCCTTGGCTTTATTATCTACCAGAGCAACAGCGCATTCTAGAACAGGGTTGTCCCCGTATGAGGTGGTCTTCGGATGCCCTGCTAATGTCTGGGGCGTCCCGAGACCCAAGCGCTTTTCAGAGATAGAGTACCCCCTGCTTGTAGACTATCTGTATGAATTGTCTAAAGATCTTCGTTCTCTTCACCAACAGATACAAGCCACGCTGCAACCAGTACCAGAGGGGCCCGGGCATCAGCTACAACCCGGGAATTATGTCATGGTGAGAAATTTTCAAAGGAAGAACTGCCTGGAGCCGAGGTGGAAAGGGCCCCTCATTGTCCTGCTCGCCACCCGCACTAGCAGTGAAGCTTGAAGGTCGGAAGCACTGGGTGCATGCGTCCCATGTCAAACGGGTGCCTCTACCTCTTCCGTATGATCAGTGGGCTCTCGACGGAATAGCTGACCAGGAAGGGGATAGTGTGCCCGTTTTGTTCCTTTCGCTGATGCCCGACTGAGGTGGGTGCAGACAGACTAGGAGAGCAACGAGGCCTTGCTTGAAGCGGTCCCCCCAGAGATAAGGGCCGCCCGGATGCTCCCACTTTTGACACACAGTCACCTGAGTTTCAGTGTCCTGCTGAGCCTGAATTTCTTCCCCTTTTTGTTGATGAAGAAGTGCCTGGGGTGGCCAGGTACAACTTGCGGCCCCGACGGAAGGACAGTGTGCCAGTAGGGCAGTCCAGGAGTTAGGGAAGGACTCGAGCTTAGGACACAGGTGCTGTGCCTAAGGTGCCTGTATTAGACTAGGGCGAACCACACTGGTGCACTGCCTTGGACACTGGACAGGATAGTTGAGGGTATTTGCCAAGGAGGGAGGGTGCTTCTGTAGCTTCTTTCTGCACCTCTGTCCCTTATCTCTGCACCCCTTGTGCCTCTATCTGCACCCCTCTTCCCTCTTTTTGCAGTCCTCTTGCCACTTTCTGCTCCTCTGTTCCTTCTTTCTGCACTTCTTTTGTTTCTTTCTGCATCTCTCTTGCTTTTTTCTGCACCCCTCTTGCTTCTTTCTGCTCCCTTCGTGCCTCTTTCACTCCCCTCTTCCCTCTTTTTGCACCCCTCTTGCCTCTTTCTGCACCTCTCTTCCTTCTTTCTGCACTTCTTTTGTTTCTTTGTGCACCTCTCTTCTTTCTTTCTATATCCCTCTTGCCTCTTTATCCACCCCACTTCCCCTTTCTGCATCTCTGTTGCTTCTTTATGCACTTCTCTTGCTTCTTTCTGCACCTCTCTTGGTTTTTCTGCACCCCTCGTGCCTCTTTCTGCACCCCTCTTCTCTCTTTCTGCACTCCTCTTGCCTCTTTGTGCACCTCTGTTACTTCTTTCTGCACTTCTTTTGATTCTTTCTGTACCTCTCGCTTCTTTCTGCACCCCTCTTGCTTCTTTCTGCACTCCTCTTGCCTCTTTGTGCACCTCTGTTACTTCTTTCTGCACTTCTTTTGTTTCTTTCTGCACCCCTCTTGCCTCTTTCTGCACCTCTGCTGCTTCTTTCTGCACTTCTGTAGCTTCTTTCTGCACCTCTGTCCCTTCTCTCTGCAACCCTTGTGCCTCTTTCTGCACCCCTCTTCCCTCTTTCTCCTCCCCTCTTGTCTCTTTCTGCACCTCTGTTCCTTCTTTATGCACTTCTTTTGTTTCTTTCAGCAGCTCTCGCTTCTTTCTACACCCCTTTTGCTTCTTTCTGCACCCCTCTTGCCTCTTTCTGCACCGCTGTTCCTTCTTTCTGCACTTCTTTTGTTTCTTTCTGTACCTCTCGCTTCTTTCTGCACCCCTCTTGCTTCTTTCTGCACTCCTCTTGCCTCTTTGTGCACATCTGTTACTTCTTTCTGCACTTCTTTTGTTTCTTTCTGCACCCCTCTTGCCTCTTTCTGCACCTCTGCTGCTTCTTTCTGCACTTCTGTAGCTTCTTTCTGCACCTCTGTCCCTTATCTCTGCACCCTTGTGCCTCTATCTGCACCCCTCTTCCCTCTTTTTGCAGTCCTCTTGCCACTTTCTGCTCCTCTGTTCCTTCTTTCTGCACTTCTTTTGTTTCTTTCTGCATCTCTCTTCCTTTTTTCTGCACCCCTCTTGCTTCTTTCTGCTCCCTTCGTGCCTCTTTCACTCCCCTCTTCCCTCTTTTTGCACCCCTCTTGCCTCTTTCTGCACCTCTCTTCCTTCTTTCTGCACTTCTTTTGTTTCTTTGTGCACCTCTCTTCTTTCTTTCTATATCCCTCTTGCCTCTTTCTCCACCCCACTTCCCCCTTTCTGCATCTCTGTTGCTTCTTTATGCACTTCTCTTGCTTCTTTCTGCACCTCTCTTGGTTTTTCTGCACCCCTCGTGCCTCTTTCTGCACCCCTCTTCCCTCTTTCTGCACTCCTCTTGCCTCTTTGTGCACCTCTGTTACTTCTTTCTGCACTTCTTTTGATTCTTTCTGCACCCCTCTTCCTTCTTTCTGCACCCCTTTTGCTTCTTTCTGCACCCCTCTTGCCTCTTTCTGCACCGCTGTTCCTTCTTTTGCACTTCTATTGTTTCTTTCTGCAGCTCTCTTGCTTCTTTCTGCACCCCTTGCCTCTTTCCCCACTCCTCTTCCCTCTTTGTTCACCCATGTTGTCTCTTTCTGCACCTCTGTTCCTTCTTTCTGCACTTCTTTTGTTTCTTTCTGCACATCTCTTGCTTCTTTCTGCACCCCTTGTTAGATTTCAAATTGCCATCACTGCAACACACTCATTTCACGTTATATTAGGTTAGCAATGTGTGGCTAAATAGATGTCATTTGTATTCACGTTATGTAACCCACTGAGTTATCCCCATAATGCGCAGGCTTCAGTTAGCGAGTGTGACTCCATTTTGCATTTCGTAATCCTTATTAGGCTGCTTAGACTGTGCCTGAGTTAGGCCTCATCACTCGTATTGCTTGCCTCAGCAGAACACTGTATTTCGTTATTATTTTTCTCTCTGTTCAAGGCTGTTTCTCGACTTACTAATGAATAGGCCATTCTGCCCTCGCATACTTATCCGAATGTATAGTTTCTGCTCCCACGTTAGGAGATGCTGAGACCCAGCACTGTGGCCTTGGATTCCGATAAAATGTACCCATCTGGCAGGTGTTAGCTCATCCTACTGTGCCTCTTTGTTTATGATCGGCCCAGGCCAGTGGTTTTCCATTGTGGGCGTGGTTGGGGGTTTCTCGAGAGGAATGATTACTCAGTGTGGGCTGTTGGGGGGCCAGTCCCTTGGCAGACATCTTAGGGTGCAGGTCATGATGGACTCCTCTGCAGAGCATTGCTAATAAATGTAAGTTTGTATTCTCTACTGACTGACCGACTCTTCATTCTTGGGAAGGCATAGCAGGTCGTTGTAAGAAAACCCAAGTGGCCCTAGAGGGCCACTTTCTTCAGTTGCCACCCAAACAGGGACCCCGCAAGGTGATCCGACTCGCCCGTAACCGGGTTGTAGGGTCGGGGGTGCATTTGGTTGGTTGGTCGGATTGGGGTACCCCACACAAGACCGAGCTTGGTTCTCGCAGCTGGCCCGTCCGGCTGATCGGGCACCCTCGCCTAGTGGTCACCGGCTGGGGTCCTCAGAAGGCGAAACCTTGGAGCTGACCCCTTGGTCCGAAGAGTCGGCAGTGGAGAATAATTTGACTTGACCTGTGTGCACCAGGTGAGTGATTTGATTCTTGGAAAAATTGCGCCATTCTTGGACGGCACGAGCCTGCGGGCTGTGTCTTGATACAGTCTCCGGACTGTCTTGTCTGCAGTTCTCGAACTGCTTTGCTTGAACGACACGAGTCGATGGGCTGTGTCTTGGTACAGTCTCCGGACTGTCTTGTCTTGAACTTGGTGGGTTTACGGACCCTTGAAAAGGCACAGAGTGTTTGTGAGCAGTTCACCGGACCATCTGGAAATTTGGCCTGCACTTGAAAAGGTCCGGGACTGTCCGCGAGCAATCTGCCAGACCAACTGGTAATTTGACTAATGCTTGAAAAGGTCTGGGGGCTGGAGCCTGTCTTCTTGAATGAGGTACAATCCCCGGACTGTAGGGAGTGGTCTTTGGACAGTTTGGTTTGGTTCGTGAATAATATTTGTTATTTTATCTTGTCCTTATTTGCCGTTGCTGGTGTTATACTTGTCCGTTAGGGACAGTGCATGTGTCTTATATTAAGATACCTTGATTCAGCAAGTTGGGGTGTTTTGGATGTCGATGTTGTTCTACTGATGCTCGATTGGAAGAGAGCCAGCCTGCACCTCCGGAGGGTTCACCAAATTTTGACGTATACGTTAAACATGGTATTGGCCCTGTTATGTTTAGCACATTGTGGCATAAATATACGAGGGACAATGCTGAGTTACAGTGGCCACTTACTGGCTCATTTGATGAACAGAAATTGAATTTCTTGCAGGACAAGGAGGGCCTGATTCACAGATCTAACTTACGTCAAAAACGTAAAGTTAGTACTTTTTGTATTCACAGAATACACTTACTCATTTTGGTATTCACAGAATGAACTTACTCATTTCGGTATTCACAGAAGTTAGTAGTCCTAACTTTAGGACTCCTAAATGCCTTCTGTGAATACCGAAGTCTTAAGTTAGGATTTTCTCAGTTTAGGAGTAGTAAAGTCCTAACTTTACTACTCCTAAACTGAGAAAAATCCTAACTTTAAGACTTTCGGTATTCACAGAAGGCATTTAGGAGTCCTAAAGTTAGGGCTACTAACTTCTGTGAATACCGAAATGAGTAAGTTCATTCTGTGAATACCAAAATGAGTAAGTGTATTCTGTGAATACCAAAAAGTACTAACTTTACGTTTTTGACGTAAGTTAGTTCTGTGAATCAGGCCCGTTGTTCGCTAGAAGGAGCAGTCGATGTTTGATTCTTTAAGATTATGGTAGAAAGAAGCAAAGCAGCGACGACGGAGAGCAGAGAAAGAGGCCCGGAAGAGGCAGACGCAAACTATAACACAGAAAGCAGTAGCCTATGAAAGAGGAAAGATAGAGAAGGGTATAGAATGCACAGATAGAAAGTTCCGGTTACAGACAGATAAATGTTATGCTACTAGAGAGGAAGGTGATGTTTTCGTCGAAGAGCTATTAGATTCTCGCCCTCCTCCTCCTTATGCCCCTGAACGGATATATCCGACAGTCCAGACATCTCCGTCCTTGGCCTCTAGTGCCACCCCTTCTAGCGTTCAGGTTTCTAGCGCTACCTCTTCAGCCCCGGCCCCTCTTGCTTCTATTCTGCTCACACCAGTCACTGGGACGGGTGCTGTTAGCTCCCCCACCCAGTCTATTAGTTCTGTATCGACTGCTACTCCCCCTTTCACCCCTACCACCCTGTCTCCCTACATGATGGTACCTGTCTCTGCGTCTGCTCCTTCCCCCGTGAGTGTGACACCCCAGGCACAGTTGAATGTCGAAACTCCTGTGCGTGGAGTACATGAAGTGAACTGGGCAACAGTGCGAGACCGAATGGATAAAGTATTGGTGCGTTCTGCAGTGGCTGATGAGGAAAAGCAAATGGTGGCGAATCAAGCAGCTCAGTGGGCCCGGAAACCGATCTATAGTGTGGAGGATGTGTGGAGAGTGATGAAAGATTACGAGCTGTTTATACAGCAGCATGCCCTTAAGCACATGTCAGCGACGCTGATAGGGTTGTGGGAACAGTGTTTTCAAGGTGTTGCACCGCAAATAATATATGACATACGGGATAGGGTATATTCTGCAGGTATGGCTCCCAATGAGGTTTTTAGCAATATAACGACACTAGTGTGTTACCGAGGCAGATTGCTCCAGAAGGTTCCGACGATGGGGACACAGCATCCCATGAGGGAAGTTCATCCCATTTACCACCCTGAAATTCCAGAACTGCGTGATTCCACCGATGCTGTGATTAGATGCTCGGTTTCAGGAACAGTGGATCTATACTCCCTGGAAGAGAAGTGAGGTCCTATCCTTAAAGAGCCCGCTGCCAGACCCCCAAAAAAACCCTACTGCATATTATAAAGAATTGACGGAGGCAGCCTCCTCCACAGTAATGACGCTAGCTGACATAGAGTTGTTTTTCGGTCTGTTGTTACCGGTGGATATATGGAGGCAGGTTCATACGCAGGATCACGCACTAGAGTTGGGGGCCACGTGGGATGAGATCAGGGCTTGAGATAAGGAACGTAAGCCCGGCATCAAGCCGAACGCGGAGCTCCTCGTTTTGCCGGGGCGTATTATAACATACATGCACTCACTTATCCCGCTAAAGAGAATGGATTGGGATAAGTTGACTGCGTGTCGCCAGAAGAAGGATGAAAGTGTGTCAGATTTCTTTACCAGATTTGAAGGGGTGTTTTTTAGATTTTAGTGGTCAGGACCTGTCACAGGAGGGTGGTGTTCGTTTATTTGTCAACAGATTTGTCACTAACTTGCTTCCCGAGATTGAAACATGGTTGCAGGCTTCGGAAAGTACTTGGACGACATCATCCCCGCCAGTGATATTGAGTATGGCACAATATTACGAACATAGAGAGAATAAGGACAAGGAAAGGGTAGAGAAAAAGTCAAAGGATTTGAAGACGAGGGTATTGATGCAGCAAGTTGCGAGGGGCAATGGACGAGGTAGAGGTTCAGGTTCGGCCCAACGGCCACCCCGGTCTGGCAGGGGTGGTGCTTCAAACACGCCCCTCGGGCTCAATCAATGTGCATACTGCAAGCAGGAGGGACATTGGCGGAACGAGTGTCCGGAGTTGATGCAGAAAGGTGAGGCCCCGAGAGGTCGGGGTTTTCGAGGACGTGGACGAGGAACAGGAGGTAGAGGTGGGATGCAGTCAGAGGATACAACACACAATAGGCAGAGTGGGAATTATTTTGACAACTCCCGAGGACGACAGTACTATCATGATGACTATGACATGGACGAAGTGACAGGGTTGTCTCACAGCTAGGGCAGCCGAGGACAGGGCAAGGGACCAGTTCCTATGCCTATAGATTAGCACGGACCTTACTTTACTGCTGATTTACAGGGTACTACTGAAAATGTTTAAGTTGATACAGGGGCTATGAATAGCTCTGTTTCCCATTCACTGGTCCCGGGGGCAGCTATGTCTGGCCAAAACAATGTGTCGGTGGGTTTCTCAGGCGTGCCGGTCATTAGCCCCATTTCCAAGACTCTTGCTTTGACTATTGGCCCCTTTACGGTCAATTCACCATTTTTACTGACGTCAAATTGTGGGGAAAATGTTTTAGGGCTCGATTTGTTAAAAAGGTTGCATGCGACAATTTTTTGTTCTCCAGACTTTGTTTACATGACTGTTGGACCGCAGGTAGCCCATGCCAAGCAGTGTTTCGCAAAGGATGCCCCCCTTCCCGCTGAGTTTAAAGATGTGCCGCGTACGTTATGGGCGAAAGGAGACACGGATGTGGGGTTACTTCAGATCCCGCCAGTATCTATACAGATCAGAGACAATGCTAAATTGCCACGTATTCCCCAGTACAAGATATCCCAGGCAGGTGAAAAGGCCTTACTGCTAATTATACAGGATTTGATTAAGTCTGGCGTGGTTGAAGAGACTGAGGCGAATGTGTGTAACAGCCCTATTCTTCCTATTCTTAAAAATACACCCTTGGATTCTTCTGATGCCCACCCTGACGTTTACCGTTTTTTGATAGACCTCGGAGAGGTCAATAACATTGTAGTTCCCCAGTACCCTGTGGTCCCGGACATTACAACGAACTTGACAATGATCCCCCCATCAGCAAAATTATTTTCTGTAATTGACTTAAAAAATGCTTTCTTCAGCATACCAATCCATACAGATAGCAGATATCTGTTTGGATATGCAATAGCCGGTCGGAGCTTTAGATTCTGCCGTGCTCCACAAGGCTATACTGAAAGTCCTAGCATTTATAGCCAAGCCTTGAAAGCTCATTTGGATTCTTTGGAGCTTCCCCCTGGTAATGTGCTGTTGCAGTATGTTGACGACCTCCTTGTGGCTTCGGACAATGAGGATGGTTGCAAAGACGCCTACAGTTAAATTATTGTTGCATCTGGCGTATCATGGACACAAGGTGTCACTTTCCAAATTTCAATATTGTCGACAGGAGGTCACCTATTTAGGTCACCTTCTGTCGAAGGAGGATCGCAGACTAACACCAGAGCGCCTAGCTGCTATTACTAATATGTCTGTTCCTAAGACCCAACGCGAGGTATGCGCGTTCATTGGGATAACATCGTATTGGATCCCTAACTATTCCCTACTAACAAAACCCCTTCTTCACCTGACCACCAAAGATGTGCATGAACCCCTGCCTTGGACACCTGCATGCCAGCACACTTTTGAACAATTAAAGGTTGCACTTTGCTCTGCCCCTGTGCTTGGTACTCCTGATTACCAGAAGCCTTTTGTGCTCTACGTGCATGAGATGGACGGTTGCGCGCTTTCTGTTCTAACACAAGGTTTCGGTGGTAAGCAGAGACCCTGCGCCTACTTCTCTGCCATGCTTGATAATGTCGCCAGAGCACTCCCGAGCTGTCTGAGAGCTGCAGAGACGGTGGCAGTTTCTATCAGACAATCGGCAGGGCTCGTCCTTGATGCGGACCTCACAGTCATTGTACCTCATGCTGTGGATACGCTATTGAATAAGACAAAGACGCAGCACCTTACTAGTGCGCGTCTGACTGGCTATGAATTGACTCTGTTTGCTCCGCACATTACCATCAAACGATGTGCTACTCTGAACCCAGCCATGTTACTACCCCTCCCGTCGGAAGAAAAGGACAATGATGTCCATGATTGTTTATTTCGGACTGAGGAAGAAACGAAGGGACAGGTAGACCTGACTGACGTTCCCCTATCTGACCCCCAAGGGGAACTATATGTCAATGGCTCTTGTTTCAAATTACCAGATGGCACCACCACTGCAGCCTATGCAATCACAACATTACACACTGTAGTTGAGACATCTCGTATCCCACACTAATCGGCCCAAGCTGCAGAGTTGGTTGCCCTCCTCAGGGCTTGTGAGTTGAGTGAGGGACTGGCTGTTAATATCTACACCGACAGCCAGTACGCATTTGGGGTGGCCCATAATTTTGGGCGCCTCTGGTTGGAGAGAGGGTTCTTGATTTCGCACGGACTGCGGATACAGAACGGGCCATTGATACATAGATTGCTGTCTGCCTTGACACTTCCCAATAAGTTAGCAATCGTGAAATGTAGCGTTCATAAAACCATTACAGATGATGTTGGGAGGGGAAATGCTTTCGCAGACCAGACAGCTAAGGAGACAGCTCGATCGAAGATGAAAAAAATGTTAGTGGCAGGTCCCGCTAGGTGGATCCCAGACAACGGAATGTTCGAGGACACATTGGAGAATGTCAGAGAAATCCAGGGTGAGGCGACTCTAGATGAATTAGCAATGTGGGAGGAGAGAACAGGTCACTTGGATGAGGATGGGTGTTGGACTGACTTGTCTGGGAAGCAGCGATGGTTGCTGCCTAATTCATATGTGCTCCCTGTTGTTACCATGGCCCACGGCCCAGCGCACATTAGTGCCAAAGGAATATGCAAGTTACTGGACCCAGTATGGCAGAATGATAATATCGCTAAGGTAGTCACACACCTAGTGAAGCATTGCATCATTTGTCTGAAGCATAACCCTGGGAAAGGTACTCCTACACCCGCTGGTAACTTTGCAATGCCTTCCTTCCCTTTCGAGGTTCTCCAGATGGATTTCATCGAAATGGAATGAGTTAATAACTTAAAGTATGTGCTAGTTGTGATCTGCGCATTCAGTAAATGGATTGCGGCTTACCCCACTAAAGAGAATACAGCTATGGTGACGGCGAAGGCACTTCTAAAAGAGTACTTCCCACGCTATGGGTTGCCATGCGTGATTTGGAGTGACAACGGAAGTCACTTCAATTCAAAAGTCATTGAATTGGTGTGCACAGGTTTGCATATTATGCAGAAGTTTCATGCAGCGAATCACCCCCAGTCAGCAGGTCTGGTTGAGAGGTACAATGGTACTCTCAAACTGAAGCTAGCAAAGATTCAAGAAAGCACAGGACTGCGATTGCCAGATGCATAACCCTTGGCTTTATTATCTACCAGAGCAACAGCGCATTCTAGAACAGGGTTGTCCCCGTATGAGGTGGTCTTCGGATGCCCTGCTAATGTCTGGGGCGTCCCGAGACCCAAGCGCTTTTCAGAGATAGAGTACCCCCTGCTTGTAGACTATCTGTATGAATTGTCTAAAGATCTTCGTTCTCTTCACCAACAGATACAAGCCACGCTGCAACCAGTACCAGAGGGGCCCGGGCATCAGCTACAACCCGGGAATTATGTCATGGTGAGAAATTTTCAAAGGAAGAACTGCCTGGAGCCGAGGTGGAAAGGGCCCCTCATTGTCCTGCTCGCCACCCGCACAGCAGTGAAGCTTGAAGGTCGGAAGCACTGGGTGCATGCGTCCCATGTCAAACGGGTGCCTCTACCTCTTCCGTATGATCAGTGGGCTCTCGACGGAATAGCTGACCAGGAAGGGGATAGTGTGCCCGTTTTGTTCCTTTCGCTGATGCCCGACTGAGGTGGGTGCAGACAGACTAGGAGAGCAACGAGGCCTTGCTTGAAGCGGTCCCCCCAGAGATAAGGGCCGCCCCGGATGCTCCCACTTTTGACACACAGTCACCTGAGTTTCAGTGTCCTGCTGAGCCTGAATTTCTTCCCCTTTTTGTTGATGAAGAAGTGCCTGGGGTGGCCAGGTACAACTTGCGGCCCCGACGGAAGGACAGTGTGCCAGTAGGGCAGTCCAGGAGTTAGGGAAGGACTCGAGCTTAGGACACAGGTGCTGTGCCTAAGGTGCCTGTATTAGACTAGGGCGAACCACACTGGTGCACTGCCTTGGACACTGGACAGGATAGTTGAGGGTATTTGCCAAGGAGGGAGGGTGCCCTATCCTGAAAGAAGAAGGATTTGTTTTTCTGCAAGGGCTGCGATCGCGCAGCTCCTCCGTGGGAGTGCTTCATAGCACCGTCGTTGATGAACAATAGGATCCTGCCAGCGAGGCTCTAAACGGACGCTGGGGGATTTGTGCCCTCTGGTACTGTTGTTACAATAGTGGCTCTAGCCCGTGAATTTTTCTTTCCCTTGTGACGCCTATAAGTGGCCCTTGAAGTTTTCTAAATGTATCCCTTTGGTCGTCCTATCCCTGATGAGGAGCAGCCCTTTGCGGCTCCGCGTCCCACTTCAGATGGTCCTGTTTGGTCCTCTTGGTCCACTAAGAGTAAAATAGTGTTTGTTGTAATAATTTTGCTTTCCTTGCTAGTCGTATTTGGGGTGGTCTGGTACTTAGAGGAACAACATCCTGTGCACACCTTGGTAGGGACTACCCCGGTTCCAGCTGAGCACTCGTTTGTCACATTGGCCCCACATAAAGAAAGACATAGACAGACTTATGCCCAAAATACTTTTGTTCAGATGCTTCATCAGGTACACAGTACTACTAATGCCACGAATTGCTGGGTGTGTGGGCTACTTCCCTCAGTTATGCACAAAAACGATTTGCTAGTGTCATTGCCCCTGTCATATTTGGGTAGCTGTGAAGCCTGGTTCCAACTGCTCTCTATGGTATACATGCACTATCATGCTGACGCTATGAAAATGGTACAGGCTGATTACGAAGCAGTATTGGAGTATATAGTGGTACACCAGGGATATACACCTGGGGCAGATGGCAAGGAGGGTACCCTGCCCCCAGATGCTTGCATGAATGTTTTTGAGGTTAACGAAAATGACACTTGGTTACGAAATGAAATGCTGGATTTCCAAGGATTTAATGTCACTGAATATTTTAAATGTTTCCAGGAACGCAATATCACTGAAGACGAAGCCATGCCTGTCCCTGTGATCAATGCAACAGCTAGTTTCTGTGTTGAAGGAATAGGGAACATTTTGGTAGGACAGAGCCGTTGTAACTACACATACCGATTAAACACTACTAGCAGCCCACCTCTGCTTACACCTCCGAATGTATACTTCATCTGTGGGGAACAGGCTAATACATGGCTTCCGAGGGGATGGTCTGGCCGGTGTTAGGTTTCTTTTCTCTTACCTCCCATTTACATTGCACAGTCCAATTACCACAAGGATCATAAGCTACAGCATAGGGATCTCCAGGTACATCGAGTTAAGAGAGTGGTCAACCCAGACGATATTGATCAAACAGATACCTTTCTACAGCAATTTACTGACATAATGAAGGGCATTCTGGCATTCTAGGTCCCACATTCAATAGACGTAATGTTCGTCGCCTTGCTAGAGTAGTTGAGGGAGTTATTAATACTACTGCTGGTATACTGACTAATATTACAGTCGAACTTCAGGCTACGAGGCTCGTTTCTCTTCAAAATTGGATAGTTTTAGACGTCATTCTGGCTGATAGGGTTGGAACCTGTCGCATCATCGGCAGCAGCTGCTTTGTGTACATCCCTGATAGTGCCCCTGATGTGTACTCCGGAATACAGAAATTACACAAACTTGCTTCAGATATCCATCAGGATAATGGTTCATGGTCCCTCACAGGGTGGCTCTGGGGTCTGCTGACATCATGGGGTTGGAAGATATTGCTTGTCCTAATAGCCATCGCAGGAGTCATCTTTATATGTTGCTTATGCATCAACTGCCTTCCAGCCTGTTGCACCTATTGTGTGAGTAAACTTACCCCTCTCACTACATTGCCAAGACGAGATAACAAGATTTCTGCTATGATGATGCAGGAAATTCAGGACATCATGCTCATAGATGAGGGCATCTTCGAGTATTAGGTGATTTCACTGCTCATGTGTTGCTTGTTTTTCCCTTGTAACATGAGTGACTATGCAATTTCTTTCTCCCCCTCAGAATTGTAAGGATCCTACCGGATAGCGAATAAAGCATTTAGCCACCCATGCTAAAATGAGGGTCTGTTAGATTTCAAATTCCCATCCCTGCAACACACTCATTTCGTGTTATATTAGGTTAGCAATGTGTGGCTAAATAGATGTCATTTGTATTCACGTTATGTAACCCACTGAGTTATCCCCGTAATGCACAGGCTTCAGTTAGCGAGTGTGACTCCATTTTGCATTTCGTAATCCTTATTAGGCTGCTTAGACTGTGCCTGAGTTAGGTCTCATCACTCGTATTGCTTGCCTAAGCAGAGCACTGTATTTCGTTATTATTTTTTCTCTCTGTTCAAGGCTGTTTCTTGACTTACTAATGAATACGCCGTTCTGCCCTCGCATACTTATCTGAATGTGTAGTTTCTGCTCCCACGTTAGGAGATGCTGAGACCCAGCACTGTGGCCTTGCATTCCTGATAAAATGTACCCATCTGGCAGGTGTTAGCTCATCCTACTGTGCCTCTTTGTTCATGATCGGCCGAGGCCAGTAGTTTTCCATTGTGGGCGTGGTTGGGGGCTTCTCGAGAGGAATGATTACTCAGTGTGGGCTGTTGGGGGGCCAGTCCCTCGGCAGACATCTTAGGGTGCAGGTCATGATGGACTCCTCTGCAGAGCATTGCTAATAAATGTAAGTTTGCATTCTCTACTGTCTGGCTGACTCTTCATTCTTGGGAAGGCATAGCAGGTGGTTGTAAGAAAACCCGAGTGGCCCTAGAGGGCCACTTCCTTCAACCTTGTGCCTCTTTCTGCACCCCTTTTCCCTCTTTTGCACCCCTCTTGCCTCTTTCTGCACCACTCATGCTTCTTTCTGCACCCCGCTTCCCTCTTTCTGCACCCCTCTTCCCTCTTTCTGCACCCCTCTTGCCTCTGTCTGCACCCCTGTTCATTTTTCTGCTCTTCTTTTGTTCCTTTCTTCACCTCTCTTGCTTCTTTCTGCAACCCTCTTGCAACTTTCTCCACCCCTGTTCCCCCTTTTTGCATCTCTGTTGCTTCTTTCTGCACTTCTCTTGCCTCTTTCTGCACCTCTGTCCCTTCTTTCTGCAACCCTTGTGCCTCTTTCTGTACCCCTCTTCCCTTTCTGCTCCCCTCTTTTCTCTTTCTGCACCCCTCGTCCCTCTTTCTGCAATGCTGTTGCTTGTTTCTGCACTTCTCTTGCCTCTTTCTGCACCTCTGTCCCTTCTTTCTGCAACCCTTGTGCCTCTTTCTGTACCCCTCTTCCCTTTCTGCTCCCCTCTTTTCTCTTTCTGCACCCCTCGTCCCTCTTTCTGAACACCTCTTGCCTCTTTCTGCACCCCTCTTCTCTTTTTCTGCACTTCTTTTGTTTCTTTCTGCACCTCTCTTGCTTCTTTCTGCACCCCTCTTGCATCTTTCTCCACCCCTCCTCCCCCTTTCTGCATCTCTGTTGCTTCTTTCTGCACCCCTCTTCCCTCTTTCTGCTTCCCTCGTGTCTCTTTCTGCACCTCTTTTGCTTCTTTCTGCACTTCTTTTATTTCTTTCTGCACCTCTCTTGCTTATTTCTGCACCCCTCGTGCCTTTTCCTGTACCCCTCTTCCCTCTTTTTGCTCCCCTCTTGTCTCTTTCTGTACCTCTGTTGCTTCTTTCTGCACCCCTCATGACTCTTTCACACCCCTCTTCACTCTTTATGCACCCCTCTTGCCTCTTTCAGCACCTCTGTTCCTTCTTTCTGCACTTCTTTTGTTTCTTTCTGCACCTCTGTCCCTTCTTTCTGCAACCCTTGTGCCTCTTTCTGCACCCCTCTACCCTCTTTCTGCTCCCCTCTTGTCTCTTTATGCACCTCTGTTGCTTCTTTCTGCACTTCTTTTGTTTCTTTCTGCACCTCTCTTTCTTATTGCTGCACCCCTCGTGCCTCTTTCTGCACCCCTCTTCACTCTTTTTGCTCCCCTCTTGTCTCTTTCTACACCTCAGTTGCTACTTTCTGCACCCCTCATGCCTTTTTCACACCCCTCTTCCATCTTTCTGCACCCCTCTTGCCTCTTTCAGCACCTCTGTCCCTTCTTTCTGCAACCCTTGTGCCTCTTTCTGCACCCCTCTTCCCTCTTTCTGCTCCCCTCTTGCCTCTTTCTGCACCTCTGTTGCTTCTTTCTGCACTTCTTTTGTTTCTTTCTGCACCTCTCTTGCTTTTTCTGCATCCTTCTTCTTCTTTCTGCACCCCTCATGCCTCTTTCACATCCCTTTCCGTCTTTCTGCACCCCTCTTGCCTCTTTCAGCACCTCTGTTCCTTCTTTCTGCACTTCTTTTGTTTCTTTCTGCACCTCTCTTGTTTCTTTCTGTATCCCTCTTGCCTCTTTCTCCACCCCACTTCCCCCTTTCTGTATCTCTGTTGCTTCTTTATGCACTTCTCTTGCTTCTTTCTGCACCCCTCTTCCCTCTTTCTGCACTCCTCTTGCCTCTTTGTGCACCTCTGTTGCTTATTTCTGCACTTCTTTTGTTTCTTTCTGCACCCCTCTTGCCTCTTTCTGCACCTCGGTTCCTTCTTTCTGCATTTCTTTTATTTATTTCTGCACCTCTTGCTTCTTTCTGCACCCCCTTGCCTCTTTCTCCACCCCTCTTCCCTCTTTCTTCACCCATTTTGCCTCTTTCTGCACCTCTGTTCCTTTTTTCTGTACTTCTTTTTTGTTTCTTTCTGCACATCTCTTGCTTCTTTCTGCACCCCTCGTGCCTCTGTCTGCATCCCTCTTCCCTCTTTTTGCACCCATCTTGCCTCTTTCTGCACCTCTGTTGCATCTTTCTGCATTACTTTTGCTTCTTTCTGCACCTCTCTTGCTTCTTTCTGCACCACTCATGCTGCTTTCTGCACCACTCATGCTGCTTTCTGCACCCCTCTTCCCTCTCTCTGCACCCCTCTTCCCTCTTTCTGCACCCCTCTTGCCTCTTTCTGCACCCCTGTTCCTTCTCTCTGCTCTTCTTTTGTTCCATTCTGCACCTCTCTTGCTTCTTTCTGCACACCTCTCGCCACTTTGTCCACCCCTGTGCCCCCTTTTTGCATCTCTGTTGCTTCATTCTGCGCTTCTCTTGCCTCTTTTTCTACACCTCATCCCTCTTTCTGCACCTCTGTTGCTTCTTTCTGCACTTCTGTTGCTTCTTTCTGCACTCCTCTTGCTTCTTTCTGTACCTCTGTTGCTTCTTTCTGCACTTCTTTTCTTTCTTTCTGCACATCTCTTGCTTCTTTCTGCACCCCTCTTGCCTCTTTCTCCACCACTCCTCCCCCTTTCTGCATCTCTGTTGCTTCTTTCTGCACTTCTCTTGCCTCTTTCTGCACCTCTGTCCCTTCTTTCTGCACTTATTTTGTTTCTTTAGACAACTCTCTTGTTTCTTTCTGTATCCCTCTCGACTCTTTCTCCACCCCACTTCCCCCTTTCTGCATCTCTGTTGCTTCTTTATGCATTTCTCTAGCTTCTTTCTGCATCTCTCTTGCTTCATTCTGTACCCCTCGTGCCTCTTTCTGCACCCCTCATCCCTCTTTCTGCACTCCTCTTGCCCCTTTCTGCACCCCTCTTCCCACTTTCTGCACCCCTACTGCCTCTTTCTGCACCTCTGTTCCTCCTTTCTGCACTACTTTTGTTTCTTTCTGTAACTCTCTTGCTTCTTTCTCCACCCCTTACCTCTTTTTTCCACCCCTCTTCCCTCTTTCTTCACCCCTGTTGCCTTTTTCTGCACCTCTGTTGCTTCTTTCTGCACTTCATTTGTTTCTTTCTGCACCTCTATTGCTTCTTTCTGCACCCCTCCTCCCCCTTTCTGCATCTCTGTTGCTTCTTTCTGTACTTCTCTTGCCTCTTTCTGCACCTCTGTCCCTTCTTTCTGCAACTCTTGTGCCTCTTTCTGCACCCCTCTTCCCTCTTTCTGCTCCCTCCTGTCTCTTTCTGCACCTCTGTTGCTTCTATCTGCACTTCTTTTGTTTCTTTCTGCACCTTTCTTGCATCTTTCTGCACCCCTTGTGCTTCTTTCTGCACCCCTCTTCCCTTTTTCTGCATCCCTCTTGCCCCTTTCTGTACCTCTTTTGCTTCTTTCTGCACCCCTCTTGCAATTTTCTCCACCCCAGTTCCCCCTTTTTGCATCTCTGTTGCTTCTTTCTGTACTTCTCTTGCCTTTTTTACACCCCTCATCCCCCTTTCTGCACCTCTGTTGCTTGTTTCTGCACTTCTCTTGCTTCTTTATGCACCCCTCTTGCTTCTTTCTGCACCCCTCCTGCCTCTTTCACACCCCTCTTCCCTCTTTCTGCACCCCTCTTGCCTCTTTCTGCACCCCACTTCCCCCTTTCTGCATCTCTGTTGCTTCTTTATGCACTTCTCTTGCTTCTTTATGCACCTCTGTTGCTTCTTTCTGCACTTCTCTTGCCTCTTT
Source organism: Calotriton arnoldi (assembly GCA_963921515.1). Taxonomy (NCBI): domain Eukaryota; kingdom Metazoa; phylum Chordata; class Amphibia; order Caudata; family Salamandridae; genus Calotriton; species Calotriton arnoldi. The sequence goes on from CAWUFW010003339.1 coordinate 45,693, forward strand.
CTGCACCCATCTTGCCTCTTTCTGCACTTCTGTTGCTTCTTTCTGCACTCCTCCTGCCTCTTTCTGCACCCTTCTTCCCTCTTTCTGCACCTCTTGTGCCTCTTTCTGCACTGCTGTTTCATTTTTCTGCAACTCTTTTGCCTCTTTCTACAGTTCTTTTGTCTCCTTCTGCACCTCTGTTGCTTCTGTCTGTACCTCTCTTCTCTTGCCTCTTTCTGTACTTCTCTTACCTCTTTCTGCACCTCTCCTGCCTCTTTCTGCACCTGTCTTGCCTCTTTCGGCACTTCTCTTCCTTTTTTCTGTGCCTTTCTTGTTTCTTTCCGCAACTCTCTTGTCTGTTTTATCACCTCTCTTGCCTCTTTCTGCACTTCTTTTGCCTGTTTCTGCAACTCTCTTGTCTCTTTAATCACTTCTCTTGCTTCTTTCTGCACCCCTCGTGCCTCTTTCTGCACCCCTCTTACTTCTTTCTGTACCCTTCTTGCCTCTTTCTGCACCCTCTTCCCTCTTTCTGCACCTCTCTTGCCTCTTTTTGCATCTCTGTTGCTTCTTTCTGCACTTCTCTTGCCTCTTTCTGTACCCCTCTTGCCTCTTTCTGTACCTCTGTTGGTTCTTTCTGCACTTCTCTTGCTTCTTTCTGCACTTCTGTTGCTTTTTTCTGCTCTCCTCTTTCCTCTTTCTGCACCCTTCTTCCCTCTTTCTGCACCTCTCTTGCCTCTTTCTGCACCCCTGTTCCTTTTTTCTGCACCTCTCTTGCCTCTTTCTGCAACTCTTTTGCCTCTTTCTGCAGTACTCTTGTCTCTTTCTGCACTTCTCTTGCCTCTTTCTACACTTCTCTTGCCTCTTTCTGCACCTCACTTACCTCTTTATGCTCTTCTCTTGCCTCTTTCTGCTCCTCTCTTGCTTCTTTCTGCACTTCTCTTACCTCTTTCTACACTTCTCTTGCTTCTTTCTGTACTTCTCTTGCCTCTTTCTGCACATTTCTTACTCTTTTTGCACCGCTCTTTTTTTTTCTGCTCCTTTCTGTACTTCTCTCACCTGTTTCTATATTCAAATGGGAAGTGCAAGCTGTCAAGTTTAAAGGTCTGTGTGCTCTCATGACTGAGGTATATGTCTACTTGCACATGGATTCTCACATATGTTATGCATCTGAAGATGGTAGCTTAAAAAGCGGGTAGCTTCTCTTATAGGTGGTCAAATCTTCTTAGTTCTGCTCTGTCATTCGGTTGCACAGGCAGATATGTCTTATGTATATATGTGTTATAGAGCCCCTCAAATATACTATTGAATACCCATGTGCCTTGTATTGTGAGCAGAAAGAAATGCATACACCTCTTTTTACAAAAGTTTACAGAGTATGCTGTTTGAAACACAGGTATTCAAGTGTTTGTATGTTTATTTTCATTTAACATGTCAATAGGTAAAAGCATAGACACACATGCATACCTTCACAAACTTGGTCAGACTTACAACAGTGATATGCGTAGGATTGCTGTTTTATATTTGGTAGGCCTAATATTCTGAGCAGTCGATTAATAGTGAACCTTCAAGAGAAAAGTGAGGTTTAAGACATCTTTGGAGAAGGATTATTGATTAAGGTACTTTGTATGAGTCTGTTGTAAGCTACAGTCAAAGTAGGCCGCTTTCTGCACCTCTGTTGGTTCTTTCTGCACATCTCTTGCTTCCTTCTTCACTTTTCTTCCTCTTCTGGACTTCTGTTGCCTCTTTCTGTATTTCTCTCGCTTCTTTCTGCACCTTTCTTCCTCTTTCTGCACCTCTCTTGCCTCTTTCTGCACTTCTCTCTGCGTGTGGGTGTATGAGTGCATATAATAGTGGCTGTATTGATGAGTGACTGCATGTATGAGAGACTGTATGGATGAGGAAGTGGATGTGTGTATAGACCTAGGAATCAGTGAGTGGGTATGTAGCAACTGGTATTGGTGTGTCTATGGTTTCGAGAATGGCAGTCTGTATTATAGAGTGGGTGTATCAAAGGCTATATTAGGCTGTGAGGAGGTACATTAGATTATCACGTGGATGATGTCATCAGTAATGTCATCAGTGATGTCATTTGAGATGTCATGAGTGATGTCATGAGTGATGTCACTGGCCATGTCATGAGTGATGTAATATTTGATGTCATCAGCAGTGCATTGCGGGTGCGCGAGTTAAACTTAGCTCAACTAACTATAACGGCTGAATTTCTCTGGTTTTGTACGAGTGAAATGTCCAACTACCTATAACGTCCCTGAAACCTGTGGTTTTTTCAGTGAATTTCTATGGTTTTTTAAATGCTAATTTCTAACTATAACGTTCCTGAAACCTATGGTTTTTTCAGTGAATTTCTAAGGTTTTTTAAATGCTAATTTCTAACTATAACGTCCCTGAAACTTACATTTTGTTTTCAGTGAATTTCTAATGTTTTTTAAATGCTAATTTTTAACTATGCCTAGAGAGGTAGGACATGTGCAGAAAGAGGAAGAAAGGCGCAGAAAGAAGCAAGAGAAATGCAGAAAGAGGCAACAGAAGTCCAGAAAGAGGAAGAAAGGTGCAGAAAGAAGCAAGAGATTTGCAGAAAGAACAAACAGAGGTGCAGTAAGAGGCCATGTTGCAAAGTCATCCTGTGTCGTGGGCACCCCCCAACTTTTTGCTGAGTGGTACTGGTGGTAACTGACTCTGACTGACTCTGGGCTCTGCCTAACCAGGCCCGGAGCCAGTGCTATGTTGAAAGACACTTAGAATACAGTGAAAACACCTACATACACTAGGGTACACTATGGGTTGGCATGACCTCCCCTGTAAGGCCCTAGTACATAATAGGCAGGGGGATTAAAACTACCTCTACGTCCCTAGCATATAATATGGCATGGCAGTTTACAGGCCTGCAGCCCTTTTCTGCACTTGCTTGTGTGCACTGCTGAGCCTGAGGTCAGTTTAAACGTAGCCCTGTGTGTGCAGAAAAAGGCACGAGAGGTGCAGAAAGAGGCAAGAGAGGTGCAGAAAGAGGGAAGAAGGATGCAGTAAGAGGCAAGAGATGTGCAGAAAGAAGCAAGAGAGGTACAGACATAAGCAAGAGAACTGCAGAAAAAAGCATCAGAGGTGTAGAAAGATGGATGAGGGGCAGAGAACGAGGCAAGCAAAGTGCAGAAAGAAGCAACAGAGATAAATAAGGGGGGAGAGGGGTGGAGAAAGAGGCAAGAAGGGTACAGAAAGAAGCAAGAGAGTTGCAGAAAGAAACAAAAGAAGTACAGAAAGAAGGAACAGAGGTGCAGAAAGAGGCAAGAGGGGTGCAGAAAGAGGGAAGATGGGTGCAGAAAGAGGCACAAGGGTTGCAGAAAGAAGGGACAGAGATGCAGAAAGAAGCAAGAGAAGTGCAGAAAGAAGCAACAGAGGTGCAGAAAGAGGGATGAGGGGTGGAGAAAGAGACATGAGAAGTGCAGAAAGAAGCAACAGAGATGCAAAAAGGGGGAACAGGGGTAGATAAAGTGGCAAGAGGGGTGCAGAAAGAAGCAAGAGAGGTGCAGAAAGAAACAAAAGAAGTGCAGAAAGAAGGAAAAGAGATGCAGAAAGAGGCAAGAGGGGTGGAGAAAGAGGGAAGAGGGGTGCAGAAAGAAGCACAAGTGGTGCAGAAAGAAGCAAGAGAGGTGTAGAAAGAAGCAAGAGGAGTACAGAAAGAAGCAACAGAGGTGCAGAAAGAAGGAAGAGGGGTGCAGAAAGAGGCACAAGGGATGCAGAAAGAAGCAAGACACATGCAGAAAGAAACAAAAGAAGTACAGAAAGAAGGAACAGAGGAGCAGAAAGAGGCAAGAGGGGTGAAGAAAGAGGCACGAGGGGTGCAGAAAGAAGCAAGAGAGGTGCAGAACTCAGCAAGAGAAGTGCAGAAAGAAGCAACAGAGGTACATAAAGATGGATGAGGAGCGTAGAAAGAGGCTAGCGAAGTGCAGAAAGAAGCAACAGAGATAAAAAAGGGGAAGAGGGGTGGAGAAAGAGGCAAGAGGGGTGCAGAAAGAAGCAAGAGAGGTGCAGAAAGAAACAAAAGAAGTGCAGAAAGAAGCAATAGAGGTGCAGAAAGAAGAGGCAGGAGGAGTACAGATAGAAGGAAGAGGGGTGCAGAAAGAGGCACAAGGGGTGCAGAAAGAAGCAAGAGAGGTGCAGAAAGAAGCAAGAGAAGTGCATAAAGAAGCAACAGAGATGCAGAAAGGGGGAAATGGGGTGAAGAAAGAGGCAAGAGGTATACAGAAAGAAGCAAGAGAGTTGCAGAAAGAAACAAAAGAAGTACAGAAAGAAGGAACAGAGGTGCAGAAAGAGGCAAGAGGGGGAGCAGAAAGAGGGAAAAGGGGTGCAGAAAAATGCACAAGGATTGCAGAAAGAAGGGACAGAGGTGCAAAAAGAAGCAAGAGAAGTGCAGAAAGACACAACAGAGGTGCAGAAAGAGGGATGAGGGGTGGAGAAAGAAGCAAGAGAAGTGCAGAAAGAAGCAACAGAGATGCAACAACAGGGAACTGGGGTGGAGAAAGTGCCAAGAGGGGTACAGAAAGAAGCCAGAGAGGTGCAGAAAGAAACAAAAGAAGTGCAGAAAGAAGCAATAGAGGTGCAGAAAAAGGTAGGAGGGGCGCAGAAAGAGGCACGAGGGGTGCAGAAAGAAGCAAGAGAGGTGCAGAATGAAGCAGAGAAGTGCATAAAAAAGCAACAGAGATGCAGAAAGGGAGAAATGGGGTGAAGAAAGAGGCAAGAGGGATACAGAAAGAAGCAAGAGAGTTGCAGAAAGAAACAAAAGAAGTGCAGAAAGAAGGAACAGAGGTGCAGAAAGAGGCAAGAGGGGAGCAGAAAGAGGGAAAATGGGTGCAGAAAAACGCACAAGGGTTGCAGAAAGAAGGGACAGAGGTGCAGAAAGAAGCAAGAGAAGTGCAGAAAGACGCAACAGAGGTGCAGAAAGAGGTATGAGGGGTGGAGAAAGAAGCAAGAGAAGTGCAGAAAGAAGCAACAGATATGCAAAAACAGGGAACAGGGGTGGAGAAAGTACCAAGAGGGGTACAGAAAGAAGCAAGAGTGGTGCAGAAAGAAACAAAAGTAGAGCAGAAAGAAGGAACAGAGGTGCAGAAAGAGGCAAGAGGGGTGCAGAAAGAGGGAAGAGGGGTGCAGAAAGAAGCACGAGTGGTGCAGAAAGAAGGAAGAGAAGTGCAGAAAGAGGCAAGAGGGGTGCAGAAAGAGGGAAGAGGGATATAGAAAGAGGCACAAGGGGTGCAGAATGAAGCAAGAGATGTGCAGCAAGAAACAAAAGAAGTGCAGAAAGAAGGAACAGAGGTGCAGAAAGAAGCAAGAGGGGTGCAGAACGAGGCAAAAGGGGTGCAGAAGGAAGCGAGAGGTGCAGAAAGAAAGAAAAGAAGTGCAGAAAAAAGGAACAGAGGTGAAGAAAGAGGCAAGAGGGGTGCACGAAGAGGGAAGAAGGGTGTGAAAGAGGCATGAGGAGTGCAGAAAGAAGCAAGAGGAGTGCGGAAAGAAGCAATACAGGTGCAGAAAGAGGCAAGAGGAGTGCAGAAAGAGGGAAGAGGGGTGCAGAAAGAGGCATGAGCCATGCAGGAAGAGGCATGAGGGGTGCAGGAAGAAGCAAGAGAGGTGCAGAAAGAAGCAGTAGAGATGCAGAAAGGGGGAAATTGGGTAGAGAAAGAGCCAAGAGGGATACAGAAAGAAGCAAGAGAGTTGCAGAAAGGAAAGAAACAAAAGAAGTGCAGAAAGAAGGAACAGAGGTGCAGAAAGAGGCAAGAGGAGAGCAGAAAGAGGGAAAGGGGGTACAGAAAAACTCACAAGGGTTGCAGAAAGAAGGGACAGAGGTGCAGAAAGAAGCAAGAGAAGTGCAGAAAGAAGCAACAGAGGTGCAGAAAGAGGGATGAGGGGTGGAGAAAGAAGCAAGAGAAGTGCAGAAAGAAGCAACAGAGATGCATAAACAGGGAACAAGGGTGGAGAAAGTACCAAGAGGGGTGCAGAAAGAAGCAGGAGTGGTGCAGAAAAAAACAAAAGAAGAGCAGAAAGAAGGAACAGAGGTGCAGAAGGAGGCAAGAGGGATGCAGAAAGAGGGAAGAGGGGTGCAGAAAGAAGCACGAGTGGTGCAGAGAGAAGCAACAGAGGTGCAGAAAGAGGCAAGAGGGGTGCAAAAAGAGGGAAGAGGGGTGCAGAAAGAGGCACAATGGATACAGAAAGAAGCAAGACACATGCAGAAAGAAACAAAAGAAGTACAGAAAGAAGGAACAGAGGTGCAGAAAGAGGCAAGGGGGTGCAGAAAGAGGGAAGAGGGGTGCAGAAAGAGGCACAAGGGGTGCAGAAAGTAGCAAGACATGTGCAGAAATCAGCAAGAGAAGTGCAGAAAGAAGCAACAGAGGTGCAGAAAGACGGATGAGGGGAGGAGAATGAGGCAAGCGAAGTGCAGAAAGAAGCAACAGAAATAAAAAAGGGGGAGAGGGGTGGAGAAAGAGGCAAGAGAGGTGCAGAAAGAAACAAAAGAAGTGCAGAAAGAAGCAATAGAGGTGCTGAAAGAGGCAGGAGGAGTGCAGATAGAGGGAAGAGGGGTGCAGAAAGAGGCACGAGGGGTGCAGAAAGATGCAAGAGAAGTGCATAAAGAAGCAACAGAGATGCAGAAAGGGTGAAATGGGGTGAAGAAAGAGGCAAGAGGGATACAGAAAGAAGCAAGAGAGTTGCAGAAAGGAAAGAAGTACAGAAAGAAGGAACAGAGGTGCAGAAAGAGGCAAGAGGGGAGCAGAAAGAGGGAAAAGGGGTGCAGAAAAATGCACAAGGGTTGCAGAAAGAAGGGACAGAGGTGCAGAAAGAAGCAAGAGAAGTGCAGAAAGAAGCAGCAGAGGTGCAGAAAGAGGGATGAGGGGTGGAGAAAGAAGCAAGAGAAGTGCAGAAAGAAGCAACAGAGATGAAAAAACAGGGAACAGGGGTGGAGAAAGTGCCAAGAGGGGTGCAGAAAGATGCAACAGTGGTGCAGAAAGAAACAAAAGAAGAGCAGAAAGAAGGAAAAGAGGTGCAGAAAGATGCAAGAGGGGTGCAAAAAGAGGGAAGAGGGGTGCAGAAAGAGGCACGAGGGGTGCAGAATGAAGCATGAGATATGCAGCAAGAAACAAAAGAAGTGCAAAAAGAAGGAACAGAGGTGCAGAAAGAGGCAACAGGGGTGAAGAAAGAGGGAAGAAGGGTGGAGAAAGAGGCAAGGGGGTGCAGAAAGAAGCAAGAGAGCTGCAGAAAGAAACAAAAGAAGTGCAGAAAGAAGGAACAGAGGTGCTTAAAGAAGCAAGAGGGGTGCAGAAAGAGGCAAAAGGGGTGCAGAAAGAAGCGAGAGGTGCTGAAAGATAGAAAAGTGCAGAAAATATGAACAGAGGTGCAGAAAGAGGCAAGAGGGGTGCACGAAGAGGGAAGAGGGGGTGTGAAAGAGGCACGAAGAGTGCAGAAAGAAGCAAGAGGAGTGCAGAAAGAAGCAATAGAGGTGCAGAAAGAGGCAAGAGAAGTGCAGAAAGAAGGAAGAGGGGTGCAGAAAGAGGCACAAGGGGTGCAGAAAGCAGCAAGAGAGGTGCAGAAAGAAGCAAGAGAGATGCAGAAAGGGGGAAATGGGGTGAAGAAAGAGGCAACAGGGATACAGAAAGAAGCAAGAGAGTTGCAGAAAGAAACAAAAGAAGGAACAGAGGTGCAGAAGGAGGCAAGAGGGGTGAGGAAAGAGGGAAAAGGGGTGCAGAAAAATGCACAAGGGTTGCAGAGAGAAGGGGCAGAGGTGCAGAAAGAAGCAAGAGAAGTGCAGAGAGAAGCAACAGAGGTGCAGAAAGAGGGATGAGGGGTGGAGAAAGAAGCAAGAGAAGAGCAGAAAGAAGCAACAGAGATGCATAAACAGGGCACAGGGGTGGAGAAAGTGCAAAGATGGGCGCAGAAAGAAGCAAGAGTGGTGCAGAAAGAAACAAAAGAAGACCAGAAAGAAGGAACAGAGGTGCAGAAGGAGGCAAGAGGGGTGAGGAAAGAGGGAAGAGGTTAGCAGAAAGAAGCCAGAGTGGTGCAGAAAGAAGCAAGAGAGGTGCAGAAAGAGGCAAGAGTAGTGAAGAAAGAAGCAACAGAGGTGCAGAAAGAGGCAAGAGGGGTGCAAAAAGAGGGAAGAGGGGTGCAGAAAGAAGCAAGAGATGTGCAGCAAGAAACAAAAAGAAGAGCAGAAAGAAGGAACAGAGGTGCAGAGAGAGGCAACAGGGGTGGAGAAAGAGGGAAGAGGGGTGGAGAAAGAGGCAAGGGCTGCAGAGAGAAGCAAGAGAGCTGCAGAAAGAAACAAAAGAAGTGCAGAAAGAAGGAACAGAGGTGCAGAAAGAAGGAAGAGGGGTGCAGAAGGAGGCAAAAGGGGTGCAGAAAGAAAGAAAAGAAGTGCAGAAAAAAGGAACAGAGGTGCAGAAAGAGGCAAGAGGGGTGCACGAAGAGGGAAGAGGGGTGTGAAAGAGGCACGAGGAGTGAAGAAAGAAGCAAGAGCAGTGCAGAAAGAAAGAAGCAACAGAGGTGCAGAAAGAGGCAAGAGGGCTACAAAAAGAGGGAAGAGGGGTGCAAAAAAAGCACGTGGGGTACAGAAAGAAGCAAAAGATGTGCAGAAAGAAACAAAAGAAGTACAGAAAGAAGTAACAGAGGTGCAGAAAGGGGCAAGAAGGGTGCAGAAAGAGGGAAGAGGGGTGTGAAAGAGACACGAGGGGTACAGAAAGAAGCAAGAGAGATGCAGTAAGAAACAAAAGAAGTGCAGAAAGAAGGAACAGAGGTGCAGAAAGAGGCAAGATGGGTGCAGAAAGTGGCACATGGGGTGCATAAAAAAGCAAGAGATGTGCAGAAAGAAACAAAAGAAGTGCAGAAAGAAGGAACAGATGTGCAAAAAGAGGGAAGAGGGGTGCAGAAAGAGGCATGTGGGGTGCATAAAGAAGCAAGAGATGTGCAGAAAGAAACAAAAGAAGTGCAGAAAGAAGGAACAGAGGTGCAAAAAGTGGGAAGAGGGGTGCAGAAAGAGGCACATGGGGTGCATAAAGAAGCAAGAGATGTGCAGAAAGAAACAAAAGAAGTGTAGAAAGAAGGAGCAGAGGTGCAGAAAGAGGGAAGAGGGGTGCAGAAAGAGGCACGTGGGGTGCATAAAGAAGCAAGAGATGTGCAGAAAGAAACAAAAGAAGTGCAGAAAGAAGGAACAGAGGTGCAAAAAGTGGGAAGAGGGGTGCAGAAAGAGGCACATGGGGTGCATAAAGAAGCAAGAGATGTGCAGAAAGAAACAAAAGAAGTGTAGAAAGAAGGAGCAGAGGTGCAGAAAGAGACAAGAGGGGTAATGGACGGGCACTTCACGGGTTCCCTACCCTTTTCTTCCCCGTTCCTGGTCTTTGCACAGTGTACAAGATAAGATACATTTTATCCATTTTGAGTCACTTCAAATTTATTGTTTAGAGTCTGGTGATCTATCACAATGATATTCATGTTTTCATTTGGACTGGTTTGTTATGGACAGTTTTGAGTTCTGCCACTTGGCGAATGAAATTATTTCTTTAGATTCCAGTACTTGGTACATGGCCACGTTATATAGCGCTATGTCAATAATAATATACTTATGTACCGGTGCGTGTCATGCTCATGCATGTACAATACCAATTCAGTGCGTTTAGACATGTTGTATCAACTTTACATATTCTTGCCACTTGGCGCATTAAAATACTAGGCCTGTGCGATGAATTGGGTTCTCTCTCTCTAAATTCCAATGTTTAAACTTTACTCATTCAGGAGCATCAAGCCATTTATTAACGTATATTTTTGGCAATAACTCCACTTTGGTATATTGCACCTATCACATTCAGTGGGATACACAATTGAAGATGTTCATTTACGCATTTATTCAGGTATTTAGAGCACCTGGTTACCAACAACTTTGATGACACTTTACTTTGCGTTTAATACTATACATTTAAATATGGCCGCCACAGTAACATGGATCATTTAACTTCTGTTAACAACAGTCTGTTTTTTTATGTTTTATGTCTATGTATGCACTGTAATGTCGCTGCTCCAGCATGTGATCAAGGCAGTTTACTGCTGAAACGCGTAGCGTCTGAGTATTAAACTCATGTTGCACTAGCAGTGGACTGTTCCAGTGTCCGCTTTATTTGGATTCTTTGTAATTAATGTCCGGGCATGGTTCCGCCGGCTTTGCGCACCACCTGGCAACGGGCTCAATCCCAGGAGGAACCCGTTTTTTCTCTGCAACTTCATAAGGAGGGATTGTGAGCCGGCCGCTATCTTCAATTTAAGAAGTATCGAGTTACAGACCCGTGGAACCGCCGACGTCCCAGAGGTAAGCGCTGCCTTGCCGAGGTATTGCGGGGGGGGAGCGTCTTTCGTGTACTTCGTGCATGAGCGGTCGCACTCGTTCCTGCGATACCAGAGGAGGGCGCTTATGTTTCTGGTGGCCGGCGAGTGAGAGGGAAACAAATGTGCTTCAAACCCGGTTGGGTAAATGGGAATTGGCAAAACGCTGGGGATCCAGAGTATAACGTGCAGGTCGGAATTGATCAGTGAATCGTTTTTCACTTTGTGGATCACGGACTTCCACCCATGTTTTGCGGATACACTTCAGAACAATAACGAGGTGGCAACTCCAAGTAAGATTTGTGAGAAGTTGGCCTGGCATATGCTGTCCACTAATTATAGTGGGCACCTTGCACCAGTCCAAACAACCCCTTATTGGAGATAGGTTAAAGACAACCTTATTGAAAGCTATCCTAGTGGTAGCTATGGAGAGCAGCCTTCAGGCTAAGTCTTGAAGGAATGTAAAGCAGCTTGTTTTACCAGTCTATAATCTCTTGAGTGATCAAATGAAAGAGCACCACACCAGGTATATTTTCAAAATATATGTATTTATTGCTAAACACACCCCTCTAGTCTCTTTATGAGGCTAGAGTTTGAAGTACACAAGTTATAAGTTATTTAAACACAGTAATAGCACAAATACACGTTTGGGCCCTAGGGGCGTACCAAACCATATACCAATAAAGTGGTATAAGAACCACGACTGAACTAGACACTAGGCCTAGAGCCTCTAGAAGTGCTTGGACCACAAGGAACCACCCAAGGTAGTGACACAGGGGACCCACGGGGGACGCGTGCAGTGTAAATACACAACCGCGATACGCCGTTAACTTCTATGGAGAAAGTCGCGATCAGGAAATTAAAGAAAAGGGACACTTAAAGGAGGACTTGGAGCAAACCCTTTGAGAACTAGGTCGTTCTAGAGTCTCTACCCACGGGAGCACCGGAGTACTCGTGTTACCTCACCCAGGGAAGCCGGGTGCATAGGTGCCTTTCGGGGTTGGGTTTCGTCGTCGATTTGAATAGCGATCTGCTGCAAAGTGCTGCTGGCGACCAAGTGGAAAGTGTCCGGGTGGATCCAAGAGTGGATCGGAGATCTGAAGAACCTGAAAGCAGAGGGGACAGAGTCTGGGTCACTAGCCAGTGACCAGGAAGGTGATGGACAGATGCCCACCGATGTCGAGTGCTTCAGGTGCGTTGACGGTCATCTTGACTCTTCAGCCACGAGGTCCAGGAGGCGTTGTCGGTGACCAGGAGCAGGATTCTGGCTGGTACACAATGTTTGTCGAGTGCTGAGGTGTCGGCGACCGGATTGGACCCAACAAGCCTTGGCAACAGCAAGTCTTGGTGAAGATGAAGATCGTCGATGGTGCAGACCAGCAAGGTCTGAGGAACTCACCCAGCGAGGGTAAATGAGGGCAGGCCTGGAGCAACCAGGATGCCCAAGAAGAAAAAGATTGGCCTTCGTGAAGGGCTACAAGCCAACGGGCTAGCGACCGCAAAGGAGCCTCAAGACGTCGCACGTGGATCTGGCTCACAGGACACTCGTGGAGTGGAGGCCAGTGATCTTCGGTGCAGTTGGTGCTGGAGGCTAGGGCTACTCGGAGCCCAAAGCACGACTTCATGGGAGACCCAGAAGAGGATGCACTAGCAAATGCGTGCGGTGTCCAGGGGTCACGGTTCCAAGTTACCCACGACAGCTACGGGCCTCAGCTTTGCTGGGGACTCAGGGCAGCCTGGGGAAGTCTGGAAATCCACCTCTGGTGATGCAAAGACTTCGACGTCCGACGGGAGCTTAGGCGATGCAGACCGGACAATTGCTTCTTTGGTGCCTGCCTAGCAGGGGAGTCACTCCTTAACCCCAAGGGAGATTCTTCTGTCCTCTAGTCTTGAGTAGAGCATCAAAGGTCCAGGATTCTGTTTCAGAGTTTCGTCCAGGGGTAATCTAAAGTCCTAAGGACTGGGTTCCTATACTTATACTAAGTTTAGGGGTTGGACTACTCTGTGGCCCCACCTATGGGTGGGTCAGGGCAGAGGGGTGGCTACACCCCTTTCCCTTTGTCCAGTTCGCGCCAAAGCAGGGGCTGCAAGCCCCTGATCCGGTTTGAACTGGGGTATGCACAGGGACACCAAATGTGCCCCCAGTGCAGGACTTCAAAGCACCCGAAAGTGCTCCCGCCCAGCCCCAATACACATTATCCTGTCTGGGAAGGTGGTCACACCTCCCTGGGACAGGAAACCTATTGTCCAGGCCTCCCCTGCCGGAGTTTCGTCCAGCAGCAGGAGGCCAGACTCGTGTCTGTGGCAGCAGCATCCATTTTGTGATGCCAGGGCTTTAGAAAGAAGTTACCGGGCTAGCCAGAGTTAACATGTCTTTCCCTCTAGAAGGGTGGAATGCTGCCCCCGCCGCCAGAATTGGCGGGGGTAGTATTCCAAGATGTTTGACACCAAACACGACATGTTTAGGTGCAGCCATTCCAAAGTTAGCATTTAACGTGAGGTTATAATGCGCTTAAGAGTATATGGTCAGGCTGCACTACAAACAGCATCAGAGAAGGGTCTCCGAACGCTGCAGAGGGGCCCTGCTCATGCAGGGGCACCCTCTCACATAGGAACCACGCACTCTGCCTTCAGGATTGATAAGGCCTGCCATAGGAGTGACCTATAGGTTTATATGTGTGTATGTATTTAGTGATATAGGTAACCTATATCACAGCAAGGGGTGCATGCACCACCTTACCCAGGCTGCAGTAGCAGACCTGTGGTGTCAGTTTGGATGGCACTCCAGATCCCAATCAGTGATGTGCCTAAGGCACATGGAAACCATTTTAGAGAGGAAGCAGCTAGGCTGGGGTTCTGATTAGCAGGGCCCCAGCCAGACTAATGTCGAAAAACAGTGAAGCATCAGCAAAAAGTGGGGGTACCCATGTGAAGCAGATCCTACTCTCCTACAAGATCCCTACAGTTCTACATCATATCCCTCGGGAGAAGACACGTAGCAGCTTTTTACCCGGCGTATCAGTATTTACACTTGCTCTATTCCATAGAGGGATTATTTTATTATTTCAACAGCGGCATCAGGAACTTCCTACATAGGAAGGAACAGTTCACAGACAGTGTGCATTAGCAGCGAGGACAGTGGGACACGGTGCCCTCATGTCTCCATAATCAGGTGCATTCAAAACCAGATCACACCCAGACTCGGACTACAGACATCTCAACATGGAAGAAGAAAACGAACGACGTAGTATAGCACAGTTGCTTTTTGCTCGTGCCCCCGGGAAGGGTCAAACATCTACGGCACCTAGAAATCAAGATACCACATTGAACATGAAATTGAAAAGGTATGAAAAATTAAAGAAACAAGAAACGTCCAAATGGTGGGAAGCGATCTCCCTGGAAGACTATGTACAAAAGAAGATGGTACCCCGGGGACTAAGAATATATATTACTCCTTCTCATGAGTCCCCTAACCCACGCATGTTAGAAGAGTGGGCAGAAAATTCCGCCAGTAGCTCACACAACATGTTACGCATATTGATCAAATACGCGTGGGAAGACAGAGAGAAAATCATCAAGGAGATAGCTGAAATTGAAGATGAACTCCAGCAAAATAAGGATCAAGATATTATAAGGAAATTCAAAGATGATCTAAAAGGAAGACTAACCAAACATGAAGAAGACATCAGACTCCGCAAACAGAGAAAGTTACATCGTGACTGCATTGACTATGAGGATGGGTGCATCCTAACTTATAGTCACAAGTATGACCATCTATATAACATCAAACCATCTAATCCAGATTCGGCGCTACCAACGGAAACTAGACAAGATCCCCCCCCCACAACTATGACATGCGATTCGGATACAGATACATCTGTGAACACAGCAAGCTCTTTCTCTGACATCGAGGTACTCACCAAACCAGCTACTTTTTTAGACGAATACAGGATGTTAAGAAGAGGTCATCTAATAGGAAGAACATCACCAACCCCCAAACCACCACAGAGGGGACGAGGCAGGGGCCGTGGAAGAGGAAGAGGAAGAGGCAGGGGCGAAGCAAACAAAGGAGAATCAGACGGAAACGCTGGACAGAGAAACACAGAGCTCGTGGGAAGCAAACGGGGCAGCTCCTACAAGAAACAACGATGATGGACGATTATATGGTAAATAGAACTATCATAAACTTGTCAGCCCGTGCCCTGTCCATATACGAGAAGAGAACTTTGTGTCTAGGATTAACTTTCTGTCCTACTGAAATGTTCAACTATGCGGAAACACGTGTAGGACATTTTTACATTTGTGAGGAAGCTCAAGCTTCAGAAATGGCATGTCTTAAAGAACAGCAGACCACCCAATAATGATAATGATGATCGTTGGTTGTATTCACAACCTACTATGTCTAATCTTACTGTTGATGATGTTGATACTTTACAGGTTATGCATGATCTAGAGTTTTCTCAATACATGGACACTGTTGACAATCCTCGCTATGGCAATAATATCGATGCTTTAACGGATAGGGCAGCTTGCACAAGCTTTAAACCGCGCTCTGTTTTCTACCCCAATCTCCCTCATGAGTGTATCGATACGTTCCAGGAGGTAGTCACACGTGAGCTCCTGAAACAAAAACACCTTAAAGGCGTTAACAGAACCGAAGGTTGCAACTTATCGGGTAGACAGGGAAACATCATCCTGTCTCTATCCAAGGATAAGAATGTGGTTATCCGTCCGTCTGATAAAGGCGGTAACATTTTATTAATGAGTAGGCAGATGTATATTGAGGAGGCAAATCGACAATTGAGTGATCATAGATTTTACTGCCCTTGTGACACCAAAATATATAATGCCAGTATCACCACAACCTGGAGTAAGCTTGCTGAATGGCAACAGTCGGGCATTATCACATGGCAAGAATATTGTTTTTGAAAAAGGATTTTCCTAGACTGTCCATCCTGTACCTTCTCCCTAAGATTCACAAGCACCCCACTGTTCCCCCTGGGAGACCCATTGTGTCTTCCATCGGTAGTGTCTTTGAAAACATTTCGAAATATGTTGACCATTTTTTAAGGGATTATGTAACCTTATTACCCTCACATGTTCGAGTTACCAAAGACTTTCTCAAAAAAATAGATGGTATCATCTGGGAGAAGGAAGACATTCTGATCACCTTGGATGTAAATTCGCTTTACACCATTAACGATCACAGCCAAGGGATAAAAGCATGCATGCATCTTTCGGGCACTAGGCACATGAGCTATCTTGAACACACTAGGATGCTTGGTGACATGATGCTTACGTGCCTCACGAATAACATCTTTATGTTCAATGGAGAGCTTCATAGACAGGTGCGCGGCACGGCCATGGGGACGTGCTTCGCACCTAGTTTTGCGAACCTCTTCCTGGGCATGTGGGAAGAAGAGATTCGCTCAGATTTAGTACTGAAACCAGACTTTGAGAAAGTAAGAGTCTGGTTAAGGTATATAGATGACTTGTTCATCATCTGGAGAGGCAGTGAGGCAGAAGCTATTATCTTTATTGAGAAACTCAATGCGAATGCCTACAATATAGTACTCAGTTACAACATGAGCAGACAGAGCATTGAGTTCCTTGATATTAAGATCGAAATCATCCAAAGTAGTTTGACCACAAGCCTGTATCGCAAGGAAACAGCAGGAAACAGTCTCCTTCACGCCCTCAGCAGTCATCCGGATGCTCTCAAGTGGAGCATTCCCTATGGAGAGCTGATGAGGGCAAGAAGAAATTGCAGTACTGATACAGCGTATCTCAAAGAACAAGAGATTATGCTCTCAAGGTTCAGAGAACGCGGTTATCCTGAGTGGGTTCTTAGAAAAGCCGTTGTGAAAATTGATAAGGTCACACATCAAGAATCCACAGAGACACCAGTCAGAGAAAAGCAAGAATCTGGGAGTAGGGTCATCATTACATACAACAGGCAATCTCAGAAAGTACACAAAATATTAGCTGACAATTGGGATATCCTCAAAACTGACCCCATTGTGGGACAGAATTTGTCCAACAGACCCTTGGTTACGTACAGGAAAAGCAGGAGCTTGAGAGATATGTTAGTGCGTAATGATATCACTGAACCACGCCTAGTAAACACACATAACCTCAAGGGTTTCTTCCCGTGCGGGCATTGTAAAGCCTGTAAATTCAGCCACATGGTGAAGGAATTCAAAATTCCAGGACACAGCAAAAATAGAAACATTACTCAGTTCCTCAAATGTAGTAGTAACTTTGTGATTTACGTTCTGGAGTGTCCATGTAGAAAGAGGTATGTAGGCAGTACGACCTTAATAGTCAAAAAGAGGATCCTAGAACATCTTAGGGCTATTACTAACAAGGATATGCATTATCCCATAGCCCGACACTTCCAGGACTACCATCAATCCAACAACTCTCTATTACGCTTCTTTGCCATTGAGCAGATCCACATGGGACACAGAGGCGGTAATAGAGAACTCAAGTTAGGCAAGCAGGAATCCAAGTGGATACTTGAGCTCGAAACTAGATTCCCGGGAGGTCACAATTTAGACGAGGAATTAGCAACTCATCTGCATGAAGACTAGAGTAGTTTGCAACCTAGATAGATCTTTTCAGTGTATTCAGTGTTTGGTTTCCTCCAGGCTAATCTGATGTCTGTTTGATAATATGTTTCAATGGTTTTAAATGTTTGTATTAACTTTTTCCTCCACTTATAGTAGGGTTGCTCACGAACATATGTTCATTGTCTCTTTTCTTGTATCATTTTTACAGGAGGAAAGGAAGGGGCCCACCATAATGGACGGCCACTTCACGGGTTCCCTACCCTTTTCTTCCCCGTTCCTGGTCTTTGCACAGTGTACAAGATAAGATACATTTTATCCATTTTGAGTCACTTCAATTTTATTGTTTAGAGTCTGGTGATCTATCACAATGATATTCATGTTTTCATTTGGACTGGTTTGTTATGGACAGTTTTGAGTTCTGCCACTTGGCGAATGAAATTATTTCTTTAGATTCCAGTACTTGGTACATGGCCACGTTATATAGCGCTATGTCAATAATAATATACTTATGTACCGGTGCGTGTCATGCTCATGCATGTACAATACCAATTCAGTGCGTTTAGACATGTTGTATCAACTTTACATATTCTTGCCACTTGGCGCATTACAATACTAGGCCTGTGCGATGAATTGGGTTCACTCTCTCTAAATTCCAATGTTTAAACTTTACTCATTCAGGAGCATCAAGCCATTTATTAACGTATATTTTTGGCAATAACTCCACTTTGGTATATTGCACCTATCACATTCAGTGGGATACACAATTGAAGATGTTCATTTACGCATTTATTCAGGTATTTAGAGCTCCTGGTTACCAACAACTTTGATGACACTTTACTTTGCGTTTAATACTATATATTTGAATATGGCCGCCACAGTAACATGGATCATTTAACTCATGTTAACAACAGTCCGTTTTTTATGTTTTATGTCTATGTATGCACTGTAATGTCACTGCTCCAGCTGCTCCAGCTTGTGATCAAGGTAGTTTACTGCCGAAACGCGTAGCGTCTGAGTATTAAACTCATGTTGCACTAGCAGTGGACTGTTCCAGTGTGCGCTTTATTTGGATTCTTTGTAATTAATATCCGGGCGTTGTTCCGCCGGCTTTGCGTACCACCTGGCAACGGGCTCAATCCCAGGAGGAACCCGTTTTTTCTCTGCAATATATTATCTACTGGCGGTCGCCAGTAGATAGTTATAGTTAGGACCTATTATCCATAGGAAATTCGTAACATTCTATTCCCAATAACTTTGGCGTTGTTTGACGAATCATCGCGAAATTTTCAAAACTAGTGGGCGCTCCGGTCCGCTCCTGTTTTGAAAGTTTCGGGGTGATTCATCAAGCGGGGCCGAGAAAAAGGGGGTCCCAAAACGTGTTTTCTCCATGTTAATTCCCATAGGAAATTTTAGCCACGGCTACAGCCCGAACTGCTGAACGGAATTACACCAAATTTTGCAAAAGGTAGCGCTTGGTTCAGAAAGCGACCTTTTTTTAAATGGTGTAAATCCGTTCAGTAGTTGCGGAGAAATTAAAAAATAAGAGTGAAAAAATCAATTTCCCATAGGAAACTTTATGCAAGGCTACAGCAAAAACTGCTGAACGGAATTACACCAAATTTGGCAAACGGGTAGTGCTTGGTTCAGAAAGCGCCCTTTTTAAAAATGGTGTAAATCCGTTCAGTAGTTGCTGAGAAAATCCAAAATAAAAGTTTCGATATCTATGGCCGCGGTGGATCCGCGCACCCTCCCGATCACGAGCTGCATGCTAATTGGCTGTGAACACTCCAAACCAGGAACTGTTGGCAGCCATCTTTTTTTTTTAAAAAATCGGCAAAAAACGCGCTGGGTGCGCGGATCCTTCGTGTTTAATTGGCCCCCCGGGGGCATGCAGGGTTATGTAAATTTATGTGGGGGGGCCTCTAAGGCCCCCCAAGCCCCGGGGACCGCCACCCCCGGGGCTTCTTTATATTTTTTTTTAAATAACCTGTGTGGGGGGGCTTGAGCCCCCCCCACATGCCCCAGGGACCGCCACCTCCCCGGGGCACTAAATAATAAAATGTGGGGGTCCATTTAGGACCCCCGAGCCCCAGGGACCACCACCTCCCTGGGGCTGTGCATTGGTTGGGAGGGGGCCGCGCGGCCCCTCCTGGAGCCCTTGATGGCCCTGGGGACCGCCACCCCCAGGGCCGACTCCTGCAGTGTCCCGGGGTGCCCACCCCGGGACACTGTAGTTTGCTATGGCAGGACGGGAGCCTCGCGGCTCCTTCCTTCCATAGCAAACTGCTTGGATATTGGAAGCGAGAGCAACCTGCTCTCGCTTCCAATATCCAAGCACATTGCTTTTCCACACGGGAGCTGCATGTTAGCAGCTCCCCATATGGAAAAGCAATGCCGGCTCCCGCAGGAGGCGGGGAGCCGGCATGGTCCGTGGGGGAGTTGGGGTCCCCCCACGGACCCCAAAGGATAGGGCCAGCCCTGAGGGATGGGGTCCCCGGGGCAAGTAGTGGCCCGGGAGGGGGGCCATGCAGCCCCCCTCCCCAAAATGAAATTTAAAAAAAAAGGCCAGGTCCCGGGGGATGGGGTCCCCGGGGCCATAAGTGGCCTGAGGAGGGGGCCAACGCAGCCCCCCTCCATAAGTTTTATTTAAAACAAAAAAGAAGGCCATGCCCCGGGGGATGGGGTCGCCGGGCCGATTAAGGCCTGGGAAGGGGGGCCACGCGGCCCCCTTCCCCCCAAAAAATTTTTAAACAAATTATTAGGGGGCAGGCCCTGGGGGATGGGGTCCCCAGGGCCAATACATTAGAAAAAGAAGGGGGCCACACAGCCCCCCTTCTTAAAAAAAAAAAAGACCGGCATCGCGCCGGAGGCCACGCCCCCTCCTTGCAGCACTCTGCAAACGCGCCCCCTGGCGCGTTTGCAGATGGGGAACGAATTCCCCTTGAATACTGGGGGTCCCTGGGGGCCAACTAGCCCACCAGGAACCTCCAGTAGGCACCAGGGGGCTGTGTTGCAGAGAGGTGTACAGAGGCCACGTCCCTTTTTACACCCCTTTTTACACCTCTCTGCAACGCAGCTCTGTGGCGCTTTTTGGAGGTACATGGTGGGCTAGTTGGACTCCAGGGACCCTCAGGATTCAAGGGGACTTAATACCCCAACTTAAAACGCACCACGGGGCGCGTTAGCACAGTGGTGAACGGAGGGGCGGGGCTTCAGGTGACATGTGTGCAAACAGGCCCCGTGGCGCATTTTAAGATGGGGAATAAATCCCCTTCAATCCTGAGGGTCCCTGGGGACAACTAGCCCACCAGGTACGTCCAGAAAGCGCCACAGAGCTGCGTTGCAGAGAGGTGTAAAAGGGGCATGGCCTCTGAACACCTCTCTACAACGCAGCCTCCTGGCGCATACTGGAGGTACAGGGTGGGCTAGTTGGACCCCAGGGACCCTCATGATTCAAGGGGACTTAATACCCCAACTTAAAATGTGCCACGGGGCGCGTTTGCACAGTGGTGAAGGGAGGGGGCGGGGCTTCAGGTGACATGTGTGCAAACAGGCCCCGTGGCGCGTTTTAAGATGGGGAATTAAATCCCCTTCAATCCTGAGGGTCCCTGAGGGCCAACTAGCCCACCAGATACGTCTAGGAAGTGCCACAGAGCTGCGTTGCAGAGAGGTGCAAAAAGGGGCGTGGCCTCTGAACACCTCTCTGCAACGCAGCTCTCTGGCGCATACTGGAGGTACCTGGTGGTCTAGTTGGCCCCTAGGGACCCTCGGGATTGAGGAGGAATTAATTCTCCAACTTAAAACGTGCCACAGGGCGTGTTTGCAGACATGTCACCTCAGGCCCCACCCCTTCCTTCACCATTGTGCAAATATTCCTCTAAAATCAGCCGAACTACGAATTCCGATTTACTCACCTGTTATCAGGAGAGACCTCAGTGCTGCATCTTTGAGCCCAGTACTAATCCTGAAAAGTAATTTTAACCGTACTTACCAGTAACTTGAATTTCCTTCCATAGGATATCATTGCCTGCTTTTTGCTGAAAAAGTTTCTAAGTGTCGATTTTTGAAACATACAAGTATTCCTCTAAAATCAGCCGAACTACGAATTCCGATTTACTCACCTGTTATCAGGAGAGACCTCAGTGCTGCATCTTTGAGCCCAGTACTAATCCTGAAAAGTAATTTTAACCGTACTTACCAGTAACTTGAATTTCCTTCCATAGGCTAACATTGACTGGTTTCACTTGGAAATTCTTCTAAGTGTTGAGTTTTGGAACTTTATAATATTCCTCTAAAATCAGCTGAACTACGAATTCCAATGTACTCACCTGTTATCAGGAGAGACCTCAGTGCTGCATCTTTCGGCCCAGTACAGATCCTGAAAAGTAATTCTAACCATACTTACCAGTAACTTGAATTTCCTTCCATAGGCTAACATTGACTGGTTTCACTTGAAAATTCTTCTAAATGTGGAGTTTTGGAACTTTATAATAGTCCTCTAAAATCAGCCGAACTACGAATTCCGATTTACTCACCTGTTATCAGGAGAGAACCCAGTGCTGCATCTTTTAGCCCAGCACTGACCCTGAAAAGTAATTCTAACCGTACTTACCAGTAACTTGTATTTCCTTCCATAGGAATCCATTGTCTGGTTTTCAGCAGAAAAGTTTCAGTGTCGATTTTCACAAACTACAAATATTCCTTAAAAATCGCCTGTATGACTTAAACGCATTCTTTCAACTGTTTACAGGAGATGCACCAGTGCTGGATCCAGGATCCACCACTGAGTAAGAAAAAGTAACGATAACACTACTTACCTGCTAAGTGAATTTCCTCCCATAGGATAACATTGGTGATTCTATGTGAAAAAGTTTCTGTCAACTTTTAAAATACAATAATATTCCTTAAAAATCACTACTGTAACCAAAACGCTTTTACTCAACTGTTTACAGGAGATGTCCCAGGACTGAATCTAGGATCCAGTCCTGTGGTTAGAAAAAGTAATCCATAAAGTAACTAATTGCATTTAACTAGAAATTCACATTGAGCTCAATGTTGCATTGTGTTTGAAATTGTGTTGCCCATTGCAACAACTGTAACTACTGTACTTAAAAGTCTATTGCCTATTTGCAAAGTATTTAAACTAAAGTAATTCATTCTGAGAAAGTATATTTTGTAATGTAATGTATAATGTAATTACAATGTAATTTAAAAAACTAAAATATCTAAAAATAAATAGTTTTAAAAAATGTTGTAAATCAGTATCAAAAAAATAAATATAACAATTAATACATTTAAAAATTGTCATTTAAAAAACCTTTGAAATTCACTGAAAAAACCATAGGTTTCAGTCACGTTATAGTTAGAAATTAGCATTTAAAAAACCTTTGAAATTCACTGAAAAAAACAAAGGTTTCAGACACGTTGGTGTCCCCCTCCGCGTTAATTTAAAAAAAAAATTGGCCGGGCCCCAGGGAAGGGGTCCCTGGGGCCAGAAATGGCCCAGGGGAGGGGGGCCACACGGCCCTCTCCCAGCAAATATTAAAAAATAAATAAGGCCACGGGGCGCGTTTGCACAGTGGTGCAGGGAGGGGGCGGGGCCTGACATAACAAGTGTGCAAACGCGCCCCCTGGTGCGTTGTAAATTGGGGGATAAAGTCCCCTTCAATCCTGAGGGTCCCTGGGGACCAACTAGCCCACCAGGTACCTCCAGTAAGCACCACAGAGCTGCATTGCAGAGAGGTGGTCTGAGGCCATGCCCCTTTTTACACCTCTCTGCAAACACGCTTCTTGGCGCATTGTTGGTGGGGCGATGAGGTCCTCTTGTGTCCTGAGGACCTCAGGACACAAGTGGACTTCATCCCCCAAGCAGCAGTGCGCCAAGAGGTGCATTTTCAGAGTGGTGTAAAAAGGGGGCGTGGCCATGGACCACTTCTCTGCAATCCAGCTCTGTGGCGCATATTGAAGGTACCTGGTGGGCTAGTTGGCCCCCAGGGACCCTCAGTATTTAAGGGGAATTAATTCCCCAACTAACAACGCGCGAGGGGGCGTGTTTGCAGAGTGGTGGAGAAAGGGGGCATGGCCTTTGTCTACCTCTCAGCAATCCCACTGCGTGGGGCTTACTGGAGGTAATAGGTAGGCTAGTTGGCCCCTAAAGGACCCCCAGCAGGGAAGGGGACTTCAATCCCCATCCAAGAGCACACCAGGGATCGCGTTTGTAGAGTGGTGGGCAAAGGGGGCGTGGCCTGGTACGAGTGCTTATCAATGCTGCTGTGTGGGACATACTGGAGGTAATAGGTGGGGAAGTTGGCCCTCAAGGATGTCCTTTGAAGCCAACTACCCCTCTTGTTACCTCCAGTAAGTCCCACACAGTGGGATTGCTAAGACTTCTTCGGAGGCCATGCCCTCCTTTCTCTACCACTCTGCAAACGCGCCTCCTGGCAGACTACGGGATGGGGGATGAAGTCCAATTTAGTCCTGAGGGAGTTTGGGGGCCAAGAAGCCCTCCTGGTACCTCCTGTAAGTCGTACACAGCGGAATTCCTGAGCGCTGGCCCAGCACCCTTTCTCCACCACTCTGCAAACGTGACTACTACTTAAAGAAGCATCTTTCTGTACCTCTGACTTAGAGGTAGTTTTAATCCCCCTGCCCTATTATGTACTAGGGCCTTACAGAGGAGGTCATGCTAATCACAGGGGTACCCCAATGCATAGTGTTCCCTAGTGTATGTAGGTGTGTTCACTGTATTCTAAGTGTCTTTTAGCATAGCACTGGCTCTAGGCCTGGTTAGTCAGAGTCAGTTACCACCAGTACCCGTCAGCAAAACGTTGGGGGCACAGGAGGACTTTCTGTTCCTCTGTTGGTTCTTTCTGCACATCTCTTGCTTCTTCCTGCACTTTTCTTCGTCTTTCTGGACTTCTGTTGCCTCTTTCTGCATTTGTCTTGCTTCTTTCTGTGCCTTTGTTCCTCTTTCTTCACATGTCCTACCTCTGTAGGCATAGTTAGAAATTAGCATTTAAAAAACCTTTGAAATTCACTGAAAAAACCATAGGTTTCAGGGACGTTATAGTTAGAAATTAGCATTTAAAAAACCTTTGAAATTCACTGAAAAAACCATAGGTTTCAGGCACGTTATAGTTAGAAATTAGCATTTAAAAAACCTTAGAAATTCACTGAAAAAACCAGAGGTTTCAGAAACGTTATAGTTAGTTGGACATTTCACTCGTACAAAACCAGTGAAATTCGGCCGTTATAGTTAGTTCAGCTAACTATAACTCGCGCCCCTGCAATGCACTGCTGATGACGTCACATATTACAACATTCATGACATGGTCAGTGACATCACTGATGACATCACTGACGACATCTCAAATAACATCACTGATAACATCACTGATGACATCATCCACTTGATAATCTGATGCACCTCCTCACACCCTAATATAACCTTTGATACACCCACTCTAAAATACAGAGTACCATTTTCAAAACCATAGACACACCAATACCAGTTACTACATACTCACTCACTGATTCCTAGGTCTACACACACATCCACTCATTCACCCACACAGTCACTCATACATGCAGTCACTCATCAATACACCACTATCATATGCACTCATACACCTATACAGACACTCACACACCGCCACTCACCCATACAGTTACTTACACACCTAGTCAGTCATGTAAAGAATCAATCACACTCCCATTTACTCACCTATACAGTTATACACACACCACCTCACCTATTCATACAGATACTAACACATACTTACTCTCTTATACAATAACTGACACAAGCACACACTCATCCATACAGCCACTCTCACTATCACTCACTCTCACATATAGTCATTTATATACTCCAACACTGACATATACTGCCTTTCACATATGTAGTTACTCACACATATACCACTGAGACATCCATTCACTCACCAACACAGCCATACGCACACTCACTCACCCATACAGCCCTTCACAGACACTCTTAAACCCATACACCCAGTGAATCACCCACTCACACATCTCTGCACAAAGTCACACACCCCCCACCCACCCACACAAACACTCAGGCACCCATACAGATACTCAGGCAACCAATCAATAACCCATATAGACACTCATGTAGCTACTCACCAGCCCATGCAGCAGCTTACACAACAACAGACACACTGATACAGACATTCACACAGTTTAGTCACTAACCCATGCATTCAGTAAGACACATTTAATCACTCACTTATACAGTCACGCACCTACTAAATCCTCCATCCAGACACTTATACACCCACTCATTCTTCAATACACCTTGGCATGTATATAAAACATATTTAAACTTCATAGAAACACACAGTCAGTGGATGATGTCATCAGTGATGTCATCAGTGATGTCATTTGAGATGTAATCAGTGATGTCATCAGTGATGTCACTGACCATGTGATGAATGATGCAATATGTGATGTCATCAGCAGTGCATTGCGGGGGCGCGAGTTATAGTTAGCTGAACTAACTATAACGGCCGAATTTCACTGGTTTAGTACGAGTGAAATGTCCAACTAACTATAACGTCCCTGAAACCTCTGGTTTTTTCAGTGAATATATATATATATTCACTGAAAAAACCATAGGTTTCATGCACGTTATAGTTAGAAATTAGCATTTAAAAACCTTAGAAATTCACTGAAAAAACCATAGGTTTCAGGGGCGTTATAGTTAGTTGGACATTTCACTCGTACAAAACCATAGAAATTCCCCCGTTATAGTTAGTTCAGCTAACTATAACTCGCGCGCCCGCAATGCACTGCTGATGACGTCACATATTACATCACTCATGACATGGTCAGTGACATCACTCATGACATCACTGATGACATCTCAAATGACATCACTGATGACATCACTGATGACATCATCCTTGTGATAGAGTGGCAGACCTCCTCTCACCCTAATATAACCTTTGATGCACACACTCAAAAATACAAACTAACATTTTCAAAACAATGGACATACCAATACCAGTTACAACACACCTATTCATTAATTCCAAGATCTACACACACATCCACTCATTCACCAACAGTCCCTATACAGTCACTCATACATGTACTCACTCATCATATGTACTCATACACCTATACATCCTGTTACACACCGCCACTCATCCATAGAGTTACTCACACACATAGTCACACATGCAAACAAAGTATCAAACATCCATTTACTTGCATATACAGTTATACACACACTACCACACTTACTTCTACAGAAACTTACACATACTTACTCTCTTAAACAATCACTTATAGAAACACCTACTTATTTGTACAGGAACTCTTCCAATCTCTCACTCTCACATATACTCACTTATATACACCAATACTCACATATACTAGTTTAAAACATATGTAGTTACTCATAAAGACACTATTGAGACAGTCATTCACTCACTAACACACCCATACACATACTCATCCACCTATACAGTCCTGCACACATGCTGTCTTCAACACATACAAACAGTGAGTCACTCATTCATGCATCTATGCACTAAGTAATACCCCCACCGAACCATACAGACACTCAGACACTCATACTGATACTCAAAAAACCAACTAATAACCCATATAGACACTCATGTAGCTACTCACCAAGCCATGCAGCCACTTATACACAAAGTGAGAGACTGATACAGATATTTTCATATTTAAACATTACTCACTAACCCATGTATTCACTAAGATACACTTAGTCAGTTATACAATCAATTTTACAAAACAAAATCATCCATTTAGACACTTATATACCCATTTATTCTTCCATCGACCTTGAGATATACATATATAAAACATATTTAATTTTCAGAAAAACACACATTCACTGGATGATGTCATCAGTGATGTCATCAGTGATGTCATTTGAGATGTCATCAGTGATGTCATGAGTGATGTCACTGACCATGTCATGAGTGATGTAATATGTGACGTCATCAGCAGTGCATTGCGGGCGCGCGAGTTATAGTTAGCTGAACTAACTATAACAGGGGAATTTCTATGGTTTTGTACGAATGAAATGTCCAACTAACTATAACGCCCCTGAAACCTATGGTTTTTTCAGTGAATTTCTAAGGTTTTTTAAATGCTAATTTCTAACTATAACGTGCCTGAAACCTATGGTTTTTTCAGTGAATTACTAAGGTTTTTTAAATGCTAATTTCTAACTATAACGTGCCTGAAACCTATGGTTTTTTCAGTGAATATATATATATTTATTATACTATGTATACATGTGAAAATGTCTCGGTCCCCTGTTTGCCTCGGTGGCACGGAAAAAATGGGTGGAACTGACGTCAGCACGCCGACGAGGTTCTCTTATGGCTCCGATGACGTCATACGGTGTCGCGAGCGGAGCCGTGCTATTATGACGTCCTCGTTGACGTGGGAGAGCTAGGAAAGAATTTCCATGGAATGCTGGTGCAGGGGATATTCACCTAAGTGTTCAGGCTAGTCCTTTGGGAGCAACTGTTTATGTTGCCACTCCAGAAACCGAAACCAGTGATCCGAGGGCAGAGGCCCTGCAGATGGCACACGAGGTGGGGTGCCCAGTTGTGTGCACCGGCGGGGCAGCGAAGTGACAAGCACCACAACCCACAAAAAAGGTAACGAGGGCACTGAATAACACAGGATCTTCTCTTTGTATCTGGCAGGAACAACGAAGTTAAAATGCCCTAGTTCCAAAATGTAGAATTACTGCTACAACGGTCTTCAAGAGGACCTGCGATGCCGCTTCTGCCTCCCGTACCCTGGAGGTGGCACATGGGTCACACGGTACGGTCATACTGCGGTGGGACGCACACTCGTTGACCTCTCATGGCACTGCTCCACACTTCAGGTAGGATGCTTTCCATTAGCTATGTTTTCTGATGACATGTCGCGCCGGCCCCGTCCAACAACAGAACTCCTTTAGATCCAAACAGACTCTTCCACTCTCTCACCGGAAGTGAAACCAGGCCACGCGGACACTTTCACAATACAACAGCCGGGAATGCACTTTTCGGTTTAAAAAACACATTCCTTCCTCCTAATTAATCAAATAAACGTCTCACTGAAGAACAGGGGCCAGCTTCGATCGGTAAACAGCCGTTACAATGACTTTTTTACTTTGCGATACCATTACAACGCATGCATTACCACGCATGCGTTGTACATCACGAAAGTCATTACTACGCATTTTTTAGAACGCATGGTCATTTACCACGCATGCCTTTACAACGAATTTTGTTGTAAAGGTATGTATGGTAAATGACCATGCGTTCTAAAAAACATGTAGACGATCCATGTTGTTGTAAGGAAACAGAGGCTGTTCCGTTTCCTCACAATGACGTGCACCTCCCCTCAGAGACGACGTGAAGCAGGAACCACGAGGAGAGAGGAACCACGAGGAGTGAGAGGTAAGGGGGATTGGGCATGGGGTGGTGATTTCTTTTCTAGGGTTTAGGGTAGTGCAGTGGTGTTTGGGTGGTGTAGGGGGTCATGCTGGGGGTAGTGTTTTAGGGTTTAGGGTAGTGCAGTGGTGTTTGGGTAGTGTAGGGGGTCGTGCTGGGGGTAGTGTTTTAGGGTTTAGGGTAGTGCAGTAGTGTATGGGTAGTGTAGGGGGTCGTGTTGGGTTAGTGTTTTAGGGTTTAGAGTAGTGCAGTGGTGTTTGAGAAGTGTAGGGGGTCATGCTGGTGGTAGTGTTTTAGGGGTTAGGGTAGTGCAGTGGTGTTTGTGTAGTGTAGGGGGTTATGCTGGGGATAGTGTTTTATGGTTTAGGGTAGTGCAGTGGTGTTTGGGTAGTGTAGGGAGTCGTGCTGGGGGTAGTGTTTTAGGGTTTAGGATAGTGCAGTGGTGTTTGTGTAGTGTAGGGGGTTGTGCTGGGGGTAGTGTTTTAGGGTTTATGTTAGTGCAGTGGTGTTTGGGTAGTGTAGGGGGTATTGCTGGGGTAGTGTTTTAGGGTTTAGGGTAGTGCAGTGGTGTTTGTGTAGTGTAGGGGGTAGTGCTGGGGGTAGTGTTTTAAGGTTTAGGGTAGCGCAGTGGTGTTTGGGTAGTGTAGGGGTTCATGCTGGTGGTAGTGTTTTAGGGTTTAGGGTATGGCAGTGGTGTTTGGGTAGTGTAGTGGGTCGTGCTGGGGGTTGATTTAGGATTTAGGGTAGTGCAGTGGTGTTTGTGTTGTGAGGGGGTCATGCTGTGGGTAGTGTTTTAGGGTTTAGAGTTATGCAGTGGTGTTTGTATAGTGTAGGGGGTTTAGGGTAGTGCAGTGGTGTTTGTGTAGTGTAGGGGGTCATGCTGGGGGTTGTGTTTTAGGGTTTAGGGTAGGGCAGTGGTGTTTGTGTAGTGTAGGGGGTAGTGTTTTAGGGTTTAGGGTAGTGCAGTGGTGTTTGTGTAGTGTAGGGGGTCATGCTGTGGGTAGTGTTTTAGGGTTTAGGGTAGTGCAGTTGTGTTTGTGTAGTGTACGGGGTCGTGTTTTAGGGTATAGGGTAGTGCAGTGGTGTTTGGGTAGTGTAGGGGGTCATGCTGGGGTTAGTGTTTTAGGGTTTAGGGTAGTGCAGTGGTGTTTGGGTAGTGTAGGGGGTCATGCTGGGGGTAGTGTTTTAGGGTTTAGGGTAGTGCAGTGGTGTTTGTGTAGTGTGGGAGGTCATGCTGGGGGTAGATTTAGGGTTTAGTGTAGTGCAGTGGTGTTTAGGTAGTGTAGGGAGTCGTGCTGGGGGTAGTGTTTTAGGGTTTAGGGTAGTCCAGTGGTGTTTGTGTAGTGTAGGGAGTCGTGCTGGGGGTAGTGTTTTAGGGTTTAGGGTAGTGCAGTGGTGTTTGGGTAGTGTAGGGGGTCGTGCTGGGGTAGTGTTTTAGGGTTTAGGGTAGTGCAGTGGTGTTTGTGTAGTGTAGGGGGTCATGCTGGGGGTAGTGTTTTAGGGTTTAGGGTAGTGCAATGGTGTTTGTGTAGTGTATGGGGTAGTGTTTTAGGGTTTAGGGTAGTGCAGTGGTGTTTGTGTACTGTAGGGGGTCGTGCTGGGTTCTAGTGTTTTAGGGTTTAGGGTAGTGCAGTGGTATTTGTGTAGTGTAGGGGGTAGATTTAGGGTTTAGGGTAGTGCAGTGGTGTTTGGGTAGTGTAGCGGGTCGTGCTGGGGGTAGTGTTTTTGTGTTTAGGGTAGTGCAGTTGTGTTTGGGTAGTGAAGGAGGTCGTGCTGGGGGTAGTGTTTTAGGGTTTAGGGTAGTGCAGTGGTGTTTGGGTAGTGTAGGGGTCAACCAACATGAATTTGTCCTTCTGTGATGTAACCAATGCTCATGTAAAGCACTCCAATACCTGACCAGTCTGCACTATATAAAACTGCAAAAAAACAAAAAATAAAAAGTGTTTTGCACACTTCTGTCATTGGGCTATACGTGGGCTACCTCTGGGTGATATTTGTGCTACATTTGGGCTCTTTTTTCTCTGGTGGCCATCTTGGGAGACTTATGTGTTATGAAGTTTCCTAATTTCCTCATTTACTACAGTCTCCTCAGTAGGAAATGCTTTCAGTTTTTTACTTTGATTCCATCAAGAAGGCATTCAGATGTGTCACACATTTGCCATAAATTCAGAATGTTAGCACTCTAGTTGTTCATTAGATCACTGTAGTAAAGCTACTGCTCACCAAGGAGTTAACTGGAAGTCTACTGCTGGTATTGAAAGTGATTGTTTCAGTCTGCATGTCAGAATTTTCTAATGAAATAGAAGAGGATTTGAGATCTCACTTAAAACATGCCCTAAATTTTCTTTTTGCAGCACTAACCATAATTTCTATGGCAAAATGAACCCCCTCATTTTGTTCCTTTTTAAATTAAATGTTTTAAGTGTTACCAGTTTATTCCAATCAAGATGGCTTCAGGTGTGCCATACTTTTGTCATAAGTAAGGCTGTTAGCACTCTAGTTGTTCTTTAGAACACTCTGGGAAGCTGCAGTAGAACACAAAGGCATCAACTGACAGGCTGCTCCTGTTGAAATATAACAGGAAGATATTTGAGATCTCACTTAAAACATGTCCTAATTTTTCTTTCTACAGCACTAACCATAATTTCTATGGTAAAATGAACCCCCTCATTTTGTTCCTTTTTAAATTAAATGTTTTAAGTGTTACCAGTTTATTCCAATCAAGATGGCTTCAGGTGTGCCATACTTTTGTCATAAGTAAGACTGTTAGTGCTCTAGTTGTTCTTTAGAACACTCTGGGAAGCTGCAGTAGAACACAAAGGCATCAACTTACAGGCTGCTCCTGTTGAAATATAACAGGAAGATATTTGAGATCACACTTGAAACATGTCCTAATTTTTCTTTCTACAGCACTAACCATAATTTCTATGACAAAATGAACCCCATCATGTTGTTCCTTTTTAAATTAAATGTTTTAAGTGTTACCAGTTTATTCCAATCAAGATGGCTTCAGGTGTGCCATACGTTTGTCATAAGTAAGGCTGTTAGCACTCTAGTTGTTCTTTAGAACACTCTGGGAAGCTGCAGTAGAACACAAAGGAATCAACTGACAGTCTCTGCCATTGTTGGATGTCCATGTTTTACTGAGAATGTCAGACTTCATTCTCACATGACTGAGAAAGATAATGTGAATTTACAGAAAATATGCTCTAATTTTAGCTTCTGGAGCACCTTCAAAAACTGTATGGGACAAGCATGTGAAAATAGTTTTCTCTCAAACATGATTCATGATATCCCAGCAGAAGGTTTTTCACAGGGTAAAATCACCTTAGAACACACCACAATTCCTGAAATTAGTATGGTACCATCAACAAATGAATTCTAATGTAACTAAAGTCTGTTATCACCCTTTATAGTTCTCCTTTTGGTAACCCTCAAAATCTTCGATTCACTACAATGCATTTCAATGGGTACTATCATTTATATTGGTCCCAAGATGGCTGCCAGCAATTCCAGGATGAAGTGCTGACAGCCAATCAGATCTCACGATGACATGTGTGGTTAGGCTCCGCCCAGATATATATGTGTTTTTACTTTTGATTTTCTCAGCAACTACTGAACGGATTTACACCATTTAACAAAAGGGTTCTTTCTGAACCAAGAACTACCTCTTTGCCAAATTTGGTGTAATTCCGTTCAGCAGTTCGGGCTGTAGCCTTGCATAAAGTTTCCTATGGGAAATTGATTTTTTGACTCTTATTTTTTTAATTTCTCCGCAACTACTGAACGGATTTACACCATTTAACAAAAAGGGTTCTTTCTGAACCAAGAACTACCTCTTTGCCAAATTTTGTGTAATTCCGTTCAGCAGTTCAGGCTGTAGCCGTGGCTAAAGTTTCCTATGGGAAAATGAATGGGGAAAACATGTTTTGGGACCCCCCTTTTTTCTCGGCCCCCGCTTGACGAATCACCCCGAAACTTTCAGGGTAGGAGCGGACCGGAGCGGGCCATAAATTTTGAAAATTTTGCGAAGATTCATCAACCGACGCAAGAGTTATTTCAAATAGAATGTTGCGGATTTCCTATGGAAAATAGGTCCTAACTATAACTATCTACTGGCGACCACCAGGAGATAATATAGATATATATATTCACTGAAAAACCATAGGTTTCAGACACGTTATAGTTAGAAATTAGCATTTAAAAAACCTTTGAAATTCACTGAAAAAACCATAGGTTTCAGACACGTTATAGTTAGAAATTTGCATTTAAAAAACCTTAGAAATTCACTGAAAAAACCATAAGGTTTTAGGGACAGTTATAGTTAGTTGGACATTGCACTCAGTACAAAACCTGTGAAATTCCCCCGTTATAGTTAGTTCAGGTAACTATAACTCGCACCCCCGCAATGCACTGCTGATGACGTCACATATTACATCACTCATGACATGGTCAGTGACATCACTGATGACATCACTGATGACATCTCAAATGACATTACTGATGACATCACTGATGACATCATCCAGTGACTGTGTGTTTCTGTAAAGTTTAAATATGTTTAATATATTTAGGGAAAGGCGTATTGAAGAATGAGTGGGTGTAGAAGCGCCTGAATGGATGATTTAGTAGGTGCGTGACTGAGTCTATAAGTGAGTGATTAAACGTATCTTACTGGATGCATGGGTGAGTGACTAAACTGTGTGAATGTCTGTATCCGTCTGTCTGTTGTTGTGTAAGCAACTGCATGGGTTTCTGACTAGCTAAATGAGTGTCTATATGGGTTATGGATTGGTTCTCTGAGTATCTGTATGGGTGCCTCAGTGTTTGTGTGGGTGGGGTGTGTGTGACTCTGTGCATAGATGTGTGAGTGGGTGATTCACTGGGTCCTTGGTTTCAAGAGTGCGTCTGTGATGGACTGTATGGGTGGGTGAGTGTGTGTATGGGTGTGTTAGTGATTGAATGTATATCTCAGTGGTACATGTGTGAGTAACTACATATGTGAAAGGCAGTATATATGTGTGTTGGAGTATATAAATGGCTATAAGTGAGAGTGTGTGATTGTGAGAGTGGCTATATGGATGAGTGTGTGCTTGCATCAGTGATTGCATAGGAGCGTAAGAATGTGCTAGTATTTTTATGAGTAAGTGAGCTGGTGTGTATAACTGTATAGGTGAGTAAATTGGAGTGTGATTAATTATTTGCATGACTGACTAGGTGTGTGAATACCTCTATGGATGAGTTGCGTTGTGTGAGTGTTTATATAGGTGTATGAGTGCATATGATAGTCCTGTACTGAGTGACTGTAAGTATGAGTGACTGTATGGGTGAGTGAGTAGATGTGTGTGTGTAGACCTAAGAATCAGTGAGTGGGTATGTACTTATTGGTATTGGAGTGTGTATGGTTTTGAGAATGGCAGTCTGTAATTTAGAGTGGGTGTTTCAAAACTTATATTAGGAGTGTGAGAAGATGCATTAAATTCTCACATGGATGATGTCATCAGTGATGTCATCAGTGATGTCATTTGAGATGTCATCAGTGATGTCATCAGTGATGTCACTGACCATGTCAGGAGTGATGTAATATGTGACGTCATCAGCAGTGCATTATGAGGGCGCGAGTTATAGTTACCTGAACTAACTATAACGGGGGAATTTCACGGGTTTTGTACTGAGTGCAATGTCCAACTAACTATAACTGTCCCTAAAACCTTATGGTTCTTTCAGTGAATTTCTAAGGTTTTTTAAATGCAAATTTCTAACTATAACGTGCCTGAAACCTATGGTTTTTTCAGTGAATTTCAAAGGTTTTTAAATGCTAATTTCTAACTATAACGTGTCTGAAACCTATGGTTTTTTCAGTGAATTTCAAAGGTTTTTTAAATGCTAATTCCTAACTATAACATGTCTGAAACCTACGATTTTTTCAGTGAATTTCAAAGGTTTTGTAAATGACAATTTTTAAATGTATTAATTGTTATATTTATTTTTTTCATACTGATTTACTACATTTTTAGAAACATTTTTTTTTACATATTTTATTTTTTAAATTACATTGTAATTACATTATACATTACAAAAAATACTTTCTCAGAATGAATTACTTTAGTTTAAATACTTTGCACATAGGCAATAGACTTTTAAGTACAGTAGTTACAGTTGTTGCAATGGGCAACACATTTTCAAACACAATGCAACATTCAGCTCAATGTGAATTTCTAGTTAAATGCAATTAGTTACTTTATGGATTACTTTTCTAACCACAGGACTGGATCCTAGATTCAGTCCTGGGACATCTCCTGTAAACAGTTGAGTAAAAGCGTTTTGGTTACAGTAGTGATTTTTAAGGAATATTATTGTATTTTAAAAGTTGACACTTAGAAACTTTTTCTCATAGAATCACCAATGTTATCCTATGGAAGGAAATTCACTTAGCAGGTAAAAACTGTTATCGTTACTTTTTCTTACTCAGTGTTGGATCCTGGATCCAGCACTGGTGCATCTCCTGTAAACGGTTGAAAGAATGCGTTTAAGTCATACAGGCGATTTTTATTTCAAATGATCTTTATTCATTTATATGAAAGGAAGGAAAAGATCATCAAATAGAAACTGGTGACTTGGCGAGATTAGAACAATAAGTACATATCAATGAACATATGAATGTACCACATATCAATGAACAAGAAAGGAGCCACATTACAATTGCAGGCAATACATATGTGTCTCAACAATGGGCTAGAAAGAACTAACCTCCTATACTTCGAGAATAGGAAAAGGAGAAAAAGGATAAGATAGAAAAAGGAAAGAGATAGAAACCCAGAAGAGAGGGGAGAAAGAGACAGTCCAGAGCCCCATACATAACATAATGTAAAGAGTTACATGGCATATGAGTGTCCAACGATGACGTATAACACCTGTGCTAGAGAATGACGCTCAACCTAATGGAAGTTCACGGTGGTTTATAAGAGTCAAAATACTTGTCCAAAGTAAACCACATTTTCCTCGTTGAAGGTTTCCAAGGTGAATTTTGAAGAGTGAGATTATCTGCCCCCCTGAGGTGAATGACCCAGTTCATCCAACCTGCATAGGAAGACTTGCTGGTATCTTTCCAGTTGGTGAGTATCATTTTTACCGCAGAGATCAACAGAAGATCAAAGAGAGCTCTATCATCCTCCGACGGCAGATCCACCTGTAGAAAAGCAGCTACCAAGGTTGGCAAATCTCTACCCAGTGTACATTTAAACAATTTATA
The DNA here is from genome assembly GCA_963921515.1 of Calotriton arnoldi. Lineage (NCBI taxonomy): Eukaryota > Metazoa > Chordata > Amphibia > Caudata > Salamandridae > Calotriton > Calotriton arnoldi. The sequence continues at coordinate 81,308 of CAWUFW010003339.1, forward strand.
CAAAAATAAGTATACCTTGTCCCAGAAAGGTTTCACTGCTGGGCAATGCAAAATAAGATGGGCTAAGTCGCCTTTGTCTTGTTTACAGTTCCAGCACAAATCATCCTCTCGAATCCCCATGGAGAACAACCTAGACGGTGTCCAGAACGCTTTGTGCATTAACCAATATTTAGTTTGGGAAAGAACCGGGGAAATCTTGTTGCGAGAAACTGAGTTCCATAGTGAGGACCACGAATGTTCAGTTAACGGGGCAGGAGAAAGCAGATTCCAATAATCAACTACCTTAACATTAAGCTTTGAAGATTTGGGACGCAAGAGTTTATAGATCTGGGAAACCTGATGGCCAAGTTTGTTAATTTTTGTTACAAATAAAGGCAATGACGGTGAGATGGGAGACAGTTTGGATTTCGCAATGGCAGTCCTTACTTTCAGAAAATTGTAAAATTCAATATCAGCTAGCTTATATCTAGTTTGAAGTTCAGAGAACGTAAATGGGTTGTATTTTAAAAGTTGACAGAAACTTTTCACATAGAATCACCAATGCTATCCTATGGGAGAAAATTCACTTAGCAGGTAAGTAGTGTTATCAGTTACTTTTTCTTACTCAGTGGTGGATCTAGGATCCAGCACTGGTGCATCTCCTGTAAACAGTTGAAAGAATGCGTTTAAGTCATACAGGCGATTTTTAAGGAATATTTGTAGTTTGTGAAAATCGACACTTTGAAACTTTTCAGCTGAAAACCAGACAATGGATTCCTATGGAAGAAAATATAAGTTACTGGTAAGTACGGTTAAAATTACTTTTCAGGGTCAGTGCTGGGCTAAAAGATAACAGGTGAGTAAATCGGAATTCGTATTTCGGCTGATTTTAGAGGAATATTTTAAAGTTCCAAAACTCCACACTTAGAAGAATTTCCAAGTGAAACCAGTCAATGTTAGACTATGGAAGGAAATTCAAGTTACTGGTAAGTACGGTTAAAATTACTTTTCAGGACCAGTACTGGGCTGAAAGATACAGCACTGAGGTCTCTCCTGATAACAGGTGAGTAAATCGGAATTCGTATTTCGGCTGATTTTAGAGGAATATTTGTATGTTTCAAAAATCAACACTTAGAAACTTTTTCAGCAAAAAGCAGGCAATGATATCCTAAGGAAGGAAATTCAAGTTACTGGTAAGTACGGTTAAAATTACTTTTCAGGATTAGTACTGGGCTGAAAGATGCAGCACTGAGGTCTCTCCTGATAACAGGTGAGTAAATCCGAATTCGTAGTTCGGCAGATTTTAGAGGAATATTTGCACAATGGTGAAGGGAGGGGCAGGGCCTGAGGTGACATCTGTGCAAACGCGCCCCGTGGCGCGTTTTAAGTTGGGGGATTAAGTCCCCTTGAATCATGAGGGTCCCTAGGGGCCAACTAGCCCACCAGGAACCTCCAGTATGCGCCAGGGGGCTGCGTTGCAGAGACGTGTAGAGAGGCCACACCCCTTTTACACCTCTCTGCAACGCAGCTCTGTGCGCTTTCTGGATGTACCTGTTGGGCTAGTTGGCCCCAGGGACCCTCAGGATTGAAGGATTTAATTCCCATCTTAAAACGCGCCACGGGGCCTGTTTGCACACATTTCACCTGAAGCCCCGCCCCCTCCCTTCACCATTGTGCAAACGCGCCCCGTGGCGCGGTTTAAGTTGGGGGATTAAGTCCCCATGAATCCTGAGGGTTCCTGGGGGCCAACTAGCCCACCATGTACCTCCAAAAGCGCCACAGAGCTGCGTTGCAGAGAGGTGTATAAAGGGGCGTGGCCTCTGTACACCTCTCTGCAATGCAGCCCCTAGCGCATACTGGAGGTTCCTGGTGGGCTAGTTGGCCCCAGGGACCCCAGTATTCAAGGGAGTGCTTCCCCATCTGCAAACGCGCCAGGGGCGCGTTTGCAGAGTGGTGAAGGAAGGGGCAATCGTTTTTTGTTTTTTTTTCCTGAAGGGGGCTGTGTGGCCCCCTTCCTTTTTCTTATTTTTGGGCCCTGGGGACCCCATCCCCAGGGCCTTACCCCTTTTTTTTTATTAAAATTAAACTGGAAGGGGGCCGCGTGGCCCCCTCCCTGGCCGAAAAATGCCCCGGGACCCCATCCCCGGGGCATGGCCACCTTAACATTCCTTTTTAAGGAGGGGCTGCGTGGCCCCCCTCCTCAGGCCTCCCTTTGCCCCGGGGACCCCATCCCCCGGGGCAGGCCTTTTTTTTTTTTTTAAATAATTTCTGGGAGGGGGCCGCGTGGCCCTACTCCCGAGCCACTTATGGCCCCGGGGACCCCATCCCGGGGCCTGGCCACTGGTTGGGGACTGTGGGGGTCCCCAAACCCCCACAGTCCCGCCGGCTCCCCGTGTCCTAAGGGAGCCAGCATTGCTTTCCACACGGGGAGCAGCTAACATGCTGCTCCCCGTGTGGAAAGCAGTTGTCTTTGGATATTGGAAGCGGAGCAGGTTTCCCTGCTCTCTCTTCCAATATCCAAAGCAGTTGCAATGACAGGACGGGAGCCGCGAGGCTCCCGTCCTGTCATTGCAAACAGCAGTGTCCCGGGGGTAGGCACCCGGGACACTGCAGGAGCCGGCCCTGGGGGTGGCGGTCCCCAGGGCCACCACAGGCTCCAGGAGGGGGCCGCGCGGCCCCCTCCCCACATCAGCAAAGCCCGGGACCCCATTTTAATTTGTTAGTGCCCCGGGAGGTGGCGGTCCCGGGTGTGTGGGGGGCTCGAGCCCCCCACACAGGAAAAAGTAAAAAAGAAGCCCCGGGAGGTGGTGGTCCTCGGGGCTGCGGGAGGGCTCAGAGACCCTCCCGCACCATTTTAAAAGAAAGCCCCGGGGGTGGCGGTCCCGGGGCTTGGGAGGCCCTTGAGGCCCCCATACATAAATTTAACCCCCACCATGCCCCGGGACTTGGGCCACCCGGGGCAAAATACAATTGAAGCGCGGGAGACCGCCCTTCGATTTTTTTTTTTATCGGCAGGATCCGCGCACCCTGAGCGCATCCTGCCGATTTTTTTTTTTTTTTTTAAATGCTTTTTTCTGCCCAGGGGGTGCTTGTGGGACCCCCTGAGCAGACCTAGGGGTCAGGGTGTTTCTACCCTGCTCCCTTTGTGCGCTTTGCGCACTTGTTTTCTGTCCCTCGGTTCTACCGAGGGACAAAATGGCTGCCAACACTTCCTGATTTGGAGTGTTGACAGCCAATTAGCATGCAGCTCGTGGTCGGGAGGGTACGCGGACCCTACTCGGCCATAGATATATATGTGACTTTACTTTTGATTTTCTCAGGGACTACTGAGCGGATTTACACCATTTAACAAAAGGGTTCTTTCTGAACCAAGAACTACCTCTTTGCCAAATTTGATGTAATTCCGTTCAGCAGGTCAGGCTGTAGCCGTGTCTAAAGTTTCCTATGGGAAATTGATTTTTTGACTCTTATTTTTTTAATTTCTCCGCAACTACTGAACGGATTTACACCATTTAACAAAAAGGGTTCTTTCTGAACCAAGAACTACCTCTTTGCCAAATTTGGTGTAATTCCGTTCAGCAGTTCGGGCTGTAGCCGTGTCTAAAGTTTCCTATGGGAAAATGAATGGGGAAAACACGTTTTGGGACCCCCCTTTTTTCTCGGCCCCCGCTTAACAAATCACCCTGAGACTTTCAAGGTAGGAGCGGACCGGAGCGGGCCATAAAGTTTGAAAAGTTCGCGAAGATTCGTCAACCGACGCAAGAGTTATTTCAAATAGAATGTCGCGGATTTCCTATGGAAAATAGGTCCTAACTATAACTATCTACTGGCGACCGCCAGTAGATAATACATATATACACATATATATATATTCACTGAAAAAACCATAGGTTTTAGGGACAGTTATAGTTAGTTGGACATTTCACTCGTACAAAACCATAGAAATTCCCCCGTTATAGTTAGTTCAGCTAACTATAACTCGCGCCCGCAATGCACTGCTGATGACGTCACATATTACATCACTCATGACATGGTCAGTGACATCACTGATGACATCACTGATGACATCTCAAATGACATCACTGATGACATCATCCAGTGACTGTGTGTTTCTGTAAAGTTTAAATATGTTTAATATATATTGGGAAAGGCGTATTGAAGAATGAGTGGGTGTATAAGTGTCTGAATGGATGATTTAGTACGTGAGTGACTGACTCTACAAGTGAGTGATTAAATGTATCTTACTGAATGCATGGGTTAGTGACTAAACTGTGTGAATGTCTGTATCCGTCTGTAGGAGAGTAGGATCTGCTTCACATGGGTACCCCCACTTTTTGCTGATGCTTCACTGGTTTTCGACATTAGTCTGGCTGGGGCCCTGCTATTCAGAACCCCAGCCTAGCTGTTTCCTCTTTAAAAGGGTCTCCATGTGCCTTAGGCACATCACTGATTGGGATCTGGAGTGCCCTTATAAGTCCCTAGTATATGGTATACTATGTACCAAGGGCATAGGTACCTCAGAGGCCTGCCAGGGGCTGCAGCATATATTATGCCACCCCTGGGAGGCCATCCAAACTGACACCACAGGTCTGCTACTGCAGCCTGGGTAAGGTGGTGCATGCACCCCTTACTGTGGTATAGGTTACCTATATCACTAAAAGCATACACACATATAAACCTATAAGTCACTCCTAAGGCAGGCCTTATCAATCCTAAAGGCAGAGTGCATGGTTCCTATGTGAGAGGGTGCCCCTGCATGAGCAGGGCCCCTCTGCAGCGTTCGGAGACCATCTCTGATGCTGTTTGTAGTGCAGCCTGACCATATACTCTTAAGCGCATTATATCCTCGCGGTAAAATGCTAACTTTGGAATGGCTGCACCTAAACATGTCGTGTTTGGTGTCAAACATCTTGGAATACTACCCCCCGCCAATCCTGGCGGCGGGGGTAGCATTCCACCCTTCTAGAGGGAAAGGCATGTTAACTCTGACGAGTCCGGTAACTTCTTTCCAGAGCCCTGGCATCACAAAATGGATGCTGCTGCCACAGACACGAGTCTGGCCTCCTGCTGCTGGACGAAACTCCGGCAGGGGAGGCCTGGACAATAGGTTTCCTGTCCCAGGGAGGTGTGACCACCTCCCCAGACAGGACAATGTGTATTGGGGCTGGGCGGGAGCACTTTCGGGTGCTTTGAAGTCCTGCACTGGGGGCACATTTGGTGTCCCTGTGCATACCCCAGTTCAAACCGGATCAGGGGCTCGCAGCCCCTGCTTTGGCGCGAACTGGACAAAGGGAAAGGGGTGTAGCCACCCCTCTGCCCTGACCCACCCATAGGTGGGGCCACAGAGTAGTCCATCCCCTATTTTTAGAATAAAGGTAGGAACCCAGTCCTTAGGACTTTAGATTATACCTGGACGAAACTCTGACACGGAATCCTGGACCTTCGACGCTCTACGACAAGATTAGAGGACTGAAGAATCTCCCTTGGGGTCAAGGAGTGACTCCCCTGCTTGGCAGGCACCAAAGAAGCATCTGTCCGGTTCGCATTACTGAAGCTCCCGTCGGACGCCGAAGTCATCGCATCACCAGAGGTGGATTCTCAGACTTCCCCGAGGCTACCCTGAGTCCCCAGCAAAGCTGAGGCCCGTGGCTATCGTGGGTGACTTGAGACCGTGACCCCTGGACACCGAGCACACTTGCAAGTGCACCATCTTCTGGGTCTCCCAAGAAGTCGTGCTTTGGGCTCCGAGTAGCCCTAGCCTCCAGCACCACCTGCACCGAAGATCACTGGCCCCCACTCCACGAGTGTCCTGTAAGCCAGCTCCACGTGCGGCGTCACGAGGCTCCTTCGCGGTCGCTAGCCCGTTGGCTAGTAGCCCTTAACGAAGGCCAATCTTTTCTTTACTTGGCATCCTGGTTGCTCCAGGCCTGCCCTCACTTACCCTCGCTGGGTGAGTTCCCCAGACCTTGCTGGTCTGCATCATCGACGATCTACATCTTACTCGAGACTTGCCGTTGCCAAGGCTTGTTGGGTCCAATCCGGTCGCCGACACCTCAGCACTCGACAGACATCGAGCAACAGCCCGAATCCTGCTCCTGGTCGCCGACAACGCCTCCCGGACCTCGTGGCTGAAGAGTCAAGACGACCGTCACCGCACCTGAAGCACTCGACATCGGTGGGCATCTGTCCATCGCCTTCCTGGTCACTGGCTAGTGACCCAGACTCTGTCCCCTCTGCTTTCAGGTTCTTCAGAACTCCGATCCACTCTTGGATCCACCCGGACACTTTTCTCCTGGTCGCCAGCAGCACTTTGCAGCAGATCGCCATACGAAACGACGACGAAACCCGACCCCGAAAGGCACCTATGCACCCGGCTTCCCTGGGTGAGGTAACACGAGTACTCCGGTGCTCCCGTGGGTAGAGACTCTTCAAAGTCCTAGATCTCAAAGGGTTTTGTCCTAGTCCTCTTTTAAGTGTCCCTTTCCTCTATTTTCCCGATCCCGACTTTCTCCATAGAAGTTAACGGCGTATCGCGGTTGTGTATTTACACTGCACGCGTCTCCCGTGGGTCCCCTGTGTCACTACCTTGGGTGGTTCCTTGTGGTCCAAGCACTTCTAGAGGCTCTAGGCCTAGTGTCTAGTTCAGTCGTGGTTCGCATACCACTTTATTGGTATATGGTTTGGTACGCCCCTAGGGCCCAAACGTGTATTTGTGCTATTACTGTGATTTAAGATCTTATAACCTATGTACTTCGAACTCTAGCCTCATAAAGAGACTAGAGGGGTGTGTTTAGTAATAAATACATATATTTTGAATATATACCTGGTGTGGTGCTCTTTCATTTGGTCACTCAAGAGATTATAGACTGGTAAAACAAGCTGCTTTACATTCCTTCAAGACTTAGCCTGAAGGCTGCTCTCCATAGCTACCACTAGGATAGCTTTCAATAAGGTTGTCTTTAACCTACCTACCATAAGAGTCGATTTGGACTGGTGCAAGGTGCCCACTATAATTAGTGGACAGCATATGCCAGGCCAACTTCTCACATTGGTGTGCAGCGTGTGGGATTCCAGCTTGCTATTGTTTTACCAGATAATCTCAATTGAATTGATCAACTGAAAACCACTAAAGGTACCTAAGGTACATATAATTTAAGCTTAGAATAACAGTAAGTTCTACTGAACTTAGAGTTGTGTGTTAAGGGATAGCACAACCCTTTCTACAACTCAAGAGAGTTTAGTAGGCCACACTAGAGTAGGTAGTGCATACACCACACCACACTAGTAATGTCTTTAAAAGCAGGATCCAAAGATTCCTTGCAGGAAGCCATTGAGCTTCCACCCTCCAAGTATGATACACTCCAATTCTTGGAATTGAGAGCTTTATGTAACGTGAGGAAGTTAAGGACAGGCCAAAGTCCCACCACCCAACACCTCAAGGAGTTGTTGGTGGCTTATGATCTTAGTAAGTCCTCAGAGACTGAAGGGGTAGGAGCAGAGGGTGGGCCAGCAGATGAGGAAGGGGCCAGGGGTACCACTACCCCCAGCCCCCTCTGAAACTGACCAGGAGGGTGACAATGACCCTGACCTGGAAAACCCAATCCCTTCTGGGGAAGATGAAGATGAGGATCTAGAGAACCACACCTTTGTCCCCCCAGGAAGGATTATGAGTGTGCTCAGAAAGTCTAGGTCTCCTTCTCAGGAGTCTAACCACTCTGGCACCTCCATAGGGAGCTCTGTTTCTTCTCACAGGAGGGAATCCTCTCATGAGAGAAGAAAGAGACTGGTCCAGTATGAGGAAACTCAACTAGAGATCAGGAAGAAGCAATTGGCTTTAGATAGAGAATCCCTAGATCTCCTTAGAGAGAGAAGAAAGTTGGGACTAGAGTCCCATGGTGGCAGCCATGTCCCTAGAGATAGGGAAAGGTCCTATGACCATAGGAACCTGAGCAAGATTGTCCCTCCCTACCAGAGTGGGGATGATATCCACAAATGGATAACTGCTTTAGAGAGGGCCTGTAAAGTACAGAAGGTCCCTCAGGAGCAGTGGGCAGCAATCTTGTGGCTCTCCTTTGCTGACAAAGGTAGAGACAAGCTCCTCACTGTTAGAGAGGAGGATGCTGACAATTACAAGGTCTTGAAGAGTGCTCTTATTGATGGGTTTGGCCTAACCACTGAACAGTACAGGTTGAAGTTCAGAGACACCCAAAAAGCACAGACTCAAGACTGGGTAGACTATGTGGATTGTTCTGCCAAGGCTCTGGAAGGCTGGTTGATGGGCAGTAAGGTGTGTGACTTCTCAGGATTGTATAATCTGATAATGAGGGAGCAGATTCTTAATAACTGTCAAAATCAGCTGTTGCATCAGTACCTGGTTGACTCTGATCTGACCTCTCCCCAAGAATTGGGAAAGAAGGCAGACAAATGGGTCAGAACCAGGGTGAAGCAGAAGGTACAGAACCAAGGTGGGGAAACCAAGAAGCAAGATGCTAAGAACTCTGACAAGGGTGGGGAGAAGGGTAAAGATCAAAAGTCTTCATCAGGCCCCCAAAAATCTTCTTCTGGTGGGGATTCCCAGTCTACCAAGGGTAAAGGCCAAAGGAAACCATGGTGCAAGGTCTGTAAGCAAAAGACCCACTGGACCAGTGATTGCACCAAGTCCAAAGACTCCAGTCCAGCACCCACCAATGCCCCTAAGGCACCTGTTCCCCCTAGTACAGTTGGTGGAAGTGCTCCAGCAAAGGGTTTAGTAGGGTTCACCCTGGGAACTGAGTTGGGCTCTGACCTAGTTAGAGAACTGACTCAGGCTGTGTTAGTCTGTGATGGAGGCATGGATGTGCCCTCCTCTATGAGTCCCAGTAATCTGGGCAAGTACAGACAACAGCCTTTAATCAATGGACGAGAGGCTTTGGCATTTAGGGACACAGGGGCAAGTGTCACAATGGTGACACAAGACCTTGTGCTACCTGGGCAAGTTATGCTTGGTGAAATGTACCAAGTGACCAATGCTAGCAATGTCAGAACAGACCATACTCTGGCAGTTGTTAACTTCTCCTGGGGAGGGGTAACTGGCCTTAAGAAGGTTGTGGTAAGTGCAAACCTACCAGTCGAATGCTTGCTTGGCAATGACTTAGAGACTTCTGCTTGGGCAGAAGTGGAGCTCAGGACCCATGCAGAAATGCTGGGGATCCCTGCAGATGTGTTTGCTGTGACCAGGTCACAAGCCAAAATGTCTAGCACTGAACAGGCCTTGGATTCTGGAAGAATGGACCAAGTGCCTTCCAAGAGGAGGAGTAGTAGGGTTAAGGCAGTGCCTTCCCCCTTGGCTCAGGAGGAAGATCAGTCCCTTGAGGGGGATGATCTCAGCCCTGAAGAAGGAACTGTCCCAGAGGAACTTGAACCTGACCAGGTTGAGTTCTTGGGGACAGGGGGACCTTCTAGGGCAGATCTGAGCCAGGAGCAGCAGAGCTGCCCCTCCCTTGAACCCCTCAGACAGCAAGCTGCTGCTGAGGCTGCTGGGAAAGCTAGTGGTCCCCATACAGTGTATTGGGATGATGGACTCCTGTACTCAGAGAGTAGAGACCCCAAGCCTGGTGCTACCAGGAGGTTGGTAATACCTTTGAAGTTCAGGGGCTTCCTATTGACCCTAGCCCATGATATTCCCTTAGCAGGACACCTGGGCCAGAACAAGACTTGGGACAGAATTGTCCCTCACTTTCACTGGCCCCACATGTCTGAAGACAGTAAGGAGTTTTGTCGCTCCTGTGTAACCTGCCAAGCCAGTGGCAAAGCAGGTGGCACTACAAAGGCCCCCTGATACCACTACCTGTGGTGGGGGTGCCCTTTGAGAGGGTAGGGATTGACATTGTTGGTCCCATGGATCCCCAAACAGCCTCTGGGCACAGGTTTATCCTGGTGGTAGTGGATCATGCCACCAGGTACCCAGAAGCTATTCCCCTCAGGACCACTACAGCACCTGTGGTGGCAAGGGCCCTCCTGGGAATCTTCTCAAGAGTGGGCTTTCCTAAGGAGGTAGTATCAGACAGGGGTGCTAACTTCATGTCTGGGTACTTAAAAGCAATGTGGAAGGAGTGTGGAGTGACTTATAAGTTCACCACACCCTATCACCCACAATGCAATGGTTTAGTTGAGAGATTCAACAAAACCTTGAAGGGCATGATTAAAGGGCTCCCAGAAAAGCTTAGGCGTAGATGGGACATACTCTTGCCCTGCCTTTTATTCGCATATAGGGAGGTGCCTCAGAAGGGGGTTGGTTACAGCCCTTTTGAACTTCTGTTTGGCCACCCTGTGAGGGGTCCACTGTGCTTGGTGAAGGAAGGATGGGAGTTACCTCTCAAGCCCCCAAAGCAAGATATAGTGGACTATGTACTTGGTCTCCGCTCCAGGATGGCTGAGTACATGAAAAAGGCAACCAAAAACCTTGAGGCTAGCCAGGAACTTCAGAAGGCCTGGCATGACCAAAGAGCTGTTCTGACTGTGTACCAGCCAGGACAGAAGGTGTGGGTGTTGGAGCCAGTGGCCCCAGCAGCTCTCCAAGACAAATGGAGTGGACCCCACACTATTGTTGAGCAGAAGGGTGAGGTCACTTACTTAGTGGACCTGGGAACACCCAGGAGTCCCCAAAGGGTTCTCCATGTCAACAGACTAAAGCCATATGTGGACAGGGCAGACATGGGCTTGCTCATGGCTACTGATGAAGGGCAGGAGGAAGAGAGTGACCCACTCCCTGACCTGCTCTCACAGAACCCTGACGATGGGTCAGTTGATGGTGTAGCCTTGGCAGGCAGCCTCACTACCCAGCAACAAACTGATTGCAGGCAAGTCCTCAATCAGTTTAGACATATGTTTTCACTGACACCCAGTCAGACCACCTGGTGCACTCATGAAGTGGACACTGGGGACAGTCTGCCTATTAAAAACAAGATTTATAGGCAACCTGACCATGTCAGGGACTGTATCAGGACTGAAGTCCAGAAAATGTTGGAGTTGGGAGTAATTGAGCCCTCAGATAGCCCTTGGGCTAGTCCAGTAGTCCTGGTACCGAAACCTCACACCAGTGGTGGGAAAAGAGAGATGAGGTTTTGTGTAGACTACAGGGGTCTCAATGCAGTCACTAGGACTGATGCCCATCCCATACCCAGGGCAGATGAGCTCATAGATACTTTGGCCTCTGCCAAATATCTCAGCACATTTGACCTAACAGCTGGCTACTGGCAGATCAGACTAGCTGATACTGCAAAGCCCAAAACAGCATTTTCAACCCCTAGTGGGCATTATCAATTTGTGGTAATGCCCTTTGGTCTGAAAAATGCACCTGCCACTTTCCAGAGGTTGGTGAACACAGTTCTCACAGGACTGGAAGCCTATAGTGCAGCTTATCTAGATGATATTGCTGTCTTTAGCTCCACCTGGGAGGATCACCTGGTCCACCTCAGGAATGTTTTACAGGCCCTGCAAAAGGCAGGCCTGACTATCAAGGCCACTAAGTGCCAGATAGGGCAGAGTCAGGTTGTGTACCTGGGCCACCTTGTGGGTGGAGGCCAGGTTCAACCTTTGCAGAGCAAGATCCAGACCATCATGGACTGGACTGCTCCCACTACCCAGACTCAGGTGAGAGCCTTCTTAGGCCTGACTGGGTACTATAGGAGATTTGTCAAGGGGTATGGATCAATAGTGACACCCTTGAATGACTTAACTTCTAAGAAAATGCCCAAAAGGTTCAGTGGACAGTTAGCTGTCAAAAGGCATTTGATGACCTCAAGCAGGCCATGTGCACTGCTCCAATTCTGCAGAGTCCTGATTACTCCAAGAAGTTCATTGTTCAAACAGATGCATCTGAATTGGGGGTAGGGGCTGTACTGTCACAATTGAATGAAGAAGGTCAGGATCAGCCAGTAGCTTTTATTAGCAGAAGGCTGACCCCTAGAGAGAAACGTTGGTCAGCCATAGAGAGGGAGGCCTTTGCTGTGGTCTGGGCTCTGAAGAAGTTGAGGCCATACTTGTTTGGTACACACTTCCTGGTTCAGACAGACCATAAGCCCCTCTTATGGCTAAAACAAATGAAGGGTGAAAACCCCAAACTGCTTAGGTGGTCCATTTCCCTACAGGGGATGGACTTTACAGTGGAACATAGGCCTGGGAGTAACCATGCGAATGCAGATGGACTCTCTAGGTATTTCCACTTAGAACATGAAGACTTAACTGGGCAAGGTTAGTTTAATGTCCCTACGTTTGGGGGGGTTGTGTAGGAGAGTAGGATCTGCTTCACATGGGTACCCCCACTTTTTGCTGATGCTTCACTGGTTTTCGACATTAGTCTGGCTGGGGCCCTGCTATTCAGAACCCCAGCCTAGCTGTTTCCTCTTTAAAAGGGTCTCCATGTGCCTTAGGCACATCACTGATTGGGATCTGGAGTGCCCTTATAAGTCCCTAGTATATGGTATACTATGTACCAAGGGCATAGGTACCTCAGAGGCCTGCCAGGGGCTGCAGCATATATTATGCCACCCCTGGGAGGCCATCCAAACTGACACCACAGGTCTGCTACTGCAGCCTGGGTAAGGTGGTGCATGCACCCCTTACTGTGGTATAGGTTACCTATATCACTAAAAGCATACACACATATAAACCTATAAGTCACTCCTAAGGCAGGCCTTATCAATCCTAAAGGCAGAGTGCATGGTTCCTATGTGAGAGGGTGCCCCTGCATGAGCAGGGCCCCTCTGCAGCGTTCGGAGACCATCTCTGATGCTGTTTGTAGTGCAGCCTGACCATATACTCTTAAGCGCATTATATCCTCGCGGTAAAATGCTAACTTTGGAATGGCTGCACCTAAACATGTCGTGTTTGGTGTCAAACATCTTGGAATACTACCCCCCGCCAATCCTGGCGGCGGGGGTAGCATTCCACCCTTCTAGAGGAAAGGCATGTTAACTCTGACGAGTCCGGTAACTTCTTTCCAGAGCCCTGGCATCACAAAATGGATGCTGCTGCCACAGACACGAGTCTGGCCTCCTGCTGCTGGACGAAACTCCGGCAGGGGAGGCCTGGACAATAGGTTTCCTGTCCCAGGGAGGTGTGACCACCTCCCCAGACAGGACAATGTGTATTGGGGCTGGGCGGGAGCACTTTCGGGTGCTTTGAAGTCCTGCACTGGGGGCACATTTGGTGTCCCTGTGCATACCCCAGTTCAAACCGGATCAGGGGCTCGCAGCCCCTGCTTTGGCGCGAACTGGACAAAGGGAAAGGGGTGTAGCCACCCCTCTGCCCTGACCCACCCATAGGTGGGGCCACAGAGTAGTCCATCCCCTATTTTTAGAATAAAGGTAGGAACCCAGTCCTTAGGACTTTAGATTATACCTGGACGAAACTCTGACACGGAATCCTGGACCTTCGACGCTCTACGACAAGATTAGAGGACTGAAGAATCTCCCTTGGGGTCAAGGAGTGACTCCCCTGCTTGGCAGGCACCAAAGAAGCATCTGTCCGGTTCGCATTACTGAAGCTCCCGTCGGACGCCGAAGTCATCGCATCACCAGAGGTGGATTCTCAGACTTCCCCGAGGCTACCCTGAGTCCCCAGCAAAGCTGAGGCCCGTGGCTATCGTGGGTGACTTGAGACCGTGACCCCTGGACACCGAGCACACTTGCAAGTGCACCATCTTCTGGGTCTCCCAAGAAGTCGTGCTTTGGGCTCCGAGTAGCCCTAGCCTCCAGCACCACCTGCACCGAAGATCACTGGCCCCCACTCCACGAGTGTCCTGTAAGCCAGCTCCACGTGCGGCGTCACGAGGCTCCTTCGCGGTCGCTAGCCCGTTGGCTAGTAGCCCTTAACGAAGGCCAATCTTTTCTTTACTTGGCATCCTGGTTGCTCCAGGCCTGCCCTCACTTACCCTCGCTGGGTGAGTTCCCCAGACCTTGCTGGTCTGCATCATCGACGATCTACATCTTACTCGAGACTTGCCGTTGCCAAGGCTTGTTGGGTCCAATCCGGTCGCCGTCACCTCAACACTCGACAGACATCGAGCAGCAGCCCGAATCCTGCTCCTGGTCGCCGACAACGCCTCCCGGACCTCGTGGCTGAAGAGTCAAGACGACCATCACCGCACCTGAAGCACTCGACATCGGTGGGCATCTGTCCATCGCCTTCCTGGTCACTGGCTAGTGACCCAGACTCTGTCCCCTCTGCTTTCAGGTTCTTCAGAACTCCGATCCACTCTTGGATCCACCCGGACACTTTTCTCCTGGTCGCCAGCAGCACTTTGCAGCAGATCGCCATACGAAACGACGACGAAACCCGACCCCGAAAGGCACCTATGCACCCGGCTTCCCTGGGTGAGGTAACACGAGTACTCCGGTGCTCCCGTGGGTAGAGACTCTTCAAAGTCCTAGATCTCAAAGGGTTTTGTCCTAGTCCTCTTTTAAGTGTCCCTTTCCTCTATTTTCCCGATCCCGACTTTCTCCATAGAAGTTAACGGCGTATCGCGGTTGTGTATTTACACTGCACGCGTCTCCCGTGGGTCCCCTGTGTCACTACCTTGGGTGGTTCCTTGTGGTCCAAGCACTTCTAGAGGCTCTAGGCCTAGTGTCTAGTTCAGTCGTGGTTCGCATACCACTTTATTGGTATATGGTTTGGTACGCCCCTAGGGCCCAAACGTGTATTTGTGCTATTACTGTGATTTAAGATCTTATAACCTATGTACTTCGAACTCTAGCCTCATAAAGAGACTAGAGGGGTGTGTTTAGTAATAAATACATATATTTTGAATATATACCTGGTGTGGTGCTCTTTCATTTGGTCACTCAAGAGATTATAGACTGGTAAAACAAGCTGCTTTACATTCCTTCAAGACTTAGCCTGAAGGCTGCTCTCCATAGCTACCACTAGGATAGCTTTCAATAAGGTTGTCTTTAACCTACCTACCATAAGAGTCGATTTGGACTGGTGCAAGGTGCCCACTATAATTAGTGGACAGCATATGCCAGGCCAACTTCTCACACCGTCTGTCTGTTGGTTTGTAAGCGGCTGCATGGCTTTCTGAATAGCTACATGAGTGTCTACATGGGTTATTGATTGATTGTCTGAGTATCTGTATGGGTGCCTGAGTGTTTGTGTGGGTGGGGTGTGTGTGACTCTGTGCATAGATGTGTGAGTTGGTGATTCACTGGGTGCATGGTTTCAAGAGTGCATCTGTGATGGACTGTATGGGTGGGTGAGTGTGTGTATGGGTGTGTTAGTGATTGAATGTATATCTCAGTGGTACATGTGTGAGTAACTACATATGTGAAAGGCAGTATATATGTGTGTTGGAGTATATAAATGGCTATAAGTGAGAGTGTGTGATTGTGAGAGTGGCTGTATGGATGAGTGTGTACTTGTATCAGTGAATGTATAAGAGTGTAAGAATGTGCTAGTATTTGTATGAGTAAGTGAGCTGGTGTGTGTATAACTGTATAGGTGAGTAAATGGGTGTGTGATTAAGTTTTTGCATGACTGACTAGGTGTGTGAGTACCTCTATGGATGAGTGGCGGTGTGTGAGTGTTTATATAGGTGTATGAGTGCATATGATAGTCCTGTACTGAGTGACTAAGTATGAGTGACTGTACGGGTGAGTGAGTGGATGTGTGTGTAGACCTAAGAATCAGTGAGTGGGTATGTAGTTTTTGGTGTTGGAGTGTCTATGGTTTTGAGAATGGCAGTCTGTAATTTAGAGTGGGTGTATCAAAAGTTATATTAGGGTGTAAGAAGATGCATGAAATTATCACATGGATGATGTCATCAGTGATGTCATTTGAGATGTCATCAGTGATGTCATCAGTGATGTCACTGACCATGTCATGAGTGATGTAATATGTGACGTCATCAGCAGTGCATTGCGGGGCGCGAGTTATAGTTAGCTGAACTAACTATAACGGGGGAATTTCTATGGTTTTGTACGAGTGAAATGTCCAACTAACTATAACTGTCCCTAAAACCTATGGTTTTTTCAGTGAATTTCAAAGGTTTTTAAATGCTAATTTCTAACTATAACGTGTCTGAAACCTATGGTTTTTTCAGTGAATTTCAAAGGTTTTTAAATGCTAATTTCTAACTATAACGTGCCTGAAACCTATGATTTTTTAAGTGAATTTCAAAGGTTTTTTAAATGCTAGTTTCTAACTATGCCTACAGAGGTAGGACATGTGAAGAAAGAAGAAAAAACGCACAGAAAGAAGCAAAAGATGTGCAGAAAGAACCAACAGAGGAGCAGAAAGAGGCCTTGTTGCAAAATCATCCTGTGCCCACAACTTTTTCAGACGGGTACTGGTGGTAACTGACTCTGACTAACCAGAGCCAGTGCTATGCTAAAAGACACTTAGAATACAGTGAAAACACCTACATACACTAGGGAACACTATGCGTTGGGGTACCCCTGTGATTAGCATGACCTCCTCTGCAAGTCCCTAGTACATAATAGGGCAGGGGATTAAAACTACCTCTTAAAACGCGCTACAGGGCGCGTTTGCACAGTGGTGAAGGGAGGGGGCCTGAGGTGACATGTGTGCAAACGCACCCCGTGGCGCGTTTTAAGTTGCGGGATTAAGTCCCCTTGAATTCTGAGGGTCCCTGGGGCCCAACTAGCCCCCAGGTACCTACAGTTAGGACCACAGAGCTGAGTTGCAGAGAGGCGTTCCGAGGCCACGCACCTTTTTCACCTCTCTGCAACGCAACTCTGTTGTGCTTACTGAAGGTACCTGGTGGGCTAGTTGGCCCCAGGGTCCCTCAGGATTCAAAGGAATTAATTCCCCAACTTAAAAGCACCACAGGGCGTGTTTGCGCACATGTCACCTGAGGCCCCGCCCCCTCCCTTCACCACTGTGCAAACGCGCCCCGTGGTGCGTTTTAAGTTGGGGGATTAGGTCACCTTGAATCCTGAGGGTCCCTGGGGCCCAACTAGCCCACTAGGTACTTCCAGTAAGCACCACAGGCCTGCGTTGCAACGCCTGTAACAAATTGTGCAGTTGTGTTTAGGTAGTGAAGAGGGTCGTGCTGGGGGTAGTGTTTTAGGGTTTAGGGTAGTGCAGTGGTGTTTGTGTAGTGTAGGGGGTCATGCTGGGGGTAGATTTAGGGTTTAGGGTAGTGCAGTGGTGTTTGGGTAGTGTAGGGAGTCGTGCTGGGGGAGTGTTTTAGGGTTTAGGGTAGTGCAGTGGTGTTTGGGTAGTGTAGGGGGTCGTGCTGGGGGTAGTGTTTTAGGGTTTAGGGTAGTGCAGTGGTGTTTGGGTAGTGTAGGGGGTCGTGCTGGGGGTAGTGATTTAGGGTAGTGCAGTGGTGTTTGGGTAGTGTAGGGGGTACTGCTGGGGGTAGTGTTTTAGGGTTTAGGGTTAGTGCAGTGGTGTTTGGGTAGTGTAGGGGTACTGCTGGGGGTAGTGTTTTAGGGTTTAGGGTAGTGCAGTGGTGTTTGTGTAGTGTAGGGGGTAGTGTTTTAGGGTTTAGGGTAGTGCAGTGGTGTTTGTGTAGTGTAGGAGGTCGTGTTTTAGGGTTTAGGGTAGTGCAGTGGTCTTTGGGTAGTGTAGGGAGTCATGCGGGGTAGTGTTTTAGGGTTTAGGGTAGTGTAGGGGGTCATGCGGGGGTAGTGTTTTAGGGATTAGGGTAGTGCATTGGTGTTTGGGTAGTGTAGGGGGTCATGCGGGGGGTAGTGTTTTAGGGTTTAGGGCAGTGCAGTGGTGTTTGGGTAGTGTAGGGGGTCGTGCTGGGGGAGTGTTTTAGGGTTTAGGGCAGTGCAGTGGTGTTCGGGTAGTGTAGGGGGTCATGCTGGGGGAGTGTTTTAGGGTTTAGGGCAGTGCAGTGGTGTTCGGGTAGTGTAGGGGGTCGTGCTGGGGGAGTGTTTGAGGGTTTAGGGCAGTGCAGTCGTGTTCGGGTAGTGTAGGGGGTTGTGCTGGGGGTAGTATTTTAGGGTTTAGGGTAGTGCAGTGGTGTTCGGGTAGTGTAGGGGGTCGTGCTGGGGGTAGTGTTCTAGGGTTTAGGGCAGTACAGTGGTGTTTGGGCAGTGTAGGGGGTAATGCTGGGGGTGGTGTTTTAGGGTTTAGGGCAGTGCAGTGGTGTTCGGGCAGTGTAGGGGTCGTGCTGGGGGTGGTGTTTCAGGGTTTAGGGCAGTGCAGTGGTGTTCGGGCAGTGTAGGGGGTGGTGTTTCAGGGTTTAGGGCAGTGCAGTGGTGTTCGGGCAGTGTAGGGGGTCGTGCAGGGGGTGGTGTTTCAGGGTTTAGGGCAGTGGTGTTCGGGCAGTGTAGGGGGTCGTGCTGGGGGTGGTGTTTCAGGGTTTGGGGCAGTGCAGTGGTGTTCGAGCAGTAAAGGGGGTCGTGCTGGGGGTGGTGTTTCAGGGTTTAGGGCAGTGCAGTGGTGTTCGGGCAGTGTAGGGGGCGGTGCAGGGGTGGTGTTTCAGGGTTTAGGGCAGTGCAGTGGTGTTCGGGCAGTGTAGGGGGTGCTGCAGGGGTGGTGTTTCAGGGTTTAGGGCAGTGCAGTGGTGTTCGGGCAGTGTAGGGGGTCATGCAGGGGGTGGTGTTTCAGGGTTTAGGGCAGTGCAGTGGTGTTCGGGCAGTGTAGGGGGTCGTGCTGGGGCTGGTGTTTCAGGGTTTAGGGCAGTACAGTGGTGTTCGGGCACTGTAGGGGGTCGTGCTGGGGCTGGTGTTTCAGGGTTTAGGGCAGTGCAGTGGTGTTCAGTCAGTGTAGGTGGTCATGCTGGGGCTGGTGTTTCAGGGTTTAGGGCAGTGCAGTGGTGTTCGGGTAGTGTAGGGGGTCGTGCCGGGGGTGGTGTTTCAGGGTTTAGGGCAGTGCAGTGGTGTTTGGGCAGTGTAGGGGGTCATGCTGGGGCTAGTGTTTCAGGATTTAGTGCAGAGCAATGGTGTTCAGGCAGTGTAGGGGTTTTGCTGGAGGTGGTGTTTCAGGGTTTAGGGCAGTGCAGTGGTGTTTGTGCAGTGTAGGGGGTGGTGTTTCAGGGTTTAGGGTAGTGGTGTTCAGGCAGTGTAGGGGTCTTGCTGGGGTTGATGTTTCAGGGTTTAGGGCAGTGCAGTGGTGTTCGGGCAGTGTAGGGGTCGTGCTGGGGGTGGTGTTTCAGGGTTTAGGGCAGTGCAGTGGTGTTCCAGCAGTGTAGGAGGTCGTGCAGGGGTGGTGTTTCAGGGTTTAGGGCAGTGCAGTGGTGTTCGGGCAGTGTAGGGGGTCGTGCTGGGGGTGGTGTTTCAGGGTTTAGGGCAGTGCAGTGGTGTTCGGGCAGTGTAGGGGGCCGTGCAGGGGGTGGTGTTTCAGGGTTTAGGGCAGTGCAGTGGTGTTCGGCCAGTGTAGGTGGTCTTACTGGGGGTGGTGTTTCAGGCTTTAGTGCAGTGGTGTTCGGGCAGTGTAGGGGGTCTTGCTGGGGGTGGTGTTTCAGGGTTTAGGGCAGTGCAGTGGTGTTCGGGCAGTGTAGGGGGTCTTGCTGGGGCTGGTGTTTCAGGGTTTAGGGCAGTGCAGTGGTGTTCGGGCAGTGTACGGGGTCGTGCTGGGGCTGGTGTTTCAGGGTTTAGGGCAGTGCAGTGGTGTTCGGGCAGTGTAGGGGGTTGTGCTGGGGGTGGTGTTTCAGGGTTTAGGGCAGTGCAGTGGTGTTCGGGCAGTGTAGGGGGTCGTGCTGGGGCTGGTGTTTCATGGTTTAGGGCAGTGCAGTGGTGTTCGGGCAGTGTAGGGGGTCGTGCTGGGGGTGGTGTTTCAGGGTTTAGGGCAGTGCAGTGGTGTTCGGGCAGTGTAGGGGGTGGTGTTTCAGGGTTTAGGGCAGTGCAGTGGTGTTTGGGCAGTGTAGGGGGTCGTGCAGGGGGTGGTGTTTCAGGGTTTAGGGCTGTGGTGTTCGGGCAGTGTAGGGGGTCGTGCTGGGGTGGTGTTTCAGGGTTTGGGGCAGTGCAGTGGTGTTCGAGCAGTAAAGGGGTCGTGCTGGGGTGGTGTTTCAGGGTTTAGGGCAGTGCAGTGGTGTTTGGGCAGTGTAGGGGGTCATGCTGGGGCTAGTGTTTCAGGATTTAGGGCAGAGCAATGGTGTTCAGGCAGTGTAGGGGGTTTTGCTGGAGGTGGTGTTTCAGGGTTTAGGGCAGTGAAGTGGTGTTTGTGCAGTGTAGGGGGTGGTGTTTCAGGGTTTAGGGTAGTGGTGTTCAGGCAGTGTAGGGGGTCTTGCTGGGGTTGATGTTTCAGGGTTTAGGGCAGTGCAGTGGTGTTCGGGCAGTGTAGGGGGTCTTGCTGGGGCTGGTGTTTCAGGGTTTAGGGCAGTGCAGTGGTTTTCGTGCAGTGTAGGCGGTCGTGCTGGGGCAGGTGTTTCAGAGTTTAGGGCAGTGCAGTGGTGTTCGGGCAGTGTACGGGGTTGTGCTGGGGCTGGTGTTTCAGGGTTTAGGGCAGTGCAGTGGTGTTCGGGCAGTGTAGTGGGTCGTGCTGGGGGTGGTGTTTCAGGGTTTAGGGCAGTGCAGTGGTGTTCGGGCAGTGTATGGGGTCGTGCTGGGGCTGGTGTTTCAGGGTTTAGGGCAGTGCAGTGGTGTTCGGGCAGTGTAGGGGGTCGTGCTGGGGGTGGTGTTTCAGGGTTTAGGGCAGTGCAGTGGTGTTCGGGCAGTGTAGGGGTCATGCTGGGGGTGGTGTTTCAGGGTTTAGGGCAGTGCAGTGGTGTACGGGCAGTGTAGGGGGTCTTGCTGGGGGTGGTGTTTCAGGGTTTAGGGCAGTGGTGTTCGGGCAGTGTAGGGGGTCTTGCTGGGGGTAGTGTTTCGGGGTTTAGGGCAGTGCAGTGGTGTTCATGCAGTGTAGGGGGTCGTGCTGGGGGTGGTGTTTCAGGGTTTAGGGCAGTGCAGTAGTGTTCGGGCAGTGTAGGGGATCGTGCAGGGGGTGGTGTTTCAGGGTTTAGGGCAGTGCAGTGGTGTTCGGGCAGTGTAGGGGGTCATGCTGGGGGTGGTGTTTCAGGGTTTAGGGCAGTGCAGTGGTGTTCGGGCAGTGTAGGGGGTCGTGCAGGGGTGGTGTTTCAGGGTTTAGGGCAGTGCAGTGGTGTTCGGGCAGTGTAGGGGTCGTGCTGGGGCTGGTGTTTCAGGGCTTAGGGCAGTGCAGTGGTGTTCGGGCAGTGTAGGGGGTCTTGCTGGGGGTGGTGTTTCAGGGTTTAGGGCAGTGGTGTTCGGGCAGTGTAGGGGGTCTTGCTGGGGGTGGTGTTTCAGGGTTTAGGGTAGTGCAGTGGTGTTCGGGCAGTGTAGGGGGTCTTGCTGGGGGTAGTGTTTCAGGGTTTAGGGCAGTGCAGTGGTGTTCGTGCAGTGTAGGGGGTCGTGCAGGGGGTGGTGTTTCAGGGTTTAGGGCAGTGCAGTGGTGTTCAGGCAGTGTAGGGGGTCATGCTGGGGGTGGTGTTTCAGGGTTTAGGGCAGTGCAGTGGTTTTCGGGCAGTGTAGGGGGTCGTTCTGGGGGTGGTGTTTCAGGGTTTAGGGCAGTGGTGTTCGGGCAGTGTAGGGGGTCTTGCTGGGGGTGTTGTTTCAGGGTTTAGGGCAGTGCAGTGGTGTTCGGGCAGTGTAGGGGTCATGCTGGGGGTGGTGTTTCAGGGTTTAGGGCAGAGCAGTGGTGTTCGGGCAGTGTAGGGGGTCGTGAAGGGGGTGGTGTTTCAGGGTTTAGGGCAGTGCAGTGGTGTTCGGGCAGTGTAGGGGGTCGTGCTAGGGTATGTGTTTCAGGGTTTAGGGCAGTGCAGTGGTGTTCGGGCAGTGTAGGGGGTCGTGCTGGGGGTAGTGTTTTAGGGTTTAAGGTAGTGCAGTGGTGTTTGTGTAGTGTAGGGGTTCGTGCTGGGGGCAGTGTTTTAGGGTTTAGGGTAGTGCAGTGGTGCTTGTGTAGTGTAGGGGGTCGTGCTGGGGGTAGTGTTTTAGGGTTTAGGGTAGTGCAGTGGTGTTTGTGTAGTGTAGGGGGTCATGTTTTATGGTAGTGCAGTGGTGTTTGGGTAGTGTAGGGGTTGTGCTGGGGGTAGTGTTTTAGGATTTAGGTTAGTGCAGTGGTGCAGGGGTAGTGTTTTAGGGTTTAGGGTAGTGCAGTGGTGTTTGTGTAGTGTAGGGGGTCATGCTGGGGGTAGTGTTTTAGGGTTTAGGATAGTGCAGTGGTGCTTGTGTAGTGTAGGGGGTCATGCTGGGGTAGTGTTTTAGGGTTTAGGGTAGTGCAGTGGTATTTTTGTAGTGTAGGGGGGTCATGTTTTAAGATGCAACGCTCCAAAACCTGACCAGTATGCACTACATAAAACTGCAAAAAACTAAAAATAAAAAGTGTTTTGCACACTTTTGTCATTGGGCTATATGTGGGCTACATCTGGGTAATATTTGTGCTACATTTGGGCTCTTTTTTCACTGGTGGCCATCTTGGAAGACTTCTTTGTTATGAAGTTTCCTAATTTCCTCATTTACTGCAGTCTCCTCAGTAGGAAATACTTTCAGTTTTTACTTTGATTCCATCAAGAAGGCATTCAGATGTGTCACACATTTGCCATAAATTCAGAATGTTATTACTCTAGTTGTTCATTAGATCACTGTAGTAAAGCTACTGCTCACCAAGGAGTTAACTGGAAGTCTACTGCTGGTATTGAAAGTGATTGTTTCAGTCTGCATGTCAGAATTTTCTAATGAAATAGAAGAGGATTTGAGATCTCACTTAAAACATGCACTAAATTTTCTTTTTGCAGCACTAACCATAATTTCTATGGCAAAATGAACCCCCTCATTTTGTTCCTTTTTAAATTAAATGTTTTAAGTGTTACCAGTTTATTCCAATCAAGATGGCTTCAGGTGTGCCATACTTTTGTCATAAGTAAGGCTGTTAGCACTCTAGTTGTTCTTTAGAACACTCTGGGAAGCTGCAGTAGAACACAAAGGCATCAACTGACAGGCTGCTCCTGTTGAAATATAACAGGAAGATATTTGAGATCTCACTTAAAACATGTCCTAATTTTTCTTTCTACAGCACTAACCATAATTTCTATGGCAAAATGAACCCCCTCATTTTGTTCCTTTTTAAATTAAATGTTTTAAGTGTTACCAGTTTATTCCAATCAAGATGGCTTCAGGTGTGCCATACTTTTGTCATAAGTAAGACTGTTAGCGCTCTAGTTGTTCTTTAGAACACTCTGGGAAGCTGCAGTAGAACACAAAGGCATCAACTGACAGGCTGCTCCTGTTGAAATATAACAGGAAGATATTTGAGATCACACTTGAAACATGTCCTAATTTTTCTTTCCAGAGCACTAACCATAATTTCTATGACAAGATGAACCCCATCATTTTGTTCCTTTTTAAATTAAATGTTTTAAGTGTTACCAGTTTATTCTAATCAAGATGGCTTCAGGTGTGCCATACTTTTGTCATAAGTAAGGCTGTTAGCACTCTAGTTGTTCTTTAGAACACTCTGGGAAGCTGCAGTAGAACACAAAGGAATCAACTGACAGTCTCTGCCCTTGTTGGATGTACATGTTTTACTGAGAATGTCAGACTTCATTCTCACATGACTGAGAAAGATAATGTGAATTTACAGAAAATATGCTCTCATTTTAGCTTCTGGGGCACCTTCCAAAACTGTATGGGACAAGCATGTGAAAATAGTTTTCTCTCAAACATGATTCATGATATCCCAGCAGAAGGTTTTTCACAGGGTAAAATCACCTTAGAACACACCACAATTCCTGAAATTAGTATGGTACCATCAACAAATGAATTCTAATGTAACTAAAGTCTGTTATCACCCTTTATAGTTCTCCTTTTGGTAACCCTCAAAATCTTCGATTCACTACAATGCATTTCAATGGGGTACTATCATTTATATTGGTCCCAAGATGGCTGCCAGCAATTCCAGGATGAAGTGCTGACAGCCAATCAGATCTCACGATGACATGTGTGGTTAGGCTCCGCCCAGATATATATGTGTTTTTACTTTTGATTTTCTCAGCAACTACTGAGCAGTTTACACCATTTAACAAAAAGGGTTCTTTTTGAACCAAGAACTACCTCTTTGCCAAATTTGGTGTAATTCCGTTCAGCAGTTCGGGCTGTAGCCTTGCATAAAGTTTCCTATGGGAAATTGATTTTTTGACTCTTATTTTTTAATTTCTCCGCAACTACTGAACGGATTTACACCATTTAACAAAAGGGTTCTTTCTGAACCAAGAACTACCTCTTTGCCAAATTTGGTGTAATTCCGTTCAGCAGTTCGGAGCTGTAGCCGTGTCTAAAGTTTCCTATGGGAAAATGAATGGGGAAAACACATTTTGGGACCCCCTTGTTTCTCGGCCCCCGCTTGACGAATCACCCTGAGACTTTCAGGGTAGGAGCGGACCGGAGCGGGCCATAAAGTTTGAAAATTTCGCGAAGATTCGTCAACCGACGCAAGAGTTATTTCAAATAGAATGGTGCGGATTTCCTATGGAAAATAGGTCCTAACTATAACTATCTACTGGCGACCGCCAGTAGATAATATATATGTATATATGTATATATATAACAAAACAATAGGAGAGCAAGGGAAATATGGGGTGCGTCCGTATCCCCGGTATATTGATAAGCTAAACAAGGAAGGACGAACCCTCTATGTGGATGTGATACAATCACTAGTCTGGTTGGTACATGGACCCACTAGGTTTGTTTAAAAGACCCCTCACACACCAACCTAGTTGGTGTCATGCTTCATCATTGGGTCCCAACCTGGTGGCCGAATGCCGCTCGGTTGTGCTACGACGCCTGAATTACAGCGGAGCTGGTTTGGTGTGAGTATGTGATGTGATGTGGAATTAATTAAAAATATCTCTGAGAATCCTTGCCTGTAAACTTTATTAGTGGCGGCTCAGGATATGGTTAAAATGAGTGTAGTGCAACTAAAATGGGAGGTTGTTATCCCTAGTTGGCTATGTGAATGGTCTACATGTTTCAGCCCGCAATAGGGATTGTAAGGGGCTTTCTTCAGGACCGGGTGGTGAAAAAGTGAGTGGCAAAGTGAGTATTGCCACGTGAGAAAATAAGAAAGTACCTACACAAGCACTAAGGTGTGTGGACTGAGTGTCAACGTACTTACGGACACTGAAAAAGAGACACTATGTGTGAAAATCGGCAGCCGATCGGGACTCGGGAGGGGTTGCATCCGATGACAGAATTTGGTTTAGAGATGGAACCCGTCTGAGAACCTAGTGTGGTTTCCCGTCGTCCCGGCTGTATTTAAAGTAAAGCAAGCATTTTAGTCCGAGACTTTTTTCCATTTCACTGCTTGTCTCTTACCTGTCACGTTTCAGAGAACATTTCTCCTTTTTCAAAGGCATGTGAGATTTCAATATTAAAAGCACCACAGTCACCGCTTCCTGCTCTGTTCACTTAATGAGCCTCTGGTGTGCTCCAGCCTCCGGTGTGCTATTTTCCCAAGGCATTGCGGTATTTGTAGTGTTTGCATGACGTGACTGTGGTGCTTTTAATATTGAAATCTCACATGCCTTTGAAAAAGGAGAAATGTTCTCTGAAACGCGTCAGGCAAGAGACAAGCAGTGAACTGGAAAAAAGTCTCGGACTAAAATGCTTGCTTTACTTTAAATAAATGTTGGAGTTCCAACTTATCTGCATGGAGTGCGGGCTCATTTGCAGGGCAAACTTTGGATGATTTATATACGGCAGGTCCAGCCGTGGAGTCGCCGCACCACCCTGAAAAAGAGAAAGGGATCGTGTCTTGGAATTATGCCAGGAAATAAATGACAAGCAGGTATTTAAAAAGCAAAGTGAAAGCAGGACTTTCAGTCTGTGTTTCCCTGTTTAAAACTCATGCTTAATATAGAAACCCATTGGAGGGTAAGAACTATGCAAACACTACAAATACTGCAATGCTTTGGGAAAATAGCACACCGGAGGCTGGAGCACACCAGAGGCTCATTAAGTGAACAGAGCAGGAAGCGGTGACTGTGGTGCTTTCAATATTGAAATCTCACATGCCTTTGAAAAAGGAGAAATGTTCTCTGAAACGCGTCAGGCAAGAGACAAGCAGTGAACTGGAAAAAAGTCTCGGACTAAAATGCTTGCTTTACTTTAAATAAATGTTGGAGTTCCAACTTATCTGCATGGAGTGCGGGCTCATTTGCAGGGCAAACTTTGGATTATATATATATATATATATATATATATATATATATATATATATATATATATATATATATATATATATATATATCTACTGGCGGTCGCCAGTAGATAGTTATAGTTAGCACCTATTTTCCATAGGAAATCCGCAACATTCTATTTGCAATAACGTTGGCGCCGGTTGACGAATCTTCGCGAGCTTCCAACTTGTTGTGGCGCTCCGGTCCGCTCCTATCCTGAAAGTCTCGGGGTGATTCGTCAAGCGGGGCCAAGAAAAAGGGGTCCAGAACGCGTTTTCCCCATTCATTTTCCATAGGAACCTTTAGTCGCAGCTACAGCCCGAACTGCTGAACGGAATTACACCAAATTTGGCAAAGAGGTAGCCCTTGGTTCAGTGTCGTGCCTTTTGCTTAAATGGTGTAAATCCGTTCAGTAGTTCCTGAGAAAATCAAAGTAAAGTCACATATATATCTATGGCGAGTAGGGTCCACGTACCCTCCCGATCACGAGCTGCATGCTAATTGGCTGTCAAGTGGCTGTCAACACTCCAAATCAGGAAGTGTTGGCAGCCATTTTGTCCCTCGGTAGAACCGAGGGACAGAAACAAGTGCGCAAAGCGCAAAAGGGAGCAGGGTAGAAACACCCTGACCCCTAGGTCTGCTCAGGGGTCCCACAAGGACCCCTGGGCAGAAAAGCATTTTTTTTTAAATGGCGGGATGCGCTTAGGGTGCGCGGATCCCGCCGATTAAAAAACCACAAGAAACAAGTGCGCAAAACGCACAAAGGGGGCAGAGTAGAAACACCCTGACCCCTAGGTCTGCTCAGGGGTCCCACAAGGACCCCTGGGCAGAAAAAGCATTTTTTAAAAAAAAAATCGGCAGGATGCGCTGAGGGTGCGCGGATCCCTCCGATAAAAAAAAAATCGAAGCGCGGTCTCCCACGCTTCAATTGTATTTTGCCCCCGGGTGGCCCAACTCCCGGGGGCATGCGGGGGTGGGTTTATGTTTTATATGGGGGCCTCTAAGGCCCCAAACCCGAGGACCGCCACCCCCGGGGCTTTATAAAAAAATGGTGCGGGAGGGCTCAACGTCCTCCCGCAGCCCCGAGGACCGCCACCCCCGGGGCTTCTTTTTTAATTTTTAATAACCTGTGTGGGGGCTCCAGCCCCCACATGCCCGAGGACCACCACCTCCCGGGGCACTTAGAAAATAAATGTGGGGTCCGTTACGGACCCAGAGCCCAGGGACCACCACCTCCCTGGGGCTGTGCAATTGAAGGGAGGGGGCCGCGCGGCCCCCACCTGGAGCCCTTGATGGCCCTGGGGACCACCACCCCCAGGGCCAGCTCCTGCAGTGTCCCGGGGTGCCTACCCCGGGACACTGTAGTTTGCTATGGCAGGGCGGGAGCCTCGCGGCTCCCGTCCTGTCATAGCAAACTGCTTTGGATTTTGGAACAGAGAGTAGGAAACCTGCTCTCTCTTCCAAAATTCAAAGCAGATTGCTTTCCACACGGGGAGCTGCATCTTAGCAGCTCCCATGTGGAAAAGCAATGCCGGCTCCCGAGGACGCGGGGGCCGGCGGGACTGTGGGGGATTGGGGACCCCCACAGTCCCCAACGGAGAGGAGCCAGCCCGGGGATGGGGTCCCGGGGCAAGTAGTGGCCCGGGAGGGGGCCACGCGGCCCCACTCCCCAAAAATAAAAATAAAACTTTGAAGAAAAAAAAACGGAAAGGCCGGCCCCGGGGATGGGGTCCCCGGGGCCTTAAATGGCCTGAGGAGGGGGCCACGCAGCCCCCTCCAAATATTTAAAATTTTTAAAAAGAGGGCATGCCCCGGGGATGGGGTCCCCGGGGCCAATATAGAGCCCAGGGAAGGGGGCCACGCGGCCCCTTCCCGTTTATTTTAATTTTTTTTTAAATGAAAATCCTCATGCCCGGGGATGGGGTCCCGGGGCCAAAAGAGCCAAGGGAAGGGGCCACGCAGCCCCCTCCCATACAAATTTTTTTTAAAAAGACCGGCATCGTGCCGGAGGCCTCGCCCCACCCTGCAGCAGTCTGCAAGCGCGTCCCCTGGCACGTTTGCAGATGGGAAACGAATTCCCCTTGAATACTGGGGGTCCCTGGGGGCCAACTAGCCCACCAGGAACCTCCAGTATGTGCCAGGGGGCTGCGTTGCAGAGAGGTGTACAGAGGCTACGCCCCTTTTTACACCTCTCTGCAACGCAGCTCTGTGGCGCTTTTTGGAGGTACATGGTGGGCTAGTTGGACTCCAGGGACCCTCAGGATTCAAGGGGACTTAATCCCCCAACTTAAAATGCGCCACGGGCGCGTTTGCACAGTGGTGAAGGGAGGGGCAAGGCTTCAGGTGACATGTGTGCAAACAGGCCCCGTGGCGCATTTTAAGATGGAGAATTAAATCCTCTTCAATCCTGAGGTCCCTGGGGGCCAACTAGCCCACCAGGTACCTCCAGTAAGCGCCACGGAGCTGCGTTGCAGAGTGTTGTAAAAGGGCGTGGCCTCTGTACACCTCTCTGCAACGCAGCCCCTGGCGCATACTGGAGGTTCCTGGTGGGCTAGTTGGCCCCTAGGGACCCTCAGGATTGAGGAGGAATTAATTCTCCAACTTAAAACGCGCCACAGGGCGTGTTTGCAGACATGTCACCTCAGGCCCCACCCCCTTCCTTCACCATTGTGCAAATATTCCTCTAAAATCAGCTGAACTACGAATTCCGATTTACTCACCTGTTATCAGGAGAGACCACAGTGCTGCATCTTTGAGCCCAGTACTAATCCTGAAAAGTAATTTTAACCGTACTTACCAGTAACTTGAATTTCCTTCCGTAGGATATCATTGCCTGCTTTTTGCTGAAAAAGTTTCTAAGTGTCGAGTTTTGAAACTTAGAAATATTCCTCTAAAATCAGCAGAACTACGAATTCCGATTTACTTACCTGTTATCAGGAGAGACCTCAGTGCTGCATCTTTGAGCCCAGTACTGATCCTGAAAAGTAATTCTAACCGTACTTACCAGTAACTTGAATTTCCTTCCATAGGCTAACATTGACTGGTTTCACTTGGAAATTCTTCTAAGTGTGGAGTTTTGGAACTTTATAATATTCCTCTAAAATCAACCGAACTACGAATTCCGATTTACTCACCTGTTATCAGGAGAGACCACAGTGCTGCATCTTTTAGCCCAGCACTGACCCTGAAAAGTAATTCTAACCGTACTTACCAGTAACTTGTATTTCCGTCCATAGGAATCCATTGTCTGGTTTTCAGCAGAAAAGTTTCAAAGTGTCGATTTTCACAAACTACAAATATTCCTTAAAAATCGCCTGTATGACTTAAACGCATTCTTTCAACTGTTTACAGGAGATGCACCAGTGCTGGATCCAGGATCCACCACTGAGTAAGAAAAAGTAACGATAACACTACTTACCTGCTAAGTGAATTTCCTCCCATAGGATAACATTGGTGATTCTATGTGAAAAAGTTTCTAAGTGTCAACTTTTAAAATACAATAATATTCCTTAAAAATCACTACTGTAACCAAAACGCTTTTACTCAACTGTTTACAGGAGATGTGCCAGGACTGAATCTAGGATCCAGTCCTGTGGTTAGAAAAGTAATCCATAAAGTAACTAATTGCATTTAAGTAGAAATTCACATTGAGCTCAATGTTGCATTGTGTTTGAAATTGTGTTGCCCATTACAACAACTGTAACTACTGTACTTAAAAGTCTATTGCCCATTTGCAAAGTATTTAAACTAAAGTAATTCATTCTGAGAAAGTATATTTTGTAATGTAATGTATAATGTAATTACAATGTAATTTAAAAGATAAAATATCTAAAAATAAATAGTTTAAATAAATGTAGTAAATCAGTATCAAAAAAATAAATATAACAATTAATACATTTAAAAATTGTCATTTACAAAACCTTTGAAATTCACTGAAAAAAACCATGGGTTTCAGACATGTTATAGTTAGGAATTAGCATTTAAAAAACCTTTGA
Source organism: Calotriton arnoldi (assembly GCA_963921515.1). Classification (NCBI taxonomy): domain Eukaryota; kingdom Metazoa; phylum Chordata; class Amphibia; order Caudata; family Salamandridae; genus Calotriton; species Calotriton arnoldi. The sequence goes on from CAWUFW010003339.1 coordinate 111,404, forward strand.
AATTCACTGAAAAAACCATAGGTTTCAGGCACGTTATAGTTAGAAATTAGCATTTAAAAAACCTTACAAATTCACTGAAAAAACCATAGGTTTTAGGGACAGTTATAGTTAGTTGGACATTGCACTCGTACAAAACCACGTGAAATTCCCCGTTATAGTTAGTTCAGGTAACTATAACTCGCGCCCACAATGCACTGCTGATGACGTCACATATTACATCACTCATGACATGGTCAGTGACATCACTGATGACATCACTGATGACATCTCAAATGACATCACTGATGACATCACTGATGACATCATCCATGTGATAATTTCATGCATCTTCTCACACCCTAATATAACTTTTGATACACCCACTCTAAATTACAGACTGCCATTCTCAAAACCATACACACTCCAATATCAATAACTACATACCCACTCACTGATTCTTAGGTCTACACACACACATCTACTCACTCACCCATACAGTCACTCATACTTACAGTCACTCAGTACAGGACTATCATATGCACTCATACACCTATATAAACACTCACACACCGCCACTCATCCATAGAGGTACTCACACACCTAGTCAGTCATGCACAAAATTAATCACACACCCATTTACTCACCTATACAGTTATACACACACCAGCTCACTTACTCATACAAATACTAGCACATTCTTATGCTCTTATACAATAACTGATACAAGCACACACGCATCCGTACAGCCACTCTCACAATCACACACTCTCACGTATAGCCATTTAAATACTCTAACACACATATATACTGCCTTTTACATATGTAGCTACTCGCACCTGTACCACTCAGATATACATTCACTCACTAACACACCCATACACACACTCACCCACCCAAGCGTCCATCACAGATGCACTCTTCAAATCATGCACCCAGTGAATCACCCACTCACACATCTATGTACATAGTCACACACACAAACACTCAGGCACCCATACAGATACTCAGAGAACCAATCAATAACCCATATAGACACTCATGTAGCTATTCGCAAATCCATGCATCCACTTACACACCAACAGACAGACGGATACAGACATTCACACAGTTTAGTCACTAACCCATGCATTCAGTAAGATACGTTTAATCACTCACTTGTAGAGTCAGTCACGCACGCACTAAATCATCCATTCAGACACTTATACACCCACTCATTCTTCAATACGCCTTTCCCTATATATATTAAAGATATTTAAACTTTACAGAAACACACAGTCACTGGATGATGTCATCAGTGATGTCATTTGAGATATCATCAGTGATGTCATCAGTGATGTCACTGACCATGTCATGAGTGATGTAATATGTGACGTCATCAGCAGTGCATTGCGGGGGCGCGAGTTATAGTTACCTGAACTAACTATAACGGGGGAATTTCACGGGTTTTGTACGAGTGAAATGTCCAATTAACTATAACTGTCCCTAAAACCTATGGTTTTTTCAGTGAATTTGTAAGGTTTTTAAATGCTAATTTCTAACTATAACGTGCCTGAAACCTATGGTTTTTCAGTGAATTTCAAAGGTTTTTTAAATGCTAATTCCTAACTAAAACATGTCTGAAACCTATGTTTTTTTTCAGTGAATATATATATATATATTATATAGATAGATATATACGTTCACTAAAAAAAAAGGTTATAGGTACGTTATAGTTAGGCTGAGATTTCACTCATACAAAACCATGGAAATTCAGTAGGTATAGTTACTTGAGTTACCTATAACTTATGCCCGCAATGCACTACTTTTGACCTCACATATTACATCACTCATGACTTGGTCAGTGACATCACTGATGACATCTCAAATTACATCATTGATGACATCATCTAGTAAGTGTAAGTATTTTCTAAGAGTTTATGATTGTTAAACATATATACTAACCTATTACAAAAGTTGAATTATTATACAAGGTGCACTACTACTGAGAGATACTACTTCTAAAGTATATTATGTGAGTGGCTGTGTGACTGTATGTACCCTTGTGCGTATGGGTGTGTGAGTGGCTGTATAGGTGTATAAGTGGGTGTCTGAGTAGCTGTGTGGGTGAGTGAGTTGCTGCATGAGTGGCTGTATTGGTGAGTGAGTGGCTGTGTCACTGGCTGTATGGGTGAGGCAGTGGCAGTGAGTGGCTCTATGGGTGGGTGGGTGGGTGTGTAGTGACTGTATGGGTGAGTCAGTGGGTGTCTGAATGGCTGTATGAGTGAGTTCTTGGGTGTGTAAGTGGCTGTATGGGTGAGTGAGTGGCTGCTTGAGTGGGTGTTTGGTTAAGTGAGTTGATATGTGAGTGACTGTATTGGAGAGTGAGTGTCTGTGTAAATGGCTGTATGGGTTAGTGAGCTGATGTGTGAGTGCATGTATGGATGTGTGAATGGGTATGTAAGTCATTGTGTGGGTGTGTGAGTGAGTGTGTGAGTGCTTGTAGGGGTGAGTGAGTGGCTGTGTTGAGAGGCTGTACGGGTGAGTGAGTGGGTATATTAGTGACTGTGTAGGTAAATAAGTGGGTGTGTGAGTAGCTGTATGGCTGAGTGTGTGGCTATGTAACTGGCTGCACGGGTGAGTGTCTGGCTGTATGAGTAGCTGCATAGGTGAGTGAATGGTTGTGTGAGTGGCTATAGAAGTGAGTGAGTGGGTGTGTGACTGGCTCCATGGAAGAGCGAGTGGATGTGTGAGTACTGGTATGGGTCTGTGAATGGGTATATGAGTAGTTGTGCAGGTGTGTGAGTGGGCGTTCAAGAGGTGGTATGGGGGTGTGAGTGGTTCTGTGGATGATCTCATCAGTGTTGTCATTTAAGATGTCATCAGTGATGTCACTGACCATGTCATGAGTTATGTAGTATGTGAGGACATTAGCAGTGCATTGCGGGGTGTAAGTTAGAGTTAGCTCAGGTAACTATAATTGCTGGATTTCTATGGTTTTGTACGAGTGAAATCTGAGCCTAACCATAACATCCCTGTAACCTCTGTAATTTTCAGTGAATTTCTAAGGTTTTTTAATTTTATATCCTAAATATAACGTCCCTGTAACCTTTGGTTTTTAGGTGAATTTCTATTTTGTTTAAACTTTTAGTTGAGTTTTCAGAGTGGTAGAGAAAGGGGCGGGCCTCCAACCACCTCTCAGCAATCACGCTGTGTGGGACTTACTGGAGTTAACAGGAGGGGTTATTGGCCCCCAAAGACCCTTGGCATCCAAGGGGTCTTCATGCCACAAACAGCAGTGCACCAGGAGGTGCATTTGCAGGGTGGTGGCGAAAGGGGGTGTGGCTTCTGAAGTTCTCACAGCAATCGCGTGGTGTGGGACTTACTGAATATAACAGGAGGGCTTGTAGGACCCCAATGACCCTCAGCATGCAAGGGAACTTCATCCCCTAACCAGCAGTGCACCATGAGGTGCGGTTGCAGAGTGGTGGAGAAAGGGGGCATGGCCTCCGAAGTCCTCCCAGCAATCGTGCTGTGTGGGATGTACTGGCGGTAACAGGAGGTCTTGTTGGCCTCCAAGGACCATCAGAATCTAAGGGGATTTCTTCCTCCAACCAGCAGTGCACCAAGGGATGTGTTTGCAGAGTGATGGGAAGAGGGGGCATGGCCTTGGAAGTCCTCTCAGCAATCACGCTATGTGGGACTTACTGGAGGAAACAGGAGGGCTTGTTGGCCCCCAATGGCCCTGTGCATCCAATGGGACTTTATCCCCCAACCAGCAGTGGATCAGGAGGTATGTGTGCAGAGTGGTGGAGAAAGGGGGCCTGGCCTCCAAAGACATCCCAGCAATCCTACTGTGTGGGACTTACTGGAAGTAACAGGAGGGCGTGTTGGCCCCCAAGGACCCTCTGGAGCAAAGGGGAATTCATCCCCTACAAGTAGTGCACCAGGAGGTGCATTCACAGAGCAGAGGAGAAAGGGAGCGGGCCTCTGCAACTTGCTGTTTTTTTTATTACAGTTTCGGCCCCAGGGACCCCACCCCCAGGGCCCAGCCTTTTTTAAAAATTGTATTTCATTTATTTAGGTGAGGGGGGCTGCATGGCCCCCCTGCATGGGCTGAATTCAGCCCCGGGGACCGTATCCCCCCAGCATGGCCATTTAAAGTGGGTGCCTCCAGGGCACCCACTCACAACTGTTGGGGACCATGGGGGGGCCTCAAGGCCCTTGCAATCCGTGCCGGAACCCCTCCTCCTGTGGGAGCCGGCAATGCTTTCTCAGAGCGGGAGCTGCTGAACATACAGCTTCCTGTCTGTGAAAGCAATTCTGCTCCATTTCCAGCAATCAAGAATATTTTTTATGCTATTGTTTTGCAGGAAGAAGAACATTTGCTGTTGCTTGGCGGGAGCAGTAAAGCTCCTGCCAAGCCACAGCAAACAGCTATGACCCGGGGGTGGGCACCCAAGTACATAGCAGGAGCTGGCCCTGGGGGGTGACTGTCCCCAGGGCCATCTATTGCTCCAGGAGGGGGGCTATGTGGCCCCCCTCCATTGCACAACACAGCCCCGGGGAGGTGGTGGTCCCTGGGGCTGCAGGTGTGCCCCACGGGCCCGCCGCATTAAGTTCTTTTTAGCCCCGGGGAGGTGGCAGTCCCCGGGGCTGCGGGGGGCCATGCACTCCCCCCACATTCATGTTATATTTAGCCCCAGGGGGGTGCTTCCCGAATTAATTGCACATTTGCCCTGGGGAGGTAGCGGTCCTCAGGGAACGGGGATTGCCAAGCAGGCACCCCTCGTATAAATTATAAACAATACCCGTGGGAGGTGGCAGTCCTGGGGGCTTTATGAGCCCCCCTCCTACATATATTTTGCATGCCCCCGGTACCTGGCCCACCCGGGGACTCAAGATTACAGAAGCGCTTCTGGTTTTTTTTCCTAGCAGGATCCGCAGATCCAGCGTGACTTCTGCTGAACATTTTACTAAAAAAATCTTGGATCCCCACCCTGCCCGCCATTCTTTATTTTTTACATTTTTTGTGGGACTCGGCTGAAGCCAAGTCCCAAGATGGCTGCCAACACTTTGTGGATTGAAATGTTGGCAGCCAATCAGATTTGAGTATGGGGACTGCCAGATCCTAGGAGGATCCGCGTCCCTATATATACTAATCTGGACTTCAGTTAATAACTCTGCAATTTCAGAACGGATTTACACCAAATCACAAAAAGGCACTTCCCTGGACCAATATCTACCTTCATGCTAAATTTGGCTGTTCGGGCTCTAGCCGTGTCTAAAGGTCCTATGGGAATTAACATGGGAAATGCACTTTTATTGAATCCCCTTTTTCTCAGCCCCTACTTGACGGATCACCCTGAATCTTTCCATGTGCAACAAGAATCACCTGGGCACTTTTATTTGAAACTTTCGTGAAGATTCGTCAAGCTGTGTCATAATTATACGGAAGTAAAAAAAAACGCTTTTCCTATAGAAACTAGGTCCTAACTATAACTACCTACTGGCGACCTCCAGTTGGTTATATATAACATACTGGGGCTAGGTTGATACATAGTAATATATCAATATTTTACTAACTGAGTGTGATTTCACTGTTGGTGTTACTTCCCGCAATAAATCCTTGCCACTTTAGCAAATCACTGGAGGAGCCAGTCTGTCATTTGCTCTAGTGCAAGGAAGGAAATGCCCCACCTAGCTGCTCTTTGAACTGTGAAATACAGTGGTAAACAGAATTCGTTTGGCCCCTTGGGCCCCTATGCCACTGCACTTGCTGCACCAAAGGAAGCTACTCCTCTAGTGCTAATAAAAACATGAAATACTGCTGAACAGTAATGTCAGTGTTCAAGCAATCATTTCAGCAGAGCTGCATTTTATTGACTCTAGTAATTCTTACACAATGAGAGCCACAACCTGCTGCTGACCTCAGACTGAGTGCTGCTCTGGCCTTCCCTTCCATAAGCCCCCTACAAACACAAGTGGAAGGATACACCACCAGTGAATAAACATGTAATGCAATGTAACACGCTTAGTCCTACTCCCACATTTGGAGAATCTTACCAATATGGAAAAGAGGAACACACAGTGTCCTGGTTCATAAAGTTCTGGTGCTGATGTTTACCGGAAAAAGAAGATTCAATTGGATGTTCTTCTGCCCTGTTTTTCCTTAAAGGGGACACAGATGTCTAAGCCACCGCCCTTGCTCACCTCTCTGATTTGTTGGGTGGGTCCCAGGAGGCCCTTCAGCTGCTGGACTTGTTGTGATTAAACAAGTTTAATCATAGCGTTGGCAGGTACCGCAAAGCAGAAAACAGAGGCCTGGAGGTGCAAACTCCTCTCGAGTGAGTGCAAGGCTGTGTCCGCCCAGCTGCATTGTCATGTAATCTTGTTACATACAGCCACTCACACCTGCCTTGATCATGTGCCCCGAGTAAGATTTTGATTAATTAAAACTTACATTTAGAAGCTGCAAGCAGAGTTGCGCTTATTTTACATCCTCGGGCATAAAAGCCCAGAGGAACAAAGGAGGGATATGCGTGGCCTTTGTGCTGGCCAGCAGGGGGAGTCAAAAGACTTGCGTGCAGACACAGAGATTATTTATTATTGTAATATGTATTGAGGCTTTATAGGGAAAGCTAGGTGTCTTTGTGCACAGAGATGTGAGGGTGAGGAGTCAGATTGAAGGAAGAGCTAGACAGAGTGATAAAGAAAGCAAGATAGGCTGGGTTGGATCTGTGACAAAAAAGTAGAGGAGAGATGAGGGTTGGATATAAGGCTGGATAAAGGGAGAATGGGTTGAGAAATGACTGACCTTGTCAGTGAACTGGTTCCCTTCCAGCACAGCTCCGCCTAGGTAGCCACTGCCCCTGACCCTTGCTAGTCCGAGTTTGAGGCACTCCTCCACCTGCAGACACCCACATGCGCCTCATCCCTGGTGGTCCAGTGGGGAGCTTCTCTGCTCTGCCACTGCTCTGCCCTCTGTCTCTTTGCTTTCTGGTCTCTTTTTCCCTCCTTTCATTTTTCTTTGCTTTTTTCACTTTTCTTCTCCTTGCCTCTTTTCTCTTTTTGCACCTTTTCCCTGCCACTGCTTGTCCCGTGCGGCCCCTCCCCCCTCCAAGGCTGCTACCTGCTTTCCCAACTCCCAGCTGTCCAGACCTCCCCCTCACACTACTTATGGCGGCAGCTGCACGGGCGTGTTAAAGGCAAGCCGCCTGAGCCCATCTGCGCCTGGACCGCGTCCAGTGCCATGGACTCTGGATCTCAGACCATCCACCGCTATGATGCCAGCACCCTCCACACCCTCAACACCAGACGCCATAACGCCTGCAGCCAGGCATTGCCAAATGACACCCAGGGCCCTTTTTCCTGCCGGAACTGCAGCTGCACCTTCACCTGCCACCACACACCAGCCCCACCCACAGCACGACTGATAATTACTGGACCTGACCACCTCAACTGCATCCTGCTCAACACACATTACCTCCACAAACACACCATAGAGCTCTGGGACATGCTAGACTCCGTCGACCCGCCATCGCCTTCCTCACGGAAACCTGGATGAGCTCCACCTCTGCCCAAGACATCGCACCTCCATCTGAGATGGCTACAAGATCATTCACAAGGACCGTATCAACAAACAGGGGGGCATTGCCATCGCACACAAAAGCACTCTCTGCCTCACCACCCACACAGACAACCACTCAGCCAACATGGAGCTCCAGCACTTCCAGGTCCAGACTAACCTAAACACCACCCTCTGTGGCACCCTCATCTACAGACCCCCCAGTCCCCACCCACCCTTCAAAGATTCTATCATAGAGTTCATCGCACTACACGCTCTTGCCTCCACAGACTACATCCTCCTCTTCAACCTCAACTTTCACCTGGACAACTCCAATGACAAAAACACCTCATCCCTGCTGGAGAACCTCGCCACAGTCGGACGCAAACAACAGGTCACATGCCCAACCCACTCAGCAGGACACACGCTCGACCCCATCTTCTCTGCCAGTGACAACATCACCTTCAGCCACATCACTGAGCTCCTGTGTACTGACTACTGCTTCGTCCACTTCTCCTTCACCAAGTCCACCGCACACCACCACGCCCACCGCTTCCCTCACAGGAGTTGGAACAAGGTCACCGAAGAACAGCTCACCACTGCCCTCAGAAAAACCCGTCCTCCGACATCCACGGACACCAACACCTCAGCATGCAACCTCCACCAATGGATCTCCAACTGCGTTGACACTCCCCTGAAGTAAGTGGCACTCCAAGAAAGCCAGCTGGTTCTCTCCCACTCTTCATGAGTCCAGACGCACCTGTAGATGGCTCGAGAAGAGATGGATGAGCAGCAAGACACCAGAAGACTACGCAGCCTTCAAGACCTCCGTCACCGCACACCACCACCTCATTAGAACAACAAAGAAAGTGGCCCTACAAGAAAAGATCAATGCCAACGCACTCAATAGCAAAGAACTTTTTACCGTCATCAACAAAGTCACCAGAGAGTGCAGACTTCCCACCCTCCCAAGACCTCTTAACAACATTGGCACCCTCTTTCACCCACCACAAGATTAAGGAGATAAACAACAGCTTGGACAGCCTCGATACCCAAGACCATCCCACCCCACCCGCAACCACCACACCCAATGACACCGGACCCTAGCAGACCCTACTCAGCTAGACTCCCCATACCGCTGATAACACCCTCAAGATCATGAAGAGCATCCACTCCGGAGCACCGTCGGACCCCTGCCCACACCACATCTTCAACAGAGCCGGAATCACCATCACCCCCGAATTATGTCGCACCATCAACTACTCCATCAACTCCGCCACCTTCAAGGAAGACTGGAAACACGCAGAGATCAATCCCTTACTGAAGAAACCCTCTGCCGACCCGATGGACCTCACAAACTTCAGACCTATCTCTCTTCTACCCATCCCAGCCAAACTCATTGAGAAGGCCATCAACGCTCAACTTTCTGAGTTCATCGAAGGGAACCTCATCCTGGACCTCTCCCAATCTGGCTTCCAAAGCAACCACAGCACCAAGACCACCCTCCTTGCTGCCACAGATGACGTCCACACCCTCCTCGACCGAGATGAAACTGCAGCCCTCATCCTCCCGGACCTCTTGGCCACCTTTGATACTGTTTCTCACCGCACCCTATGCACAAAACTCCACGACACTGGCATCCACGACAAAGATCTGGAATGGATCTGCTCCTTCCTCACCGGCCGAACACAGAGAATCAGACTACCACCGTTCAATCAATCAATCACAGAATTTGTAGAGCGCACTACTTACCCGCGAGGGTCTCAAGGCGCTGGGGAGAAAAAGGGGGGGTGCTGCTACTGGTTGAACAACCAGGTCTTGAGTAGCCTCCTGAAGGTCAGCAGGTCTTGGGTCTGTCGTAGGCTTAGTGGAAGGGTGTTCCAGGTCTTGGCGGCGAGGTGGGAGAAGGATCTGCCGCCGGTGGTAGTTCTTCGAATGCGAGGGACGGTGGTGAGGGAGAGGTCGGCGGAGCGGAGCTGGCGGTTGGGGACGTAGAAGAGGAGTCGTCTGTTGAGGTAGGCTGGGCCAGTCTTGTGGAGTGCCTTGTGTGCGTGGATGAGGAGTTTGAAGGAGATTCTCCTGTTGACGGGGAGCCAGTGCAGGTTCCTCAGGTGGGGGTGATGTGGCTGTGGCGTGGTACATCGAGGATCAGGCGTGCGGAGGCGTTTTGTATGCGTTGCAGTCGCTTGATGAGCTTGGCTGGGGCTCCCGCGTAGAGGGCGTTCCCATAGTCAAGTCTGCTACTGACGAGGGCCTGGGTGACTGTTCTTCTTGTATCTGTCGGGATCCACCTGTTGATCTTGCGAAGCATGCGGAGGGTGTTGAAGCAGGAGGAGGAGACTGCGTTGACTTGCTTGGCCATGGAGAGCGTTGAGTCGAGGATGACTCCCAGGTTGCGTGCCTGGTCGGTGGGTGTCGGGGCTGCTCCCAGCGTTGTTGGCCACCAGGAGTCGTCCCAGGCTGAGGGGTTGGAGCCACAGAGATCAGCTGCAGAGTGCTTCAGGGCTCCTCCCTGAGCCCCACTCTCTTCAACATCTGCATAGCCCCGCTCACAGCCATCGTCAGGAACCATGGACTCAACATCATCTCCTATGCCGATGAAACCCAGCTGATTCTCTCCCTCACCAATGAACCCACAGTCGCCAACAATAACTTTCACCACAGGGTGAAGGTTGCCGCCACCTGTATGAAGAACAGCTGCTTCAAGCTCACCTCAGAAAAGACCAAAGTCCTCATCATGGGCTCCAACCCTTCCACATGGGACGACTCCTGGTAGCCCCCAGCACTTGGAACCACCCCCACACCAACAGAAAATGCACTGAACCACAGCATCATCCTGGACTCCTCGCTCACCATGAGCCGCCAGATCAACGCTGTCTCATCATCCTGCTTTCACATGCTATGCCTGCTCCGAAAGATCTTCAAGTGGATCCCCATTGAGTGTAGAAAAGCCGTCACCCATGCACACGTCAGCAGCAGAATCGACTACGGAGACGCACTCTATGCCAGCATCACCCGGAAACTCCTCAAGAAACTGCAGAACATTTAGAACACCTCTGCAAGACTCATCCTCAACATCCCCTATCGCAGCCACATCACCGGCTACCTGAGAGACCTCCAGTGGCTCCCAGTCAACAAAAGAATCACCTTCAAGCTCCTCACACACACCTACAAAGCCCTACACAATGTGGGACCTGTATACCTTAACCACCGCCTCGTATTCCACGCACCCACCAGAGACCAACTGGCCATTGCTAGCGTCCCACGTATCCACAAGACCACAGCCGGAGGAAGATCCTTCTCCTACCTCACAGCAAAGACCTGGAACACCCTGCCTCTCCACCTCAGGCAATCATCGTTACTGCCTCAATTCAGGAAGGCCCTCAAGACCTGGCTCTTTGACTGAACCACAGCACCTTCAACAGACCAGCAGTTTCCAACCCCACCCCCCCACCCTCCAGCACCTTAAGCCCCTTACAGGTGATTAGTTGCGCCCTATAAGCCACCTGATTGATTGATTGAGAAAATGGTGGTGAGTTACCAGGCCTATTGAAAAATCTTATCTCGACAATCATCTTCTTAATACACCCAAGAGATGACAGCCCGATATACACCGGTCCCTCTCTGCCTGACTGTAATGGAATGCATGCAGGGCTCATGAAAATTAAGTGCCATACCTCCAGTCCCCACCCAGCCAATCCAAGCACTGCTCTAATGCTGTCTACAGTAGAAAACAGCATAAGAGCAGTGCCAAGGTTGTCTGGGACAGGCAAAAAACACAGCTCTCCATCCTAGACTGATGGGACTGTGTCTGTGCATCCCCCGCTCCCTGACAGTGCTGATTGTGGAAGCCTGAACTGCGCATGTCAGGATGGCCTCAGCAAAATACCAATCAATTCTGACATGCGCAGTGCAGGCATTTACATAGCCTTCAGCTGTTTGCCCCAATCACGCATGTTGCTGGGAGAGACAGCTCCAATGTGGTAGTCCCATGTAGTGGAAGCAATTGAATGTCTTGCGGATGCCCGCTATGGTACAGATAAAGTATTGTGGATTTTGTTTTTTTAATAAAGAGTCAGGATTGGAATAAGTCACCAGTCAGAGCACAGGGTCAATGCCCCTACGCTCCTATGGAGGAACCGCCCCTCGGCCGTGTCATTAACACTGAGATGTGAGCAATTTACATCACAAAATCAACCTCACCACATTCATCAGATAGCAAGTCAACTTGTGACTGACCTCAGAGAGAGAACATAAAACAAACCACACACCAAGTGAATACTGTTCTTTTCTTTAGCAATCCAGGTTCGGTAATACTTGTATTTTTATTCAAACCAAGAATGATTTTGTACTTTATTCTTTTTTATATTTTGATACACCCCCTCCTGTATTTGTAATGGAAAATACGACGGCGAGTACAAGAATCCAAAGAAATATTAAAAGGGACAGGATGAACACGCTACAGATGACATGGAGCGTGAATTACAAAATTGGGGTATATCACATTGTCACACTCTACACTGTGCTTAACAGTGCTCTACAGTTATGTCTTGAAACTTTGTACAGGAATTTGAAGATGTCTTGACCATGCAGCTATTTCCTCTAACTAATGTTTTGGTTTGAATTCTGGCCCACGCAGTTATTATTTTACAAAGGTTTATGAAAAAAATTAAATGAGGCTTAAGGTCAAAGAAATACACAGGACAATATTGACTACATAAGTTTCTGCTTTTTTTTGCGCCTTCGACGTTTGAATAAAGCATTAACACTCCATGTACACTGTGTGTGGGGGTGAGTGAGAGACAGAGAGAGAGAGAGAGAGTGTGTGTGTGTGTGTGTGTGTGTGTGTGTGGTAGAGAGAGAGAGGGAGAGAGAGAGAGAGACTTCACCTATGTTCGGAAGTCTACCAGAGGAAACCACACTAAGGGGCTGATTACGATGGCGGACGGACCCGTCCACCATCGTGATGGTGACAGGGACCAACCACAATACATGCGGCGGTCCTGCACACCCAATTAGGATGCGACCGCCACCATGGCGGTCGCATTTTGCACTTTAACATTGCGGCGGGTGCTGCTGACTGCAGCACCCGCCGCGATGTTCAAAATGCATGTTGTGCATTTCACTGCACTACGTAGCAGGCACCATACGGTGCCTGCCACTTGGTGCAGTGAAATGTAGGGGGGTACAATGGATACCCCCCCAGTGCACAAACACCACCCCCAGACACAAGGGGGGCCCGCAACGGGCCCCCGAAACCAATCTCCATCAGCCTTTCAATGGTGGTTTATCCGCCACGGAAAGGCTGGCTGAAGTCAGCATCCTAATTTGGCTGACGGTGCCTGCTAGGCACCGCCACCATTTCATGGATGCAGACCGCTCCGCCAGGCAATCGGAACGATTGCCTGTGGCGGTTCCGTGGCGGACGGTCTTTGCGTCCGCCGCGGTCTGGATCCCACCGCCATTGTAATCTGGCGGTGGGAAAATCGCGGTTCGATGTGGGAAGGACCGCCACCGCCGGGCTGGCGGTGACGGTCCTTCCCCATCGTAATTGGCCCCTAAATGCCCATTCAAACACAGGACTCTTGTTGAGACTGCAAACAGCTGTCCATATTTCCCTATTAGAAGTACAGCAACCCTGCTTAGAAGGTCAGGTGCAGCCAAATAAAAAAAAAATGCCAGTCTTGGTGAGAATTCAGACAGTGTCCCATTAAGAAAATACAGTTTTTGTACAATAATATGTTTTCAGTAGACACTCATGAGAGTTTATGTTGTAACTGTGATTAATGCTAGATGGACACCGCTGTAAAGATTAAAATTACAATCAAGAAATATTGTGAAAAGCAGAAAATATAATGTTTGCTGAGAAGTCCTGACACTATCACTTTAAAAGCACAGCAGTCAATCTGACAAGCACCCTATTACTTTAATAGCATCCTTCTGGAAAAATGTCTTTACTATACCATTCTTATTTTCGCAATGTTGCTGAGAGGAGATGGTAATGCCATACTAAAAGCACAGCCGTCTCGCTTTGATATTCTTGAAAAGTCCCTAAAAAACACTAGATTCATGCAGCGAAGTGCGGGTGCTGTTCTAGTAAAGGTATACTAATGCTACTGTGACGCACTGGCACTGCCCACTGAATACATAGCAGCCCTGGAGAGAAGTGCCCATACAGTTCCATTTAGAATACAACATCTATACTAGGAAGTGCCTATAATTTCCCTTTTTAAAGGATGACAGACTTGCTAGGAAGCGCGACTAGTCTCCATTACACTTCTAGCAGCTCTTTTGATAAGTGCTAGTTCTGGTCAATGTAAGTATGGGCAGTGCCTGTACTGGTATCTTACAGTAGCGGCTGCTACCGATCGGGAGGGGTGGGGCGGGGGGAGGGGAGGGGTGAGTAGGAAATGAAGAAAAGAAAAAAAGGAACACTTACCTCAGCCGCCCGGCCGCCCAGCATCTCCCCTGCGTCATCTTCTTCCTGCCTCCGCCGGCAGCAGGAAGCAATAGGAAGCACCCAGCTCCCAGGCTCCCCATGCAATGCAGCATTGTGATTGGTCTGAGCGCCAAACCATGGCACTCAGAGGGGGACTGGGAGGCTTTGCATTTTCCTCACCAGGCTCTGTAAAGCAAGCCTGGTGGGGAAGATGCAAAGTGTGCAGAACTGTTTGGCTGACCCTCAGTCATGTGTACTTAAGAAGTGCAAACCAGTCCTCTCCCTCTGCTGCCCAGCCCCGCCCCATGAGCAACTGACTCAATAGGAAAAATACAAAGATAATAACGATACGTTATTATCATTGTATTTTCCCTTTTCAGTCAGTGAGCGACACTCCTCCGCCTTAGCGGAGGAGCCGCCACTGGATCTTATAAAGACAGTCGTTCCCGGTTGAAAATGCCAGTACTGCCCAGTATAAGGAATGTAGCACCACTGAGAGCTCAAAGTTCAGTCCCTCTCACATTATGGCAGCCTTGCTGAGTAATGTTATAACAGTCAAATTAACTGTATTGTACCCCCTCTGAGAGAGGAGGTAACTCCACACACTTCTCTCTACCACGATATTATGGATGAACAAAATGATGTAGTTAAAAAAGCTACACAAAATTTAAGAAACATACAAAATTACAAGTACATTTCACAAAATACACCTTGCGGGAACCTGAAGTGAAAATGGAACGTGAGCACATACCTCTCGTTCAAAAGTCACTTGAGTTACAGGCAAGGGTACCCGTTCGAAGAGAAAATGTCTCCTGAAACATGTTTTTTGCTCAAACTAGTCGTTTGTGAAACACTTACAGCTTGTACCAGACCATGCAGCAAAAAAAAGTGCGAATTATGTGGTGACGTAATTTTTAAAATTTCACATATTGGATAATACGAAATTACGTGCCTATAACAGGAATTTTAAGCAGACCTTCTCATGAAGATCAAATGGAATTCAGACCGCAATTGTATTTTATCCCATACCCCGACAATTGAGTCTACCACGAAGTTAAAATACCAGTTCCAAATACAGAATTACAAAAATTTGAAACTCAACATATCTTCATACTAATCCCAACAACGATTTCCATTGTTGAAAAGTCAGCTCCAGTAGCTATTGCAGTTCTTATCAAAGAATGACCCTATACGTTCAGTACATAATGGGGGATATTCTCAAGAACGTGTGAAAATTAGCTTAACGCAACTTCGCACATCGCAGTCCATCGCGGGAAAATAACACCGTTTTAACGTAGTATTCTCAACCCGGCGGCACCATGCGATAGTCTCACGATAACGCGCCAAATGACCGCATTAAAATTAACGCGACGCTGAAAAAATGCAAAATACGAATGCGAAAAAAGTTGCGATGCCCCAAATCGCGATACAAAAATCAGCGATAACCAGCGACAGGCCTGCAATTCCCACGCGTCATGCGGGAAAACGCACCATAAAAGCAGAAAAAAAAATAAACTGCGTAGCACCATGGATGCACCTGGACCGAGTGCAGAGGGCAACGTGAACCCCACAAGCCCCACAGACGACCAGCAAGGAACCTCGGGGTCGGGGAAGGCCAAGGAGAAGAGGAAGAGGAAGACGCGGTTCAGTCCGCAGGAAAACAGGATCATCGTTACGGAGGTGACAGAACACTACCAACAACTGTTCGTCACCTCCAACGTGTCATTGGCAACAAAGACGCAAACATGGCAGACTGTCTTGGACCATGTGAATGCAGTTGAGGAGTTGAGGAGGACAATGGAAGAGGTCAAGATGCGCTGGAATAATGTGAAGGGCAAAACCAAGAAGAAACTCGATGCCAACATGAAAGCAGCAACGCAGATTGGACGTGGGGGTCCAGCGGCACACCAGGAGCTGGATGACATGGAGAAAATGGTGGCCACAGTCATCAGTCGGGATACGGTGCCAGAAGTAGTGGATCCGGACACTGCTCAACATGACCTGACACAACATCAACAGGGTGAGTACCGACCAGGGACTGGGGGAAGGGGGAGATGGGCACAATGGCACACATGCACAATTAAGTAGAGCACACTGCACACCCACAATGACTCTGGATCATGTCCCTGATCTCCTTGGCATACTGCAGCACACATAGAAACAGCAAGTAGGGCCCCGTCGACAATGTGCCCGGAGGGGGTCCTCCCCACACATCACTAATCTCACAACAAACCCATACACATGTGCTGAACCCAGCAAAGCTGCGGGTCCGTGAGCCACACTGACAATGCAAGTGACACTGCATGACGATTAGCATGGCTGCAGTCCAATTACCAGGACATGGTGCATGCCACGACACTGAGGTGATTGAGTGTGGACCACATCCGGAAAGGAGCAGGTCACACTCTGACACATCCACGTGCACAAAGAACCCCTGACGTCAACAACACATCTGCGGACAAACCATGCCCAAGAGTCACAACTTGACCAAGAGCCCAATTTACCCAAGTCCGCAACATCTCAGCACTGTAGAAGCACAGAAGTCAAAGGCACACCGCCTGAAAGGGATAAGGGGCAGCCAAATCAGAGCTGCAGGGGCGACTCACCCACAATGCAGCACACACACATAAGAATAAGAACACCTCAACATTGATAACAATGTGGTACAAACTGCAACACTTTCACAACAGAACACAGGACACAACTGGTGCCGCATGTGTGTACAAAAAGGCCAATCACATCTGGCATAGCAGGAAACTGTGAGATGACAATGTACGAGTACAACCGCACATCCGTGATGTAGTACAAATGACCACTGTCCCGCATCAAATAGGCGTCTCCTCACAAACAGTCACAATGTACATTGTCATGCAGTCTGTATGTAAACTCCGCCAATGCATCAATATACATGGAACACACTGTGAAACTGCATCTCCCCTTTACATTGCAGAGGGACAATCAACACCTCCTGCAGAGCACACCCTACATCACGTCAGTGATGATGGAGACGGCCTCCAGGACATCGACTACGATGAACTGCAACAGTTCATGGACAACCTCCGCACCCCACCTCCAGTAGCAGGGCAGCCCAGCACCATCGAGGTGACCCCACCCCCTGCACAGACCACACAGCAGGAAGCACCCACCACCACATCTGGCTCCCAGCACCTCACCGAAGAACACATGCCGTTCCAACGCCGTGTGTTAGACTGCCAGAAGGAGCTGGCTGAACCCGGTGGGGTTCGACCTCAGGGCAGCCAAACTAGATGCCATACGTGGGTGTCTAAGTCCCATCAGGGACCACTTATGTTATATCCCGCATAGAGGCCCTAATGTAGACCAGTTCATACATGCCCTAAAATGGACATACTCGTATTTGCCCTAATATGGTCATATTCGTACTTGCCCTATTATGGTCATAGCCGCATATGCCCTATTACGGTCATAACCGTACATGTCCTATTATAGTCATGATATAGGCATGATCTTTCACCTACATTGGTCCCAGCTAGTACACAACGAGCTCTGAGGGCTGAACGTTATCTATCCTGTGGTTTTGATACAGCAGGGTTTTTCCCAAACACAGGCCCACACTGTACTCATCAATTATGCATGGCTCTCTAGGAATACACCACTTGCATAATATGTATGTACAAAGTTCACCCCTGACGTCTTCTTCATGTCCAATACAAACCATACTGAGGACCGAGACTCTTTAGGGTATAAATACACCACATCTTGCCCCGGTAAGACAGAGGGAACCGAGACTTCCATGCTGACACACTGACCAGAGACGCTGAGGCTCCTGCATGCAGTCGCTCCAGCTGACAGTGGTCTGACACAGCCCTGACGGGGTGTCCAACTCGAGACCAGGACGGGGTCCTACACTCTCTCTATTCAGGTATGGGGGTTCGACGAAATACTAGAGGGATTCTTGGCTCTTAGGCTTTAGACCTACACACATATGCTAGGTACACTCAGGTACATCTAGTTAGGCATCGTAGGAGTACGCGCACCTTTCATAATGCTTTTATATTCATGTATGTATTCATGATTATTGCAATATGGTAGAACTGTTCTATCCCTTTGCTTTTATCGTACTGCTGGTAATATATCTCTGCTATTGTCTGCTGGTTGCCGCAGCACATATATTTTACACTAGAATAACAACTGTTCAATAAATACTTATTGAAACGCCCGACTGTTTATTCTGTGTAACTCTCTGAGACAAACCGAATAAGTGAGCACGAGTGACTGAGCGAAAGGTAGTACATTGTTTCCACTATTCTGAAGGAATCAGGGTTGTCATGTTCTAAGGTTGCCAGAAACTAATCTCTCCCCGATAAAAGGAGACACTAGTGGCACTGCGAGCTAGCTAATGCAAACCAGGCTAACATTTCTCGGTGGGGGTGCACAGAGTTAGTCTGCCACCAAACCCACAGGTTATGTTTTCCAAACGCGCAGGTCCTGCAGGGGTACTATAGGAACTACATGACACTTACACTCCCTAACGGACACCCACAGTCCGCCCCATGCCCTCCAACAATCCATGGCTGGAGTCATGACTCGGAGACAACAACAGCTGTCTAGTCAGAGTGGCTACAGTGATGTCATCCGTGATTTGGGAAACATAAGGAGGGTCATGGAGAACATGGAGCGGATGCAGGCGCAAAGAATGGCTACCACGGCTGCACACGAGAAAGCCGTAGATGGGATCTTCCATGCCCTGCAGATCCTCATCATGGGAGTGATGCCACAAGACATTGCGCAGATGAATGCTGCTGCTACTTCTACATCCACATCTCCGGCCCCTGATGTGTCAGTGTCACACAGTGCTGCAAACCAAACACCACCACCCACATGTGAGGCACATGAAACATCAGAGGACGAAGATGAGGATGAATCTGCCTTAGTGGTAAGGAGGAAGCAGTAGCATTCATCTCCGCCATATGGCTTGTTTCTGCTTGGGTCTGCCCTCTGCATCATGCCCTGGAATAACACCTTCCACTGTCCCCCGACACAATCTGCGACACTAACCTTGGACCTCGAAATGGACTGCCATATCTTGTATGCTCAACAATGACACAGCAATCAGCCTGCGGACTGGACTCTTCCCCTTCCAAGTAACTTGTCAATCCCTAAAGGACTCTGGCTGGCCCTCCACGGGGCAACATTGTAAAGTGTTGTCTGCATGGCCCAGTACTAAGACAGCCTCAACACTCCACTGAACGTGAATAATACATTCTAATACACACAGATGTGTCATGTCTATGATTAATCAAGTATGAAAGCATGGACAAATGTAGGGGCAGTGATTCCCCCTTACGTCCATGTAGCTCATGTTGTGGGACTTGAGTCACAGGGTGCATCCCTGCATCATGTTGGTACATATTTGACCCCAAAAGAAGCCCTGTTGTCAATTGTAGGTCACAAATGACAGCCTATATGTAATGATTTGGGACACATGTGAAACGCTGATGAGTGGGATTCCGTACTATCTTTGACACACAGAAATGGCATTTCGAATTCGTGACACCCTAAACAGCCTCTCTGTACAGAGGTGACACACCCACCATCTATTTCCAATAGTGAGATTGTTAGCACTACATGTTGCACTTACACTTGTCAGAGTGATGTGCTTGTACAGAGGAGTAACATGCACACAGGGAATGTGTGTTGTAATGAATTTATTTGCACATGCTGTGCCTGTGGTAATTTTGTACTGTCCCATGATTGCTAAGGACTGTGACAATGTGACGTGCTCATGTGAAGAAATTGTCAATGATGGTGTTCCTACGGGCTATTCCTACTGCTGCTGCAGTGGGGTGTGGTCCACCTGCCTCATCTTCCTCATCATCGTCCGGTGCATCTGGCACTTGTAGCCATGGGGCATTGGTGCGTACACATATGTTGTGCAACACACAACATGCAATGATCATCTTGCACACGATGCCTGGGCTGTACAGGAGCCTTCCACCTGTGATGTCCAGGCACCTGAAACGTGACTTCAACACGCCAAATGTGCGTTCCACGATGCCCCTGGTGCGTTTGTGGGCCGCATTGTACTGCCTCTGGGCCTGTGTGTTCGGGGCTCGGAGGGGTGTCATCATCCAAGGGCAGAGTGCATATCCTTGATCACCTGTGACAGTGCATAGAGACATGAGTCATAAGTTGGTTCTGCATGATGTGTTGGCAGGCTCACTAGTTCATTGGTGTGTGATATGTGTGACTTAGTGATTCCTGTTTGACAGGTACTGCTTGTAGCAAATGAGCGGCATCAATGTGTATTACGTAGCCTCACTGCTGCTCCTCCCTCCCCCGAGCCTATTTACTAGTGTGCGCAGCACGGTTGCATCACTTGCACTCCTACGGCACACCATTGTCATGCCTGTCTGCGCATGTCCACAAGCCTGACAACGACACTGTGATGTTGTGCGTTGAAGGTGGGCGGCCATGTGTGTGTAGGCCTATGGTAAGGATAGGGCGGACACAGATGTAGAGTTCATGGCTGGCTGAACTCGCGATGCGTTTGAGGGTAGACCTTTGGCCTATGCTGCGGTAACAGCGACACACACAACAGTTGGCATGTATGATCCCGGACACTGAGCGGGCTTGCGCTCCTTCATTTATCCCTTCGGCCGAGCCCGCACTCCGGGGGCATGCTACATCGCAACATTGTCCATTGCGGGACGGGTGGCGCTGACACTACAACAGAGACAAACGCATTAGGCACTTCCTTGGCAAGACCAACACTTAGCAATGCCCAGAGCCCAGGGCTGATTATCCACACCCCTGCGCTGGACTGTCGTACGCCAGCCCACTCCGCTTAAGTTTACGGGGGGGTACGACACAGCTACATGTCCCAGGTCTTCCCCACTGCCTGAGGTGACATGGTTGCGTCCGCTGTACACAGCACAATGTCATGTGGTAGGGCCCGGGCCCTCATGCATACATAATGACCACATGGATGCACTTAGATAGTTTGTGGAACTGGCTACGGGCCCGTGCGCCCGGCCCCTTTTATTGCCAGGGTCACATGTCTAGTGACGCCTGTGCTGGATGGTTTGGGGTGAGTGTAAGCCAGCCCTCAGGGAGTGGTTGGTGCTGGCAACAACTACAACAGTGATCAGACAATCAGAAGTTCAAAGTTCAAACAGCAAGGGTCCATGACTTGAGCTGCACAGAGTTAGTGGCCCCGGATGCACTGTGGCCGGCACAGGCACACCGCCACGGGCGGTGACTTGCGGTGCACTGAGGTAGGGCCACAAAAGCTGAGCGGGTCCTCGTCGATGTCGAAGGTGAATGTCGCGGAGTGTTTCGGGGGACAGTGGAAGGTGTTCTTCCAGGGCATGATGCAGAGGGCAGAACCAAGCAGAAACAGGCACTATGGAGGAGATTAATACTACAGACTCATTTTTAACACCAAGTCAGTATCAGCTACATGATGATGAAGACAACCCCCAAGCCATAGACTCAGACGCCACCAAAGTTCAACCAGAGAGTGTCCATGAATTTCGGGGCACAGAGTTAGTGGCACCAGAGCTGAAAGGGGATGCAGTCTGCGATGAGGCCTGTACAATGGTATAAACTCTGCCATAATTAAATCAAGACACAGTTCCAAATGTGTGACCTACTTGACCGCAGTGTATGCCGGAGGCAGCGGTCAGCAGGGGCCCACAGCCACGTGTCGTTGGCTTGCAATGCACAGAGTTAGTGGCACCAGAGCCGTTGTTGGTAGTGTTCGATCACCTCCATAACGATGATCCTTTTTTCCTCCAGACTGAACGCGTCTTCCTCTTACTCCTCTCCTTGCGTACAATGATATGAACTCGACCATTGAATAATCAAGACTCAGTTCCAAATGTGTGACCTACTTGACCGCAGTGTAGACCGAAGGCAGTAGTCAGAAAGGGCCCACAGCCACATGTTGTTGGCTTGCGATGCACAGAGTTGGTGGCACCAGATCGAAGGGAGTACAGTAATATAAATGCTGCCATAAACATATGAACTCGGCCATCATGAAATCAGGACTCAGTTCCAAATGTGTGACCTACTGGACCACAGTGTAGGCCAGAGGCAGCGGTGGAGTATGTCAACGAGAAAGGAGTGCTGAGGGCCTGTGTCGCGGAGGCCGTGATGGTCTGAGGAGGCTGCCATGGTCGCGGGCCTCGGGCTTGGAGCTTGCACCGTCACGTGGTGGGCCCTCTTTGACACACGCCGGTGTCGGTAGGTGAGCAGTGAGGCCTGGTTGCGCTGGGGCAGCCAAGACGGGTCTGGGGACCAGCAGCCTGTGGTGCAGCAGGCGCACAGGATCGCAGGCACCGCCGCTCACGGCGTCGGCCTCGTGGCGGGCTGAGAGGTGCCACCCTGGCAGACACGTTGGCCATTCCGGAAGAGAACCACGCCCAGAGCAACGGGCTTTTTATTCACACCCCTATGCTGGCCTGGCGTACGCCGGGCCAGCCCACTCCGCTTACGGGGGGGCGTAACAAGCTACATTTCCGCGATCTTCCCCACTGCCTGAGGTGACATGGTTGTGTCCACTGTCCACTACACTCCAAACACCAGCAGTATATGTCGACATGGACATGTCTGTGGTCTGCATACTGCAGTCTGGCCAGCACATCCACGCCACACTTGGCATTGTGTACATTCTCATTCATGGGTCACTTGCCTCCTTCGCACATGCCTGGTTCCCACCTCTCCCCACATTCTGCTATTGTGTGGCTGAGGTGCCATGCCGTTGTTGGCTTGTGTACATGGCTAGCCCAGGTTACCACAGTAAGTTGTGCTGTCGTGTCTGGTAGGTGGGCATGTTGTTTGGCATGTTGTATGTGAGTTTGTAACGTGGGCATTCCCAGAGTCGTGAGTTGCATGACTGTGGAGTTGAGGTGTGTGGTGTGTTCATTTGGTACTTGCCAACGAGCAATGCATTCCCATAGGTGCCAGCCTCAAAGCGCTGGTTGATGATGGACTGTCGGAAGATGAAGGAATCATGCACACTGCCTGAGTGATTGGCGATCACATTGGTGAAGAGTCCCAGGTGGTCCACTATTGCCTGCACATTGATGGAATGCGTGTGCTTCCTGTTGTGGTAATTGTGTGCAGTGGCGGCAGGGGGCACAAGGAGTACATGTGTGCAGTCGATTGCCCCCAACACGTGCGGGAAGTCAGCTATGGCGTAGAAGCCTTGCTTGGTCTCCAGCTGTTCCTGCGCAGTGTGGGGGAAGTGGAGGCACTGGGGTACCAAGCTGATGATGGCATGCAAGACAGGTGTGATGAACTTGGATAGGGCTGGCTGTGAGACTCTGGCAGTT
This sequence comes from Calotriton arnoldi, assembly GCA_963921515.1. Taxonomy (NCBI): domain Eukaryota; kingdom Metazoa; phylum Chordata; class Amphibia; order Caudata; family Salamandridae; genus Calotriton; species Calotriton arnoldi. Next base: position 134,682 of record CAWUFW010003339.1, read on the forward strand.
GTTGGTTGGAAGGTACCAGAGGCCAACAGGTGCAGCACAGCCAGCAGCTTTGTCTGCGGAGGGATGTTGGTTGTCCGCTGTGTTGGTACCGTCAGCCTGTGGGCAATGATGGTCAGGATGCGGAGGATGGTTGTCCTTTTGAGCCTGTAGTGGGCAATGACATCCTCTGGTGTTAAGTCTGTGAGGCTGGTGCGTTTTCTGAAGGTCTTCTGTCTTTGTCTGCGCTGCCTCTGTGGTAGTCCGGGGGGGGACGGGGGGGTGGCAGGCCTGGGTGTGGTGGCGGTGGGTGTTGTGGCCCTCTTGGGGCTCCGAGCTGCATGATCAGTAGCTCCATGGCATCTGTTGTTCTTCAGGTGTGGCTCTGGTCTGGGCTCCCTTTTGTGGTGCAGGTTGTCGTCCGACTTAACACCAGGTAAGAGCAGGTGTTAAATCCCTGCTGCTAACGCGCCTTATCGCCTGTTTTGGGATCTTATAGCCGATATGGCTGGTTGTTGAGAATATTGCGAAGTGGTGTTTTCGTGGCTTTTTGCACAGGAACGCCTACTCTGCATCTCATTAGCGTTAGTTGCCGGTGTCATCAGTGGCGATGTTTTTTGCGGCTGCTATCGCAGGAAAACTGGCGATATTGGCTGTTCGCACCAGCTTGTGAATAGGGCGATAAATCTATCGCCACTTTGGCTGCGATAAAGTGCCGCTAACTTGGCAATAAGTCCTTGAGAATATCCCACAATATGTATATAATCCAAATGAGACTAACGCATTCCTAAAAATAAAAATAGGAAAAAGTGCCCACTGGCAAAAGAATGACGAATGGAACCACATTTTTGGTGATATGTACAACTTACAATTATCAGCTGAGTCTCAAGTGCCTTATCTTGTCACAAAGCTCTTTTTGACACACCGAGTGGGAAGGGGATTGGGAGATGGGGAATTTATAGAGGCAGGATTTCGGTTCAGACAGGGCACCAATTTTTACTAAGTACTTGGTGCTGTTTTCCCAAAGGCAGGCCCGTAGATGTGTGCCCATTCACATGCCACAAGAATGCCAGCGTTCTATGTTGGGAAACAGCCTTTACAACGCGGGCACAGCCATGTGTGCCTTTTCCCCTCAAGCACAACCACGCTTGCCTTAAAAACGCATATGTGTGGTTAAGGCAGTGCACGGTCTAGATGCTGGGATGGGTGGGCACAGGAAGAGAAAGGATTGGGAGAGGATGCGGACTGGTAAGTGGGGCTAGGGACAGGTTTTGGAGGGGTGGGTGGTAATTTTTAGGGTTCATGGGGGGTTCAGGGTTGTTTAAAGGGCAGGGGACAGGGTTTTAGGGCTCAGGACACAAGGGGCCTGTTAGGTGTTAGGTTTTAGGGATGGGGTCATTTTTATGGCTGAGGGGGGTCGAGTTGTTTATAGGGCAGGGGCCAGGGATTTAGGGCTCAGGCAGGTTGGGGTCAGGTAGTTTGGGGTTTTAGGGGTGGGGTAGTTCTTAGGGCTTGGGGTCGGTTGGGTTGTTTATAGGGCAGGGGCCAGGGTTTTAGGGCTCAGGGTGGATGGTCTGGGGTGTGATCTTTACCACACATCCCTTTCCCAATCATGCCTTTACCACGAAATTCCATGGCAAAGACATGCGTGGGAATGGAATGCGTTGTTGAGACGCATTCGTTGTTTGGGCTGCATTTATAGAGGCATGCGTCATTTAGCCATGCGTGCCTCTGTCATACAACCTTCTATGTTACTTGTACCGCATGATTAGAATCATTTTCAGACTCTTGACCAATGCTCATCATGACGATTAGGATAATACAGACTAACCCAACGAGATAGTGTGATGGGTTCATTCATTGCAATAAAGGGTGCAGAGACAGAATATTGAGTACAAAATATCGAGTTGCACAAATATCGAGTCATTAATATCGTGGGTCAGAAATATCGACAGCAAGAATATCGTGGTCAAGAATATTGATTTAAGGTAAGTAATATCAATTTTAAAAATATCGAAGTATTTAATATCGTTTGCAAAAATATAGTTGTTAAAAATATTGTTTTTTATTATTGTTATGTATGTTAGCATATATTTTATATGGATGTGATGTATGTTTTATTGTATTTTTAATATATGTTTTACATTTTTAGTAGTTATTAAAAAAAAAATTGAATTTTGCGCTTTTAGTTCTGTAGTTGGTTGTGGGTTTATAGGTGAATAGGGTGAGAAGTAATTTAATTATATTAAATTTATTGAATAATTTTTATTTATTAATATTTGTTTAATTGATATGTTTTAGTGTTAAATGTGTAAAGTAATGTATTATTAATTAATTAATAATTGGTTATGAATTAATTTTAATTAATTAATTGGTAATTAATTATGGTAATTGTGTAATTAATTTTAGGTGTGTGTTGTGATGTTTATAGGTGTAAAGTGTGGGAAGTAATGTATTAATAATTTATGAATGAATTGGTTGTTAAATAATTTTAATTAATTAATTGGTTATTAATTTGGGTAAATTTGTAATTAATGTTAGGTGTGTGTTGTGGTGTTTATAGGAGTAAAGGGTGGGAAGTAATTTGTGTTTAATTAATTATATATAGTTGTTAGTTAATGTTAATTATTTGATATTTATTTTGGGTAATTGTTTATTTTTGTGTCTTGTTTTTAATTTTAAAGGGGTAAAGGGTGGGTATTAAATGAATTTTAAATATTTAATCATTAGTTGTTAATAGTAATAGTTTTTGTTTTAAAAATGATATTTAATTGTGGTTTATTGTTTTATAGTTTAATTTAGGTGTGTGTTGTGGATATTATAGTGTTAAAACATGTGTACTCAATGAATCTTTTTTTTTTTTTATTAATAAGATTTTTTAAATTGAATATTAATTGTGTTAATTATGGAAATAAATGTAATTAAAAATGTTGAAGTGTTTTGTTATTGGTGTGGTGTTATAGGGTAGGAAATAAAACAAATACATTTATGTTTTAAATAATTTATTTGTTTGTTAATATTTGCTACTTTTAAATAATGATTGTTTATAAATGTATTTATTATTTTATTTTATATATTATTTGCAGGTTTTTGATATATGTCAATAATATTATAATATGTGTTCTTTTTATATGTTTAATATATTATTATTTATTTTAAATATTGTTTATTCATTTTTATGATTTTTAAAATGTTGTAATATTTTTTGTTTTTTTTCAATTGTTTAAGTGTTATTAGTAATTTTTGTTTCTCTGCTATCCAGCACTTTACCTATAGTTGCACTCACTGGAGTGGGAATAGTAATTTTTACCCCTCCGCTATCCAACACTTTCCTTACTGTTGCACTCACTGGAGTGGGAATAGTAATTTTTGCCCCTCCGCTAGCCAACACTTTCCCTACAGTTGCACTCACTGGAGTGGGAATAGTAATTTTTAGCCCTCCGCTATCCAACATTTTCCCTACTGTTGCACTCACTGGAGTTGGAATAGTAAATTTAATTCCTCCATTATCCAACACTTACCCTACTGTTGCACTCTTTGGAGTGGGAATAGTAATTTTTGCCCATCCGCTATCCAGCACTTTCCCTACTGTTGCACTCAATGGAGTGGGAATAGTAATTTTTACCCCTCCGCTATCCAACACTTTCCCTACTGTTGCAATCTTTGGAGTGGGAATAGTAATTTTTGCCCATCCGCTATCCAGCACTTTCCCTACTGTTGCACTCACTGGAGTGGGAATAGTTAATTTTTACCTCTCCGCTATCCAACACTTTCCCTATTGTTGCACTCACTGGAGTGGGAATAGTAATTTTTGCCCCTCTGCTATCCAACACTTTCCCTACTATTGCACTCACTGGAGAGGGAATAGTAATTTTTACCCCTCCGCTATCCAACATTTTCCCTACTGTTGCATTCACTGGAGTTGGAATAGTAAATTTAATTATTTCGCTATCATACACATACCCTAGTTTTGCACTCACTGCAGTGGGAATAGTAATTTTTACCCCTCCGCTATCCAACACTTTCCCTACTGTTGCACTCTTTGGAGAGGGAATTGTAATTTTTGCCCCTCCACTATCCAACACTTTCTCTACTGTTGCACTCACTGGAGTGGGAATAGTAATTTGTACCTCTCCGCTATCCAACATTTTCCCTACTGTTGAATTCACTTGATTTGGAATATTAAATTTAATTCCTCCGCTATCCAACACTCACCCTAGTTTTGCACTCACTGCAGTGGGAATAGTAATTTTTACCCCTCCGCTATCCAACACTTTCCCTACTGTTGCACTCTTTGGAGTGGGCATAGTAATTTTTGCCCATCCACTATCCAGCACTTTCCCTACTGTTGCACTCACTGGAGTGGGAATAGTAATTTTTACCCCTCTGCTATCCAACACTTTCCCTACTGTGGCACTCACTGGAGTGGGAATAGTAATTTTTGCCTTTCTGCTAGCCAACACTTTCCCTACTGTTGCACTCACTGGAGTGGGAATAGTAATTTTTACCCCTCCGCTATCCAACATTCTCCCTACTGTTGCATTCACTGGAGCTGGAATAGTAAATTTAATTACTTCGCTATCCAAAAATTACCCTAGTTTTGCACTCACTGCAGTGGGAGTAGTAATTTTTACCCCTCCGCTATCCAACACTTTCTCCACTGTTGCACTCTTTGGAGTTGGAATTGTAATTTGTGCCCCTCTGCTATCCAACACTTTCTCTACTGTTGCACTCACTGGAGTGGGAATAGTAATTTGTACCCCTCCGCTATCCAACATTTTCCCTACTGTTGAATTCACTTGATTTGGAATAATAAATTTAATTCCTCCGCTATCCAACACTTACCCTAGTTTTGCACTCACTGCAGTGGGAATAGTAATTTTTACCCCTCCGCTAACCAACAGTTTCCATACTGTTGCACTCTTTGGAGTGGAAATAGTACTTTTTGCCCCTCCGCTATCCAACACTTTCCCTACTGTTGCACTCACTGGAGTGGGAACAGTAATTTTTTATTCCTCCGCCTTCCAACATTTTCCCTACTGTTGCACTCACTAGTGGGAATAGTAATTTTTACCCCTCCGCTATCCAACACTTACCCTACTTTTGCACTCATTGGAGTGGGAATAGTAATTTTTACCCCTCCGCTATCCAACACTTTCCCTACTGTTGCACTCTTTGGAATGGGAATAGTAATTTTTTCCCCTCCTCTATCCAACACTTTCTTACGGTTGCCATCACTGGAATGGGAATAGTAATTTTTACCCCTCCACTATCCAACACTTTCCCTACTGTTTCACTCACTGGAGTTGAAATAGTAAATTTTATTATTCCGTTATCCAACACTTTCCCTACTGTTGCACTTATTGTATTGGGAAATGTAAGTGACATTTTTGTTTAATAGTTTAATGTTTTAATTTATTATAAAATGTTTTTTTATTTTAAATTATTGATATATATATATATTTTTTTTTTTAATATTATTTTAAAGTTTAAAAATTAAATAAAGATAATAGTTAATACATTATTTTTAAGTAAATATATGTGTATGTATAAATTATTATGTTTTTGTGTTTATATTTTTTTAATTAAATGTATTTGTTATATTTAGTTAAAATGTATATTAAATGTAGAAGGGGGATGGGAGCACACTGCCTCACCTCCCAGCACAGTTCGCCCCTTAGCATTGTGGTAAATGCAGTTCACAGTGATTGCTTACTTGAATTTTAGCTGGAGTGGTTCACCAGAGTTGGTGCAGGTTAGTGCTGTAAATCTCTAGACACATGTGTTTCTGGATATTATCCTTCATCAGTAGGGATAAAAACGAAATTCATCTGGGGTTGCTGTGAAGGCTGCCACAGTCTCTCAGGTCTCAGTACCTCTCTCTGGCGCACAGGTGCATCTCCAAAAGCTCGTCAGCTCAGTGGCTCAAGGGAGCCTTTTCAAACAGAAGGGGGATGGGAGCACACTGCCTCACCTCCCAGCACAGTTCGCCCCTTAGCATTGTGGTAAATGCAGTTCACAGTGATTGCTTACTTGAATTTTAGCTGGAGTGGTTCACCAGAGTTGGTGCAGGTTAGTGCTATAAATCTCTAGACACATGTGTTTCTGGATATTATCCTTCATCAGTAGAGATAAAAAACGAAATTCATCTGGGGTTGCTGTGAAGGCTGCCACAGTCTCTCAGGTCTCAGTACCTCTCTCTGGCGCACAGGTGCATCTCCAAAAGCTCGTCAGCTCAGTGGCTCAAGGGAGCCTTTTCAAACAGAAGGGGGATGGGAGCACACTGCCTCACCTCCCAGCACAGTTCGCCCCTTAGCATTGTGGTAAATGCAGTTCACAGTGATTGCTTACTTGAATTTTAGCTGGAGTGGTTCACCAGAGTTGGTGCAGGTTAGTGCTCTAAATCTCTAGACACATGTGTTTCTGGATATTATCCTTCATCAGTAGAGATAAAAAAACGAAATTCATCTGGGGTTGCTGTGAAGGCTGCCACAGTCTCTCAGGTCTCAGTACCTTCTCTGGCGCACAGGTGCATCTCCAAAGCTCGTCAGCTCAGTGGCTCAAGGGAGCCTTTTCAAACAGAAGGGGGATGGGAGCACACTGCCTCACCTCCCAGCACAGTTCGCCCCTTAGCATTGTGGTAAATGCAGTTCACAGTGATTGCTTACTTGAATTTTAGCTGGAGTGGTTCACCAGAGTTGGTGCAGGTTAGTGCTGTAAATCTCTAGACACATGTGTTTCTGGATATTATCCTTCATCACTAGAGATAAAAAACGAAATTCATCTGGGGTTGCTGTGGAGGCTGCCACAGCCTCTCAGGTCTCAGTACCTCTCTCTGGCGCACAGGTGCATCTCCAAAAGCTCGTCAGCTCAGTGGCTCAAGGGAGCCTTTTCAAACAGAAGGGGGATGGGAGCACACTGCCTCACCTCCCAGCACAGTTCGCCCCTTAGCATTGTGGTAAATGCAGTTCACAGTGATTGCTTACTTGAATTTAAGCTGGAGTGGTTCACCAGAGTTGGTGCAGGTTAGTGCTGTAAATCTCTAGACTATCTGCGCCAACCTTGGCGAAACACTCGAAAATATCGGAGCGAGCTACAAGAAACTGCATTTACCAGAATGCTAGGGGCGAACCTTGCCTGAGAGGTCAGCGGTGTGCTCCCACATCCTGTTGTCTATTTAAAGTACTCCCTAGAGTCATTGAGCTGACGAGCTCGTGGATGAAGCACCTGCGCGCCAGTGAGAGGAACTGGACCTGATATAATGTTTGGCAGCCTACTCAGCAAACCCAAAATCCAAGACTGTATTCTCTACTGATGACGGTTAATAAACCAGAAACACGTGTCTAGAGATCAGCACTATCTGCGCCAACCTTGGCGAAACACTCGAAAATATCGGTGCGAGCTACAAGAAACTGCATTTACCAGAATGCTAGGGGCGAACCTTGCCTGAGAGGTCAGCGGTGTGCTCGCACATCCTGTTGTCTATTTAAAGTACTCCCGTGAGTCATTGAGCTGACGAGCTCGTGGATGAAGCACCTGCGCGCCAGTGAGTGAGAGGTACTGGACCTGATATAATGTTTGGCAGCCTACTCAGCAAACCCCAAAATACAAGACTGTATTCTCTACTGATGACGGTTAATAAACCAGAAACACGTGTCTAGAGATCAGCACTATCTGCGCCAGCCTTGGCGAAACACTCGAAAATATCGGAGCGAGCTACAAGAAACTGCATTTACCAGAATGCTAGGGGCGAACCTTGCCTGAGAGGTCAGCGGTGTGCTTCCACATCCTGTTGTCTATTTAAAGTACTCCCATGAGTCATTGAGCTGACGAGCTCGTGGATGAAGCACCTGCGCGCCAGTGAGAGGTACTGGACCTGATATAATGTTTGGCAGCCTACTCAGCAAACCCCAAAATACAAGACTGTATTCTCTACTGATGACGGTTAATAAACCAGAAACACGTGTCTAGAGATCAGCACTATCTGCGCCAACCTTGGCGAAACACTCGAAAATATCGGATCGAGCTACAAGAAACTGCATTTACCAGAATGCTAGGGGCGAACCTTGCCTGAGAGGTCAGCGGTGTGCTCCCACATCCTGTTGTCTATTTAAAGTACTCCTGTGAGTCATTGAGCTGACGAGCTCGTGGATGAAGCACCTGCGCGCCAGTGAGAGGTACTGGACCTGATATAATGTTTGGCAGCCTACTCATCAAACCCCGAAATACAAGACTGTATTCTCTACTGATGACGGTTAATAAACCAGAAACACGTGTCTAGAGATCAGCACTATCTGCGCCAACCTTGGCGAAACACTCGAAAATATCGGAGCGAGCTACAAGAAACTGCATTTACCAGAATGCTAGGGGCGAACCTTGCCTGAGTGGTCAGCGGTGTGCTCCCACATCCTGTTGTCTATTTAAAGTACTCCCGTGAGTCATTGAGCTGACGAGCTCGTGGATGAAGCACCTGCGCGCCAGTGAGAGGTACTGGACCTGATATAATGTTTGGCAGCCTACTCAGCAAACCCCAAAATACAAGACTGTATTCTCTACTGATGACGGTTAATTAACCAGAAACACGTGTCTAGAGATCAGCACTATCTGCGCCAACCTTGGCGAAACACTCGAAAATATCGGAGCGAGCTACAAGAAACTGCATTTACCAGAATGCTAGGGGCGAACCTTGCCTGAAAGGTCAGCGGTGTGCTCCCACATCCTGTTGTCTATTTAAAGTACTCCCGTGAGTCATTGAGCTGACGAGCTCGTGGATGAAGCACCTGCGCGCCAGTGAGAGGTACTGGACCTGATATAATGTTTGGCAGCCTACTCAGCAAACCGCAAAATACAAGACTGTATTCTCTACTGATGACGGTTAATAAACCAGAAACACATGTCTAGAGATCAGCACTATCTGCGCCAACCTTGGCGAAACACTCGAAAATATCGGAGCGAGCTACAAGAAACTGCATTTACCAGAATGCATAGGGGCGAACCTTGACTGAGAGGTCAGCGGTGTGCTCCCACATCCTGTTGTCTATTTAAAGTACTCCCGTGAGTCATTGAGCTGACGAGCTCGTGGATGAAGCACCTGCACGCCAGTGAGAGGTACTGGACCTGATATAATGTTTGGCAGCCTACTCAGCAAACCCCAAAATACAAGACTGTATTCTCTACTGATGACGGTTAATACACCAGAAACACGTGTCTAGAGATCAGCACTATCTGCGCCAACCTTGGCGAAACACTCGAAAATATCGGAGCAAGCTACAAGAAACTGCATTTACCAGAATGCTAGGGGCGAACCTTGCCTGAGAGGTCAGCGGTGTGCTCCCACATCCTGTTGTCTATTTAAAGTACTCCCGTGAGTCATTGAGCTGACGAGCTCGTGGATGAAGCATCTGCACGCCAGTGAGAGGTACTGGACCTGATATGTTTGGCAGCCTACTCAGCAAACCCCAAAATACAAGACTGTATTCTCTACTGATGACGGTTAATAAACCAGAAACACGTGTCTAGAGATCAGCACTATCTGCGCCAACCTTGGCGAAACACTCGAAAATATCGGAGCGAGCTACAAGAAACTGCATTTAACAGAATGCTAGGGGCGAACCTTGCCTGAGAGGTCAGCGGTGTGCTCCCACATCCTGTTGTCTGTATATTAAATGTAATTTATTTTGTTAAAAGTAATATTAATATGTAATATATTTACTATATATTATTTTATTTTATATATATTTTTAATCAATATTTTTTACATCTATATTTTTTACCTCGATATTTTTGATTCAGTATTTTTGTACTTACCTGTTAAGGTATTGGAGTCGATATTTTTGCAGCCGATATTTTTTTTTCGATATTTAGAACATCGATGTTTGTTACATCGATATTCTATCAGTGAACCCAATAAAGCGCCTCATACACCTTGCTAACCATTGAATCAAATACCAGTCGTCCACTTATCCTTTTATCCTACTGAGTTCAATAAAATGATAAACAAATAGTTGTGATAGTACTAGTGCATCTTCGACTAAGATCTTAAACCTGCAACTATTGTAAAGATATTAGAATGACTAAGTTGAACAAAGGTAAAACCTTTGCCAGAGATACCTGGCAAATTTAGAAATGTCATAATATCAAAAGAGGGAAGTTTTACAACTCCTATTATTCCAAGTTTCCTTATTGATGATGCCGCACGCCTGTGATTTTTTCCATCCGTAGTAATGGTATGCTGCAGTGGGGAAAAGGCTCAACGTACAATGACTATCTAATGGGAGGTTGGTGGTGGTTAGGGCATGAGAATGTCTGGAGTCCTATGGACAGTGCACAGGACCAAGCCCAGAAAGTGGTCCTTGCTGTGGCACGGTTATGGGAATATAGAAGGCAAGAGACACGGGGTGGGATAAGCTATGTAAAAGGGATAGGGGCTTTCACAAGAGTCAGATACCAAGTGGCACCAGTCAACCAATTCCCCATTTCAGAAGTAGGAGCAGGTGCAGAGGCTTTTTTCTCTCCTTTTTTTATTTCAGAAATTTTAAATGATTTTATTTCAAATATAAGTCATGCAAAAAGAGAAAGCAGCATATCTAGTGCATGTGTCACTGTCAGTGGCCTATGTTCCAGATAGTTTTGGTAATCAGCATATTATTGTAAATGAAGAGGAAGCACATACAGTTATAGAAAAACTGTTCATTTTTTTGCAATGAGTCACATGTTCTTCATATTTTGGGAAAGATCACTCCTCATGTGTGTGAGAAACCATGTCATATACATGAGTATCCCAGGGTAGGAAGATAGTCTTCTTCAGATTTGTCACTGGTGATAGATTAGTAGTTTTAAGAAAGTGTTATATTGAAAAACTATATATTACAAATGAAAAAATAGAGATAAGATTTGAGTGAGGTGCAAGGGGCGAGGTAGCTTACTCACAATTATGTCATAATTGTATTTTAAAATTTTCCATTTAATTAAGTACTCAGAACCTTTTTTCTTGTGCAAGGCAAGGTTCTAGAAAAGAAATCTCCAGTTCCATTGTATCTAATTTTTGGTTTCTACTTTTGTTTTTAGTTGCCATTATAGTTATCATTGCCCCTCTTATTGTTGCTTTTGTAGCATCCCAGATAACCTCAGGTGAGTGGTTTTGGTGCACATTTTCTTGAAAAAAGAGTTATTTTGCTTTTATTACTTGTTTTTTGTATTCTGTGTCTATTATAAACACATCATTAATTTTCCTTATTTTCTCTCCAGTAGGTGGTTTGAATATAGCCAGAGCAATGGAGATGAAAGTGTGGATTGAGATTACAATTGGCTCTATTTTGGGGTTTGATAGTTGAGGTACTAATATGTCATTGATTAGTAAGTAATCCATACTTGCACACGTCTGATGGAAGTGAGAGAAGAAAGTCAAGTCTCTATTAGTTGGCATGCATGAGCCCCAGATTTCTTTAAAACATGTATAAGCTGCATACATTTTGCATTTGTGCATGACATGTCTTATGTCTAAATTTGCAGGAAGAGAGTAGATTTAGTGGTCATCCTTGAGAAGATTGAAATCTACTCCTGGAATGATTCCTACATTAGGAAAAATCTCACTAATCCTCCTAATTAGGTTCGTCTAAAATTTTAGATCACCCCCTGTTGGTGCATAGATGTTAATGCCAAAAATTAAAGAACATCCTTCTGGAGCTTGGAAATGACACACCTGCCTTCTGTGTAATGTGAAAAAGGGAAAAGTGTCATGCCATCTTTTTTTTTAGAAAGTAGCATGCCAAAACTGTTTTTCTTTTTAATTGCCGGGGAATAAGTGGATTCTTCGATGCACTGGAACCACATACCTATATGGAGTCCACCCACAAAGTGCAAACTTGAAAAGAAAGCTTGAAAGAGAAAATAATGGAAAGGGAAGAAAGAGTAAGACAAACCATTAATAACAGCATCCCAAAACCCCGCCCCAGCCACTGATGAACTCTGTAGGTGGAGAGTGGAAGCTGCAGTGACCAGCCTGCATCCGTGTATACCAACAGGCTTATATAACCTAAATATAATTTCTAACAATATGACGGCAGCATATTACCAGTTAAGTGAAATATATGAATAGGGAAGGGTTTGCTTATGCCCCTGGGAGCATTAGCACAATTCACAACACCCGAACATTATTATTTTGCATTGTAGTGCAGGAACAAGCTGGTTGTACCTTTAAGGCTGTAGATGCAACATCAACATTGCACAGTTTTTTTAAAAAAACATAGCGAGGTAGTGAGTCGCTCAACTTTACACTGCATACCTCATCAGCTTACTCGAATAACAATCATTTAATATGTAATGTTGTTTACGATGAACAGAGCTAAGAAGGTTTAACAGAGCAATTACAGGAAAGTACACAATATCTCTATAGTGCCAGATAGATAAAGTGCCCATTTTAAATAAACTAGTGGAAACGCCATTATTCACCTATTTTGTGATGTGATGAATTTAATTGTGTATTGCTACTGTTTAGTGAGCCAAAGAATCACAAATTTGGAAATAAGAATTTTTTTAAATGTTAATATTTACAGAAATGGGACAGCAACTGAACAGGAAGAAGCAGACTTTCAGACAATGCTGGAAACCTGCAGGAATTCCCAAATCTAACTGAAATTCCAAATTCATAAAAAAACTCTTTAATCACTGGAAAAAATAATGAGGGGTAGGCAGAATGCTTCATTTCGCCTGTGGAATTGGAAGAATTTAGCGACTCCGCATTAATCTAGTAATGAGGAGTTCCGGCCAAATTCCACCAATTGCTGAGTGTCTAAATTATTTTCCTGCAAGGCTCCACAAATGTAAGGGAGATTTGGTGTCCCCTAGCGTAATTTTTGATCACAGGTGGTCGCGAGTAGTCGTGGCCAGTGGGCTGCTTCTTCAGTAGATTTATTGCCGCTCAATAATAAACTTGAATGGCGTCATGCTCTTGCGCTCCGCATGGTGCAATTCGTGCTGATTTTTCGGCGCTGCTTGTGCTACCAGCACTAAATTGCAGCTTGAGCAGTGCGACATGCATATTTTCCGCCTGTTGGCAGATCTCCGCAGAATCTTGCAGATTTTTAATGTAACTCTGAGCAGTGAAACTCTGCAAGCTCTTCCCACCCCTAGTAATAATAGTGTTCCCTGGAATTACAGGAGAGAAAAAACTTTGCAATTTCACAATTTCCTATCTTAAATCATCACACCCGACACCTTGCGGATGACATCTGTAAGTGATGGACTGACCTTTAAAGGCCCAATAAGGCATTAAGAGCTTTGGAACACCATACATGCTGGCACTTCCTCTCAGATTTCATGATCTCCTTGGGCATCAGAACCATGAACTAGAGAACGACCAAACAGAAGCTTTACTAAAACCATCTAAACGCAGTTCCTGATTTTATGGCACACTTTGCTTTCTTGAGGAAATTACCAAGAGAGCTGACATGCTTAGTGTAGACTCTTGATACCAAATGGACATTCACAATCATTACAAGGCCAATTTTTTTCAAATCAGTACAAATATTCCCACCCTTGTGCCCTTACAGTCACCCTCATACAACATCAGCCCACTCAAACGTGTACAAGTTCTGCTTCCAGTTCCAAGAAATCTTGTTTACTGATGCCTTGCCAAAAACCTCTTCAAACCTATATCTCCTTGGTTGCCTGTAGCCCTATGCAGAAAAACAATAATGCTCTATTCGACTTTCTTGTCACCCATTTTAAAACTTTTACTTGCCCAAACTTACATTAACCTGATGTTAAACAATGCATGCTCACCCGCTTTTTGGCAAACATTCAATAGACCCATCTTCTCCTACTACCTACTAGTAAATTCCGATCATTGGTTTTTTTCCATAAAGTTTTGGAGTGTGCAGGGTCCACCCATATCCTAAACCTCTCAGAAATCAACTACTTATTTGAAAACTCCCCCACCATATCTTCCACCCAGCTTCTTCCTGATTGGTCTACTTCACTGCGTCTTCAAGTCATATTCCTTTGCTTTCGCCATATCACCTGCTCCTTCTTTCGCTGGCAAAATGGATTGCCCACAGTTTTGGAATACATTACATTTTCAATTTGATATCGTTTTGAAAATCCTTAAAATCTGAATCATTCCAGCTCTATTGCTCAAACAAGTATCTTCTGTTTCACATTCCAGGTAAAAGGCCATCGTATGCATGACTCAGTGCAAGCATGCGCTCACTCAAAGGCATTTCATGGAGATCTATGAGTACACTGGCCAAAATGTATGGCATGCTAAAATGTTCCTTCTGTTACAACTTCTGTACTATAACCTCAAAATCCCACCAAAACTTTGTAATAGACCCTAACTTAAGTTTCTTTTGTTGCAACATTTATTCATTTATCGCAATGCAGCGAGTAGGTGCAAACAGGGCATCACGTAAAGGAAATAGCAGTGTCAAATACAACATCATATTTTTAATATACAGAAATCTAGCCTGGTATGGTGATGAGGAATATGAAACTATGGGATGGATCTGCGGGGGAGGGGGAAGAGATGATGGGGTTGGGAGGGAAGCCAGAGTACTGCTGGGATATGTAGGAAAGAGCCCCAAGAATAGACCACTCTGGCTCCCAGGAATGTGAGCAAAACCATGTGATACCATGCAAAATGCGGCAATGTAATGACACAATATATGTTAATATATGACAGACTAAAACAGTAGCCCTCCCAAGGGGCACCAAGGAGGCATAGGAGTTGGTGGTATTTAGTTGTGAGACCTTCCTTAACTAACTTAAGTTTCTAGCACTGAAGTGGGATTCCAGTTTTGGAATCTATCCTGCTGACTAAGTTCATTAACTGGAGCCCAAGAAGGCAGATGGTTTTGTGCAATGGAAAGTTCCTACGTGTTGTTGATGATGTCCAACAAGGCTAACACCAGTTTTGTGTTGGTGGTGGCCCCATTTAGATGTGGACCTGGCCTTGCAGTTCGGGCTAGACTATTCTCAGTTGGTCACTCTGAATTCAAAGAGTGGGCAAAAAATAAATTGATGGATTGGAATGCCGCCTGAGCAATTGCCAGAGGCTGAGACTTTCATCAGCATTCCTCCAATAACATTTTTGTATTCCTGAGCTGCTAGTTGAATATAATTTGTTTGGCTCATTCCTTGGAGTAGTTTGGGGACCGAAGTGTGCTCT
This sequence comes from Calotriton arnoldi, assembly GCA_963921515.1. Lineage (NCBI taxonomy): Eukaryota > Metazoa > Chordata > Amphibia > Caudata > Salamandridae > Calotriton > Calotriton arnoldi. The sequence continues at coordinate 149,824 of CAWUFW010003339.1, forward strand.
GCAGTGCCCACATTCTGAGCCTTGAAAACTAAATAAAAAGCTTCTTTACACCTTCAAATGCACCTATTTACATCGTCTGATTCAAGCTTATATCCCAGGTCGGAATCTTAGATCCTCTGAAGCAAAACTTGCTCAAGATGAGGAAAGCCAGAATAGGAGCTAGAACCTTCTCCTATCTACCTGCAAAAATGTGGAACTCACTTACGCTCTGAGAGTCTCTCCCTCTGAAACTGAGTTTAGAAGTAAACGGAAAACGTGGCTGTTTCGCAACCCGATCTAATTTCTAGCCAGTTATTTCTATTTCTTTATCTTTCTTCTCATTTAAGTTTCTGGTCCAGTGCGGGGACACACCGAGGAGGTGTAACCAAGCTCTTTACAGATCACTTTATTATTATTATTATTTTTATTTCAGGAAGTTCCAACAACTTTTTTGGTAAACTACTGTCAGTATCATAGAAACTCAAATGTCTCATCACCACTTGGGGAATTTATCATAGGTCATTTAAATGAAGATTTTCCTGCTTTGTGAACATCGGGGACATTGTCCTCTCCTTAAAGTTCGGCTACAGTTGAATGAATGTAGAATATACACAGATCTTCTTTATCGACACTTTTCTTTCATTCTTTGCTCGGTATCTATCCTAGATCCTAATAGAAGAATAACATAAAAGTGTCAATATAGATCATCCACTTATACTAGACCTTCAAGACGTTTTGAGGGATTTGTTTGGCAGTGCTTGCAATTTATGTTGAAAAGTTTGGGAACTTTATTCCGGATTAGAGGAGTATTGGAGTGGCTGCTCCTCCTCCTTTGCTTAGCACTGCATAATCAAGGCCACTGGAATTACGTGGCAGCAGAGGGCAAAATTATGCGGCAGGGTTAAGTAAATTATGTGGCAAGAAACGGCAAATTATGTGGCATTATACAGCACATTTTGTAATTGTATCACTTCATTATTTCATCATTTTTAACATTGGTAACACTCTCTGGGCATTGGTTGCACCTAATTAGTACCAGTTTAATACCCAAATATAGCAATAACCAACAGAAATGGGACCAGTCCAGCTTTGCATTGGGCCTTCCACTGCGCTGCAACACGTTGTCACATTTTTGGGTAATTTTTTAACCGGTTGAGCTGGAAACAAAATCTTTTTTTATTAAAATCTGCAGATAATGCGGCAGATGATGGATTATGTGGCATATGCGGCAAATCTATAATTATGCGATAATTGCTGCACCCGCACAATCGCATAATTCCAGTGGCCTTGGGCATAGTGGACAAAAGAGACTTTGCTTGTGATACTTGTAACAATTGGGAAGTGAGGGTGCTGGTAATACTCTGGCCACCAAGTTTCTTATTAGTGAATGTAAAGTTAAAAAAAGGAAAAAAAACATTTTTTCTATTTCTTAGAAGGTTTCTGGTGTTACACATTGTACAATTATCACAATGACACAATGTGTTTAAAGGGACCTTAAGTCTGCGTCGGAAGGTTTGAGTAAAAACCAGAGAGGTTCATTTTATTACTTGTTTCCCTAGTGACTGACTTAGTTCAAAATTGTACACGCACTTTGTGATTTGTAATTCATATTAATCATGGCTAATGATTGAAATGTTTTTGTTATTGATTTTTTTTCTTGAAATAAAGTGTTTTCTGGTATAAATTCTGCTCAACTAAAATTTAAAAATATAAGATGAGAATATCAAGAAGGTAAGTGCAAATAAGTTAGAATAGATTTACTATTTTGTATGCATCTTCAATATATATATATATATATTCACTGAAAAAACCATAGGTTTCAGGCACGTTATAGTTAGAAATTAGCATTTAAAAAACCTTACAAATTCACTGAAAAACCATAGGTTTTAGGGACAATTATAGTTACTTGGACATTGCACTCGTACAAAACCCGTGAAATTCCCCCGTTATAGTTAGTTCAGCTAACTATAACTCGCGCCCCGCAATGCACTGCTGATGACGTCACATATTACATCACTCATGACATGGTCAGTGACATCACTGATGACATCACTGATGACATCTCAAATGACATCACTGATGACATCACTGATGACATCATCCAGTGACTGTGTGTTTCTGTAAAGTTTAAATATGTTTAATATATATAGGGAAAGGCGTATTGAAGAGTGAGTGGGTGTATAAGTGTCTGAATGGATGATTTAGTAGGTGCATGACTAACTGTATAAGTGAGTGATTAAACGTATCTTACTGAATGCATGGGTTAGTGACTAAACTGGGTGAATGTCTGTATCCGTCTGTCTGTTGCTGTGTAAGTGGCTGCATGGGTTTGTGAATAGCTACATGAGTGTCTATATGAGTTATTGATTGGTTGTCTGAGTATCTGTATGGGTGCCTGAGTGTTTGTGTGGGTGGGGTGTGTGCGACTCTGTACATAGATGTGTGAGTGGGTGATTCACTGGGTGCATGATTTGAAGAGTGCGTCTGTGATGGACTGCTGGGGTGGGTGAGTGTGTGTATGGGTGTGTTAGTGAGTGAATGTATATCTCAGTGGTACATGTGCGAGTAACTACATATGTAAAAGGAAGTATATATGTGTGTTATAGTATTTAAAAGGCTATACGTGAGAGTGTGTGATTGTGAGAGTGGCTGTATGGATGCGTGTGTGCTTGTATCAGTTATTGTATAAGAGCGTATGAATGTGCTAGTATTTGTATGAGTTATTGAGCTGGTGTGTGTATAACTCTATAGGTGAGTAAATGGGTGTGTGATTAATTTTTTGCATGACTGACTAGGTGTGTGAGTACCTCTATGGATGAGTGGCGGTGTGTCAGTGTTTATATAGGTGTATGAGTGCATATGATGTCCTGTACTGAGTGACTGTAAGTATAAGTGACTGTACGGGTGAGTGAGTGGATGTGTGTGTAGACCTAAGAATCAGTGAGTTGGTATGTAGTTATTGGTATTGGAGTGTCTATGGTTTTGAGAATGGCAGTCTGTAATTTAGAGTGGGTGTATCAAAAGTTATATTAGGGTGTGAGAAGATGCATGAAATTATCACATGGATGATGTCATCAGTGATGTCATTTGAGATGTCATCAGTGATGTCACTGACCATGTCATGAGTGATGTAATATGTGACGTCATCAGCAGTGCATTGCGGGGCGCGAGTTATAGTTAGCTGAACTAACTATAACGGGGAAATTCACGGGTTTTGTACGAGTGAAATGTCCAACTAACTATAACTGTCCCTAAAACCTATGGTTTTTTCAGTGAATTTGTAAGGTTTTTTAAATGCTAATTCCTAACTATAACATGTCTGAAACCTATGGTTTTTTTCAGTGAATTTCAAAGGTTTTGTAAATGACAATTTTTAAATGTATTAATTGTTATATTTATTTTTTTGATACTGATTTACTACATTTTTTTAAACTATTTATTTTTAGATATTTTATTTTTTAAATTACATTGTAATTACATTATACATTACATTACAAAATATACTTTCTCAGAATGATTTACTTTAGTTTAAATACTTTGCAAATAGGCAATAGACTTTTTTAAGTACAGTAGTTACAGTTGTTGCAATGGGCAACACAATTTCAAACACAATGCAACATTGAGCTCAATGTGAATTTCTAGTTAAATGCAATTAGTTACTTTATGGATTACTTTTCTAACCACAGGACTGGATCCTAGATTCAGTCCTGGGACATCTCCAGTAAACAGTTGAGTAAAAGCGTTTTGGTTACAGTAGTGATTTTTAAGGAATATTATTGTATTTTAAAAGTTGACACTTAGAAACTTTTTCACATAGAATCACCAATGTTATTCTATGGGAGGAAATTCACTTAGCAGGTAAGTAGTGTTATCGTGACTTTTCTCACTCAGTGGTGGATCCTGGATCCAGCACTGGTGCATCTCCTGTAAACAGTTGAAAGAATGCGTTTAAGTCATACAGGCGATTTTTAAGGAATATTTGTAGTTTGTGAAAATCGACACTTTGAAACTTTTCTGCTGAAAACCAGACAATGGATTCCTATGGAAGGAAATACAAGTTACTGGTAAGTACGGTTAAAATTACTTTTCAGGGTCAGTGCTGGGCTAAAAGATGCAGCACTGGGTTCTCTCCTGATAACAGGTGAGTAAATCGGAATCGTAGTTCGGCTGATTTTAGAGGAATATTATAAAGTTCCAAAACTCCACACTTAGAAGAATTTCCAAGTGAAACCAGTCAATGTTAGCCTATGGAAGGAAATTCAAGTTACTGGTAAGTACGGTTAAAATTACTTTTCAGGACCAGTACTGGGCTGAAAGATACAGCACTGAGGTCTCTCCTGATAACAGGTGAGTAAATCGAATTCGTATTTCGGCTGATTTTAGAGGAATATTTGTATGTTTCAAAAATCAACACTTAGAAGAATTTCCAAGTGAAACCAGTCAATGTTAGCCTATGGAAGGAAATTCAAGTTACTGGTAAGTACGGTTAAAATTACTTTTCAGGACCAGTACTGGGCTGAAAGATACAGCACTGAGGTCTCTCCTGATAACAGGTGAGTAAATCGGAATTCGTATTTCGGCTGATTTTAGAGGAATATTTGTATGTTTCAAAAATCAACACTTAGAAACTTTTTCAGCAAAAAGCAGGCAATGATATCCTATGGAAGGAAATTCAAGTTACTGGTAAGTACGGTTAAAATTACTTTTCAGGATTAGTACTGGGCTGAAAGATGCAGCACTGAGGTCTCTCCTGATAACAGGTGAATAAATCAGAATTCGTCGTTCGGCAGATTTTAGAGGAATATTTGCACAGTAGTGAAGGGAGGGGGCGGGGCCTGAGGTGACATCTGTGCAAACGCGCCCCGTGGCGCGTTTTAAGTTGGGGGATTAAGTCCCCTTGAATCATGAGGGTCCCTAGGGGCCAACTAGCCCACCAGGAACTTCCAGTATGCACCAGGGGGCTGCGTTGCAGAGACGTGTAGAGAGGCCACACCCCTTTTTACACCTCTCTGCAACGCAGCTCTGTGGCGCTTTCTGGATGTACCTGTTGGGCTAGTTGGCCCCCAGGGACCCTCAGGATTGAAGGGGATTTAATTCCCCATCTTAAAACACGCCACGGGGCCTGTTTGCACACATGTCACCTCAGGCCCCGCCCTCCCTTCACCACTGTGCAAACGCGCCCCGTGGCGTGTTTTAAGTCGGGGGATTAACTCCCTTGAATCCTGAGGGTCCCTGGGGTGCAACTAGCCCACCAGCTACCTCCATTAAGCGCCACAGAGCTGCGTTGCAGAGAGGCGTAAAAGGGGCGTGGCCTCTGTACACCTCTCTGCAAGGCAGCCCCTGGCGCATACTGGAGGTTCCTGGTGGGCTAGTTGGCCCCCAGGGACCCCCAGTATTCAAGGGAATTACTTCCCTTCTTAAAACGCGCCAGGGGCGCGTTTGCAGAGAACTGCAGGGACGGGGGCGGGGCCTCCGGCACGATGCCGCTTTAAAAAAATAAAATTATGGAAGGGGGCTGCATGGCCCCCTTCCCTCGGTTACTTTGGCCCCGGGACCCCATCCCCCGGGGCCTGAGCATTTTTTTTTTTTTTTAAACGGGAAGGGGGCCGCGTGGCCCCCTTCCCTGGGCCTCTATTGGCCCCGGGGAGCCCATCCCCCGGGGCATGCCCTCTTTTTTAACTAAAAAATATGGAGGGGGCTGCGTGGCCCCCCTCCTCAGGCCATTTAAGGCCCCGGGGACCCCATCCCCAGGGGCCGGCCTTGCCCTTATTTTTTATTTTTTATTTTTTTTTTTATTTGGGGAGGGGGGCTGCATGGCCCCCTCCCGGGCCACTTATGGCCCCGGGGACCCCATCCCCGGGGCCTGGCCTCTGGTTGGGGACTGTGGGGGTCCCCAAACCCCCACAGTCCCGCCGGCTCCCCGTGTCCTATGGGAGCCGGCATTGCTTTTCCACATGGGGAGCAGCTAACATGTGTGGAAAAGCAATTGGTTTGCATTTTGAAAGAGAGAGCAGGTTTCCTGCTCTCTCTTTCAAAATGCAAACCAAGTTTGCTATGACAGGACGGGAGCCGCGACTCCCGTCCTGTCATAGCAAACAGCAGTGTCCCGGGGTAGGCACCCCGGGACACTGCAGGAGCCAGCCCTGGGGGTGGCGGTCCCCAGGGCCATCAAGGGCTTCCAGGAGGGGGCCGCGCGGCCCCCTCCCTACATTTTGAAAGCCCCGGGAGGTGGTGGTCCCCGGGGCTTGGACCCCATTTTCAATTTTCTTAGTGCCCCGGGAGGTGGTGGTCCCCGGGGCGTGTGGGGGCTGGAGCCCCCCACACAGGTTTAAAAATATAAAATAAAAAGCCCCGGGAGGTGGCGGTCCCCGGAGCTGCGGGAGGGCTCAGAGCCCTCCCGCACCATTTAAAAGAAAGCCCCAGGGGTGGCGGTCCCCGGGGCTTGGGGGCCCTTTGAGGCCCCCCATACATAAATTTAACCCCCCACCATGCCCCCGGGACTTGGGCCACCCAGGGGCAAATACACATCGAAGCGCGGAGACCGCGCTTCGATTTTTTTATCGGCAGGATCCGCGCACCCTGAGCGCATCCTGCCGATTTTTATTTTTAAAAAAATGCTTTTCTGCCCAGGGGGTGCTTGTGGGACCCCCTGAGCAGACCTAGGGGGTCAGGGTGTTTCTACCCTGCCCCCTTTGTGCGCTTTGCGCACTTGTTTCTGTCCCTCGGTTCTACCGAGGGACAAAATGGCTGCCAACACTTCCTGATTTGGAGTGTTGACAGCCAATTAGCATGCAGCTCGTGGTCGGGAGGGTACGCGGATCCTCCGTGCCCATAGATATATATGTGACTTTTACTTTTGATTTTCTCATCAACTACTGAACGGATTTACACCATTTAACAAAAGGGTTCTTTCTGAACCAAGAACTACCTCTTTGCCAAATTTGGTGTAATTCCGTTAAGCAGTTCGGGCTGTAGCCGTGTCTAAAGTTTCCTATGGGAAAATGAATGGGGAAAACACGTTTTGGGACCCCCTTTCTCGGCCCCCGCTGACGAATCACCCTGAGACTTTCAGGGTAGGAGCGGACCGGAGCGGGCCATAAAGTTTGAAAATTTCGCGAAGAATCGTCAACCGACGCAAGAGTTATTTCAAATAGAATGTCGCAGATTTCCTATGGAAAATAGGTCCTAACTATAACTATCTACTGGCGACCGCCAGTAGTATATATATATATATATATATATATATATATATATATATATATATATATATATATATATTATCTACTGGCGGTCGCCAGTAGATAGTTATAGTTAAAACCTATTATCCATAGGAAATCCGCGACATTCTATTTGAAATAACGTTGGCGCCGGTTGACGAATCTTCGCGAAAGTTTCCAACTTGTTGGGGCGCTCTGGTCCGCTCCTATCCTGAAAGTCTCGGGTGATACGTCAAGCGGGGGCCGAGAAAAAGGGGGTCCCAAAACGTGTTTTCCCATTCATTTTTCCATAGGAACCTTTAGTCGCAGCTACAGCCCGAACTGCTGAACGGAATTACACCAAATTTGGCAAAGAGGTAGCCCTTGGTTCAGTGTCGTGCCTTTTGCTTAAATGGTGTAAATCCGTTCAGTAGTTCCTGAGAAAATCAAAAGTAAAGTCACATATATATCTGGGCGGAGCCTAACCACACATGTCATCGTGAGATCTGATTGGCTGTCAGCACTTCATCCTGGAATTTCTGGCAGCCATCTTGGGACCAATGTAAATGATAGTACCTCATTGAAATGCATTGTAGTGAATAGAAGATTTTGAGGGTCACCAAAAGGAGAACTATAAAGGGTGATAACAGGCTTTAGTTACATTAGAATTTATTTGTTGATGGTACCATACTAATTTTAGGAATTGTGGTGTATTCTAAGGTGATTTTACCATGTGAAAAACCTTCTGCTGGGATATCATGAATCATGTTTGAGAGAACACTATTTTCTCATGCTTGTCCCATGGAGGTTTGGAAGGTGCTCCAGAAGCTAAAATGAGAGCATATTTTCTGTAAATTCACATTATCTTTCTCACTCATGTGAGAATGAAGTCTGACATTCTCAGTAAAACATGTACATCCAACAAGGGCAGAGACTGTCAGTTGATTCCTTTGTGTTCTACTGCAGCTTCCCAGAGTGTTCTAAAGAACAACTAGAGTGCTAACAGCCTTACTTATGACAAAAGTATGGCACACCTGAAGCCATCTTGATTGGAATAAACTGGTAACACTTAAACAATTTAATTTAAAAAGGAACAAAATGATGGGGTTCATTTTGTCATAGAAATTATGGTTAGTGCTGTAGAAAGAAAAATTAGGACATGTTTCAAGTGTGATCTCAAATATCTTCCTGTTATATTTCAACAGGAGCAGCCTGCCAGTTGATGCCTTTGTGTTCTACTGCAGCTTCCCAGAGTGTTCTAAAGAACAACTAGAGTGCTAACAGCCTTACTTATGACAAAAGTATGGCACACCTGAAGCCATCTTGATTGGAATAAACTGGTAACACTTAAAACATTTAATTTAAAAAGGAACAAAATGATGGGGTTCATTTTGTCATAGAAATTATGGTTAGAGCTGTAGAAAGAAAAATTAGGACATATTTCAATTGTGATCTCAAATATCTTCCTGTTATATTTCAACAGGAGCAGCCTGTCAGTTGATGCCTTTGTGTTCTACTGCAGCTTCCCAGAGTGTTCTAAAGAACAACTAGAGTGCTAACAGCCTTACTTATGACAAAAGTATGGCACACCTGAAGCCATCTTGATTGGAATAAACTGGTAACACTTAAACAATTTAATTTAAAAAGGAACAAAATGATGGGGTTCATTTTGTCATAGAAATTATGGTTAGTGCTGTAGAAAGAAAAATTAGGACATATTTCAATTGTGATCTCAAATATCTTCCTGTTATATTTCAACAGGAGCAGCCTGTCAGTTGATGCCTTTGTGTTCTACTGCAGCTTCCCAGAGTGTTCTAAAGAACAACTAGAGTGCTAACAGCCTTACTTATGACAAAAGTATGGCACACCTGAAGCCATCTTGATTGGAATAAACTGGTAACACTTAAACAATTTAATTTAAAAGGAACAAAATGATGGGGTTCATTTTGTCATAGAAATTATGGTTAGTGCTGTAGAAAGAAAAATTAGGACATGTTTCAAGTGTGATCTCAAATATCTTCCTGTTATATTTCAACAGGAGCAGCCTGCCAGTTGATGCCTTTGTGTTCTACTGCAGCTTCCCAGAGTGTTCTAAAGAACAACTAGAGTGCTAACAGCCTTACTTATGACAAAAGTATGGCACACCTGAAGCCATCTTGATTGGAATAAACTGGTAACACTTAAAACATTTAATTTAAAAAGGAACAAAATGATGGGGTTCATTTTGTCATAGAAATTATGGTTAGTGCTGTAGAAAGAAAAATTAGGACATATTTCAAGTGTGATCTCAAATATCTTCCTGTTATATTTCAACAGGAGCAGCCTGCCAGTTGATGCCTTTGTGTTCTACTGCAGCTTCCCAGAGTGTTCTAAAGAACAACTAGAGCGCTAACAGCCTTACTTATGACAAAAGTATGGCACACCTGAAGCCATCTTGATTGGAATAAACCGGTAACACTTAAAACATTTAATTTAAAAAGGAACAAAATGAGGGGTTCTTTTTAAATAGAAATTATGGTTAGTGCTGCAGAAAGAAAAATTAGGGCATGTTTTAAGTGAGATCTCAAATCCTCTTCTATTTCATTAGAAAATTCTGACATGCAGACTGAAACAATCACTTTCAATACCAGCAGCAGACTACCAGTTAACTCCCTGGTGAGCAGTAGCTTTACTCCAGTGATCTAATGAGCAACTAGAGTGCTAACATTCTGAATTTATGGCAGATGTGAGACACATCTGAATGCCTTCTTGATGGAATCAAAGTAAAAAACTGAAAGCATTTCCTACTGAGGAGACTGCAGTAAATGAAGAAATTAGGAAACTTCATAACAAAGAAGTCTTCCAAGATGGCCACCAGTGAAAAAAGAGCCCAAATGTAGCACAAATATTACCCAGATGTAGCCCACATATAGCCCAATGACAAAAGTGTGCAAAACACTTTTTATTTTTAGTTTTTTTGCAGTTTTATGTAGTGCAGACTGGTCAGGTATTGGAGCATTGCATCTTAAAACATGACCCCCTACACTACAAAAACACCACTGCACTACCTTAAACCCTAAAACACTACCCCCAGCACGACCCCCTACACTACACAAGCACCACTGCACTATCCTAAACCCCTAAACACTACCCCCAGCACGACCCCGTACACTACCCAAACACCACTGCACTAACCTAAATCCTAAAACACTACCACCAGCACGACCCCCTACACTACCCAAACACCACTGCACTACCCTAAAACATGACCCCTACACTACACAAACACCACTGCACTACCCTAAACCCTAAAATACTACCCCCAGCACGACCCCCTACACTACACAAGCACCACTGCACTACCCTAAACCCTAAAACACTACCCCCAGCACGACCCCCTACACTACACAAACACCACTGCACTACCCTAAACCCTAAAACACTACCCCCAGCACGACCCCCTACACTACCCAAACACCACTGCACTAACCTAAATCCTAAAACACTACCCCCAGCATGACCCCCTACACTACCCAAACACCACTGCACTACCCTAAAACATGACCCCCTACACTACACAAACACCACTGCACTACCCTAAACCCTAAAACACTACCCCCAGCACGACCCCCTACACTACACAAGCACCACTGCACTACCCTAAACCCTAAAACACTACCCCCAGCACGACCCCCTACACTGCCCGAACACCACTGCCCTGCCCTAAACCCTGAAACACCAGCCCCTGCATGACCCCCTATACTGCCCGAACACCACTGCACTGCCCTAAACCCTGAAACACCACCCCTAGCACGACCCCCTACACTGCCCGAACACCACTGCACTGCCCTAAACCCTGAAACACCACCCCCTTCACGACCCCTACACTGCCCGAACACCACTACACTGCCCTAAACCCTGAAACACCACCCACAGCATGACCCCCTACACTGCCCGAACACCACTGCCCTGCCCTAAACCCTGAAACACTACCCCCAGCAAGACCCCCTACACTGCCCGAACACCACTGCACTGCCCTAAACCCTGAAACATCACCCCCAGCAAGACCCCCTACACTGCCCGAAAACCACTGACCTAAACCCTGAAACACCACCCCCAGCATGACCCCCTACACTGCCTGAACACCACTGCACTGCCCTAAACCCTGAAACACTACCCTCAGCATGACCCCCTACACTGCCCGAACACCACTGCTCTGCCCAAAACCCTGAAACACCAGCCCCAGCACGACCCCCTACACTGCCCGAACACCACTGCACTGCCCTAAACCTTGAAACACCAGCCCCTGCATGACCCCCTACACTGCCCGAACACCACTGCACTACCCTAAACCCTGAAACATCACCCCCAGCACGACCCCCTACACTGCCCGAGCACCACTGCACTGCCCTAAACCCTGAAACACCAGCCCCAGCACGACCCCCTACACTGCCTGAAAACCACTGCACTGCCCTAAACCCTGAAACACCAGCCCCAGCACGACCGCCTACACTGCCCGAACACCACTGCACTGCCCTAAACCCTGAAACACCAGCCCCAGCACGACCCCCTACACTGCCCGAACACCACTGCACTGCCCTAAACTGTGAAACACCAGCCTCAGCACGACCCCTACACTGCCTGAACACCACTGCACTGCCCTGAACCCTGAAACACCAGCCCTAGCACAACACCCTACACTGCCCGAACACCACTGCACTGCCTTAAACCCTGAAACACCACCCCGTGCATGACCACCTACACTGCCCGAACACCACTGCACTGCCCTAAACCCAGAAACACCATCCCCAGCACGACCGCCTATACTGCCCGAACACCACTGCACTGCCCTAAAGCCTGAAACACTACCCCCAGCAAGACCCCCTACACTGCCCGAACACCACTGCACTGCCCTAAACCCTGAAACATCACCCCCAGCAAGACCCCCTACACTGCCCGAACACCACTGCCCTAAACCCTGAAACACCATCCCCAGCAAGACCCCCTACACTGCCCGAACACAACTGCACTGCCCTAAACCCTGAAACACCAGCCCCAGCACGACCCCCTACACTGCCCGAACACCACTGCACTGCCCTAACCCCTGAAACACCACCCCCTGCACGACCCACTACACTGCCCGAACACCACTGTACTGCCCTAAACCCTGAAACCCCACCCCCAGCATGACCCCCTACACTGCCAGAACACCACTGCACTGCCCTAAACCCTGAAATACCACCCCCTGCACGACCCCCTACACTGCCCGAACACTACTGCACTGCCCTAAACCCTGAAACACCACCCCCAGCACGACCCCCTACACTGCACGAACACCACTGCACCGCCTAAAACCCTGAAACACTACCCCCAGCAAGACCCCCTACACTGCCCGAACACCACTACACTGCCCTAAACCCTGAAACACCACCCCCAGCATGACCCCCTACACTGCCCGAACACCACTGCACTGCCCTAAACCCTGAAACATCACCCCCAGCAAGACCCCCTACACTGCCCGAAAACCACTGACCTAAACCCTGAAACACCACCCCCAGCACAGACCCCCTACACTGCCCGAACACCACTGCACTGCCCTAAACCCTGAAACACTACCCTCAGCATGACCCCCTACACTGCCCGAACACCACTGCTCTGCCCAAAACCCTGAAACACCAGCCCCAGCACGACCCCCTACACTGCCTGAACACCACTGCACTACCCTAAACCCTGAAACATCACCCCCAGCACGACCCCATACACTGCCCGAGCACCACTGCACTGCCCTAAACCCTGAAACACCAGCCCCAGCACGACCCCCTACACTGCCTGAAAACCACTGCACTGCCCTAAACCCTGAAACACCAGCCCCAGCACGACCGCCTACACTGCCCGAACACCACTGCACTGCCCTAAACCCTGAAACACTACCCCCAGCAAGACCCCTACACTGCCCGAACACCACTACACTGCCCTAAACCCTGAAACACCACCCCCAGCATGACCCCCTACACTGCCCGAACACCACTGCACTGCCCTAAACCCTGAAACATCACCCCCAGCAAGACCCCCTACACTGCCCGAAACACTGCACTGACCTAAACCCTGAAACACCACCCCCAGCACGACCCCCTACACTGCCCGAACACCACTGCACTGCCCTAAACCCTGAAACACTACCCTCAGCATGACCCCTACACTGCCCGAACACCACTGCACTGCCCTAAACCTTGAAACACCAGCCCCTGCACGACCCCCTACACTGCCCGAACACCACTGCCCTGCCCTAAACCCTGAAACACCAGCCCCTGCATGACCCCCTATACTGCCCGAACACCACTGCACTGCCCTAAACCCTGAAACACCACCCCTAGCACGACCCCTACACTGCCCGAACACCACTGCACTGCCCTAAACCCTGAAACACCACCCCCTTCACGACCCCCTACACTGCCCGAACACCACTACACTGCCCTAAACCCTGAAACACCACCCACAGCATGACCCCCTACACTGCCCGAACACCACTGCCCTGCCCTAAACCCTGAAACACTACCCCCAGCAAGACCCCCTACACTGCCCGAACACCACTGCACTGCCCTAAACCCTGAAACATCACCCCCAGCAAGACCCCCTACACTGCCCGAAAACCACTGACTCTAAACCCTGAAACACCACCCCCAGCATGACCCCCTACACTGCCTGAACACCACTGCACTGCCCTAAACCCTGAAACACTACCCTCAGCATGACCCCCTACACTGCCCGAACACCACTGCTCTGCCCAAAACCCTGAAACACCAGCCCCAGCACGACCCCCTACACTGCCCGAACACCACTGCACTGCCCTAAACCTTGAAACACCAGCCCCTGCACGACCCCCTACACTGCCCGAACACCACTGCACTACCCTAAACCCTGAAACATCACCCCAGCACGACCCTCTACACTGCCCGAGCACCACTGCACTGCCCTAAACCCTGAAACACCAGCCCCAGCATGACCCCCTACACTGCCTGAAAACCACTGCACTGCCCTAAACCCTGAAACACCAGCCCCAGCACGACCGCCTACACTGCCCGAACACCACTGCACTGCCCTAAACCCTGAAACACCAGCCCCAGCACGACCCCCTACACTGCCCGAACACCACTGCACTGCCCTAAACTGTGAAACACCAGCCTCAGCACGACCCCCTACACTGCCTGAACACCACTGCACTGCCCTGAACCCTGAAACACCAGCCCTAGCACAACACCCTACACTGCCCGAACACCACTGCACTGCCTTAAACCCTGAAACACCACCCCGTGCATGACCACCTACACTGCCCGAACACCACTGCACTGCCCTAAACCCAGAAACACCATCCCCAGCACGACCGCCTATACTGCACGAACACCACTGCACTGCCCTAAAGCCTGAAACACTACCCCCAGCAAGACCCCCTACACTGCCCGAACACCACTGCACTGCCCTAAACCCTGAAACATCACCCCCAGCAAGACCCCCTACACTGCCCGAACACCACTGCCCTAAACCCTGAAACACCATCCCCAGCAAGACCCCCTACACTGCCCGAACACAACTGCACTGCCCTAAACCCTGAAACACCAGCCCCAGCACGACCCCCTACACTGCCCGAACACCACTGCACTGCCCTAACCCCTGAAACACCACCCCCTGCACGACCCACTACACTGCCCGAACACCACTGTACTGCCCTAAACCCTGAAACCCCACCCCAGCATGACCCCCTACACTGCCAGAACACCACTGCACTGCCCTAAACCCTGAAATACCACCCCCTGCACGACCCCCTACACTGCCCGAACACTACTGCACTGCCCTAAACCCTGAAACACCACCCCCAGCACGACCCCCTACACTGCACGAACACCACTGCACCGCCTAAAACCCTGAAACACTACCCCCAGCAAGACCCCTACACTGCCCGAACACCACTACACTGCCCTAAACCCTGAAACACCACCCCCAGCATGACCCCCTACACTGCCCGAACACCACTGCACTGCCCTAAACCCTGAAACATCACCCCCAGCAAGACCCCCTACACTGCCCGAAACCACTGACCTAAACCCTGAAACACCACCCCCAGCACAACCCCCTACACTGCCCGAACACCACTGCACTGCCCTAAACCCTGAAACACTACCCTCAGCATGACCCCCTACACTGCCCGAACACCACTGCTCTGCCCAAAACCCTGAAACACCAGCCCCAGCACGACCCCCTACACTGCCTGAACACCACTGCACTACCCTAAACCCTGAAACATCACCCCCAGCACGACCCCATACACTGCCCGAGCACCACTGCACTGCCCTAAACCCTGAAACACCAGCCCCAGCACGACCCCCTACACTGCCTGAAAACCACTGCACTGCCCTAAACCCTGAAACACCAGCCCCAGCACGACCGCCTACACTGCCCGAACACCACTGCACTGCCCTAAACCCTGAAACACTACCCCCAGCAAGACCCCCTACACTGCCCGAACACCACTACACTGCCCTAAACCCTGAAACACCACCCCCAGCATGACCCCCTACACTGCCCGAACACCACTGCACTGCCCTAAACCCTGAAACATCACCCCCAGCAAGACCCCCTACACTGCCCGAAAACCACTGGACCTAAACCCTGAAACACCACCCCCAGCACGACCCCCTACACTGCCCGAACACCACTGCACTGCCCTAAACCCTGAAACACTACCCTCAGCATGACCCCCTACACTGCCCGAACACCACTGCACTGCCCTAAACCTTGAAACACCAGCCCCTGCACGACCCCCTACACTGCCTGAACACCACTGCACTACCCTAAACCCTGAAACATCACCCCCAGCACGACCCCATACACTGCCCGAGCACCACTGCACTGCCCTAAACCCTGAAACACCAGCCCCAGCACGACCCCCTACACTGCCTGAAAACCACTGCACTGCCCTAAACCCTGAAACACCAGCCCCAGCACGACCGCCTACACTGCCCGAACACCACTGCACTGCCCTAAACCCTGAAACACCAGCCCCAGCACGACCCCCTACACTGCCCGAACACCACTTCACTGCCCTAAACTGTGAAACACCAGCCTCAGCCCGACCCCCTACACTGCCTGAACACCACTGCACTGCCCTGAACCCTGAAACACCAGCCCTAGCACAACACCCTACACTGCCCGAACACCACTGCACTGCCCTAAACCCTGAAACACCACCCCGTGCATGACCACCTACACTGCCCGAACACCACTGCACTGCCCTAAACCCTGAAACACCACCCACAGCGCAACCCCCTACACTGCCCGAACACCACTGCACTGCCCTAAACCCTGAAACACCACCCCCTGCACAACCCCCTACTCTGCTCGAACACTACTGCACTGCCCTAAACACAGAAACACCATCCCCAGCACGACCCCCTATACTGCACGAACACCACTGCACTGCCCAAAACCCTGAAACACTACCCCCAGCAAGACCCCCTACACTGCCCGAAACCACTGCACTGCCCTAAACCCTGAAACATCACCCCCAGCAAGACCCCCTACACTGCCCGAACACCACTGCCCTAAACCCTGAAACACCACCCCCAGCAAGACCCCCTACACTGCCCGAACACAACTGCACTGCCCTAAACCCTGAAACACCAGCCCCAGCACGACCCCCTACACTGCCCGAACACCACTGCACTGCCCTAAACCCTGAAACACCACCCCCTGCACGACCCACTACACTGCCCGAACACCACTGAACTGCCCTAAACCCTGAAACCCCACCCCCAGCATGACCCCCTACACTGCCAGAACACCACTGCACTGCCCTAAACCCTGAAACACCACCCCTGCAAAACCCCTACACTGCCCGAACACTACTGCACTGCCCTAAACCCTGAAACACCACCCCCAGCACGACCCCCTACACTGCACGAACACTACTGCACCGCCCTAAACCCTGAAACACTACCCCCAGCAAGACCCCTACACTGCCCGAACACCACTGCACTGCCCTAAACCCTGAAACATCACCCCCAGCAAGACCCCTACACTGCCCGAACACCACTGCCCTAAACCCTGAAACACCACCCCCAGCAAGACCCCCTATACTGCCCGAACACCACTGCACTGCCCTAAACCCTGAAACACCACCCCAGCAAGACCCCTATACTGCCCGAACACCACTGCACTGCCCTAAACCCTGAAACACCAGCCCCAGCACGACCCCCTACACTGCCTGAACACCACTGCACTGCCCTAAACCCTGAAACACCACCCCAGCATGACCCCTACACTGCCCGAACATCACTGCACTGCCCTAAACCCTGAAACACCAGCCCCAGCACAACCCCGTACACTGCCCGCACACCACTGCACTGCCCTAAACCCTGAAACACCAGCCCCAGCACAACCCCGTACACTGCCCAAACACCACTGCACTGCCCTCAACCCTGAAACACCAGCCCCAGCACGACCGCCTACACTGCCCGAAAACTACTGCACTGCCCTAAACCCTGAAACACCACCCCCAGCAAGACTACCTACACTGGCCGAACACCACTGCACTGCCCTAAACCCTGAAACACCACCCCTGCACGACCCCCTACACTGCCCAAACACTACTGCACTGCCCTAAACCCTGAAACACCACCCCTCAACACGACACCCTACACTGCCCGAACACCACTGCACTGCCCTAAACCCTGAAACACCACCCCAGCACGACCCCTACACTGCCCGAACACCACTGCACTAAACCCTGAAACACCACCCCCTGCACGACCCCCTACACTGCCGGAACACCACTGCACTGCCCTAAACCCTGAAACACCACCCCAGCATGACCCCCTACACTGCCCTAACACCACTGCACTGCCCTAAACCCTGAAACATCACCCCCAGCACAACCCCCTACACTGCCTGAGCACCATTGCTCTGCCCTAAACCCTGAAACACTAGCCCCAGCATGACCCCCTACACTGCCCGAACACCACTGCACTGCCCTAAACCCTGAAACACCACCCCCAGCACGACCCCCTACACTGCCCGAACACCACTGCACTGCCCTAAACCCTGAAACACCAGCCCCAGCAAGACCCCCTACACTGCCCGAACACCACTGCATTGCCCTAGACTCTGAAACACCAGCCCCAGCAAGAACCCCTACACTGCCCGAACACCACTGCACTGCCCTAAACACTGAAACACCAGCCCCAGCATGACCCCCTACACTGCCCCAACACCACTGCACTGCCCTAAACCCTGAAACACCAGCCCCAGCACGACCCCCTACACTGCCCGAACACCACTGCACTGCCCTAAACCCTGAAACACCAGCCCCAGCACGACCCCTACACTGCCCGAACACCACTGCACTGCCCTAAACCCTGAAACACCAGCCCCAGCACCACCCCCTACAATGCCCGAACACCACTGTACTGCCCTAAACCCTGAAATACCACCCCTGCACCGCCCCCTACACTGCCCGAACACCACTGCACTGCCCTAAACCCTGAAACACCACCCCCTGCACCACCCCCTACACTGCCCGAACACCACTGCACTGCCCTAAACCCTGAAACACCACCCCTGCACCGCCCCCTACACTGCCCGAACACCACTTCACTGCCCTAAACCCTGAAACACCACCCCCAGCATGACCCCCTTTACTGCTCGAACACCACTGCACTGCCCCAAACCCTGAAACACCACCCCCAGCATGACCCCCTACACTGCCCGAACACCACTGCCCTAAACCCTGAAACACCACCCCCAGCACGACCCCCTACACTACCCAAACACCACTGCACTACCCTAAACCCTAAAACCCTAAAACACTAACCCCAGCACAACCCCCTACACTACCCAAACACCACTGTACTACCCTAAACCCTAAAACACTCCCCCAGGACGACTCCCTACACTACCCAAACACCACTGCACTACCCTAAACCCTAAATCTACCCCCAGCATGACCCCCTACACTACACAAACACCACTGCACTACCCTAAACCCTAAATCTACACCCAGCATTACCCCTACACTACACAAACACCACTGCACTACCCTAAACCCTAAAACACTACCCCCAGCACGACCCTCTTCACTACCTAAACACAACTGCACAATTTGTTACAGGCGTTGCAACGCAGGCCTGTGGTGCTTACTGGAAGTACCTGGTGGGCTGGTTGGGCCCCAGGGACTCTCAGGATTCAAGGTGACCTAATCCCCCAACTTAAAACGCGCCACGGGCGCGTTTGCACAGTGGTGGAAGGAGGGGCGGGGCCTCAGGTGACATGTGCGCAAACACGCCCTGTGGTGCGTTTTAAGTTGGGGAGTTAATTCCCTCTGAATCCTGGGGGCCAACTAGCCCACCAGGTACCTTCAGTAAGCACAACAGAGTTGCGTTGCAGAGAGGTGAAAAAGGTGCGTGGCCTCGGAACGCCTCTCTGCAACTCAGCTCTGTGGTCCTAACTGTAGGTACCTGGGGGGCTACTTGGGCCCCAGGGACCCTCAGGATTCAAGGGGACTTAATCCCGCAACTTAAAACGCGCCATGGGGCGCGTTTGCACACATGTCACCTCAGGCCCCCCCTCCCTTCACCTCTGGTTAGTCAGAGTCAGTTACCACCAGTACCCGTCTGAAAAAGTTGTGGGCACAGGATGATTTTGCAACAAGGCCTCTTTCTGCTCCTCTGTTGGTTCTTTCTGCACATCTTTTGCTTCTTTCTGTGCGTTTTTTCTTCTTTCTTCACATGTCCTACCTCTGTTGGCATAGTTAGAAACTAGCATTTAAAAACCTTTAAAATTCACTTAAAAAATCATAGGTTTCAAGCACGTTATAGTTAGAAATTAGCATTTAAAAAACCTTTGAAATTCACTGAAAAACCATAGGTTTCAGGCACGTTATAGTTAGAAATTAGCATTTAAAAACCTTTGAAATTCACTGAAAAAACCATAGGTTTCAGGCACGTTATAGTTAGAAATTAGCATTTAAAAACCTTTGAAATTCACTGAAAAAACCATAGGTTTCAGAAACGTTATAGTTAGAAATTAGCATTTAAAAAACCTTTGAAATTCACTGAAAAAACCATAGGTTTTAGGGACAGTTATAGTTAGTTGGACATTGCACTCGTACAAAACCCGTGAAATTCCCCTGTTATAGTTAGTTCAGCTAACTATAACTCGCGCCCGCAATGCACTGCTGATGATGTCACATATTACATCACTCATGACATGGTCAGTGACATCACTGATGACATCACTGATGACATCTCAAATGACATCACTGATGACATCATCCATGTGATAATTTCATGCATCATCTCACACCCTAATATAACTTTTGATACACCCACTCTAAATTACAGACTGCCATTCTCAAAACCATAGACACTCCAACACCAAAAACTACATACCCACTCACTGATTCTTAGGTCTACACACACATCCACTCACTCACCTGTACAGTCACTCATACTTACAGTCACTCAGTACAGGACTATCATATGCACTCATACACCTATATAAACACTCACACACCGCCACTCATCCATAGAGGTACTCACACACCTAGTCAGTCATGCAAAAATTAATCACACACCCATTTACTCACCTATAAAGTTATACACACACCAGCTCACTTACTCATACAAATACTAGCACATTCTTACGC
The DNA here is from genome assembly GCA_963921515.1 of Calotriton arnoldi. Taxonomy (NCBI): domain Eukaryota; kingdom Metazoa; phylum Chordata; class Amphibia; order Caudata; family Salamandridae; genus Calotriton; species Calotriton arnoldi. The sequence goes on from CAWUFW010003339.1 coordinate 170,674, forward strand.
TCTTATACAATAACTGATACAAGCACACACGCATCCATACAGCCACTCTCACTATCACATACTCTCACTTATAGCCATTTAAATACTCTAACACACATATATACTGCCTTTTACATATGTAGTTACTTGCACATGTACCACTGAGATATACATTCACTGACTAACACACCCATACACACACTCACCCACCCAAGCAGTCCATCACAGATGCACTCTTGAAATCATGCACCCAGTGAATCACCCACTCACACATCTATGTATAGAGTCACACACACCCCACCCACACAAACACTCAGGCAGCCATACAGATACTCAGAGAACCAATCAATAACCCATATAGACACTCATGTAGCTATTCGCAAATCCATGCATCCACTTACACACCAACAAACAGACGGATACAGACATTCACACAGTTTAGTCACTAACCCATGCATTCAGTAAGATACGTTTAATCACTCACTTGTAGAGTCAGTCACTCACGTACTAAATCATCCATTCAGACACTTATACACCCACTCATTCTTCAATACGCCTTTCCCTATATATATTAAACATATTTAAACTTTACAGAAACACACAGTCACTGGATGATGTCATCAGTGATGTCATCAGTGATGTCATTTGAGATGTCATCAGTGATGTCATCAGTGATGTCACTGACCATGTCATGAGTGATGTAATATGTGACGTCATCAGCAGTGCATTGCGGGCGCGAGTTATAGTTAGCTGAACTAACTATAACAGGGAATTTCACGGGTTTTGTACGAGTGCAATGTCCAACTAACTATAACTGTCCCTAAAACCTATGGTTTTTTCAGTGAATATATATATATGTATATATATATATATATATATATATATATATATATATATATCCTCCAAATCGCTCCTGCAGCTTGAAGCAGCACTCGACAACCAGGTAAGTGAACAACCACTTTATTGCAGAGATGAAGATGTCATTTCACCCGTTATTTTTCCTTACAGCCTACGCGTTTCGGAGCTGTGCGCTCCTTCTTCTTGGGCTAATTGGTGGAAAGCGGGATTGGCAGTCCTCAATGGTTTCCCATGATTCGTTGCACTTAGTAGTGAGCAAATCCAGTTCAAGCTTAAGTAGCTGCAGTTCAAGCTTAAGTAGCTGCAAAGTATGTTGGGACTTGTAGTTACCATCTGCCATAGTTAACACCCACTGTGGGTCCCGCGACTCACCAACTAATTAAAAAGGTTCAGGGGTTCTGTACGAGTCCTCTGAGTTTCAGGCACTCAAGTGCGCCCCGGATGAAAGGGCACCTTCATTAGTGTAATGCCCCTGTTGTGCCGGTTAAAGCAAGACACTTCCTGCTTTCACGGCCCCTATCAGAGCACTCGTACAGAACCCCTGAACCTTTTTAATTAGTTGTGAAATGACATCTTCATCTCTGCAATAAAGTGGTTGTTCACTTACCTGGTTGTCGAGTGCTGCTTCAAGCTGCAGGAGCGATTTGGAGGATAAAGTACACGGCGGCTTCTGGCCGTGGAAGGAGCACCACCTACAGAAGGCAAGAGCCGATGGAATAGGGGCCGTGAAAGCAGGAAGTGTCTTGCTTTAACCGGCACAACAGGGGCATTACACTAATGAAGGTGCCCTTTCATCCGGGGCGCACTTGAGTGCCTGAAACTCAGAGGACTCGTACAGAACCCCTGAACCTTTTTAATTAGTTGGTGAGTCGCGGGACCCACGGTGGGTGTTAACTATGGCAGATGGTAACTACAAGTCCCAACATACTTTGCAGCTACTTAAGCTTGAACTGCAGCTACTTAGCTTGAACTGGATTTGCTCACTACTAAGTGCAACGAATCATGGGAAACCATTGAGGACTGCCAATCCCGCTTTCCACCAATTAGCCCAAGAAGAAGGAGCGCACAGCTCCGAAACGCGTAGGCTGTAAGGAAAATAACGGGTGAAATGACATCTTCATCTCTGCAATAAAGTGGTTGTTCACTTACCTGGTTGTCGAGTGCTGCTTCAAGCTGCAGGAGCGATTTGGAGGATAAAGTACACGGCGGCTTCTGGCCGTGGAAGGAGCACCACCTACAGAAGGCAAGAGCCGATGGAATAGGGGCCGTGAAAGCAGGAAGTGTCTTGCTTTAACCGGCACAACAGGGGCATTACACTAATGAAGGTGCCCTTTCATCCGGGGCGCACTTGAGTGCCTGAAACTCAGAGGACTCGTACAGAACCCCTGAACCTTTTAATTAGTTGGTGAGTCGCGGTACCCACGGTGGGTGTTAACTATGGCAGATGGTAACTACAAGTCCCAACATACTTTGCAGCTACTTAAGCTTGAACTGCAGCTACTTAGCTTGAACTGGATTTGCTCACTACTAAGTGCAACGAATCATGGGAAACCATTGAGGACTGCCAATCCCGCTTTCCACCAATTAGCCCAAGAAGAAGGAGCGCACAGCTCCGAAACGCGTAGGCTGTAAGGAAAAATAACGGGTGAAATGACATCTTCATCTCTGCAATAAAGTGGTTGTTCACTTACCTGGTTGTCGAGTGCTGCTTCAAGCTGCAGGAGCGATTTGGAGGATAAAGTACACGGCGGCTTCTGGCCGTGGAAGGAGCACCACCTACAGAAGGCAAGAGCCGATGGAATAGGGGCCGTGAAAGCAGGAAGTGTCTTGCTTTAACCGGCACAACAGGGGCATTACACTAATGAAGGTGCCCTTTCATCCGGGGCGCACTTGAGTGCCTGAAACTCAGAGGACTCGTACAGAACCCCTGAACCTTTTTAATTAGTTGGTGAGTCGCGGGACCCACGGTGGGTGTTAACTATGGCAGATGGTAACTACAAGTCCCAACATACTTTGCAGCTACTTAAGCTTGAACTGCAGCTACTTAGCTTGAACTGGATTTGCTCACTACTAAGTGCAACGAATCATGGGAAACCATTGAGGACTGCCAATCCCGCTTTCCACCAATTAGCCCAAGAAGAAGGAGCGCACAGCTCCGAAACGCGTAGGCTGTAAGGAAAAATAACGGGTGAAATGACATCTTCATCTCTGCAATAAAGTGGTTGTTCACTTACCTGGTTGTCGAGTGCTGCTTCAAGCTGCAGGAGCGATTTGGAGGATAAAGTACACGGCGGCTTCTGGCCGTGGAAGGAGCACCACCTACAGAAGGCAAGAGCCGATGGAATAGGGGCCGTGAAAGCAGGAAGTGTCTTGCTTTAACCGGCACAACATGGGCATTACACTAATGAAGGTGCCCTTTCATCCGGGGCGCACTTGAGTGCCTGAAACTCAGAGGACTCGTACAGAACCCCTGAACCTTTTTAATTAGTTGGTGAGTCGCGGGACCCACGGTGGGTGTTAACTATGGCAGATGGTAACTACAAGTCCCAACATACTTTGCAGCTACTTAAGCTTGAACTGCAGCTACTTAGCTTGAACTGGATTTGCTCACTACTAAGTGCAACGAATCATGGGAAACCATTGAGGACTGCCAATCCCGCTTTCCACCAATTAGCCCAAGAAGAAGGAGCGCACAGCTCCGAAACGCGTAGGCTGTAAGGAAAAATAACGGGTGAAATGACATCTTCATCTCTGCAATAAAGTGGTTGTTCACTTACCTGGTTGTCGAGTGCTGCTTCAAGCTGCAGGAGCGATTTGGAGGATAAAGTACACGGCGGCTTCTGGCCGTGGAAGGAGCACCACCTACAGAAGGCAAGAGCCGATGGAATAGGGGCCGTGAAAGCAGGAAGTGTCTTGCTTTAACCGGCACAACAGGGGCATTACACTAATGAAGGTGCCCTTTCATCCGGGGCGCACTTGAGTGCCTGAAACTCAGAGGACTCGTACAGAACCCCTGAACCTTTTTAATTAGTTGGTGAGTCGCGGGACCCACGGTGGGTGTTAACTATGGCAGATGGTAACTACAAGTCCCAACATACTTTGCAGCTACTTAAGCTTGAACTGCAGCTACTTAGCTTGAACTGGATTTGCTCACTACTAAGTGCAACGAATCATGGGAAACCATTGAGGACTGCCAATCCCGCTTTCCACCAATTAGCCCAAGAAGAAGGAGCGCACAGCTCCGAAACGCGTAGGCTGTAAGGAAAAATAACGGGTGAAATGACATCTTCATCTCTGCAATAAAGTGGTTGTTCACTTACCTGGTTGTCGAGTGCTGCTTCAAGCTGCAGGAGCGATTTGGAGGATAAAGTACACGGCGGCTTCTGGCCGTGGAAGGAGCACCACCTACAGAAGGCAAGAGCCGATGGAATAGGGGCCGTGAAAGCAGGAAGTGTCTTGCTTTAACCGGCACAACATGGGCATTACACTAATGAAGGTGCCCTTTCATCCGGGGCGCACTTGAGTGCCTGAAACTCAGAGGACTCGTACAGAACCCCTGAACCTTTTTAATTAGTTGGTGAGTCGCGGGACCCACGGTGGGTGTTAACTATGGCAGATGGTAACTACAAGTCCCAACATACTTTGCAGCTACTTAAGCTTGAACTGCAGCTACTTAGCTTGAACTGGATTTGCTCACTACTAAGTGCAACGAATCATGGGAAACCATTGAGGACTGCCAATCCCGCTTTCCACCAATTAGCCCAAGAAGAAGGAGCGCACAGCTCCGAAACGCGTAGGCTGTAAGGAAAAATAACGGGTGAAATGACATCTTCATCTCTGCAATAAAGTGGTTGTTCACTTACCTGGTTGTCGAGTGCTGCTTCAAGCTGCAGGAGCGATTTGGAGGATAAAGTACACGGCGGCTTCTGGCCGTGGAAGGAGCACCACCTACAGAAGGCAAGAGCCGATGGAATAGGGGCCGTGAAAGCAGGAAGTGTCTTGCTTTAACCGGCACAACAGGGGCATTACACTAATGAAGGTGCCCTTTCATCCGGGGCGCACTTGAGTGCCTGAAACTCAGAGGACTCGTACAGAACCCCTGAACCTTTTAATTAGTTGGTGAGTCGCGGGACCCACGGTGGGTGTTAACTATGGCAGATGGTAACTACAAGTCCCAACATACTTTGCAGCTACTTAAGCTTGAACTGCAGCTACTTAGCTTGAACTGGATTTGCTCACTACTAAGTGCAACGAATCATGGGAAACCATTGAGGACTGCCAATCCCGCTTTCCACCAATTAGCCCAAGAAGAAGGAGCGCACAGCTCCGAAACGCGTAGGCTGTAAGGAAAAATAACGGGTGAAATGACATCTTCATCTCTGCAATAAAGTGGTTGTTCACTTACCTGGTTGTCGAGTGCTGCTTCAAGCTGCAGGAGCGATTTGGAGGATAAAGTACACGGCGGCTTCTGGCCGTGGAAGGAGCACTACCTACAGAAGGCAAGAGCCGATGGAATAGGGGCCGTGAAAGCAGGAAGTGTCTTGCTTTAACCGGCACAACAGGGGCATTACACTAATGAAGGTGCCCTTTCATCCGGGGCGCACTTGAGTGCCTGAAACTCAGAGGACTCGTACAGAACCCCTGAACCTTTTTAATTAGTTGGTGAGTCGCGGGACCCACGGTGGGTGTTAACTATGGCAGATGGTAACTACAAGTCCCAACATACTTTGCAGCTACTTAAGCTTGAACTGCAGCTACTTAGCTTGAACTGGATTTGCTCACTACTAAGTGCAACGAATCATGGGAAACCATTGAGGACTGCCAATCCCGCTTTCCACCAATTAGCCCAAGAAGAAGGAGCGCACAGCTCCGAAACGCGTAGGCTGTAAGGAAAAATAACGGGTGAAATGACATCTTCATCTCTGCAATAAAGTGGTTGTTCACTTACCTGGTTGTCGAGTGCTGCTTCAAGCTGCAGGAGCGATTTGGAGGATAAAGTACACGGCGGCTTCTGGCCGTGGAAGGAGCACCACCTACAGAAGGCAAGAGCCGATGGAATAGGGGCCGTGAAAGCAGGAAGTGTCTTGCTTTAACCGGCACAACAGGCGCATTACACTAATGAAGGTGCCCTTTCATCCGGGGCGCACTTGAGTGCCTGAAACTCAGAGGACTCATACACAACCCCTGAACCTTTTTAATTAGTTGGTGAGTCGCGGGACCCACGGTGGGTGTTAACTATGGCAGATGGTAACTACAAGTCCCAACATACTTTGCAGCTACATAAGCTTGAACTGCAGCTATTTAGCTTGAACTGGATTTGCTCACTACTAAGTGCAACGAATCATGGGAAACCATTGAGGACTGCCAATCCCGCTTTCCACCAATTAGCCCAAGAAGAAGGAGCGCACAGCTCCGAAACGCGTAGGCTGTAAGGAAAAATAACGGGTGAAATGGCATCTTCATCTCTGCAATAAAGTGGTTGTTCACTTACCTGGTTGTCGAGTGCTGCTTCAAGCTGCAGGAGCGATTTGGAGGATATATATATATATATAATCGTGAAGAAACCAAGTAAGCGCACACTCAGGGGAAAGTTGCTGATCCAAAGATTTATTACCAGTTACGCGTTTCGACTGTCAAAACTGTCTTGTTCACACACGGATTTTTCCAAACCAAACATTTACACACAAGTAGATAGACACAGAGAACAGACAACTTCTACAGATCTGCCATTTCATAGTTCTACTGCGGCATCCATTGTGTAATTGGTCAATCCCAATTGGAAACCTTACAATTGTGAAATAATATGCAAACATTCCAATAATGCTGGACATTCCACAGGCAATTTTTAACATATATCGTGTATTCCCAAACAGTGCTTTGTAATATAATAACAAAAGGGAAAATTGCCACAGAAAACAAGTTTATATATACATGTTTATCCATGTGATTTAACGGTAGCCATCTTAAACCAGGTTGTTGTAATCAAAATCGTCTGGACACCATATCTACTCATTTCGTTTCTCGCTGGCTGAGCTTAAATAGAACTTAATTGCATGTGTACCCGGATCTGACTATACACTGTCTAATTCTCCCAGTTCTTTATTCTAGTGCTGCACGTCACCGCCTAAATAATTATGCTTTCGCCCAGTGGCTTATTAATAATGTGGTGACAGAGTTGAAGTCTTGTGCCCTTCAATCCGGGTACCCCCACAACCACATTTCCCTGTATGTTACCACCAACGCATGTGATGTGTATGCGCAGTGCTAATAAAAGGACAGAAAAGAGCCACTCTCTGAGTACAAATCTTGTATGTGTGGTTTGTAGTCACCAGTTCCTCACCCTGAGCTTACCCTTAACCTCGTGAATACATATTTAAACTCACAATTTTCCAAATTTATAAAAAGTCATAATCAAAAAATAAAAATAAAAGAGAAACAGTCTTATCTTATGCTGTGTTCTACACCACGGAGACGTGATAATGAAGAAAAGGGTAGGGAACCTCTGTCAGTCTCTCCTTCCCGGAGTAGGCCCCTTCCTTTCCTCCTGAAATATGAAAACATAAAGTTAAAATTAGTTACAGGAGTTAAAACCATTTAAACATCAATCAAATTACAGGTTCTGTGTTTCAGACAGTACTTATCTAGTGTGTCTGTACGGTTGTTTACAGATAATCTAAGTAACATTTACATGGAAGACAGTTTTGTTTAAAGAAAAATCCTCCAAGTCAAGAGGAAAGACAGAAAAAGGAATGCATACTGTTCCAACCAACATGGGCGAGCCAAACTAGTACTATTTTTCTAAGAAAATTAGTTTGCATGTAGGCGGATCCCTAGCTCCTCATCCTGGTTTTGGCCCCATTGGCTTTTGGTTTGTAGGTCTAAGATGTAGCATGATTCCCGTTGTCTTATTTGGAGGACCCTGTTGCCACCCCTGGGGTTCTGTTTGACTTGCTCTAATATGAAGTATCTCAAAAGGGAACTATTTGATAGGTGGTATTCCTCAAAATGCCTGAAAATGGGCTGGATATGGAGCAAAAGTGTGAGCTGGGAACTTTAAAACAAAAGCAACTGTAACAGCGATAACAAGGCACCGTCCACTGGAGGGAGTAGATTAACACTGTTTAACGAATCACATGCTCCAGCATGCCTTTCAAAAATTATTGTGTCCACTAGAGGGCTAAAAATATAAATTCAGGCAATTGTGTGTGGACGCTAACAGTGCCAAGGAGTGCTTGTGGCTTACCTTTGATAAAGGTCACTCTGGACTGAAACACGTCAGGACTGCCACGCTGTTTCCAAAACTAATAAAACAAGTTACTGACAGCCAACTTTGCGAGTGCGACTCCTCTCTCTTCTCAATGGGGAGAATGGTTTAAATATATATATATATATATATATATATATTGATGTGATCAAGACCGTGGTAACACGGTCGAAACTCGTCATGCTGGGCACTAGCCATAAACTGACTGGATGCTATGAGAATTGATTTCTGACATTAAACCACTGCATTTTTTGATTCTACACATTGTGGCCCATACCTGCTGTATCCGTGTCATCTGATGTGGAGCGCCAGGAGTGTGTTTATATATATATATATATATATATATATATATATATTATCTACTGGCAGTCGCCAGTAGATAGTTATAGTTAGGACCTATTTTCCATAGGAAATTCACAACATTCTATTTCCAATAACTTTGGCGCCGGTTGACGAATCTTCGCGAAATTTTCAAAACTTATGGCCCGCTCCGGTCCGCTCCTATCCTGAAAGTTACAGGGTGATTCGGCAAGTGGGGGCCGAGAAAAATGAGGGGTCCCAAAACATGTTTTCCCCATGCAATTTTCCATAGGAAACTTTAGACACGGCTACAGCCCGAACTGCTGAACGGAATTACACCAAATCTGGCAAAGAGGTAGTTCTTGGTTCAGAAAGAACCCTTTTTGTTAAATGGTGTAAATCCGTTCAGTAGTTGCTGAGAAAATCAAAAGTAAAATCACATATATATCTGGGCGGAGCCTAACCACACATGTCATCGTAAGATCTGATTGGCTGGCAGCACTTCATCCTGGAATTGCTGGCAGCCATCTTGGGACCAATATAAATGATAGCACCCCATTGAAATGCATTGTAGTGAATCAAAGATTTTGAGGGTTACCAAAAGGAGAACTATAAAGGGTGATAACCGACTTTAGTTACATTAGAATTCATTTGTTGATGGTACCATACTAATTTCAGGAATTGCAGTGTGTTCTAAGGTGATTTTACCCTGTGAAAAACCTTCTGCTGGGATATTATGAATCATGTTTGAGAGAAAACTATTTTCACATGCTTGTCCCATAGAGTTTTGGAAGGTGCTCCAGAAGCTAAAATGAGAGCATATTTTCTGTAAATTCACATTATCTTTCTCAGTCTTGTGAGAATGAAGTCTGACATTCTCAGTAAAACATGTACATCCAACAAGGGCAGAGACTGTCAGTTGATTCCTTTGTGTTCTACTGCAGCTTCCCAGAGTGTTCTAAAGAACAACTAGAGTGCTAACAGCCTTACTTATGACAAACGTATGGCACACCTGAAGCCATCTTGATTGGAATAAACTGGTAACACTTAAAACATTTAATTTAAAAAGGAACAAAATGATGGGGTTCATTTTGTCATAGAAATTATGGTTAGTGCTGTAGAAAGAAAAATTAGGACATGTTTCAAGTGTGATCTCAAATATCTTCCTGTTATATTTCAACAGGAGCAGCCTGTCAGTTGATGCCTTTGTGTTCTACTGCAGCTTCCCAGAGTGTTCTAAAGAACAACTAGAGCGCTAACAGTCTTACTTATGACAAAAGTATGGCACACCTGAAGCCATCTTGATTGGAATAAACCGTTAACACTTAAAACATTTAATTTAAAAAGGAACAAAATGATGGGGTTCATTTTGTCATAGAAATTATGGTTAGTGCTGTAGAAAGAAAAATGAGGACATGTTTCAAGTGTGATCTCAAATATCTTCCTGTTATATTTCAACAGGAGCAGCCTGCCAGTTGATGCCTTTGTGTTCTACTGCAGCTTCCCAGAGTGTTCTAAAGAACAACTAGAGCGCTAACAGCCTTACTTATGACAAAAGTATGGCACACCTGAAGCCATCTTGATTGGAATAAACCGTTAACACTTAAAACATTTAATTTAAAAAGGAACAAAATGAGGGGGTTCTTTTGAAATAGAAATTATGGTTAGTGCTGCAGAAAGAAAAATGAGGGCATGTTTTAAGTGAGATCTCAAATCCTCTTCTATTTCATTAGAAAATTCTGACATGCAGACTGAAACAATCAATTTCAATACCAGCAGCAGACTTCCAGTTAACTCCCTGGTGAGCAGTAGCTTTACTACAGTGATCAAATGAGCAACTAGAGTGCTAACATTCTGAATTTATGGCAAATGTGAGACACATCTGAATGCCTTCTTGATGGAATCAAAGTAAAAAACTGAAAGCATTTCCTACTGAGGAGACTGCAGTAAATGAGGAAATTAGGAAACTTCATAACAAAGAAGTCTTCCAAGATGGCCACCAGAGAAAAAAGAGCCCAAATGTAGCACAAATATTACCCAGATGTAACCCACATATAGCCCAATGACAAAAGTGTGCAAAACACTTTTTATTTTTAGTTTTTGCACTTTGGTGTAGTGCAGACTGGTCAGTTATTGGAGCGTTGCATCTTAAAACATGACCCCCTACACTACAAAAACACCACTGCACTACCCTAAACCCTAAAACACTACCCCCAGCACGACCCCCTACACTACACAAGCACCACTGCACTATCCTAAACCCTAAAACACTACCCCCAGTATGACCCCCTACACTACACAAACACCACTGCACTACCCTAAACCCTAAAACACTACCCCCAGCATGACCCCCTACACTACCCAAACACCACTGCACTACCCTAAATCGTAAAACACTACCCCCAGCACGACTCCCTACACTACCCAAACACCACTGCACTACCCTAAAACATGACTCCCTACACTACCCAAACACCACTGCACTACCCTAAAACATGACCCCCTACACTACACAAACACCACTGCACTACCCTAAACCCTAAAACACTACCCCCAGCATGACCCCCTACACTACACAAGCACCACTGCACTACCCTAAACCCTAAAACACTACCCCCAGCATGACCCCCTACACTACACAAACACCACTGCACTAAGCTAAACCCTAAAACACTACCCCCAGCACGATCCCCTACACTACCCAAACACCACTGCACTAACCTAAATCCTAAAACAATACCCCCAGCACGACCCCCTACACTACCCAAACACCACTGCACTACCCTAAAACATGACCCCCTACACTACACAAACACCACTGCACTACCCTAAACCCTAAAACACTACCCCCAGCACGACCCCCTACACTACACAAGCACCACTGCACTACCCTAAAACCTGAAACACCAGCCCCAGCACAACCCACTACACTGCCCGAACACCACTGCACTGCCCTAAACCCTGAAACACCACCCCCAGCACGACCCCCTACACTGCCCGAACACCACTGCACTGCACTAAACCCTGAAACACAACCCCTGCACGACCCCCTACACTGCCCGAACACTACTGCACTGCCCTAAACCCTGAAACACCAGGCCTAGTACGACCCCCTACACTGCCCGAACACCACTGCTCTGCCCAAAACCCTCAAACACCATCCCCAGCATGACCCCCTACACTGCCCGAATACCACTGCACTACCCTAAACCCTGAAACACCAGGCCCAGCAAGACCCCCTACACTGCCCGAACACCACTGCACTGCCCTAAACCCTGAAACACCAGCCCCAGCAAGACCCCCTACACTGCCCGAACACCACTGCACTGCCCTAAACCCTGAAACACCACCCCCAGCAAGACCCCTACACTGCCCGAACACCACTGCACTGCCCTAAACCCTGAAACACCAGCCCCAGCAAGACCCCTACACTGCGCGAACACCATTGCACTGCCCTAAACCCTGAAACACCACCCCCAGCAAGACCCCCTACACTGCCCGAATACCACTGCACTAAACCCTGAAACACCACCCCAGCAAGACCACCTAAACTGCCCGAACACCACTGCACTGCCCTAAACCCTGAAACACCACCCCCAGCACGACACCCTACAGTGCCCGAACACCACTGCACTACCCTAAACCCTGAAACACCACCCCCAGCACGACCCCTACACTGCCCGAACACCACTGCACTGCCTAAACCCTGAAACACCACCCCCTGCATGACCCCCTACACTGCCCGAACACCACTGCACTGCCCTAAACCCTAAAACACTACCCCAGCACGACCCCCTACACTGCCCGAACACCACTGCACTGCCCTAAACCCTGACTCACCACCCCCTGCACGACCCCCTACACTGCCGGAACACCACTGCACTGCCCTAAACCCTGAAACACCACCCCCAGCACGACCCCCTACACTGCCCGAACACCACTGCACTACCCTAAACCCTGAAACACTACCCCCAGCACAATCCCCTACACTACCCAAACACTGCACTAACCTAAATCCTAAAACAATACCCCCAGCACGACCCCATACACTACCCAAACACCACTGCACTACCCTAAAACATGACCCCCTACACTACACAAACACCACTGCACTACCCTAAACCCTAAAACACTACCCCTGCACGGCCCCCTACACTACACAAACACCACTGCACTACCCTAAAACCTGAAACACCAGCCCCAGCACGACCACCTACACTGCCCGAACATCACTGCACTGCCCTAAACCCTGAAACATCACCCCCAGCAAGACCCCCTACACTGCCCCAACACCACTGCCCTAAACCCTGAAACACCACCCTCAGCAAGACCCCCTACACTGCCCGAACACCACTGCACTGCCCTAAACCCTGAAACACCAGCCCCAGCACGACCCCCTACACTGCCCGAACACCACTGCACTGCCCTAAACCCTGAAACACCACCCCCTTCACGACCCCCTACACTGCCCGAACACTGCTGCACTGCCCTAAACCCTGAAACACCAGCCCCAGCACGACCGCCTACACTGCCCGAACACCACTGCACTGCCCTAAACCCTCAAACACCAGCCCCAGCACGACCCCCTACACTGCCCGAATACCACTGCACTACCCTAAACCCTGAAACACCAGGCCCAGCAAGACCCCCTACACTGCACGAACACAACTGCACTGCCCTAAACCCTGAAACACCAGCCCCAGCAAGACCCCCTACACTGCCCGAACACCACTGCACTGCCCTAAACCCTGAAACACCACCCCCAGCAAGACCCCCTACACTGCCCGAACACCACTGCACTGCCCTAAACCCTGAAACACCAGCCCCAGCAAGACCCCCTACAATGCGCGAACACCATTGCACTGCCCTAAACCCTGAAACACCACCCCCAGCAAGACCCCCTACACTGCCCGAATACCACTGCACTAAACCCTGAAACACCACCCCCAGCAAGACCACCTACACTGCCCGAACACCACTGCACTGCCCTAAACCCTGAAACACCACCCCCAGCACGACACGCTACACTGCCCGAACACCACTGCACTGCCCTAAACCCTGAAACACCAGCCCCAGCAAGACCGCCTACACTGCGCGAACACCATTGCACTGCCCTAAACCCTGAAACACCACCCCCAGCAAGACCCCCTACACTGCCCGAATACCACTGCACTAAACCCTGAAACACTACCCCCAGCATGACCCCCTACACTACCCAAACACCACTGCACTAACCTAAATCCTAAAACACTACCCCCAGCACGACTCCCTACACTACCAAAACACCACTGCACTACCCTAAAACATGACCCCGTACACTACACAAACACCACTGCACCACCCTAAACCCTAAAACACTACCCCCAGCATGACCCCCTACACTACCCAAACACCACTGCACTAACCTAAATCCTAAAACACTACCCCCAGCACGACTCCCTACACTACCCAAACACCACTGCACTACCCTAAAACATGACCCCTACACTACACAAACACCACTGCACTACCCTAAACCCTAAAACACTACCCCCAGCATGACCCCCTACACTACACAAGCACCACTGCACTACCCTAAACCCTAAAACACTACCCCCAGCATGACCCCCTACACTACACAAACACCACTGCACTACGCTAAACCCTAAAACACTACCCCCAGCACGATCCCCTACACTACCCAAACACCACTGCACTAACCTAAATCCTAAAACAATACCCCCAGCATGACCCCCTACACTACCCAAACACCACTGCACTACCCTAAAACATGACCCCCTACACTACACAAACACCACTGCACTGCCCTAAACCCTGAAACACCACCCCCTGCACGACCCCCTACACTGCCCGAACACTACTGCACTGCCCTAAACCCTGAAACACCAGCCCTAGTACGACCCCCTACACTGCCCAAACACCACTGCTCTGCCCAAAACCCTAAAACACCAGCCCCAGCACAACCCCCTACACTGCCCGAACACCACTGCACTGCCCTAAACCCTGAAACACCACCCCAGCACGACCCCCTACATTGCCAGAACACCACTGCACTGCCCTAAACCCTGAAACACCACCCCCAGCACGACCGCCTACACTGCCCGAAAACCACTGCACTGCCCTAAACCCTGAAACACCAGCCCTAGCACGACCCCCTACACTGCCCGAACACCACTGCACTGCCCTAAACCCTCAAACACCAGCCCCAGCACGACCCCCTACACTGCCCGAACACCACTGCACTACCCTAAACCCTGAAACACCAGGCCCAGCAAGACCCCCTACACTGCCCGAACACCACTGCACTGCCCTAAACCCTGAAACACCAGCCCCAGCAAGACCCCTACACTGCCCGAACACCACTGCACTGCCCTAAACCCTGAAACACAACGCCCAGCAAGACCCCTACACTGCCCGAACACCACTGCACTGCCCTAAACCCTGAAACACCAGCCCCAGCAAGACCCCTACACTGCGCGAACACCATTGCACTGCCCTAAACCCTGAAACACCACCCCCAGCAAGACCCCCTACACTGCCCGAATACCACTGCACTAAACCCTGAAACACCACCCCCAGCAAGACCACCTAAACTGCCCGAACACCACTGCACTGCCCTAAACCCTGAAACACCACCCCCAGCACGACACCCTACACTGCCCGAACACTACTGCACTACCCTAAACCCTGAAACACCACCCCCAGCACGACCCCTACACTGCCCGAACACCACTGCACTGCCCTAAACCCTGAAACACCACCCCCCTGCATGACCCCCTACACTGCCCGAACACCACTGCACTGCCCTAAACCCTAAAACACTACCCCCAGCATGACCCCCTACACTGCCCGAACACCACTGCACTGCCCTAAACCCTGACTCACCACCCCCTGCACGACCCCCTACACTGCCGGAACACCACTGCACTGCCCTAAACCCTGAAACACCACCCCCAGCATGACCCCCTACACTGCCCGAACACACCTGCACTACCCTAACCCTAAAACACAACCCCAGCACGATCCCCTACACTACCCAAACACCACTGCACTACCCTAAACCCTAAAACACTACCCCCAGCACGACCCCCTACACTACACAAGCACCACTGCACTACCCTAAAACCTGAAACACCAGCCCCAGCACGACCACCTACACTGCCCGAACACCACTGCACTGCCCTAAACCCTGAAACATCACCCCCAGCAAGACCCCCTACACTGCCAGAACACCACTGCCCTAAACCCTGAAACACCACCCCCAGCAAGACCCCCTACACTGCACGAACACCACTGCACTGCCCTAAACCTTAAACACCAGCCCCAGCACGACCCCCCTACATTGCCCGAACACCACTGCACTGCCCTAAACCCTGAAACACCACCCCCTGCACAACCCACTACATGGCCCGAACACCACTGCTCTGCCCTAAACCCTGAAACACCACCCCCAGCACGACACCCTACACTGCCCGAACACCACTGCACTGCCCTAAACCCTGAAACACCACCCCCTGCACGACCCCCTACACTTCCCGAACACTACTGCACTGCCCTAAACCCTAAAACACCAGCCCTAGTACGACCCCCTACACTGCCCGAACACCACTGCTCTGCCCAAAACCCTGAAACACCAGCCCCAGCACTACCCCCTACACTGCCCGAACACCACTGCACTGCCCTAAACCCTGAAACACCACCCCAGCACGACCCCCTACACTGCCCGAACACCACTGCACTGCCCTAAACCCTGAAACACCACCCCCAGCACGACCGCCTACACTGCCCGAAAACCACTGCACTGCCCTAAACCCTGAAACACCAGCCCCAGCAGGACCCCCTACACTGCCCGAACACCACTGCACTACCCTAAACCCTGAAACACCAGGCCCAGCAAGACCCCTACACTGCCCGAACACCACTGCACTGCCATAAACCCTGAAACACCAGCCCCAGCAAGACACCCTACACTGCCCGAACACCACTGCACTGCCCTAAACCCTGAAACACCACCCCCAGCAAGACCCCTACACTGCCCGAACACCACTGCACTGCCCTAAACCCTGAAACACCAGCCCCAGCAAGCCCCCTACACTGCGCGAACACCATTGCACTGCCCTAAACCCTGAAACACCACCCCCAGCAAGACCCCTACACTGCCCGAATACCACTGCACTAAACCCTGAAACTCCACCCCCAGCAAGACCACCTACACTGCCCGAACACCACTGCACTGCCCTAAACCCTGAAACACCACCCCCAGCACGACCCCTACACTGCCCGAACACGACTGCACTGCCCTAAACCCTGAAACACCACCCCCCTGCACGACCCCCTACACTGCCCGAACACCACTGCACTGCCCTAAACCCTAAAACACTACCCCCAGCACGACCTCCTACACTGCCTGAACACCACTGCACTGCCCTAAACCCTGACTCACCACCCCCTGCACGACCCCCTACACTGCCGGAACACCACTGCACTGCCCTAAACCCTGAAACACCACCCCCAGCACGACCCCCTACACTGCCCGAAAACCACTGCACTGCCCTAAACCCTGAAACACCACCCCCAGCACGACCCCCTACACTGCCCGAACACCACTGCACTCCCTAAACCCTGAAACACCAGCCCCTGCACGACCCCCTACACTGCCCGAACACCACTGCACTGCCCTAAACCCTGAAACACCACCCCCAGCACGACCCCTACACTGCCTGAACACCACTGCCCTAAACCCTGAAACACCACCCCCAGCAAGACCCCCTACACTGCCCGAACACCACTGCACTGCCCTAAACCCTGAAACTCCACCTCCAGCACAACCCCCTACACTGCCTGAACACCATTGCTCTGCCCTAAACCCTGAAACACTACCTCCAGCAAGACACCCTACACTGCCCGAACACCACTGCACTGCCCTAAACCCTGAAACTTCACCCCCAGCAAGACCCCCTACATTGCCCGAACACCACTGCCCTAAACCCTGAAACACCACCCCCAGCACGACCCCCTACACTGCCCGAACACCACTGCACTGCCCTAAACCCTGAAACACCACCCCCAGCACGACCCCCTACACTGCCCGAACACCACTGCTCTGCCCAAAACCCTGAAACACCAGCCCCAGCATGACCCCCTACACTGCCCGAACACCACTGCACTACACTAAACCCAGAAACACAACCCCCAGCACGACCCCCTACACTGCCCAAGCACCACTGCACTGCCCTAAACCCTGAAACACAAGCCCCAGGACGACCCCCTACACTGCCTGAACACTACTGCACTGCCCTAAACCCTGAAGCACCATCCCCAGCACGACCCCCTACACTGCACGAACACCACTGCACTGCCCTAAACCCTGAAAAACTACCCCCAGCAAGACCCCCTACACTGCCCGAACACCACTGCACTGCCCTAAACCCTGAAACATCACCCCCAGCAAGACCCCCTACACTGCCCGAACACCACTGCCCTAAACCCTGAAACACCACCCCCAGCAAGACCCCCTACACTGCCCGAATACCACTGCACTGCCCTAAACCCTAAAACACCAGCCCCAGCACGACCCCTACACTGCCCGAATACCACTGCACTGCCCTAAACCCTGAAACACCACCCCGTGCACGACCCCCTACACTGCCCGAACACCACTGCACTGCTCTAAACCCTGAAACACCACCCCCAGCACGACCCCCTATATTGCCCGAACACCACTGCACTGCTCTAAACCCTGAAACACCACCCCCTGCACGACCCCCTACACTGCCCGAACACTACTGCACTGCCCCAAACCCTGAAACACCACCCCCAGCAAGACCCCCTACACTGCCTGAACACCACTGCACTGCCCTAAACCCTGAAACACCACCCCCAGCAAGACCCCCTACACTGCCCGAACACCACTGCACTACCCTAAACCCAAAAATACTCCCCCAGCACGACCCCCTATTCTACCTGAACACAACTGCACTGCCCTTAACCCTCAAACACTCCCCCAGCACGACCCCCTACACTACCCAAACACCACTGCACTGCCCTAAACCCTAAAACACTCCCTCCAGCACGACCCCCTACACTACCCGAACACCACTGCACTGCCCTAAACCCTAAAACACTCCCCCCAGCACGACCCCCTACACTACCCAAACACCACTGCACTGCCCTAAACCCTGAAACACTACCCCCCGCATGACCCCCTACACTACCCGAACACCACTGCCCTAAACCCTAAAACATCACCCCCAGCAAGACCCCCTACACTGCCCGAAAACCACTGCACTGCCCTAAACCCTGAAGCACCACCCCAGCACGATCCCCTACACTGCCCGAACACCACTGCACTACCCTAAACCCTAAAACACGACCTCCTACACTACACAAACACCACTGCACTACCCTAAACCCTAAAACACTACCCCCAGCACGACCCCC
Organism: Calotriton arnoldi; assembly: GCA_963921515.1. NCBI lineage: Eukaryota > Metazoa > Chordata > Amphibia > Caudata > Salamandridae > Calotriton > Calotriton arnoldi. Next base: position 189,515 of record CAWUFW010003339.1, read on the forward strand.
TACACTACACAAACACCACTGCACTACCCTAAACCCTAAAACACTACCCCCTACACTACACAAACACCACTGCACTACCCTAAACCCTAAAAACTACCCCCGCACGAACCCCTACACTACCCAAACACCACTGCACTACCCTAAACCCTAAAACAATACCCCCAGCAGTACCCCCTACACTACCCAAACACCACTGCACTACCCTAAACCCTAAAACACTACCCCCAGCAGTACCCCCTACACTACCCAAACACCATTGCACTACCCTAAACCCTAAAACACTACCCCCAGCGGTACCCCTACACTACCCAAACACCACTGCACTACCCTAAACCCTAAACCACTACCCCCAGCACAACCCCCTACACTACCCAAACACCACTGCACTACCCTAAACCACTCCCCCAGCACGACTCCCTACACTATCCAAACACCACTGCACTACCCTAAACCCTAAATCTACCCCCAGCATAACCCCCTACACTACTCAAACACCACTGCACTACCCTAAATCCTAAAACACTACCCCCAGCACGACCCCCTTCACTACCTAAACACAACTGCACAATTTGTTACAGGCGTTGCAACGCAGGCCTGTGGTGCTTACTGGAAGTACCTGGTGGGCTAGTTGGGCCCCAGGGACCCTCAGGATTCAAGGTGACCTAATCCCCCAACTTAAAACGCGCCACGGGGCGCGTTTGCACAGCGGTGAAGGGAGGGGGCGGGCCTCAGGTGACATGTGCGCAAACACGCCCTGTAGTGCGTTTTAAGTTGGGGAATTAATCCCCCTTGAATCCTGAGGGACCCTGGGGGCCAACTAGCCCACCAGGTACCTTCAGTAAGCACAACAGGGTTGTGTTGCAAAGAGGTGAAAAAAGGTGCTTGGCCTCGGAACGCCTCTCTGCAACTCAGCTCTGTGGTCCTAACTGTAGGTACCTGGGGGGCTAGTTGGGCCCGAGGGACCCTCAGGATTCAAGGGGACTTAATCCCGCAACTTAAAACGCGCCACGGGGCGCGTTTGTACACATGTCACCTCAGGCCCCCCCTCCCTTCACCACTGTGCAAACGCGCCCTGTAGCGCATTTTAAGAGGTTGTTTTAATCCCCCTGCCATATTATGTACTAGGGACTTACAGAGGAGGTCATGCTAATCACAGGGGTACCCCAACGCATAGCGTTCCCTAGTGTATGTAGGTGTTTTCACTGTATTCTAAGTGTCTTTTAGCATAGCACTGACTCTGGTTAGTCAGAGTCAGTTACCACCAGTACCCGTCTGAAAAAGTTGTGGGCACAGGATGATTTTGCAACAAGGCCTCTTTCTGCTCCTCTGTTGGTTCTTTCTGCACATCTTTTGCTTCTTCCTGCACTTTTCTTCGTCTTTGTGGACTTCTGTTGCTTCTTTCTGCATTTCTTTTGCTTCTTTCTGTGCGTTTTTTCTTCTTTCTTCACATGTCCTACCTCTGTAGGCATACTTAGAAACTAGCATTTAAAAAACCTTTGAAATGCACTTAAAAATCATAGGTTTCAGGCACGTTATAGTTAGAAATTAGCATTTAAAAAACCTTTGAAATTCACTGAAAAAAACATAGGTTTCAGACACGTTATAGTTAGAAATTAGCATTTAAAAAACCTTTGAAATTCACTGAAAAAACCATAGGTTTTAGGGACAGTTATAGTTAGTTGGACATTTCACTCGTACAAAACCATAGAAATTCCCCGTTATAGTTAGTTCAGCTAACTATAACTCGCGCCCCGCAATGCACTGCTGATGACGTCACATATTACATCACTCATGACATGGTCAGTGACATCACTGATGACATCATCCATGTGATAATTTCATGCATCTTCTCACACCCTAATATAACTTTTGATACACCCACTCTAAATTACAGACTGCCATTCTCAAAACCATACACACTCCAATACCAATAACTACATACCCACTCACTGATTCTTAGGTCTACACACACACATCTGCTCACTCACCCGTACAGTCACTCATACTTACAGTCACTCAGTACAGGACTATCATATGCACTCATACACCTATATAAACACTCACACTCCGCCACTCATCCATAGGAGGTACTCACACACCTAGTCAGTCATGCAAAAAATTAATCACACACCCATTTACTCACCTATACAGTTATACACACACGAGCTCACTTACTCATACAAATACTAGCACATTCTTACGCTCTTATACAATAACTGATACAAGCACACACGCATCCATACAGCCACTCTCACTATCACACACTCTCACTTATAGCCATTTAAATACTCTAACACACATATATACTGCCTTTTACATATGTAGTTACTCGCACATGTACCACTGAGATATACATTCACTCACTAACACACCCATACACACACTCACCCACCCAAGCAGTCCATCACAGATGCACTCTTGAAATCATGCACCCAGTGAATCACCCACTCACACATCTATGTACAGAGTCACACACACTCCACCCACACAAACACTCAGGCAGCCATACAGATACTCAGAGAACCAATCAATAACCCATATAGACACTCATGTAGCTATTTGCAAATCCATGCATCCACTTACACACCAACAGACGGATACAGACATTCACACAGTTTAGTCACTAACCCATGCATTCAGTAAGATACGTTTAATCACTCACTTGTAGAGTCAGTCACACACGTACTAAATCATCCATTCAGACACTTATACACCCACTCATTCTTCAATACGCCTTTCCCTATATATATTAAACATATTTAAACTTTACAGAAACACACAGTCACTGGATGATGTCATCAGTGATGTCATTTGAGATGTCATCAGTGATGTCATCAGTGATGTCACTGACCATGTCATGAGTGATGTAATATGTGACGTCATCAGCAGTGCATTGCGAGGCGCGAGTTATAGTTAGCTGAACTAACTATAACGGGGAATTTCTATGGTTTTGTACGAGTGAAATGTCCAACTAACTATAACTGTCCCTAAAACCTATGGTTTTTTCAGTGAATTTCAAAGGTTTTTTAAATGCTAATTTCTAACTATAACGTGTCTGAAACCTATAGTTTTTTCAGTGAATATATATATATATATCATAAACGTACATGTATGTGGAGTTAAGCATAGTAAAACTTTGCTTCCCCGTCGAAACTCCATAATATTCTTGTCCTCGATACTCTTATCGCAATATTTTGGTCACATGGTATTTCATCTTCCATATTTTGGTCAATCACTCTAGCTCGGTCCGAGGTCCACTTGAATGCTTTAGCCAAAACGAGCCGAGCGACCCAAGGTAATAACTTCAGCAACTATGCTGCACTGATGCTGTCCCTGCTTTCAGATGGCTAGCCTCCCTGTGACTACTCCTGCATATGGTGTGAGTGAGAAAGATTGGAGAGGAAGAGACAGGGAGAGATAATGGGCAAAGGAAGAGTGACAGTGGTTGGGAAGAGACAGGGCATTGAGGGATACCACTGGAACCTAGATGTGGGACGTGGGAAAGAGAAAGAGGGGAATTTGTTATGGGGAGCACTGAAAAATGGGAGAGGAGAGAAAGACCAGAAGGTGAAAGAAATACCATGACAGGCTGGTGTGTAAGAGAGGTAGGTCTGGGTCAGAGTCAGTAGTGTGATGTGACTGACTGTGACTGATTGCACTGCGCCCTGTGAGTTTCACCAGCCTGTCACAGCACAGCCATATCCAAATATGGGTAGTCTGCCTTCCAGCGTACAGCTCTGAGCACAGCCTCTAAACCTCCCAAATCCCTGGTCTGTTACAGCATGACCATTTTTGTGCAGACTCAGATTGTGTTTGAGCCAGGCTGTACCGCTGACCATGCTTTAGCTCAGCTCTTCCCATACATTCTTGCTTACCCACAGGGCCGGACTGGGAACTCAAAGAAGCCCTGGCAATGTTATCTGACCAGCCCCCAGGGGTGGGGGGTGTAAGTGTGAAGCACTGCTGCTTTTGTTACTGGAGGCCAATATTGCAGAACCGCTGCAAAACCGCCTCCCCCCACCATTACAAAACCGGCCCCCACCCTTCCAGCTTCCCAGGGAAACGCCAGGTGCCTGGTACGACCAGTCTGGCCCTGCTTACCCACCTCACATATGTGACTTGTGAGGTCATGCAACAGTTAGTCTAGGTAAGCAGCGTTGGAGCTCCCTGTAAGTCAATCGTCTAGGACACCACCAGCGAAGGGACATAAGATTGCCCTTGTCAATATTAAATAAGACCCCATTACCAGAGGAAGAGAGCAAAAAGGGGAGGAGCACCGAAAAAGGTCTCTTTGTCTTGGGTGCCACAAATCCTCAAATAGCCCTGTATGCAGCAGGTAGCAATGGTTGGTGCTCAGGTGTATAGTGTTTTGGGGCGCTGCAGGTGCTAAGGTGCTGCTGGTCCTAGGGTGGGGCAGCTGCTAGTAAAAGAGTGAAGAAATGCTAGTGTGCGCATACATTAATTCCTAAAGGTGGAGCATTGTCTGGCTTGTAGAATAAACCAGGTCTTGGTTGAAGCAGGTGGTTGGAAGGAATTTGTGTGCAAAGGGTGATTGGGCGGATGTGAGTGTTGTAGCTCAGCAAGTGCTGAGGCAACAGGTGCTAGAGTGCGGCTGTGGTTGTTTGAATAGCTGGTACTGTTTGTTTTACCTTGTGTAGAAAATTGTGTGGTTTGTGCAGCAGCGACCGACACAGGTAAGCGCGGTGGGGCGGGGCAGGGGGGGAAGCCAACAGACAGAATAGGTATTGTTGATTTATTTAAATATACCTATTCTGTCATCTGTTGACTTCCCCCCCTACCGTGCCCTACCCCGCCCCACCGCGCTTACCTGTGCCAGCCGCCGCTGGGTTTCTGCTGCAAGTGCAGCAGCAATGGTGTGTGTAACAGTTAGAGAAGGAGTTGCCAGGGTAGCCGTAGCCCTTTGGGTATTGGTGCATCAATCACAGATGGAAGGGTGCAGCAGAAAATGGTCTGAAGAAGAATATGTTGATGGTGCTGGGTTTGCTGCAGCAGGGTTCATACATCAGTCACCAAGATGGTGCATTAAGTGCTGGTCTTCTGCAGCAGGCACTGGAAATGGTGCAAGCATTATTCCTTGTGTTGTGTTGGTTGCTTATATATCAAGTGCAACAGATGTTCTGAGTACTGAAACAGGTTCATGTGTTTTAGGTGCTGTTTTAATAGGTGCTGGGCTGATGCGACAGGTATTGAGGCTCACAGTTCAGCATACATTTGGCTGGTGGTTGTGAATCTTCCAGTGATAAAGCTGAGTTTGCTGCAGATGTGGTGGTGCTTTTGCTGCTGGCACTGGTGTGGACGAAGATGCACGAGGGCTTGCTGTATAAATCAACAGGCATTAGATTAGTGTTTCACTTTCAGGTGATATGGGTGTGTAGCAGGTAACGTGGTTGGTTCAGCAGATGCTGAATATGGACACGGCCACGGGAAATATGTGATTCTGCTTCGGCGTTTTCTGCATAATTATGAATGTGTTGCACTTGCCACATAATCCATCATCTTCCGCATAATCTGCAGATTTGAGCAACAAAAAAATGGGTTTCTAGGTGAAACGGATAAAACATTACTAAAGTTGATTGATTCGTGTTGCCGCATAGTTGAAGGAGGTTGACTGGACATCTTTCCGTTGCATATTACAGTACTTTAGATGTTAAACGTGTACCAATGAGGTGAAACCTTTTCCCATCAATTTTAAAATGTGAAAAAATGCTAAACTATGAAAAAATACTGTCATAAAATGTCCCGCTTTAGGATGCATAATTTGCCTTTTCTTGCAGCATAATTTAGTCAACCCTGCTGCGCATAATTTGGTCCTCTCCTGCCGCATAGTTCCAGTGGCCCCGAGTATGGTCCTTGAGGTGCAGAGAATAGTGCAACCGATAATGCAGTGTTCATTCACAGGTGGTAGGAGTGGTGCACGGCACCAGAATCCGTAGTGTTGCTTTGCAGCTTCTGGCGTAGGTGCAGGTGTTAAGAAGGAGCTGGTGACTGATAGCTGATGCTGCAGCAAGATCAGGTGCTTCAGCTGCTAGCACGGTACTGCAAATGGTGCATTGGGTGCTTGCATATGTGACCAGGTGCAAGGGGTGGTGCGGGAAGTGCTACAACTGGTGATGGGGTACAGTTAGTAGGTGTTCGGGCAATAGCGGCAGCAGACGCTTCTGTTGTTTTTATAGCCGATGCCTGAGCAGCTTAAGCGGGTCTAGGGTTTTGGCCAACTAGTTAGTTAAATATGCGATGTGGCAAGTACTGAACTTGTTGATCAGAAGGGACCGAGCAGGTTATTCAGCAGGCGCTGGGGTGGTCGATAAGAAGGGTCAGAGCAGAATCTGGCGGTTTGTCGTCTGGTGATGGGGTTGTTGCAGTAAGAGCAGACTTTAGTACAGCAAGGGCTGGTGATATTTTATCAGATGGCGGTCAGTGCAGCAGCCTTCGGGTGGGCGCGGTTGGTTCTTGGCTTGGTGCTGCAAGCGCAGATTTCCTGCAGCCGACTTTGAGCGGATACTGGCGGTGCTGATCAGTCCTGGTGCTCCTGTAGCAGGTGGCGTTATTTGTGCATTAAGCAGTGGTGCTGCAGTCGCCGCTGTGATGAAGAAGTATGATGGGTGCTGCTCCGCAGGCGCACCAGGTGTGGTAGGCGGGTTGTGCTCCCAGCATCGCTTTCGGAGCTGGTGCCGCTGCACCGCTCAGTCCCCTGCAAATGGACTGTCTTTTACACCCTACCTTTCCCAATCCGTTCACCCTGTCCAATAAGGTATCGTAGGCCCCGCCTGAGAATGTTCCCATAGGCTGAAGTATGACGGGTGGGCGGGCCAAGAGAGGTGGGCTCGCGCTGGGCTGCTGCCAGGCTGAGGGAGACTTCAGTCTGCGCGCGGGAGGTGGCGCGAGCTGCTGCCGGCCGGGCTGGGAACGGGCATGTAAGGAGGAGCGGAGCCTAGGAGCTCGTGGAGGACCGCAGCCCGTCAGCGGGAGATGTGACTGGGGCCCCCGGGGAGCCCCTCGGGGGGCGCACAGCCGGGGATGCTCCGGAGCTGGAGGGGGAGCCCTGCGGGGGCACTGGGACTATTGCTGGGACTAGGAGTGCTGGCGCTGAGCTCAGCCGCCGCCAGAGGTAAGATACGGGGTGGAGGTGGGGTGGTATGCTTCTGAGCCCCTTGCCCATCCGTGCTGAGGAACCCATGTGCCTCTACCCTCCATGTTCGTCAGTGTCCGGCTTTATGTGTATGCGCTCTGTGTCCCTGCAGCCCTTGCCCTTCTGTGCCCCTGCATCACAGCCTCACCTGTGCCATTGCTACCAAACTGCCCGATGTGCCCCTGCATTGCATACCGCCCTGTGCGCCATGCCTTCCTATACTCATTTACACACCCTACAGGATTCTAATCGCCTATCCACGCTGTTCTGTAGCACATACATCCATCCAAAGTGAGCTCCTCACCCAGTGCCTCTCTGTGACCCTGCACCCCATGCCGTCTCTGTCGGTCATGTGTCACGCTCCTTTACCCCATGAGTCTCCATGTCCCTGCGTCCCATGTCCCTCGCTTCTTTACATCCCCTGCCACTCCATACACCCTCATTCCATGACCCCTGTGACCTTTTACTCCATGTCTTTTAATGTCCCTTCAATCATGCCACCTGTTTCCACGGCATCCAATACCAATCTGTGCCCCTTCATTCCGTGACCTCTGTGCCTCTTCATTCCCTGTCCCTCTGAGCCGCTTCAACCCATACCCCTCTCTGCCCCTCAACTCAACCCTCGGTTCACTCAGGACCCCTTACCCCAACTCCTCTGCAGCACAAGATAGGCTGAACCTAACTCTAGTCTTCTCTTAAAAGACGATCAGTTCCAGCTCCGTGTCCCTCCAGAGACCTCCCTTTACTCGCCAGTGTCACACACCCTCTACAGTCTACACAGCATCTCACTCCTCCCACGGCACCCTAGACCCCCATAACTCAAGAGAACCCTTCAAACTCTCCTACAGCATTGAGACACCTTGACCTCCGCTGCAGCACTCGAGCCCCTGAACCCATCGCCAAAGAGTCTCCTCTCAACCCCACCTGCAGAACCCGAGATGCCCCAATCTCCCAAAATCACCCAAGAGAGCGATTCAGTCCTTCCTGCATCCCCCAAAGACACCCACAGTGAATCAACACTGCATGCAGCACCCAAAGGACTCTCTTAATCACCCCAACCTTCCCAGTGCACCCAAGAGACACGTTCAAACCCTCCTACAGCGCCTAGAAGACCCTCTGGACAATATCCCCTCAAGCATCTGAGAGATGCCGATAAACCTTTCGACAGCTTGGTGGGCTCCATGGGCTAAATACTTCCGCAGCACCCCAAGATTGCGATGCCAGAACACGTCAACAGCACTCCAATCCCAACCTCATTCGATGGTCCTAAGCGCTTCCTCGCACTGACATGCATCACGGAGCTCCTCACGCCAGCCCAGTTCAGCATGCCAAAGACTCGCACCTAGTCCTCGCGTGCCTCTCAATGATACACAACACCTGACATGCTGCAGCAATGTGAGATTCACTCACCCCAGCCCCAACCAGTGCCCCCCTCCCCGGGGGTATCCTAAGAGATCCCCCCACCCCCCCAACCATCCTGCAGAAGCCCCTTGTAGGGACCCCTCCCAAATGCCTCAGTGCCTTTGCTGAATCACATCGGCATCCCATTTAACCTCCCCCCCTAGGTTTACTAATCCCAACAGCTCCGCGTGAGCACCATAGAATGATATGACCAATGACAGTTTCCCCGACCTGAGCATTCACTGCACGCCACTGTGAACAACCATAGTGCTTTGCAAAGTGCTTCGTTGCCACTTTCTAAGCACCCCTGATGTCACTACTCAGCACTCCACTCTGAACACCCCTTGTATTTTATGGTCCCAGTGTCAGCGTGTGTAGCGCCCTGAGATCGGCGTCAGGGCACGGTCTACGAGCTTTAGAGATAGCGCCCACGAGCCAAGTGTCAGCGCCCTAGCACCACAGTCTCGCCTGCCCTGGCAGCTTGGTTATGTGCCCAATAGCACTGCGTAAAAGTACCTTAATACCAGCAGGATTGGCAACCGGGATCACCGCCCGGCAGCACGGAGTATCCATGGAGTGATGCCAGCCTCGCCCATCCCCTTGGTAGGGTATCAATGGGGAGCTGTGGGCATAGCCAAGCAGACTGCTAGTGTCCTCGGGGCAAATACTCCTACCCCCACCTGAGAATCTCTAAAACAGAGACGCAGCCCTCGGGAATTGTGTTTGAAAACACCTAAGGCCAGCGCCAACTACTGTGGTCAAGCACCAGTAGCGCCTTAAGGTCAACAGCTAGGCCCCCTATAGCACCTTCATTTTAGTACCAGGGCCCACTATGGCACCTTTGGGCCAGAACTGATGACTTAATTGAGCTAACGTGTAGCTCCTATGGGTTAGTGCCTAGGGCCCAGTGTGGCCCATATATCTCCTTAGGGTCAGCTTCTAGGACGCTAGTATTTTTCTCTATAGGTCCTGAGAGTCAACACCTAGGACCTTAGTGTATTTCTATAGATCCTTACGGTCAGCACTTGGGAATCCAGTGTATGCACTATAGCACCATAGGGTCAGCGTCTCGGACCTCAGTGTGAGTGATCACCTATATAGGGTCAGTGCCCTATAGCACCAATAGCTGACTAGGAGCATAGTGCACGTACCTATAGCTACAAAGGGCCGTCTCTTGGGTCCCCATTACATGCAACTATAACATCCCAGGGTCATACCTCCGGGCTCTGTGTGCGCACCTTCAGATCCTGGGGGGAGGGTCACCCCCCAGGACCAATCATAGGCGCATCATCTCGGAACCCCCAGTGTGTGTGCACTTATAGTTCTTTCGGGTCAGCGCCTTGGACCCCAGTGGGTGCACCTACAGCACCAACGCCCAGGACCCAAGTGGGTGCGCCTACAGTACTTTGACACCTGCGCCCAGGACCCCAGTGTGTGCAGCTATAGCACTCTGACACCGGCGCCCAGGACCCCAGTGTGTGCACCTAAAGCACTTTGACACCAACGCCCAGGACCCCACTGGGTGCACTTACAGTTTTTTCGGGTCAGCGTCCAAGACCCCAGTGGGTGCAGCTACAGCACTTTGACACCTGCGCCCAGGACCCCAGTGGGTGCGCCTACAGCACTTTGACATCTGCGCCCAGGACCCCAGTGGGTGCAGCTATAGCACTTTGACACAAGCGCCCAGGACCCCACTGGGTGCACTTACAGTTCTTTCGGGTCAGCGCCCAGGACCCCAGTGTGCGCACCTACTGCTCCTTAGGGTCAGTGCCCAGAAGCCCAGTGTTTGCACCCTATGGTCAGCACTTCGGCCCGCAGTATGTGCACCTACACTTCCTTAGGGCTAGCGCCCAACACCCGGGTATTTGCACATGTTGTTTCTTAGGGTCAGCACCCCGAAACGTAGTCTTGGCCTTTGCCCGGATAGCGCCCTGTCGGGATAGAAATGTAGCGCCATATATTCCGATTCATTCACAGCATAGCTCGATCACACTCCTTCTAAGTTGTGGTGTGGTGTGAATGGCCGGTGTTGGTGTGTGTCGGCAGGGGGTGAAAAAGAGGTGAGGGGAAGAAAGAGGGTTAATCAGGTGTAAAAGAGCACCTGCGGCAAGTAAAACTGATTAAAAGCAGATTCGAATGAATCATTTAAGTCCAGTAAGAGGGACCTGCAGGATTTCGCAGACTGCTCCCTGCGCCTCTCTGAAGACTGGCGCCCAGCTCGCCCATGCCAAAAGCCAGCCCTGCGGATCAGCATTGAGAGCAGGGCTGAGCAGTGCGGACGCCGTAGACGTAGTCACTGCCTAACATCACATGCGGGGCAGGTCCCTAAGAGCAACGCCCAGACCCCCAGCCTGCTACCCCGCTAACGATCAAGCGTCTGTGCCGTGCAGGCGTGCACCCCGGTCTGATTAACTCTAGCACCGGTAGCATTCACTGCACCCCTCGGATAACACCCCGAGACAATCCAAAACCAGAGCACCCCTCGAGCACTCGAGCCGGCACGTAGGATCCATGCCTGCGACCCCACAGCGCCAAGAAGACCTTCGCGAGCAGCCGAGGTTCAGCGTCAGTGCACCCGGACTAGGGTCCGCGGCTCCCACACCTCAATCACTCACGAGCATCCTAGAACCATAGGGTCCGCGCCGAGGTTCCCAGGTGGCCCTTGCAGCCCCCACCAAGAACCGTAGTGAGAGCGCACTAAGCCCTACACACAGAGCTGCATTCTGACCACTCCTCGCACCTTCGTTGTAACCCCTCACCTAAACTGAGTACCCCTAACCACACATCGGGGTTCAGTGCGAGTCTCGGGTCCCTCCGAGCTCCCGCAGAAGACCCTCTTTTACCTATTCTGCTGCACTCACATTATCACAGATATTACTTCATAGATCCTTGACCTAGGGTACCAAACCCCTCAGCCAGACCCTTCATTCGTGGCTGCAGCTGGCGTCACGCTTTCAATATCAGGGTAGCATGTTCTTCCCGCCCCCTATAGCGCCCACACTAGTCCCCCTCCCCACCCCAAAGAAAAACACCACCACGGAATGCGAACCATGGCGACAGCTCTAATTTCATGTGATACATCAATGCTATTATTTTATATTCTATCATAAAAAATCCGCCACCTTTTATGAGGGCTAGTGCCTTCGAAGCTATCTCAGTTTGGGAGCTATATGGAAAGCATGCTTTGTTGCCTATGTGTGTGCATTATCACGCTCCGCAGAGTGGTGGATACTACTCTCGAAAATATCGCTGTTATAAGAAAAAAAATGTACATTCTCTATTCTACGATTTACATTCTCTGTGCAGAGCTCTGATGCTGTTCCTTTCCAGGCGCGACTACTTCATTTCGTCCTGCTTTGGCACTTTGCATTCTGGCATTTTCCCTGAGTGAATGCCGGACTGCAAGTCCCACAATGCATAGAAAATGACAGGAATGGATGCGGTCTTCACTTCTGGCAAGAGGCGCCTCGAGACGCCTACCTCTGTGGCAGAAATAACATGGTTAAGGACCGAGATCTGTGGTTTATCCTGATCACGGTGTGATTCCTTGGGGGGTGTCTCTGCTCTCACGGTTCCCTGGGACCGCCCCCTCCCGGTAGTATTCCTCCCCTACGTTTCTGGGCCCCTTGCACCTGCTCGACAGACAAATGGATGTGTCTGTGGGTCCCAGAGGGGGTTGGCAGGTGTTGTTAGACACCAGGAACCACAGCACCTCCCTGGCCCCACCGTCACCATCTCGGAAATAGTATTTCGTATCGCCACGTACAGCTCTGCATCGCCTCTATAGCATCGTGTTCACGCTAGTGTTTTGTGCACCGCAGGCACGCGCTTGTAAACATGAAGCGGGGCTTCAGGGCACTGGAGAAGTCTGCCACACTCGGAGGCATACATGCACTTGGGCATCTCCACTAGAGGCAGGCTGGGTGCGGTGCCGATGTTTCCCTTTCTAGTTGTGTTTATTTGCATGCCTGATTTTTGAAGCGGGGTCGCCTGAAATGCTACAGCTGAATGACATGGCGGTGGTTTCTGTCACGTTATTTGATGGCAGAAAGGTAGCAGGTGCATTCCCATAGCCATAGGGAACATCGTTTGTATAGCTGAAGAAAATGACTGGGGCAGCGAACCGTTGGGGATGTTGTGGTCGCCGGCGTTTTATGGGCAGGTTGGTGGATTTAGTGGGTGGTTATGGTTGGTACCGTGGGTATTTGCAGCCGTTCTATGGGTGGTTTCAGGTATTCTGTTGGTGGTCCGGAGCATTCTGCTTGGGCCGCCCTGGAGCCCTTTTGGTGGCGGGGTGCGTGTATAGAGTGGGTACTGGGGATGTATAAACTATATGTGGGCAAGTCAACAAAGAAAAGGAAGAGCTCCAGCAGAGCTGAGCCAAGGGTCTGTCCCGGATCTTAGAACCCGTGCACGAGCTGAGCCCTGAAAATAATATGTAAATCATACAATAAACATCACGTCAAATAGGATAACATTTCTTCAAAATTGAAAAAAAAAGTGTATTTCTTTAACATGTGGAAGCTTTGACATTAGTAGGGCACGTTATAGCACTGCAGTGAAAAGTACTTATTAGAAGTGATAGTTTGTATAACTGGTAGTCTGAACTCATATTTGAAAGTGTTTTTATATGTGATAATGAAGAAAAAAGAGTTTTAGCAAAATGAAATATTTGCCTAAGATCACAATTTACACGGAGGATTCGCAATGTATTCAGGTTTTATGGTTTCACTTTGTACAAACAGCCAGTAAATCTCCATTTATTTGTCTTTACTTATTTTAAGGCTTTGTTTTCACCTCCTAGTGCATTTTTCTGTAGTTTTTAAATATAGGGCGAACTCGACGGAAGGCTGAGCATTATACATGAGTCCCAGTTACATTACACAAGGTCATGTGCATTGTTCGTAGGCACGGGAAATGAAGTAATTTGCTGAGAATGTCAGTATGTTGAAATGATTCCCCAGTTCTCCAGTTGGCAGCTCAGGCCGTTACGCCACGTCCTGGGTTAAGGGAGGGAGGCAGGCAGAAGTAACATGAAAGTTCGGCTCCTTATGGGCTTGAGGTTCCAACAGGACCTCGAGCTGAGCCAGAGCCAGGCTTCAGGCTCGAGCCTGGCGCCAGGTTTCAGTGGCCCGCCCACCTCTGTGTATAAACTGAGCAACGGACACAGTGTGATGTTTCCAGGGTATATTCTGTGGACATTTGTGGCACATTTAACCTCTATTTTGGGTGCACTTTGGTGTCGTCGCATATTGTTGGCGCTCTCTTACGTTACCTGCGGATTGTGTGGCACTTTGTTAGCAGTGAAGTGCGTTCAAGTGGTGGATGCAGAATCTTTAACAGGGCTGTATCCTGCAGGGAGCAAGGCATGTTTCCATGGTAGTTTTCGGAGCCTTTTGTGATGGGTCATTTGTGGCACCCGTGGCACATATTTGGTACCATTCTGGGAGTAATATATAGGAGGCTGGTCTCATCATCTGTGCTAGGCTGGCACATTCTGCAGATGGTTAGGGCACAGTCTATATGGGTTTGTGTACATTATGTGACTGGTAAGTTGGACATCATGATCGGCAAGTTCTAATCTCTATGAGAGGGTGCTCAAGCAATCTAGTGGGGAGACAACACAATATGTGACCAGCAGTAGCGGCCCGTGTAGGACGTGCTTGCCAGGCGGTGACGTGGGGCGGGGGAGGGGCAGGGTGGGGGTAGTAAACACCGGAATACGGACGAATGCAGGTAAGTAGACAATTAAATCAATAAAGCGAATTTCGTTGCGCGCGCTGCATCGCATTTGCCGATGCAGCGCGCAACGAAATTCGTTTTAGTAATTTAATTGTCTGCTTACCTGCATTCATCCGTATTCGGTGTTTACTACCCCCACCCTGCCCCTCCCCGCCCCACGTCACCGCCCGGCAAGCACGCCCTGCATGGCCGCTACTGGTGACCAGCAAGTTGGACCTTTGAGAGGCAAGGCACAATCTCTGGGAGAGGTCACTGAATCAAACGAATGGGCCGGTTGACACATTATGTGCACTGGGCGTCATTGTGAAATGGGGGCCCCTTGAAGGGTTAGGAGCAGTGCTTAATTTGAGCCGGTGGTTTCCGGTGCTCGGCACCAGCACTTAATTGTCATCATCGGCACCTATGGCAGGCCACCTATTTAGAGAGCAGCATAAGAGAAGTTATTTATAAATTCAATATTCATTGAAAATGACTAATACCTGCCACCCAAGCCATTATAATAGATTTGGTTGCCTGGAATAGACTGAATTCTCAAACTTGTAGGAGTGTGATGGCTAGTAGGAGTGCTTGTAATGTCATTGGCAGGGGTAATGGGTGGGACGAGCTGCAGTGGCCCTATGACGAGGGCCCTGGCACTTATTTGTTTTACAAATGAAGCACTGGTTATGAGGCCATGAAGAATTGGGGCCTTAATGCACCGCAGGGGCCTGTGTTACGCCCCTGTCTGCAAGCGTTCAGGGTGCTTTATGTGGTAACATTGGGTGTTTTCTATGGTGGCGTTGGCCAGCAATTTTTAAGAAACTGTAGTGAATTTCTTTGACGGTTGTAGAGCATTGGGGTAGAGTCCCATATTGACCCACATTTATTTAGCTGGCTATAAAACATCCAGAGGAGTCATTTGTGTGGACATGTGGGGTAAATGTGTGTGTTTATTCACAGACAAATTTATGGTTGGCTTGGAGCATTGCATGGACACTTTGGAATACTCTGGGCAGGCTCGTTTTCTGTTGGCAGTTGGGCCCATTTTATAGGTGTTTGGGTGCACTGTACATGCAGCAGAGTAGGCTGCGGGCAATCAGCTGTATTCTTTGGGAGCCGTGATTCGTTCTGTAGGTGGCCAGCACTCGTTCTAATGGGTTATTCGAGATCATTTTGGTATTTCTGAAGATGCTGTCTGTATGTGTGCAAAGTGTCCAGTAGGCCTAAATCCCGAGAGGCGCTTCAGATTTTAGTTGGAGACTCTTGACATAAGTTGTGGGGGTCTTTTGGTGCATTCTCTGGAAAGCCCTATCATCTTCCATGGATTGGTGTCTGATTTGATGTGCAATAAGAGTGTATTTGCTTAGTAACATATCATTGGGGGCTAATGAGACGATATGTTGTGGCAGTCACTTTTCATTCTGAGGCTAGGCATAATGTCTGTATTTGACCAGGGAGCGTTCTGTTGATAATAAGTTCATTTTGTGAACATTGAGGGACAGTCTGTTGGCAGAGTGCAGCATTCGTGCATTCTGTGGATGTGAGGGTGCTTTTCATTGGTAGTCAGATGCATTTGGTGAGCAGATGGGTCAATCTGGCTCACAGTGAGATGTTTTTTGGCTGATAGTTGTACAATTGGAGGACAATTGTGCATTCAATTGGCAGTCAGGTTGCATTTTGCTGGCAATCAGACAATTTGCGACTAGTCTCATTGTACGTAATGGAAGTTAGACTGTATTAAGTATGTTTCAAGTTGTATTTAGTGGGCAGAAGCAACCTTTTTTGTGGGAGGTGGAGTTGGATTCTGGGGATATGTTTGCGCTCAAAGGCAGTGTCAATATGCTGTGCCGTACGTCCGTCTTTCCAAACAATGATCAGCCCACATAGTGTGGGAGTTCCTATTTGTTATGGTATGCATTGCTTTTGCAGGCAATGGTTTGTGCAATGGTCCACACAGACCTGGGAATTAAATGCCTTTAGTCGCACGAGCTTGTCTTTGTCCTTTTGGAGCAGATGGCTGTCTATTGTGATTGGAAATACGTTTTTTGGTAGGAATCGGAGATTAAAAGTCCACGCAGAAGTCTTTCTAAAGGTCAATGGAAGAAGCTCTCTAAGGCACTCTGTTTTCACACGGTGTGTTGAGTGTGAAGTCGACCTACTTATCTGCAGTCACTAACAGAAATAGTTTGCTATTTTTTTTTATCCAGGAAATGGCTCTAAATGCTTACAATGAATACAAAGTAAGTAGCTGGACGAAACATATATTGAGAACGAGACAGTTTATTTTTTCAGAGCAGCATTATATTATATGTGGGTTTTTGTAGAGGTGGGTGAGCCAACAAATTACCATGGAGAGCTGAGCCAAGCCATGGATCTGGCTGGGCTCTAAGAGCCCGTGCGCGAGACGAGCCCTGAAAATAGCTGGCATCTAAATCATGCAACAAACATCATGTAAAAATATGATTGTCTCTCTAAAACTAAACAAGGTATACCTTTAACATATAGTAGTCTTTCACTTTTAATACCAATGGTTTATGATTTGTTTTTAATTATTGGCACATAATGGTAGACTGTGAGTGGCAGGCAGAAGCCACAATAATGCTCTGCTCATATTGGCTCGAGCGCAAAAGAGGACCTAGACCTGATGCAAAGCCTGGCCTCTGGTTCGAGCCTGGCTCAAGCCTCGAGTGGCTCGCCCATAGTGCTTAATTTGAGCCAGTGGTTTCCGGTGCTCAGCACCGGCACTTAATTGGCAGCAGCGGCAATTATGACAGTCTGCCACATGGTGGGCTGCTTGTCTGATTTAGAGTGAGCACAACAACAGTTGTTTACTAATTCAATATACATTATGTAAGCACCTTACTGGCTCCTCCTACCCTTTACAGGCTCCTCCCTCCCATGTACCTTTTCTATCCCTCCACTATCCTTCTCAATCCAAATAACTGACTAACCTATCAACCACTCATATTACTTTCATATTTTCACTATACTGATTCGCCACTAATCCTTTATGGGGTCTGGAGTAGTGTGCTACTTGCCGAAAAAGCACTTCGACGCCTCGTCAGGAGTAGTAAGCGCTATATAAATGCAATTACAATACAATACAAATAAAAATGACTATTACCTGCCGCCCATGCTAATCTTATAGCTTTGGTGGCCTGGAATAGTCTGAATTGTCACACTTGTAGGAGTGTGATGGTTAGTAGCTGGTGTGGTACTGTCACTGGCAGCGCTGGCAGGGGCAATGGGTGGTGTAGGCTGGAGTGGCCTCCTGATGATGGCCCTGGCAGTTAATTTTTACAAATTAAGCTCTGCTCGCTCACCTCTACTTCATTGTGCCCACTTCGTAATGCTACACCTGTGAAACACTTCCCAAGGAGATCAATGCATTTCATAGCTCCACCGGGGGAGCTGGTCTTCCCTCAGTGCCACAAGCACTGTAAGCATGGGAACAAAACACACCCCAGAGGTGGCTGCACACAACATCAACAAAGTGCTTCTATGTTGAAAGTGCGTTGGGCCTGCAGCTGACACGAAGGGCTCTCCAAATCAGCTCTGGTTATTAGTATCCTATTAATAATGCAGCACTTGTACACGCCTCGCTTCCTTGGCAGGATCCCAAAGTGCTTTTACGACAGCTGAAACAATTTATTATCTCGGAGTTCCAATTGATCCTCGTTTAATCTTCTTCGGAAGGACACCAGTGTGAGCTCACCTTGGCAGCCGAGAGCCGGTGCCCCTCGGGTGCCTGCGCCGTTTCCCACCCTGCTCTGCTGGCTCCCTCCTAACGCTGACATGCAGCCACTCTTTCACATGGCTTCGCAGGCCTCATTTCTAGCTGTTGTCGCTCACCGGAAACAGAACTGTGTCTGAACGGAAGTTAATGAGGTATGTCTTATTTTTGAATAACAGTGTTGCTTACTGGCAGCCATTTTAAGAAATGTTGGCATCACTAATACAGGATGGCACCCACCACTAACTCAAGACCAAATCGAATTTTGCCAACTTTTATTTTGTGTTCCGGATTTTCTGCAGATGCGAAACCACCTGTTTCAGAGTGGAAAGGGCGGAGCACCACATGAAATTCAATTTTCGTCACTGGACTGGTGCACTTGTGTTCGCTCTTCCAGCACTGGAGGTCACAAAACATTGGGCATCTGAGAAGGGCGACGTGTACGCCGCATGGAAAGTAGGGCGTTGTGACCGCCTGGTTATAATGGCAGAGTATGTAAACAATCGCTGGACAAGACATCCCTGGGCGGCTTTGTCCTGTAATTAACTCAGGTTCCGCATTTTGATATGAAGTCTCACGGGAACTCATTTGCTGGTGCCAATGTTATGCACATTTGTGTGACATTGTGATGGATCCTTTGACCTTTAGCTGTGCAGAGTCAAATCCATAGATTGTTGGATTGAAGGAATGAGAGTCCTTCTCCCTAAAGCTACCATTGCTACGTCAGAAAGTCTGTGGAATCCACTGGCCTTCGGCCAGTTAATATAGTTAGAAATACTGCCATATATAAAGGTAGCGTTGGAGATTTTAGGTGGACCCCTCCTTCACTAGGCCTCCAGGCAGAATAGGCTACCCAGAGGAGGAGATGGCGAGAGACACATGCCAACAGCTCTTGAATGATCTAAGACTAATGCCAGGGGGCATTATCAGTCTTAATTGTCAAGCTCTTTTTGAGCATCCTAAAAAGATGTTAGGGAATTTTATTTTGCATTCATGAACTTCAGTGCAAAGGTTGTTTTTCTTCATGAAATTAAAGCCACATTTAAAAATAAACCAAAGGGTTGATAAGGCAGTATTGAGCACCACAAGAATGTTCAGTGCTATTTTGTCAGCATGGTTGCAGACACAGGTGATCTGCCTCTGTCTTGCGTTAAATAACATGTATTGGCCAAGTTGTTGCCTATTCAACCAGGAGACCAGGCTAATACTTATAGCGCCACCCCTTCTCCAGACAATCTGTCCTTGGACGATTAGATTTATTTCCCTTCTTCACTTATTTCATTCCTCCTTAAATGATAATTTCTTAAAATGATTAAATATGACAATTACATACTATATAAAACAGTACCGACTTTGCAGTCAAAGGCTGCTTTTTTGTAGAAAAGGTAAAAAAAATATTGCTCTTTGTTCAAATATAAACCTGCAGGCACTGCGCACATCTTTTTGTTGTAGATCAGGCAATTTGTGTGGGAATCACGTCTCAGTTTGCTGGAAACAATTGCTACTGCGTAGGGAATGATCTCGCCTGTGGGCGTTACCTGCAAATCCTTTTCTTCCACTTAGTGTAGAGGGACTGGGTTCACATCCGCAGGCTCCTCTGATGCAGTCATGTGGGCACTTGCTCTGAAGGTTCCTCCACACTGTTGCACTGACTTGGGCTATAACAAATTCTTCTGTGTTATTTGCAAGTCCAGATCAAACTAAGGGGGTTATTTAGAGGTTCGCGGATAGGTCATCCAATTGGCAGATGTCACATCCACCCTATAGAAAGTGTCCAAGGGTGTACACTCTAAGAAGGGCGATTGGGACAACTTCCAAGTTTTAGCAGATGTGCCACATCTGCCAAAGTTTAAATAACCCCCTAAGAATGTGATGCGCTGTATAAGAAGTTATTGTTAGTTTTCTTGCAAGTAGCTTCAAAGGATAGACGTTAGATGAATATAGTCTAGTTAAAGTTACTTCCTGGGTCAATGCACCTGCTGCAGACCTTTCCTTGGAATCTGTTGATCATAGGTTCAGATCTCAGTAGAATAGACTTTAATTATAATACGCCATTGGTTCATAAACTGATTAATCTTCAGTTAACAATGGAGGACAAACAGCTGCTGCTTCTGGAACCACGACTCTCTACACCATAAACCCTCAATCCCCCAGGCTTCCAATGGCTGCCATGCTGCCACAGAGACACTGTCAACCCTGAGCATCAGTAGGCCCTGTATCAAGTCATGCATATCAGTAGCCTTCCCGTGAGAAGATGCAGACTTCCCTGCCAATATGTCATCTCTGATTACAGCAAGAAGGTGGCCTGTATGGACACCTTTGTTGATGATGAAAGAGCGCGGCTGCAGAACGCTCCTCAGCAGAACAAGATGGATACAACAGTACCAGAAGTTGAAGCTGTAGGAGAAGGTTGGCCGATTTATGTCTGCTGGTGCAGGGTTTATTTGCGCTGCCCTAGGAGGCAGGACATCTGCTAAAACACTGAAAATCTTTACTCAAAGCAGCAATGGTGTGTTGTGTCATGGCAGACTGGCAAGTGTGTTGTGCCATGCAGTGCTTAATTTGAGCCGGTTCTTTCCGGTGCTCAGCACCGGCACTTAATTGGTTTCCGGTGCTCGGCACCGGCACCTAATTGTCAACACCATACTTAGAACAGTCCACCACATGGTGGCGCTGCTCGTCTAATTTAGAGATGAGCAGAAAAACTGTAGTTTAGGACCACAATATACATTAAAATTGCTATTACCTGCCTACCCAGCCATTCCTTCAGCTTTGGGGACTTGGAATAATCTGAACTGTCGCATTTGCATGCGAGAGAGATGGTTAGTAGATGTTTTGGCAGCGATGACAAGGGCGATGGGTGGTGCAAGCTGCAGTGGCCTCCTGGCCAGAGCCCTGGCACTTAATATTTTACAAATTAAGCACTAGTGCCATGGCACAATCTCAGAGGGGCTATCACCTACTTACATAGTGATCTGGGTGACACAATGAGTACCTTTCAATTGGGTAATGTTAATAGCTCTCATTAAGTGGTAAAGATATGAATGCATGAATTAATTAATTGTATTGGTTTGATTAATTGAAATCATTACAAAAAATACTCCCAACACTAAATAAATAAACAGTATAAATTAAACTTCCGGAGTTACATTAAAAAATACATTTGACAAATACATCAGTTGTAATCTATAAAAACAAGCCAGTGCATTTAATGTGCATGAGAATCGGTCTAAAGTGGTAAACATCGGCGCGGTTTAGTCTACTTGACCAGTCTTTGCTTACATTCTGAATTTCTGTGTCTAATTTAATACAGACTTAGTCAAAATTGTATACTTTCTCAGTGCCACTTACAGTCTCTTGCCACTCTCTCCCAAGCAGTCACTCCCCCTGAATAGGTACAAGTGGCATCTGTGACTATACACTCACTCCACTAAAGGAATTCACATGCATCTCGGTCTCTCTGATAGGCCTGCACTTGCTTTCTGCTGAAGCCTGCAGAACATGCAAATCCTTATTCAAAACAAACAAGATAACAACCAGCACACTATATTGCCTGGTCCAAAAATGAATGCCTTAAAGAAGGCAAACATAACTTAAGACATCTTAATATAAGTAGATTTGAAATTTAGAAATGCAAACAAGAGCAGGAAACAAGCCTTCTCAAAGTATGCATCCAGAATCTGGAACAAGTCCTCTCCACACAAATTAGGCTCACTCTTGCACTACTTGATGTGATAGTGGGACTTAAAGCATATCTCTTTAAGAAAGAACTCATGTGCCACCAGTAGGGATCCTACAGTGTCAGCGCCTAACATGAGATATTTCTTCCGCTTCCACTTATAAGCACAAAATCAAATCATTTCCTAAACCACCATGCATGCTCTCTCGCTCCTTAGCTACAAATGTGATATGCAAGTCTCATTCAGAATATCAATCAATACCACTTCACAATGGTAACTTTGGGTAGTAAGACTCGCTATTGGACGATTCTTAAAAAGATTACCGCAGCAAAATGTTTAGGTGTGAAATTTATAAGGCATGCCCTTTTTTTACCAATTAAACAACTTTTAAACCTGTCAGTCTAAGAGGTAAACCCTCTATGCATTTTATGTGTTAATGCATGGATCTTTCTCCTCAAGAGCTAAGTGGAACTAATTTGTGTCCTTAACCCCTTGGGTGCTCATGACGGCTCCACGCCATCATGAGTCACGGTAGGCGTGTGCTCATGACGGTGTGGAGCCGTCATGCCGCTGCCGCTCCGCCCACGCGGGACTAATTCCCCGCCTGTGCGGGCGAATTAATGAGTGGGCGGGGTCATGACGGCACCACGCCGTCATGAGCACACGCCGCCCGTGACTCATGACGGCGTGGGGCCGTCATGCGCACCGAAGCGCCACGCCCACCCCCTAGCCCCCCCACGCCGCGGTGGAATTCGCGGCGCAGGGAAGGGGTTAACAGAAACCTAACTGGAATGCTAGCCTGATTTCCATCCTCATTGACTGACGGTCTTGTTGCTCATTCCCACTGGGATGAGTAGCTTTCAACGAGATTGCCAGTAATGTGGAATAAAGCGACAGTTAAGGTAATAGTGGCTACCCTACTAAAATATACTTCAGTTGAGGGTTGGGGGCAATGTGAACTGTGGAGAAGTGAAATGTTTAGGCCTGTCCTCTTGAAAACTGCCCTCTCCAAATTTATCTTGAAGTGAGGCCTAGTCAGACACTTAAGATAGAGTTTGGCTCTTCAATTTGACTCTTACTGTGGGCTCATGTCCTCATGGTGGGCATATTTTGGACGTCTGGTTATCTCCGGGGTGTAGAGGGGGGTTTGATGGCTGCTAGATGATCGACTGGTTCTTCACCACCAGGTTTGGGCATATGTACTATATTTAACCCTGCTACACTCAGTGTACACAAACCCCAAGTTAGCTGGAACCCACTAAGGGTGGTTACTAATGCTCTATAAAACTCCAAATACAAATAAGTAATTGAGATTAGTCTATATTATTATGAACACCTGGATCCAAGTAAGCTAGTTTGGCCAAAACAATTGTCACCATGTACCTGAAAAGTTAAATAAGGATCGAAGATGTTCAAAAACAGTACATTGGATACCAATGTGTTAGTATTTGAAAACTCATACTCGATTAAGAGCCTCGATCTGGGACTGGTGAAGACTGCCCCATTAAATGGTGTAAGCTTATCATTTATTTGTGTGTTTCATTCTACTATCGTAAAAAAAACAATGCATGTATCAAAAGCCAGTATTTGTCTGGGTCACCATGACACATGACAAAGCCTCCAATATAATGATCAAATTACAAGAAATATATATATCGCTCTGATCTCAACAGGTTCCCTGGATAGAGGCCCCACCAGCTACCATCATCCTTCCTTCCTATGGTTCAGCGCAGACTCCCAGGTGAGAGTCTCCTTTCTGACAGGGGCTCCGCCACCATGGTACCTTCCTGTACTCTCGTTGAGAGTGGAGGATATGGACACCTATAATTTTAAAACGTAGATGAACATGCCGGGAGTTTGAGGGAGGACGAAGAGTATTCATGTGTGGCTCTCCCCTGACTCCAGTCCTCCCGGACAGCTAATTCATTGATCAGAGAACAGGGACAGTGGTCGTGGAGGGGCATGCAGAACTTAAAATTGTAGGTGTGCTAGTTACCAACACCTAGGTTGTTTTACGCATTAGCGGCAAAATTACAGCTTAGGCAACTCCAGCTTCGGACTCATGTTTGATGATGTCACACACACGGAACCGCTTCCTATTATGTCCAGCCACTTGCCATTATATGTATTTATTTACGAGTTTTATCTAGTGTTATAATCATTATATGTGCTTAGTTATACGTTTTATCATGTGCTGTTTACTTTCCCTAATGAAGTAAAGTCAGGGTGCTCAGTGTGGTGCAGTTCTTCTGTTTCAAAACTGACTACTGATGAGATGCAATTGTGTGGGCCTAAAAATTCGACCTAGCCTCAATTAGGGAAAGAGTACTGCGCTTTTTTGGGCAGATCTTTCAAACTCACAGAACCTGTCAAATCGCCTCTGAAGGTAATACGGTCCCCGGAGGTTGTTCAGCCTACATCAGGAAGAAATCTTTCACAGACTGCAGATATTACCAGCGCGGGGCATTTTTCTTCTGACAACGTTTCCGAGTGTTCCCCTCATGGCAGAGACTACGACCTTGGCTGCCTTTGACATTGCTCATTTGAAGACCTGTCCCACCAGATTATCGCTTGCTGACCATCTAATGCCCAGCTCTACTTGTATCTGAAATTTAATTGGCAAATTCCAGTCACTAATCAAATTTCATAAAAAATATTTGAGCTAAAGCAACATCCAGGGTACAGCCAGATTGGATTCTGTACCTTCTGAGTGTGGCTATGAAGCCAGGGGAGGATATTTATTTTACGTGGCAATACAGGGCATCAAATGGCTGCTGCGTGCTGCAGGAGGGACTGGAGCCATAACTCAGAGTAAATGGAAGGTGCCAACCGCAGAACCAGGCCCTGCTGCCAGTTTCAGAGATATGGACACAGCCGTGTTCCGGCCTCGAGCTGACACAAAGCATTTCTATCCCTTCAAGTTGAGGCATACAGGCACAAGCCAGCGATGCATGAACTCGGCAGAAGGAAATTGCTGAGCAAACGTGTGTGTATGTGCATGTGAGTGCATGTGAATGTGTGTGTGTACGTGTTGTGTATGTGTGTGTGACTGCATGTGAATGTGTGTGTATGTGTGTGTTTGTGCATGTCAGTACGTGTGTGTGAGTGCATGTGAATGTGTGTGTGTGAGTGCATGTGAATGTGTGTGTGTACGTGTTGTGTATGTGTGTGTGACTGCATGTGAATGTGTGTGTGTACGTGTTGTGTATGTGTGTGTGACTGCATGTGAATGTGTGTGTATGTGTGTGTGTGTTTGTGCATGTCAATACATGTGTGTGAGTACATGTGAATGTGTGTGTATGTGTGTTTGTGCATGTGTGTGTACGTGTGTTTGTGCATGTGACAGTGTACGTGTGTTTGTGCATGTCAGTACATGTGTGTGAGTGCATGTGAATGTGTGTGTACGTGCGTGTGTGTCTGAGTGCATGTGAATGTGCTTGGGTGTGTGTGAGTGTGTGCATCACCAAAACCCAGATATTATTTGAACGCAATACATGTTACACATTGAGTATTTTGTATTACAATCAGTAATTTACAGTAATGATGTGATACTCAAAGTGATTAAATAACTCTCGGGCTAATGATACCAACAAATTAAAGTTTTTTTTTTTTTTTACTACAACGGATTGTTCAATTACAGTAATCAATAAAGCAATATACACATCTAATTCATGCCAGTAAAAATAAATGGGGCCCTATAAACAGTGTTACTGGTAACAATTAGGTTAATAACCTTAAATCGACACACGCATTACTGCATTGAAAAGGTCAATTGACACCTTATTGCATTAGTACGCTCCGATTACCTGAGGGAGTCACAAGTTATTGCCTGGAAGATTCCGTGTCATTATCATTTGAGAGGCAAACTCCTAGGCTCGTACTAACAAGGCCTCCTACAGTGAAACATGCTCTCATTGCAAAGGACGCACTACTTGGGTTATGGCTCAAATCTTTGCTTATAACTTCTGGAGCTGAAACTAAAGCATACCACAAGCCATACATGCAGATGCACACACAGAGAATAATGTGACCCCCTGCAGGCTCTTCCACATACTCAGGCGGATGATACTTTGTGTTTTACAGTTAGTATGCTATGCATTATTGCTTTCGAGCCAGCACATCTGCAGACATACTGTGTATCTGTAGGTATGTATATGTATATATATATATATATATATATATATATATATATATATATTCACTGAAAAAAACCATAGGTTTCAGGCACGTTATAGTTAGAAATCAGCATTTAAAAACCTTACAAATTCACTGAAAAAACCATAGGTTTTAGGCACGTTATAGTTAGGAATTAGCATTTAAAAACCTTTGAAATTCACTGAAAAAACCATAGGTTTCAGGGGCATTATAGTTAGTTGGACATTGCACTCGTACAAAACCCGTGAAATTCCCCGTTATAGTTAGTTCAGCTAACTATAACTCGCGCCCGCAATGCACTGCTGATGACGTCACATATTACATCACTCATGACATGGTCAGTGACATCACTGATGACATCTCAAATGACATCACTGATGACATCATCCAGTGACTGTGTGTTTCTGTAAAGTTTAAATATGTTTAATATATATAGGGAAAGGCGTATTGAAGAATGAGTGGGTGTATAAGTGTCTGTATGGATGATTTAGTAGGTGCGTGACTAACTTTATAAGTGAGTGATTAAACGTATCTTACTGAATGCATGGATTAGTGACTAAACTGTGTGAATGTCTGTATCCGTCTGTCTGTTGCTGTGTAAGCGGCTGCATGGGTTTGTGAATAGCTACATGAGTGTCTCTATGAGTTATTGATTGGTTGTCTGAGTATCTGTATGGGTGCCTGAGTGTTTGTGTGGGTGGGGTGTGTGCGACTCTGTGCATAGATGTGTGAGTGGGTGATTCACTGGGTGCATGGTTTCAAGAGTGCATCTGTGATGGACTGTATGGGTGGGTGAGTGTGTGTATGGGTGTGTTAGTGAGTGAATGTATGTCCCAGTGGTACATGTGTGAGTAACTACATATGTGAAAGGCAGTATATATGTGTGTTGGAGTATATATGTGTGTTGGAGTATATAAATAGCTATAGGAGAGGTGTGGTGCAGCGGCCAGGGCAGCTGACTTCGGAGCACAGGGTTCACGGTTCGATCCCCGGCTCTGTTGTCAGTGCAGCTCAGCACCGTGTGACTCTGGGCAATAGCTCACTTAATTTCCACGATGGCCCCCAGCGCCTTGAGACCTGTAAAGGGTGAGTAGTTGCGCTTTACAAAAACGGATTTACATTTACATATATAAGCGAGAGTGTGTGATTGTGAGAGTGGCTGTATGGATGAGTGTGTGCTTGTATCAGTGATTGTATAAGAGCGTAAGAATGTGCTAGTATTTGTATGAGTAAGTGAGCTGGTGTGTATAACTGTATAGGTGAGTAAATGGCAGTGTGTTTAATTATTTGCATGACTGACTAGGTGTGTGAGTACCTCTATGGATGAGTGGCGGTGTTTGAGTGTCTATATAAGAGTATGAGTGCATATGATAGTCCTGTACTGAGTGACCGTAAGTATGAGTGACTGTACGGGTGAGTGAGTGGATGTGTGTGTAGACCTAAGAATCAGTGAGTGGGTATGTAGTTATTGGTGTTGGAGTGTCTATGGTTTTGCGAATGGCAGTCTGTAATTTAGAGTGGGTGTATCAAAGGTTATATTAGGGTGTGAGGAGGTGCATCAGATTATCACGTGGATGATGTCATCAGTGATGTCATTTGAGATGTCATCAGTGATGTCATCAGTGATGTCACTGACCATGTCATGAGTGATGTAATATGTGACGTCATCAGCAGTGCATTGCGGGGCGCGAGTTATAGTTAGCTGAACTAACTATAACGGGGAATTTCACGGGTTTTGTACGAGTGAAATGTCCAACTAACTATAACTGTCCCTAAAACCTATGGTTTTTTCAGTGAATTTGTAAGGTTTTTAAATGCTAATTCCTAACTATAACATGTCTGAAACCTATGGTTTTTTTCAGTGAATTTCAAAGGTTTTGTAAATGACAATTTTTAAATGTATTGTTATATTTATTTTTTTCATACTGATTTACTACATTTTTTAAACTATTTATTTTTAGATATTTTATTTTTTAAATTACATTGTAATTACATTATACATTACATTACAAAATATACTTTCTCAGAATGATTTACTTTAGTTTAAATACTTTGCAAATAGGCAATAGACTTTTAAGTACAGTAGTTACAGTTGTTGCAATGGGCAACACAATTTCAAACACAATGCAACATTGAGCTCAATGTGAATTTCTAGTTAAATGCAATTAGTTACTTTATGGATTACTTTTCTAACCACAGGACTGGATCCTAGATTCAGTCCTGGGACATCTCCTGTAAACAGTTGAGTAAAAGCGTTTTGGTTACAGTAGTGATTTTTAAGGAATATTATTGTATTTTAAAAGTTGACACTTAGAAACTTTTTCACATAGAATCACCAATGTTATCCTATGGGAGGAAATTCACTTAGCAGGTAAGTAGTGTTATCGTTACTTTTTCTTAGTGGTGGATCCTGGATCCAGCACTGGTGCATCTCCTGTAAACAGTTGAAAGAATGCGTTTAAGTCACACAGGCGATTTTTAAGGAATATTTGTAGTTTGTGAAAATCGACACAAACTTTTCTGCTGAAAACCAGACAATGGATTCCTATGGAAGGAAATACAAGTTACTGGTAAGTACGGTTAGAATTACTTTTCAGGGTCAGTGCTGGGCTAAAAGATGCAGCACTGGGTTCTCTCCTGATAACAGGTGAGTAAATCGGAATTCGTAGTTCGGCTGATTTTAGAGGAACATTATAAAGTTCCAAAACTCCACACTTAGAAGAATTTCCAAGTGAAACCAGTCAATGTTAGCTTATGGAAGGAAATTCAAGTTACTGGTACGTACGGTTAGAATTACTTTTCAGGATCTGTACTGGGCTCAAAGATGCAGCACTGAGGTCTCTCCTGATAACAGGTGAGTAAATTGGAATTCGTAGTTCGGCTGATTTAAGAGGAATATTTGCACAATGGTGAAGGAAGGGGGTGGGGCCTGAGGTGACATGTCTGCAAACACGCCCTGTGGCGCGTTTTAAGTTGGAGAATTAATTCCTCCTCAATCCCGAGGGTCCCTAGGGGCCAACTAGCCCACCAAGAACCTCCAGTATGCGCCAGGGGGCTGCGTTGCAGAGAGGTGTAAAGAGGCCACGCCCCTTTTTACAACACTCTGCAACGCAGCTCCGTGGTGCTTACTGGAGGTACCTGGTGGGCTAGTTGGCCCCCAGGGACCCTCAGGATTGAAGAGGATTTAATTCCCCATCTTAAAACGCGCCACGGGGCTGTTTGCACACATGTCACCTGAAGCCCCGCCCCCTCCCTTCACCACTGTGCAAACGCACCCCGTGGTGCGTTTTAAGTTGGGGATTAAGTCCCTTGAATCCTGAGGGTCCCTGGAGTCCAACTAGCCCACCATGTACCTCCAAAGCGCCACAGAGCTGCGTTGCAGAGAGGTGTCAAAGGGGCGTGGCCTCTGTACACCTCTCTGCAACGCAGCCTCTGGCGCATACTGGAGATTCCTGGTGGGCTAGTTGGCCCCCAGGGACCCAAAGTATTCAAGGGGAATTCGTTCCCCATCTGCAAAGGCGCCAGGGGGCGCGTTTGCAGAATGCTGCAGAGAGGGGGCGGGTGCCGGTCTTTTTTTTTTTTTTTTTTTCTTTTCTTTTTTGTATGGGAGGGGGGCTGCGTGGCCCCCCTTCCCTTGGCCTCTATTGGCCCCGGGGACCCCATCCCCGGGGCATGCCCTCTTTTTTATAATTAAAATATTTGGAGGGGGCTGCGTGGCCCCCTCCTCAGGCCATTTAAGGCCCCGGGACCCCATCTCCCGGGGCCTGCCTTCACCTTTTTATTTATTTATTATTTTTATTTTTTATTATTGGGGAGGGGCTGTGTGGCCCCCTCCCAGGCCACTAATAGCCCCGGGACCCCATCCCCGGGGCCTGGCCACTCGTTGGGGACCGTGGGGGTCCCCAATCCCCTGCACGGTCCCGCCCGGCTCCCCGCGTCCTGCGGGAGCCGGCATTGCTTTTCCATAAGGGGAGCTGCTGACATGCAGCTCCCTTGTGGAAAAGCAATCTGCTTTGCTTCATTGAAGCGAGAGCAGGTTTCCTGCTCTCGCTTCAATGAAGCAAGCTAAGTTTGCAATGACAGGACGGGAGCCACGAGGCTCCCGTCCTGCCATTGCAAACAGCAGTGTCCCGGGGTAGGAACCCCGGGACACTGCAGGAGCCGGCCCTGGGGGGTGGCGGTCCCCAGGGCCACCACAGGCTCCAGGAGGGGGGCCGCGCAGCCCCCCTCCCCACTTCTGCGACCGCCAGTAGATAATATATATATATATATATATATATATATATATATATATATATATATAGTGTGTGTTAACGAATACACAAGTTGCCCTCCTTTCTAGTCAAACTGCCATTGCTAGAGACTCCCTACTCTAGGAGACCAGACGTTGAGTGATAGAATTTTGATTTCTCCGGAAACCTGTCATGGCCATATGGGCCTGACAG
This sequence comes from Calotriton arnoldi, assembly GCA_963921515.1. Lineage (NCBI taxonomy): Eukaryota > Metazoa > Chordata > Amphibia > Caudata > Salamandridae > Calotriton > Calotriton arnoldi. Next base: position 219,800 of record CAWUFW010003339.1, read on the forward strand.
TTCAAGAACAGGACTGTAGGCTTTATAGAACACGGTTTTCTTTTATTTTAAAAGGTGACTAAAACTAGATATGTGTGTTTCAATCAGAGAAATGATTATTGAAATCAGTAATTGGAATGCAATATCAAAAGATTCAGCAGTTGTAGTAAGAGATTCGAAACAGTCTAGTTATTTTTGTTACAGTAAAACAGCAAATGCGACTTTTTCAGGATCGGACTGGGACAGAAAATAGGCCCATGCACAAAAATAAAAGTATCCCCACATTAGTAAATTAGAAAACTAAAAATGTAGCCCATGTTTGCAAATCGGGGCAGATTGTAACTTGTAAAAATGCACTGCGTATGTGTTTTGCACGGTATGGAAGACTGAATGGTTTTGAGCTTGCTGCTGGAAATGTTTGTTTTCATATCAGGGAAAACCGGCACAGTAAGCAATAAAACAGGTCCACAAAGAGCCAAAGCACCGGCCAATCAAACCAGCCCATCGGGTACTGTCTGATTGCCTTACTTTTTATGTTAGTTAATAAGAAGCTTTTTAAGGTGCTCTTTTGGATGCAATGTTTGCACGCGGAGGTTGAATGTTTTGACATTTCTCTTTTTGCTTAGCTTGAATGAACTGCTAAATTCATCATAAACCTGAGAAAGTGGGAAGACCACATGCTTTATTTATTATAGTTCAGGAGGGTGAAATTCTGATGCAGGAAAAGAAATTTAAAAAGACTAAGTGATTACTTGAGAGCCATTTACAAGAACAGAAGGAAACGAAGTCCTCTGTGAAGAGGCAATCTGTTATTAAATACATGGACAGATAATTGTAGAGCTCTGTTAACTTGATATAAATCAGTCTTCTCCAACGTGTAGCTCATGAGCTACTGGTAGCTCTCCAGCTACCTGTAAGCAGCTCTCCTGTGAATAGTCCAGAATAATACATCAGAAGATTTTGCTTGGCTGCATTAATATATGTATTACAAAATTGTAAAGTGTGTATTTGAGATTAAAACGTGTGTTTTTCGGAACTCATAAGCTGATACTTGGTATAAAAAGGCCGAATTTCCATAATATATTTAAAGCTGATACCCGAGTGATAAATCTGTGGCACTGGGGAGACTTATAATTAACATTACTACCTTGGTGTCAGACGCATTGCAGCCATGGCTGTTCTGTATTAATCATGTATGGCATCTCAAATTGGCAAAGTATTTTTTTTCATTACTGCCCTGCTTGATGCACTGATGTGATTACTGCTCGTTAATCTGCAGAGGATGGACCAAGTTTTCTCTTGACTGACGTGGTAAATATCATGACACTAATATTAGTAGCTCAAGATGATTTTCAATGAACAAAAGTAGCTCTTATTGCAGAAAAGGTTAGAGAACTTTGATATAAATCAAATACTGTTGCTTGGCTAGGGGTGTGTACAAATCTTCACCCATTTTAATAGCTAACTCCATAGGGCAATGACCCCCATATTCAGTGTTTAAGATAGATAGATAGATAGATAGTGATTTTTGCTCACTACATTCCAAGAAAGCAGCCTGCCTAACTATATGATCATATATAAAGACCCTCACTCAACATCACGGTTTATTCATTTATTGATGTGTTTTATAATGATAACTTCAACACAGTGAGAGTTAAAAGGATGTATTGAAAAAAAATACTGAAGTATATAAATAGCATGAGTTATATTGCAGTTGGATGATGTGAGACCCTAATCCATCATTCTTAGATCTCAGGCCAAGGAGACAGTATTTAGGTGAAAGAAATGCTCAACAATGGCAGACATCTTTAACCACCCACCCATCACGTTACAAGCCCACAAAATACATTAGAGCATATTAAACACGAATAGGCCACATTACAACGCATGCGATACATCGCATGCCATTACAACGTGGTCATTACAATGACCGCGTTGTTACATCGCATATTATTACAACGCAAGTCGTTACAACGACTTGCTGTAGGAGGGGTGCTGGATTTTGGAATAGTATAATTTACTATTCCAACTCCAGTCTGTGCAACAGTAGGGAAGGTGTTGGATTTTAAATCCAACACCTTCTACCCCCTACAGCAAGTCGTTGTAACGACTTGCGTTGTAATGGAATGCGATGTAACAACGCGGTCGTTGTAATGACCGCGTTGTAATGGCATGCGATGCATCGCATGCGTTGTAAACGATGTTTCCCATTACACACTTGTTGAATATTACATGGAGATGCGAAATAATTAGACGACACCTGCTCTCAGTAGCTCTGTTCACCAAGAGTCCTCAGAAGCTATCATGCAGCAGAACACACTGAGAAACAACTCTGTACTTCCATCCAACACAGCCCAAAGAAGTCATTGACGCTGTAAAGTTCAGCTAACTGAGATGCACTCCTCGTCATCCTACTGAACACACATCATCTCCACGTGCTGAATTTGACACCGGTCTGCAATGGAAACCTCAAACATTTAGAGATCACCTCCGGACAACCCAAAGTACTGAGATGCCCTACAAATGGCAGACTGTACACCACACAAATGAAAACTAACAATGACAACAATAGCTTAGCTTCTTTGTGAGGAGTTTCTTGAGCCTAGTTCGGTTGCCACTGCACTCCTGTGGTGTTACAAGGCTTTCAAGAGTTTAGGCCCTTACACTTCTAAGAACCTCTTGCCCTTTTTTAGTCGATTGACGGCACGTTTGGTGATCAGGTGCATTAATGGTGAATGGAGGTTCCTACTACGGATGTAGTTGGCAGTTCTTGGAGTTATGATGGGTTCTGCCAGCAGCATTGGTGGTTTCCCCTCTGTGTATCTGAAGAGCAGTGGCAGCTCCTCCACTAAGGCGAAGGAGCGTCACCCCACTGCTTTAGGAGCAGTGCAGTGGAAAAATAAAATGATAACTAAGTTAATATCATTTTATTTTTCACTATGGGCTGGGTTAGGGTGGGGCAGGGCTGGGGTCAGGGGGGAGGAGTGGTTTGCCCACTATAAGTGTGCATGACTGCTTGGCAAACAATCCTGCACACTTTGCACCTTCCTCACCAGGCTTGCTTTACACAGCCTGGTGAGGAACATGCAAAGCTTCCCAGTCCCCGTCTGAGCGTCGAACCATGGCACTCAGACCAATCATACTGCTGCATTGCAGCACTGCGATTGGCTTCGGGGAGGGGCCTGTGCGCTTCCTGCTTCCTTCTGCTACGGAAGCAGAGAAGAAGGCGGCTGAAAGGACCGAAGGGGAGAGACAGCGTGGCGGTGAGTGGATTTATTTCCTTTTTGTCTCCCCGGTCACCAACACCTTCCCCGCCACGCCACTCCCATCCCCTGCCAGCGGCTACTGCTGAAGAGGAACTATACTCGCCATGCGCTCCTTAACCCATCTACGCTGCTGCCCTAGTGCCTCCTTTTGGTAATTTCACCTTGCAAAACTTGGCGCCTAGTATGCCTGGGTGACATTTTCGCTACACTGGGGTAATCTTAGATAATTTACAGCAATTTGCATCAGATTTTTACAGGAAAAGCCTGAAATGACACCATTAGGCCACATGCATAACTTCTGTCTGTTTGGGTAAAAAGAGTACTGTTGGAGCACGGGGAGAACATGAAAGAATAGAATGTGACCAGCTGCTGTTTGGTTATGCGATATAGTGCTGACCTAGAGGAAGCAATTTGCACCAAAACCTAGCGCTACTTATCAGGTTTGTGGATTGCGTAGTTTGATGTGATTTTCCCAGAATTTTACATAATTATGTCAAGGAAAATAATGAGAATCTCGCACACCCCTCGAACCCAGTCGCTCTATTTAACCACACCACCTGCACGTGCTGGCACGACCTCACTGGGTAATCCATTCCCACTACTTCAGAGGCGGCAGATGTTAGGAAGAGACGAAGGCACCTGAATAAAGATGGGAGGGTGTGTGTGGAGGGGAAGAGACTAGACAGATTAACTCTGGAAAAAAGAGTTATGATTCACCATCCCAGCGATTGTTTGAGGATAATTGCTTTCACATTTAGATGCCATTTGCATGCTGCGAAAGCAAGTTCATTATGCGGATGTTTTCACTGAAAAGCAGAAAAAAGAAACGAATTAAAAGGGCATAACTTAAATCAGTAAAATAAGCTAAAGACATGCTCTTAATTTTGCCTCTGGGCGCGCCGGGGCGGGGAGGGGAGGTTCAATGAACTGTTTTCCTGCAGAATCCTGGCTTCGAGCTCGCCTGCGGCCTACAACACCCCCCGCCCCCACACACACCTTACCGCGCTGGGAGTCACGGGTATCCCGGGAAGCGGCTGCGGTGGGTGGGGTGTGTAAGGGGGAGCTCCCTCATTGAGTCCAGACGCCGCCTGGCACGGGCAGATGCGGTGGGCTTTGAAAAGACACTGACGGCCTCCACGGTAAGGCCGCGCCTGATTCAAAGGCTTTTGGAAGCAGGCGGAAACACAGCAGTGCGTGAATGCAAACGCTGCGGTGATCCTGTTTAATTAAAAAGCCCACCTATAGCTATTAACATTGCAGAAATCTATTGCCGGAGTCCTCGGTGACGAGGATGCCAATTAAGGGCCTTACTCACAAAATACTTTTTACAGTTTGTCGGTTTCACAAGCACCTGCAGATTGGAAAAAAAAATGCATGGCCGTGTGCAGAACACGTAAACTACCCTGTGCTACATGTGGAAGAAGAAGACGACGTGCGGCCAGAGGTGTGGAAGGCAGTGAAGCAGAGGTGTAAGGCTGTGTATACTTATAACTTTCGTAGAAACTTCCTGCCTGTCCCCTTGCATTGTCGAGCCCTTTAAATAGGCGCTCCTTTAGAACAGCAGACTTGGTAAGCATAATTCAATTTTTATTACCTCTAAATGAGGCGAGAAACGAAATAGATGACATTTACTTGGATGCACCTTTCAGGGGATGTCCAGAAAACCAGCACCCCTCCATCACCTGATGAGAACAGAAGTAGAGGTGGGCGAGCCAGGCAATTCAAGGGAAGAGACGAGCCAGAGCCGAGCCAGAAGTCCGAGTCGAGCCCGCAAAAAAAAAAAAAAAATCAGCAGCAGCCATAACATGACAACAAATTGAGAGCAACTAAGAGAAAGCCAGAGCCGAGCGAGGGGTCCGAGTCGAGCCCCCCCCGCCCCCCCCCAACAAAAGAAAATCCGCAGCAGCAGCTACAACATGATAGAAAATTGAGAGCAACTAGGAGAAAGCTGGAGCCGAGCCAGGGGTCCGAGTCGAGCCTGCAAAAAAAATAAAAAATCAGTAGCAGCAGCCACAACATGATATAAAATTGAGAGCAACTAGGAGAAAATTGGGAAATGGATGTACAGGGTGCCATTATCCCAGTCCTTTTCTCCTTCTTCCAAAACTCCATCTCCTCCCTCCCATTTCAGGTGCACCACTGGGAGAGTTGTCAAATGCATACTTCCAGCAGGCAGCAGTGAATGTGCTGTGATGGTGGGGGAACCAAGAGAGGGGCTTCCATGTTGCACCCTCTGTCAGTTTCCTGCTGAGCCAAGTGCTCTGCAAAAGCCAGTATTTCTTTTGTCTGCGAGTTTCTTTAGGGGCAATCGAATTGTCCTGTTGAGGACCATCACTGACAATTTTCACACTGTCCAGAGCTGAGAGGGCAAGGATCGAGGGGGTATGGGGGAGCATTCATAGGGTCCCCAAATTTACGCTGGCTTACACGGGGTGCCACATTTCCAAATGTTTAAGAGCTACAAAGGCCTGACGGTATACTTAAAAGAACTTTGTATAAGCGCCAACCTTCCTCTCTCTGCTTTACTTGCTCGTTAGAAAGTTGATGATTAGGCAGGTGAACATGCTTGACACACGGTTTGAATGCCTCCTTCCATCCGCAGTGTGGCTGCGATCTGCACCAAAAACGTACCCACACCTGACACATTTCAGAAATCCAGTGCTTAATTTGACCCAGTGGTTTCCGGTGCTCAGCTCTGACACTTAATCATCAACACTAGCGCTTTTCTTTAGGACCAGTTAAGGACACATTCATTTATGATGGTAGACAGGGGGAGATTAAGTAATTTGCCCAGAATCACAGGATGTTGAGCTGACAACGAGACTCGAACCAGCTCTGAAGTCGGCAGCTCTGGGCATTATGCCACATCCTCTCCCCTCCTTCATTGTTCAGTTTTAGGCGGCACTAACAGGAGAAATGGGCTGGTGAAGGTTGCCTCCTGAGGAGAGCCCCGGCACTTATTTTGTTTACAAATTAACCACTGCATAAACCACTTTTAATAGTGAAGCTAACAACTTGTAAAACATGCGCCAAGAACCTACATTTCTGATGTACAATCAGGGCTCTTCTACCCCCGCAACGGACCCCCACATGTTTGATAGATATCAAAAGCATGAAAGTTTGAGTCGGCAGCCATTTAAACATTCAAGTGTAAAGTAACATATCTGTGCTGCCACCTCCCTCATAAAAACAGCTAGAAATGAATGATGTTCGAAGAAGCCAAGAACGTGGCGCATGTGTGGCATTCTTGAGTGATAACGTTATCACAACTTTTACTTTTCACTCTAAAGTTACAAAACGTAAACTTTCTAACAGGGTGTCTAAAATGAGGTGATCTCATTCTTGGGGTTAATATGTGGGTTGTAAGGAAGGTGTGCTTGGGTTCACATCCCAGCCCCTTAAATGCCAAACAGTAAAGGAGCTGAGCAAGTGTCCACCAACCTCACCTCAGTAACGACCCCTTGACAATACTTCTATTTTATATAGTGCTGAAAACGGTGGGAGGTGACTTTTTAAGTTTTCCAAATTTCCAAACAGGGATACTTAGCAACTGTTATAAGAAAGCAATTTAATTAACAGGCATGCTACTGGCTTTAAAAATTGCATTTTATTTATGTTCTTACTGCCTCATCTGTAATTCTCTGGTGAGGAGCGCTATCATTCTGTGAGCTCGGTTGAAGCAAAATTGTAGTCCTTCTATTTTTGTGATATATCCCAGTTTTTGGCTTTAAAATTCTGGTCACCCTATACTGGCACGTTAACCTAATGAGCTACCTCAGCATTGCCGAGGTTTACTACCGAGAAATCTTTGCACAGACCCTCGTCTTAAAAACACCTTTAATCGTTAGGGGCACATTATGACCCAACACCTTTTTAAACTTTCCAATATTTACATATTATTCATCTTTCAGTTCAAGGAAATAGCACATTCTTTAAAGAGCAATGTCACGCACCGCTGGGTGGCTTAATTGAGGTAAAAAGGTCTAAACTGAAAATAGGCCATGTGCAATCACTTAATGCGTTTTAGATGTGGCTCTCTTCCTGCATCCTGTGATAACGTAAACACAAGGAGATGATGGACGGAGCGCTGAAACTTTTCAGACACTCACCCCCAGTCACAGATCTGGGTTGAATCCATCATCGTTCTTTGGCTCACTTCGCCACCCCAGTTCAGACACAGCTATATGCAAATCAGTCTTTACCCTGTGCCTCATGGAAACAGTCCAGCCCGAACTGCCAAGCCATGTCTTCCCTGGACCGGAAACAAGCATCCTGGGACCGGTTTCGGTCTGTACTGGGGTGGCGAAGTGAGCTAAAGAACGATGATGGATTCAACCCAGATCTGTGACTGCGGGTGAGTGTCTGAAAAGTTTCCGCGCTCCGTCCATCATCTCCTTGTGTTTGCTTTGTTCGCCCTAAGTTGGCAGGGTATGCCCAGACGTGGGTCCCTTGTTCACTTTGCCACTGGATTCAAGCTAGCCTGGCTGATGAGGGCTGTTAGCCCGAAACCGGTCCCAGGATGCTTGTTTCCGTCCAGGGAAGACATGGCTTGGCAGTTCGGGCTGGACTGTTCCCATGAGGCACAGGGTCAAGATTGATTTGCATATAGCTGTGTCTGAACTGGGGTGGCGAAGTGAGCTAAAGCACGATGATGGATTCAACCCAGATCTGTGACTGGGGGTGAGTGTCTGAAAAGTTTCAGCGCTCCGTCCATCATCTCCTTGTGTTTGCTCTTGTGATAACGTGTCATAATTGGCTGGAACTCGAAGAGTTTTAGCCCCTTGTGCAGAAAACATAATGTGTTTCATACTGTTGGTTTTCACAGCAATTGGTCGAAATTATGAGGGAGGTCTCGGATCATGTTGGGCTCGAGAATCCATGAGGACCCCGAGCCAAACCAGAGCCAGGCTCGAACTTTCAGGGACTCGCCTACCTCTAGACCGCAGGATGCTGTCCTTACACTCTGAGTCTGTGGGTTAAATCTGTGAGATAGTAAAGTGCACCCCATTTGACGTTCTTGTGCAGGTGGGAGGCAACTGGGTAGCAACTGTCCCGCTGGTCTGGCCCCGTAAAGAGTTGCTCACCCCACCCTCCATCGGGGGCTGCAGGGGCCTGTATTACACCCCTGATCTCCGCGTTTGCTTCTGCATAACATTGTAAAAAATACCACAAACTCCTTAAATAAATGACTTCCTGGCGCTTTTAATTTTGAATGGACAAATTAATTAGAAAACAGTTTTGAATCTGCTCCGTTTCATCATTTTTCTGATCCAAGTTATTTTTTAAATCCATGAATGGAAAAAGACTTCCATATTTGTGGAAGTAGCTAGCAATTTGGGATAGATTAACTCTTGGTCGAGCAGATCTGCACACCACCGCATTTCCCATACAGAAATGTTATTCCAGTTCCTGTACTTGCTAGTCAGCATGGCTGTGCAGCATAGGATCAGTGTGTATGTCTACTCTAAAAAATGAGTGAGCAATGGTATGTGTTCATGACATTCACTAGTGAGGTTTTGATAAGCTTTCCCTTGTGTACGGGGATCAGCATGGTCCAGTGTCTTCTCTAAATGAAGATAATTGTGCTTAGTTCAGACTTCTTGTTTGTAAATTTGACTTGCACATGCTCATTTTCTAACGAAGTCTGGCACCTGTGTGAAAGGTGCCATTTCCATTGGTACTAGGTTCATACTAAGTTGCAAGTTTATTTCCACGAGTTGTTTAATATTCTGGATACTGTTCATGGAACCTGTTGTTTAGACCAAATTAAACACACACACATATGAAGAATGCTGCACTTTTCTTATAGATAGCATTCCATATTTACATTGTTGAACTTTTCAAACTAATCTATGACAGAAACTGGAGCTTGTCCATCTAGGCGGCCAGTCAGAATATTATGTGGGGCCATGGGCCGAAATGCCACGCGAGGCCCCGCTGTGATTTTCTGGTAGCATTAGCACCCGCTAAAACAAAGCAAAGTGCCAGACCACATTTTGAGGCAGCTCCAGCATATGGCGCCACCTAGTGACTGCTGGAATTATCCGCTTTTCATAAGTATATGATATGCCTCGTAGACACACCCCCTACCCATATAAAATGCTCACCTTCCCTCACATCTCCTGTTCGTTCCAAGCCACCATAGACACAGTTGGTCTGACAACCGAGAGGGAGGGAGGGCAGTATTGGATTAAAGTGAGAGTAGGACTCCGAGTAATGCAATTACCGGTAAGTAAGAGAATCAGTATTAATCACGTCTTCTTCACTAACATATATTTCCCTAGCTACTGTATCCACTAAGTACCATTTACCCACAAGTCAATTCAATGAAAGCACTCTACTGTCATAACAGTGTATACTCATCATTGTACCCTAAATTCTTTTAATATTTTCCTACAATGTGAATCCGAATTAATGAACCCTTATGATGAGGAAAAATGGTGTGAGGAGTTTTGGCATTCCAGTTCTAGGCCTTTGCAATGCTCCTCAGATTTAAAAATAAGGCAATTTGACTACCTTTTATTATAATTTGATGCCACCTAGTGCTTGTGCCTAGAGGCTGCTGTCTCACCTCGCTTTATTGATGCTCCAGCCAGGGTCACTCAATACTGACACACCATCCAGTGTAATTTGCCGACCCAAGTCCAATTATTGGCACACAAACACACGCGTCATCTGGCTGGACCCCAAAAAAGATGCTCTTGGACGTTTGTGGAAGAGAGGTGCAATAGTCTTGGAAATATGTTGCATTGTGGGGAAGGTCCAAGGTTGGACTAGACACCAAGATCAGACCTGTCCAGAATATTCCATCCAGCTCCAGACTGCAGGAGGCGCCTAGTTGGCGCAGGCAGCCCAACTATCTGTGAAAACACCTGGCCTGCAGCCTCCTGGGACAGGACCCCAGTTGCAGCTTGGTCAGCCTGGCACTAGATATGGGTCTCAACTGGTTTGGAGGAAATTGAAAGTATGGCTGCCCATCTATTCCCCAATATGTTAACTCGTATCCTTCCCAGAGCAAAATGTTCATGTCCAATGATGCACTGGCAAATGCTCACTGTTGCTTCTCCCCGTTAACAGTGATACAAAATCTGCGAAGAGTGTGCAGAGGGTGCCCCGCTAACGTCGGATGCCAATTACGTCTTCCTTGAGTCATGATTATGTGCAAGAAATTCCAGTCATGATTCATTTCACCATTATATTGAATGATTCTTCTATTCCACCTTTATTTGGTGAAACAAGAGGGGCCAACATAGTACCCTTGAAATCCTGAAATTATTCGTGTTGCTCCTAATGAAGTCAAGAGGTGCAGGAAAAAGACCAGGGTGTATCGACTAATCAGCCTTTCGGCTCACGCTCTACCTGTGCGTTAAAATCATTCAGGGAACGCTTTATGACGATGTTTGAAAGGGCAAAAGTCCATTTTGATATTTTTTATCGAACTAGAACCTTATGCTAGTACGATGGCTCAGTGAGTTAAACGCACACACCTGGTTTCTGCTATGATTGGCAGGTCACCATTTTTTAATAAGGCCTTCCATCCTTCTGAAGGTTGTATGTTAAGTACCTTTAATGGGTATTAGTAGCATCTGTTATTAAGAAACGACGAAGCCGAGATATGAAGTACTATATAGAAAAACAAAGTATCATTGAAGGGCCATGCCCTCACTTTTTTATATTCAATGTTTAACAGTATTTTGTGAGTAGTTTCTTGTATACTTTGCGATGAGTACTTTGGATTTTATTTCAAATATTTTACTTCGAGCAAACTGAGCTCCAAGAAGCAGTAGATTGGGTTAGGGAAAACATTTTAGATGTATGACGCGCCTCTCAGACATGGGGTGCTGTACATATAGCAGTATGATAGATAGGATGCCATTGAAAACCGATTCAACACACCAGGCGCTATGAGGACCCAGGCCTTTGTTACTGAGGCAGTGTTAGACAATACACTATCCCTTTGAAATATTTATGGCACGCCTACTTACAATTTCAAAGCAAACACAAGGAGATGATGGACGGAGTGCTGAAACTTTTCAAACATTCACCCCCAGTCACAGATCTGGGTTGAATCCATCATCATTCTTTAGCTCAATTTGCCACCCCAGCTCAGACACGGCTATATGCAAACCAGTCTTGACCCTGTGCCTCATGGGAACAGTCCAGACCAAACTGCCAAGCCATGTCTTCCCTGGTCCGGAATCAAGCATCCTGGGACCGGTTTCGAGCTAACCGCCCTCATCAGCCAGGCTAGCTTGAATCCAGTGGCAAAGTGAGCAAGGGACCCACGTTTGGGCATACCCTGCCAACTTAGGGCAAACAAAGCAAACACAAGGAGATGATGGACGGAGTGCTGAAACTTTTCAAACACTCACCCCCAGTCACAGATCTGGATTGAATCCATCATCATTCTTTAGCTCACTTTGCCACCCCAGCTCAGACACAGCTATATGCAAATCAGTCTTGACCCTGTGCCTCATGGGAACAGTCCAGACCGAACTGCTAAGCCATGTCTTCCCTGGACCGGAATCATGCATCCTGGGACCGGTTTCGAGCTAACAGCCCTCATCAGCCAGGCTAGCTTGAATCCAGTGGGAAAGTGAGCAAGGGACCCACGTCTGGGCATACCCTGCCAACTTAGGGCAAACAAAGCAAACACAAGGAGATGATGGATGGAGTGCTGAAACTTTTCAAACACTCACCCCCAGTCACAGATCTGGGTTGAATCCATCATCATTCTTTAGCTCGCTTTGCCACCCCAGCTCAGACACAGCTATATGCAAATCAGTCTTGACCCTGTGCTGAAAGCCCGAAACCTGTCCTAGGATGCTTGTTTCCAGTCCAGGGAGGACCTGGCCTGGCAGTTCGGGCTGGACTGTTCCCATTGGGCGCAGGGTCGAGACTGATTTGCATATGGCATAGTCTAAACTGGAATGGCATGGTAAGCAAAAAAACAATGGATTTAGGCCCAGATCTCTGTACTGGGGTGAATGTATGACATTGTTCTGCATTCTGTCCATCAATTGTTCTTTTTGCAGTAATTACAATTTCAGGCACAACTTTGAGACCACTGATCACCCAACACACTGATTAAGAGTGGTATTTAGATTGTAAATACATTTGAAAATCAGACAGTCAAGCAAAAGCACAGCAGGACTCTGGTTGGGTCCTAGCTAGTTATTATTTACCTCTGATCATCAAAGGCAGGGTCAGAGACAAGCCTGGTTTACCCACTTATCACTACAACGTGCTTCATTGGTGCCAGTGACAGGAGTGAGGCTGCACCAGCTCTCACTTTTGGGGCCACTACTTTTGTCCATTATAATTAGGGCTCCCAGTTTTATGGTATTTATTTTTTTAACCTTTCCATCTGTATTTATCCATATTTATGTTTTGGCCATCTTATTAGTATTTATCCATATTTATTTTGTGTTTTGTGAACAGATGAGGTCATATTTGTATATTTCCACATTTATTTAACAGATAAACGTGCGCTCATACTTTGATGCCTGTCAGGTTTTAGCACATTACACAGCCAAAAATAATAAACACATAAAAAATTAGCATAATAGCACAAATACATGATGAGATATGCAGTAATTTAAGCAAATCTCAGTGAGCTTTGTAACTCCCTATGCTGCCAATATGTACAGCTATTGGCCTGAAAGTCATTAATCTCCACATAGAGAGTCACTCAAAAGAAGCCAATTATCTGTATTTTTCCACATTTAAAAATAAATACAGATAGGAAACACAATGTTTTTTGTCTGTATTTATCTGTAAAAATCAGTAAAAACGGAAAACAGGGAGCCCTAATTATATTACACAATCAGTCCTTGATTCCTTTCCACATGTTTTACTTCGTCGTGCATTCCCTAAGATGCTTTGTTTTTTTCCAGATGTTGTTTCTGTATTTTTGTGCCTCATCTGCCTCGTGTACATTGCATACTGTGAACCGAGTAACCCCTAAGAATCTGGGAATTGTGTGTGTCCATGACAGCGCACAAGTGATAGTTGCGTAGGTGGGACTGAAGGCAGAGCTGGATTCTCTCAGTCCATGTCTTAGGGTCATAAAAGTGTCCATCCAGCCATTGACTCTGCAAAGCACACAGAGAGGTGGGCGTGTATGTGGCAACTGTAATTAGCATTATTGTGAGAGCCTTCGAAGACTGTATAAACAGGCATTAAAGTATAGCCAAAGAAAAAGAAAACGTGGTTTCAGGTGGGTGATGAGAGGGAGAGAGAGAAGAGAAAAAGAGGAGAGAGAATCTATCTATCTATCTATCTATCGAGAGAGAAAGAGAGAGAATTGTGAAGGGGAGGTGATGATGCTAGGAAGCATATGAAGGAAAGAGTGAAAAAAGAGCGTGTTGGAATGGAAATCTGTGAGATATGCAAAGGGTGGATTTCAGACAGAATCCTGGTGAAAAAGGGTGAAAGTGTTATCAGAGTGAGAGACTGTGAGGAAACTGCTGTGAAGCGGAGAGGGGAAGTGGTTAGGACGCTATGAAGATCACTATTTCTTCCACAGACCTTTAGTAACCTTTAATGCACACTCCATTCAAAGTCTCATATTGTCAGAATGAAAACATTTTCACTTTTAATTATTCAGAGCAAAATATTTATTGGTACTCAATTATCGAGTACAGCTAATTAGCATTGGCAAAGCCAATAGGTTTAGCTTCTTTTAGGTGTATGTTTGTTGTAGTGTGACCAGGCTATAGCGCTGTTGGCACCCGGTGCGACACTCATTTTTGGCTCTCCCACACCCTTCGACCGCCTCTTCGGATTCTCTCACTACCACCAGGCAAAAGTGCCCCTCATCTCTCCAATCATAAGTTATTGCTAAACACAGCCCCCCCCCCCCTCCTCCGGAGGTCAGCGCCCCTCCACAGGTCAGCACCCAGTCACACTGCCCTAAAGCGAGCCCTGAGTGTGATATGTCTCAATGTAATTACAGAAAGCTCACAGAGACATCCAAGTACTACCTGCTCAAGTGGGGCGCTGTGGGAAGCACAGGATTTCATGCGCGTGTTTTAAGCCACAAACTTAATTAGGCGGGTCATGGAAAGGAATCCTTGTTACGCGTCTTTGGCAAAACCCCTTTAAGAGACCCCCAACGTTTTCATCCCACTTAAAGCAAGGCATGCACACAACCATGCAATAGATGGTGCGTGGTGGTGTGGTTCCACTTGGGCGAAGATTCCTTTCTAGTGGTCTAAAAAACAATTCTATCAACAAAACCCTACACAGACTGGCCTGCACCTTACATAGCCGCTCTCTGGCAGATGATCACCAGCGTACCATAGTATATAAAAATAAAAAAATAAAAACCTCTGTGCCCGCCCGTACTGATGACATTGTGCTGCTCTTTGTATTGTGGAACAGTGACCTGCAGCCCTTTACCACGTCCTGACTCAGTGATTATATAGAGCTTATTCCAGGAGCCCGAACAACAAACTGTGAGGACACAATGTTTCATTTTCACTTTATAAATTGAAAGTTAATTGCCTGCTGTTGATTTACAACCTCCAGGTGACTGCTACAGAGCAGAGACACTATTAGCAACCTGCAAAATGCTGCGATCGCAGGCTTTTCCCACCCTCAAACAGATGTTACCCTAAAAAACATCCTTAGCAAACAACTTCTTCTTCTCATAATTAAGATAAGAAATGGGACAAGGTTTTTGTGTAATTAGATGAAGACAAGCAAAATAGGATTTTTGCCTGTGGTTGCAAGTTAAGGATTATTCTGTTTTATGGATATTGTTTGGGTCACTTGTTAAAGCGTCTAGAATGTCACTGAAGTTATTTATTCCCTGCCAGACCCGGGGTCAAATTGGGTGGTTTTGGATCACCGGTGCCTTCATGCCTCGTTGTCCGTTTTAAAAACGTGGCCCTTGCACCTTACAGGTAAATTGTGTGTATTTTAGATACGTGTGCTAATTTCCTTGGAGAATTAAGCCAATGTGAATCAAGTCTCTTTGATTCACGTAAATTCGAAATATTCCAATGTAATTAGACCTGTCTTTTTATTTAGGGATTCTGCTATTAATTACTCTTTGTAAAGATTGAGTTTAATTAGGAACGTATAGACACTGATAAGTTTTAATACAATTGTATTGTTTATTCGGTTTATTAAAATCGATTTGAAACAAAAAACATAATGGAAGCGCAAAGCTCCACGAGCTCGCGTCCTCCAGCAAAGAACACAGTTAATCAAAGCGAGAGACCACACACTGTTTTTTTAATGTCTGAAACTTGGGCGCAGGTTTTATTGAAAATGCGTCTATATCATATTAAAAGAGCCAGCAGGCCTGCACTTGACATTTCACGACATTTGACAACATAGCACGGGTTCTGGCGGAAATATCCTTAAGGATTTGGCTTTCAGTCCCTATCGTCTTCAACTTTCTTTGTAAATTTCTGAGCGAAGCTTTTGTGCTGTGTGGTTACCTCTGTTCATGTCACCTTGCTGAATCAAGTGGCCACAGCTGGGACGGATCGGCAACCACCCCTATACATGCTAGGTGGGACCCTAATTTCTTAAAACCTCCCTGCATAGCAGTGATCTCACACCTGCAGTTTAGGTACCAAGGCTCTTACCCCTGCATGTCCACCTCAACTCAACAAAAGAAAGTTCAGAAGAGCGTGCTGTAGATCTGTCTGTCCTTTTCCATCACTCAACAGTAGAATCCAAGTACTTTTATATTTGGGCTATACCCGTGATGTCAAACGTATTCATTTCCCTTGTGCTCCATGTATGCCTACCCTGTTCTTGACTTTTCTAACGCAACTTGGTTGCCATTTAGCAGCCTAGTCTCACCACAAAGAACTCAAATAAAGCTGAAATAAGTTGGACAAAGGTGCCGGGCTAGGCATCCTTGTGACAGCCGGTTTTTCTCTTCAGAGAGAAGGGGGACTGCAGCCAGCCTTAAGTCCATGTCTATGACTCTCCACTCAAAGCCACTTTATTAACCTTTTCATTCTATGCTTGATCGGGTTTAGAAACCTCTTCTTCTGCAAGTCCCACCACTATGGTCCTTTTCAAGACTTCCCATCACTTTACCAACTCAGCCTTTAATTTTTATTCCATTGTTTGCACCTTCTTTTCATTGGCTTCTGTTGGATGCATTGCTCAACAGAGGAACCAGGCAACCAGCACCGCTTGTCTCCATTATAAAACTATTTCAGTTCTACATTTGTCCTGCCGATGATTGAACCATTGCTAAGGCAAATTATCATCCTCTTAGGTACACTTTGTGTCCTGAAGTGGCACACAACTGGAGGCATTAGCAGGGACAATAACTCCGTACTATCCTAGAACCATATGTGCGTGCCATAGGACACTTTAGTGGAATTAAAATGAAAAGTATATAAACGTGAGTTGGGCACTGAGGAAGTTACTCTTGATATAAGTACTTCACGAAAATGCAGATTATCACATTGAAAGCAGTTTATGTATTATTTACCTCAGGAAATAAACGTAAATAATATTTTTGCCCACAGATGAATTAGACAAACTACCCTTTTGGATTGGGTTGTGAATTATCCCAAATAAAGTTCCATAGATTCTAAGTACATATAGCTGATCAAGGGTCATCACTGGACTATTTTGGGTTATACTTGATATTTTCAGATGAATGACCTGTTGGCATTTGTGTTTTCAAGGATAAAAATCAAAGTATTTGATTTGCTAAGCATGAGGCTTTTACCCTTCAGGCCCAATTCTATAACATAATAGATTAACGAGATGACCCATGACAACCTGTGAAATGTGCAAGTAGCAGTGCCTTTTTTGTTTAATTAAATTTCCTTTATTTGGACAACAAATGCTTGTAATGTGCCCAATGGGTGTGTACTATGGTGATTCTGAATATCATTCTTTTGCCCAAGTTGACACGTCTTCAGCCTCCAAACCTTCTTTACGTGTCCCTAATACCATGATATATTTAACCAGAATGCCTTTCAGCGTTTGCAAATGTGATGCCAACATATCACTAGGTATGGCGGGTGCACCCTTGACATTTTGTACATTTGCCTTGTACTTGTTTGCTAGCAGCTATCTGTCGTTTTTCCTATACTTAATTCCTTTTCTATGATATAGAAAATGAATTCAATATATCATGGAAAATATTTGTATATGCGTCACTCATTTAAAAAGCAAACCGCACAGTTGTTTCATACAGTAACTGATTTCACATCAGTAAAAGTTTACTAGAATTGTACAAATTGTCCCAACATCTCACTTGGTCTCTTATCCAATTTCAATGCACATATATCAGATATATACTTTAGCTTCCAAGTTCCTTTGAAGGTTCTGGCACTCTTACTCGCCATCTGTGCAAATAGGCTTATTTAGGTGTGTTATCTTTGAGTAATGAAATTAAGATGTACATATAATCAAATTCTGATCATGTGTTAAGGTGTGATAAAGGTACTGTGGTATAGGGACAGAGTACTACGGTAACCATTTTTTTTCCAAAAGATCAAATTGAAATGTTGTACTTTATTATTGTTACACTTTGAGTTTGGGGAAAGGACAGAAAAATGGCGGGCGTGCTAACTTGCCCATATTTAAAGTGAGCAAAAATAGTAAGCAATATCCCTACAAGGTAAATTATCAAGAGGCACGATTATGTCTGTTTTATGAGTGGAAAATCACTCTGAAAATTACCACCATCTGCAAAATGGAGGAAAAATATAAAAGTTGGCGTGACTATTGGCAGCAATTTGTAGTGGTCTGTAGGACCCTGGACCCAGTAATAATTATTTTTTAGGGCTTGTTCATTCTCACATGGGTCGCTGGTGGCTGCAAGAGTAGGTGGTGGTGTGCCTTGCGAACCAAAAAGTAGGAGCCTTAGCATGATTTATTTGACAAGAACACAATGAGACTCTTTCATCATCAGATACAGGAACTATTGTTGGACATCGCCTGCTTTTTAGACGAACTTGTGAATGTGTTAAGTAGTTTGATTGGTATGGCAAAGGGCAGATGGGGAAAATGTTTATGTGTACAGTTACAAGCAATTTGTCAATTTTTAGGTCTTGCCTACTAGACTGTACATGTGCTGTCTGTAATGAGACGTATTGTAAGCTTACAATGTGCCTGGAGCCGCCCATTGCTTACCATTAGTTGGCTGTATTGGCACTCAGTTGCTTGCTTATTTGTCAGCTTGAGTGGGCTTTCCATCCTCTTTTGCTCATATCCCTCCACTGGAGCATGAATGGCTTACTTGTGTCCTTCTATTGCTTGATTTCCAAATACTACCTTTTTGTTTAAGCATTTCATGAGTGCATTTATTTTCCAGCTGTCTCCCTTGTGTACTTCTCTCCTTCCCTCCGCTGCACTCCCTGTTCCTCTCTCTCGCCCTTGTGCTTCTCCTTACCAGCTCCATGTTGGTCTCTCTCGCCCATTTGCTGTTTCTCCCCCACCCATGCCCTCCATGTTGCTTCTGTCCTCTCACCCTCCATTTTGCTTTCAACCATCGCCCTCCGTGTTGCTTTCCCCATTCGTGGCCTCCATGTTGCTTACGCCCCTCCACCCCTGCCCCTGTGTTGTTTCCTCCAACCGCATCCTCCGCATTGCTCCCCACCCCGTGCACTGCTAAAGCAGAATATAATCAAAAGCAATTGACTTTCCTGCTTAGAAAACTGAGCTTGTGAGATGGCACACTTTCTGTAAGTCACAAATATGTGCACTTGAAATGATGCTGATATGAACGTAATAAGTTCTGTGCATAACAGATGATCTCAATACAGCACATAGCTCCCTAGATCCTATTTGCATTCATTAATTTATGGGTTTTGCATGGAAAACATGATTAGATGATGTTAAATTATTTCAATGTTTAAATGAGGGATCATGAATGTCCTAGAACATTTACTGCTGCTTTGCCGTGGCAGGCAATCAAGTAGATCAATATGAAAGGGTGGTTTTATATGATCCCCTCCTATACATATATTTACACATATACATTAAACATATATAGGAAAATATCCTGATCGTTTTGACTAGGAAATAACACATCAATGTGACGGTATGATAGGGTTGTGACATCCCATGATGTGAAGAAGTGAGATGTTTTGTGCCTTCTTTATGGTAATTCATCGCTTATTTTAGAGACTTGCAGCTGGCCTTTCTGGCAGTGGATAGTAAACACTTTAAAAATGATAAACTAGTGGGTTATGGATGTTTAATTGGCCTGGGGCGGTGCAGTCATTTTTAAGCTTTTTACCCACCCAAAAATTAAGTTGCATGTCAGCAGGGGGGCCTAGTGGTATATATATGGGCAAATGCAATGAGGCTCTGTGATCCAAGTTATTGGCTGGATTGACACCTGTCAATCCAGCCAATTGGGGAAATTTAGCTATATTCTTTCATGTTTTTTATACTAAGATCTCAATTTCCATGTTTAATACAATTTCTAACTTCCCAATAAGCTTCATTTGCACGGTGTCATTTGCGTATATGCTGTTCCAATGCAAAACTCAAAAAGTCACACTAATTTGCACGCCTCTTATAGTGTAAATATCGTTTGCCTTGTTGCTGCTACAACATATTTGTTGCACCAAACTTTGTGTAGCATGTTCTTGATGGGCATTTGTAAATTGACACAATCGTAAAATTATCAGGTCTTCATTTGTTTCTGTTGCTACCAACACAAGGGTGTTTTCATGATGCCATATAATTGGCAGTCCGGGTAAACAGGCACACATGACAATTCTAACAGTGCTGAAAGAAGTCTTTCCTTGTTAACTGCAAATCTTCTGAAGAGGGTTCTTTCAAATAGGCCACTCAAGACCGATCCTGCCCTGACTTACATTTCAGAGGGACCCAATTTATTCTGACCACATTGAAGAGGAGGGCCGAAGAGGCTCCTCTAGTTGGGGTCTTAACCGTCTTGAATGCGGCTCCACTCCCTTGATGCATGAGGACTGGTGATTGATGCTCCCGAGATCGATTAGTATAGAGGCCTTGTACGAATCAAAGGCATCTCTTATTGAACTTTTCCATCATAAAATCTACAAAATGGTGCACGTTAAATATTTTGGGTCTCAACAGCAGTTTGTTTCATTGTCGAAGCATATTTTGGGTATGGTCAAGGATTTTTGAATAGATATTGTAGCAAATATGCCAAAGAGGAAGCACTGATCAGTCCATGCCATCCTGCTTATGGTCCTCTGGCACAAGAGGTGGTGCATTTGTAGTGGAAGCAGCTTAATTTGGGAACTTGCTGTCTGTCCTTGGAAAATGGATCACAGTTCCCTAAACTTATTTCCCAGAGTAAATGGGATGCAGGAGAACCTATGTGCAGAGCTGTGTATGCTGATTATAGCCAATAGCTGTAGTTTTTTAAGGAGATTATAAAATTCTTGTCATCCCTGTGGCCTGACATGAAAGCCGCTTCCATTGTGGCACGGACTGCACTGGAAGTAAGAGGCGCATAATTGTAAAGAGAACACAGCAGCTCGAGGCCACACAGAGGTAAAAAAAATTCCAGGATCCAAAATGAAAAAAGAACTGGAACAACCCAGGCAGATGGATTGCCTAACACTATAAATGTCCAGCATAGTTTCACCTGCATAAATTTAGTACACCAGAAAACATTGTTACATTTCTCTTCAAACGCATCCACAGTAGTAGTAAACTTTGTATAGAGGATCACTGCAGGATTTGTTTTTTGAGAGAAGATATGTGAGAAAATCAAAGAAAAGAATTTTAATGGAGAATTTATTTTCCACATGATTCGGGCATTGTGCGTAGTGCTTTAAATTGTGATGGTGAGAGCGGGAAGCAATTAAGCCAATGCAAGTTAAGAAGGAAGAATGTTAAGGGATAGGATTTTTTGTGCTAATAGCCCAATATACGTATACTGATATGGTTGGATGAATGCACATACCCAGACAGTAAAAACTATATTCCAAAAATAAGATTACACCCATTAGTGTTCGAGAAACTTTTCTGCTGGTTTATTTTGAGTAGTGAATGTAAAAGGGTTTACATATTAGTGATCCAAGGACTGCACGGGAGGATAGGACCTATGCCAACCGCCCACCTGATTAGCCAACAAGCACCTGGACCACACTCCATCAGATGCTATACCTTTAGGGGTTCAACCCTACTATGTCTCCATAGTCCAGGAATCAGCACTCAAGCACTCATGAGCATGGTGGAGCGTTACCATGCAAGATTCAATTTGCTCAGGTGGGACTAATAAGGCACTGTCACTTTCACCCCTGTGTCCTGCTGTAAAGACTCCAGGGGAATTGCCATGAAGCAGCCACTTTGGGCTCCCTCCTGTGGCAGCTTTCTGCTTCAAAATCCTTTGAATGTCCCTGTAACTCCATCTGCAGCACAGAACAAAGGAAAATAAACATTGCAATATATGCATATGCACTCAACCTTGCACATTTCATATATCTGAGATTGAGGGGAAGTGGTAGGGTGGGCTCACATTGAAGAATGCCAAAGATGAGGAAGTCTAATTGCAGCAGCTATTTAAACCCACCGAGCCGCCCTTCATACTGTGGAAGTAATTTCACCTGACTCAAGGGGTTGGTGGCGACACCCACTTCCTCCGCTGTACTACTGAACTCCCCCCACCACAAAGGTGGTGGGGGGAAAAGTGTGTGATAGAGCAGGAGAATGCGCCCATGCCCACCAAAATGTTGTATGCCACTTGGGCAGCCTAATTTTCAGCAGCGGCCCTTGCAGGTAAGAGCGGTGGGGCCGGGTAGGGGGGTTTCAACAGATGACGATGAGGGAAAATTAATTATTTATTTAATTTTCCCTCGTGGTCGTCTGTCGAATCCCCCCCAACCCGGCTCCACCACTCTTACCTGCATGGGCCACGGCAGCAAATTTTTTACGTGAATAGGGTATTGAATTGAATGAGTGACTTGCTTGCAGAGCTCAGATTAACTGATAAGCAGTGAATGTTCTTCAAAGCTGGTGCTGTTTTTCAGAATAACTTCGTTTTATTGACCCCTCTAGTGGATCCTAAAGACTGCAGGGTATGGCATCGAGTTGTCGAGTAACCTCCCAAGTTTTTCCTTTCATGGCTTTCTTAGTGCTTTGTTGGAGAATTGGTGCCTTCGTGCAGGACGGTACCGTTCCATCCGCAAGTCCCTGAGTGGATAAGTCCCTACTCCCCCTGTTAATGCACATCCTGCTCCACTGTTGCTCTTTGCAGCTCCCACACAGTGTTAACACCTTTTAAATGAAGAGTTAAAAACAAACCCCTTGTTCTCGCATCACCCAGCCGTGTCTACTCTGTTTTGGCTGATGAAGCGTTCAGAGATTACTCAAGAATTCCACCTGGTGACTGTATAAACAGGCTACACCTAGATTGTGTCACAGTGTTCTGTGAAATAGTTGCAAAATTCAACATCTTGGACCTAATTTCAGTAGAAAACCATGTAATCATTTTCATGCATATTCAAGTCTATTCAGGTCCCATTCAGCTTCCTGTTGTGCCATTTACATTTCAGTGGCCCCATACACTTTCCCGTGTCATTCAATTTTCGCATACCTGACTAATTTTCCTATTGCCCGGCTCACTTTCATCTTTATATAACTACCTTTCCATTCCTCCCCATACTTTTGCTTTGCTAAAGCGACCTTTCCTTTTATTCTTCTATTTTCCAATTATTTTGCATTCTTCATGATACCCCATCTATACTAACACCGCTTTACCTATGAATTTATGTGCATGAACTTTGTAATTCTTTAGCCGGAATCTAGCCTGAAGATGTGGAGCCGTGTAAAGTGTTAAAAGCAAATAAGGATACAATTAGATAGCATTACCATTGTGCATGGGCGTCCGCAGGGGGGGGCAATGAGGGGCGCTTGCCCCCCCCCCTGGATCTCTGGTCCGGTGCGGGCCATACTGGTGCGGCCATCCGAAATGTTGGTTATGTTTGGTTATGTTTGGGCTGGCACTTCACATGGTCATATAACGACATTAAGTGTCCTTTGGATGACACAACCTGGGCACTTGATTGCCAGGCTACTCCGTATGATACCCCCGGAGCTCAGGGTGGCACTTCACTGGTATTCTATGCAATTGAACAGCTTTATGGTGACTTCCTTCAGGCATATAATGGCACGTGTGCGCTGGTAGTCTGAATTTGAAGGCTATTTTATTGAGGTGTATACAATGGACCACTCTGATGTCACTGCCAAAGAGAGCTCTTGAGTCGGCCCCATCAGAGAGTTTTGTGAAGCGAAGTGGAGAAAGCCCCTGTCGCACAGGCCCTGTTTAGGTTCACTCCCTGCTCGTGTGGATGGAAACACAGCTATCCCAGGCGATTCCTCATTTTCTGAAACAACCCAGCCGAATTGTCAGTGAAAAATAAACTTGTACACTTGAAAAAAAAAATGTACAGGTGAACTCGGAACGGCCCAAAGTGAGTAGTTTCCGTTTTCATCGTATAGTCTGTTCATTTTTAGAGTGCTAAGAACATTTCTAGAAATTGGCTTGCTCGTTCGTAGGTAGTTAGTTTTTTAGGCGAACCTTTCTAGAAGATAGATAGCCTAGGCTAAGATGGAAGTGAACAGAGACTAATGGGAACGGAGGCCCATTACTTACATTTTTATCTTAAATATTGCCACTACTTTTTACAGCCACTCACACAGCTCCTTCGTGGATTTGCAGTTAAAGCACCCTTTTTCTCTTTCTAAAAGTCGCACTTGCTACTCGAGGCACCTGTTTGTTTCTCTTGTGCTTACTCAGCCTAACTCTCGCAGCTGACAAATGCGGTGTTCTGGAGTCTGCGAGGGGAAATCTGCCAGGGCACCTCGACCTTCCTTCCGAGATCGGTAAATTAACGGACATAAAATGTGACATAGTCGCATCGTTATATACACTGCTTAGAAACTGCAGAAGTGAAGTATGCAGCGCAACATACAAAAAGAAGCGGAGAAGCATCTGAACTGGACTCCGTCTCGACTCCACCGGTAGCACGGCCATTAATCTTTTGTTATATTTCAACCACTGAAAACATTTTGCGTCGCTAAACAGATTAATAATAACGCAAAGCTTTTATGAATACACCTGGGGAAACAGTACATTTTACGTGGCTAAAGTTTATTTGGAGGAAATAAAAGCTAACTTGCATAAGTATACGATTTCCAAAGTTTCCCTGAATTTCTGCCACTGGTGCACATTTAAGCAGGGCTTTAAGTGGGATGAAAAAACTGGGGGGTCAATCAAAGGGGCACGGCCAATGTAATTAAGGGCGTGGCTTAAAAACACCTAAGCTAAAAATCTATGCTTACCGTACTGTGCCGCCCCACTTGTATTTTGCTGTTTCTTTCATTGCATCAAGATATATGATACAACAAGTATCATACCTACAATAAGTCAGGACTGTTGGCTTTCTCAATGGTTGTTAGTTGCATAAGATAAATAAGCAGCAACTATGGCTAGTATATAATATTGAAAAAGCTTCCACTTAAAGCCCTAGTGACACCACCACAATGTTGCTGCTCCTGAGTTTCAAAAAGAGAATGGAAATCCTGAGAGAAAATGACTCTTTAAAGGATTTCCCTTCCCCTACAAGGCTCACCTGGCATGGCGTCATGCCCTAACTTCTCCACTAGTGAGAAGTGAGCAGTGTGAGCAGCGCACATCCATGTGCCGCTGTCACTGCAGCCCGCCTGTGCCAGGGCACAAAACAGAGCCCGATAGAGACCTGTTTCGAGGCCTCCTTTAGAAAACTGCCGGTGCTCAGCACCGGTGAGACCCGGCCTACTTAAAGCCCTGCATTTAAGGGAATCTACTAAAACATTGATGGGTGTTGTTTAAAGTGCTCGGGCCGGGATATGGTTTAGGAGACAAACAGGAGACTTTTAAAGGACAACCTCAAAACCCCAATTCCGGCCGATGCTTCTAAGGTATATTTTCGCTTCCCTACCACCGTGACTCAGTGACACTGATGTGAAATTGAAATGAACTGCGCTCCCGCGTCTTTTTATTTGTCCAAACTTTTCACAGTTTGAAGTGACTCGGGCGCCACTACTGCCAGGATGTTTTATCTGCTTTCTCTTTTTTAGTTATTATTTCTTCCCATGACTCATGTCATTGGTAGCTGAGCGCTATGGTACTACCAATGACATTTAGCATAGCGCTCAGCTACCAATCACATGGGACAGCCACCAGGAGGCTCAGGCGGCATTGCAGGCAGGCGAGGCAGGCAGCGCTGTCATTGGGTAGCTGAGCGCTACCAATGATAGCTGACTACCACATCGCCTAATTGCCTGACATGATGCAAATCGAGAGCTGGACCAATCATGGTCCAACTCCGACCTGTCCCCGCCCTGCTTAGCCCCCAGCAAGTGCACACTGCGCAGGCTCCTCTCCACTCTAGTCAGACGGAGAGAGAGTTTATTTATTTTTATTTATTTAGTGCATTTTTATAAAGCGCGGACATTACCCAAAGGTGTCAGAGCGCTGTACAATAGAACAGTTACGTTACAAGAGTAAAGTGTTAGACAATAGAACAATACAAAAATAAATAGGAGACTTAAAAGGAGAGAGAAGCAGCCTCTCTGTCCTGCGCTTCGTGTTCAGATCTAACAATAGATTAATTGAAAACTATTTAAAACTTGAAGTTTTAGGGCTTTTTGACAGCCCGTATGTTTTACAGCAAACCCTGCCTGGTTTTGTTTAGTTTCTGAAAGTGGTGGAAAGAGAAGGAGACTTTTAGGAGAGGAAGGTAAAAATCAGGGCAGAAAGAGTCAGAAAAATGGGGGGGGGGACGAGGAAGGAAAAAGCAGTAAAAAGAAAACAAGGCAAAAGCAGGAAAAAACAGTCAGAAAAACGGGGGAGTGGAAAGAAAGGAAAAAGCAGTAAAAATAAGGCAAAAGCATGAGAAAATTCTCAGAAAAATGGAAGGAGGAAGCAGTAAAAAAACGGGACAAAAGCAGGAGAATGGAGAAAGCAGTCAGAAAAACAGGGGGAGAAGTTAACATTTTGCCCCCCCTGGAAAAATTTCTGCGGACGCACATGCCAGTGTGTGTAGGGGAAGGGGGCTGCCGAGTTCTTAACTTTCTACAATATAGTGATGCAGTGTTCTTCGAAAAGGTACACCTTTAGCCTTTTCCTAAATTGAAGGAGAGTGAGGTAGATTGACAGATAAAGGGATGTTGTTTCAGACCCTGGCTGTGTAGATGGAGAAATCCTGTTTCCTGTTTTTTGGCTTTTTTATATTTCTTCATCTCCAATGTAGAGATGTTCAGACTGTGGGTGTGTTAAGAGCTGCTGGATATAGAGAGCTTGTCAACTTTGTTGACAGTGGAGCTGGCCTTAAAAGAAGCGTTGACTAGTGGAAGGAGCTTTTTTTTGAGGACCCTGATGATGTGTTTTGTGGCAGGGAGGATGTCTGTCAAGGAGGCTGTTGTGGTGACCAGATGGCAATGAAGCAGGACATACCACATTCAAATGCAAGAATATGAGGGCTTGGGCAAAAGTTAAGAAGTCACTTCGGTCTTAATAAGAGAGCTTTGGTGCTTGGCCATTTTGGGTTTCTTGGTGATGTGTTCATTGAGGGTGTGTTGGACTTGGCCCTTCCTGCAGGGTCATCCCAAATCTTCTGCCTTCCTCCTACTATTTTTTGCTGAATTTATTTTGCTGGCCTTAGGGCTCTGTGTACTTTACCACTGCTAACCAGTGCCAAAGTGCTTGTGCTCTCCTCTTAAAACATGCTAGATTGGCTTATACTCAATTGGCATATTTAATTTAATTGTAGGTCCCTAGTAAAGTGGCACTACATATGCCCAGGGCCTGTAAATTAAATGCTACTAGTTAGCTTGCGGCAATGATTGTGCCACCCACTTAAGTAACCCTGCCATTATAGAGCACGTGTGTGCAGTTTTAAACTGCCATTTTGACCTGGCAATGTAAACCTTTTGCCAGGCCCAAACCTTCTTTTTAATACATATGCCACCCCTAGGTTAGGCGCTGGATAGCCCAGAGGGCAGGGTGCATTGTATTAAAAAAGTTGGACATGTACTTTTAAGTATTACATGTCCTGGTAGTGAAAAACTCAAATTCTTTTCACTACTGCAAGGTCAATCTCTCCCATAGGATAACATTGGAGTTGCCTTATTACATTTTATAAGTGTAATTTCCAAATGGGAAAAGATAACCAGTTCATGTTTGGGGTCTCTGAAATCACAATTTTAGATCCTAACTTATTGTGAAGTCGGATTTTAAATTGCAATTCTGAAAATGCCACTTTTAGAAAGTTAAGGAAAAAAGAGGGGTGTTTAGGACGTGCACTGTTCTTATACTACTTTCAGAAATCACCACCTTTAATCATTAAGTGGTTGTGGTGCATTTATTTCACCTTTTCTTATTTCATTCCCCCAAGAGGAGGCCCTAGAAGTACTGGAATGGTACCTGGAAAGCAGAGACATACCTCATCGCGTTCCCACACAATTCATCATCAACCTAGCATCCTTGGCATTAAAACGTAACTACTTCAAATTTGAAAAACATTACTTTGTACAGGTGAAAGGGACCGCCATGGGTTGTCCCTTTGCGCCAGAGATGGCGGTTCTCTACATGTACAAACAGGACTTTCTGTCTGTTGCAACCTCGGTTGATCGAGCTGTATCTGGCATGTTGCTTGTCTAACAAGTATCAATTATTTGCACTGCCATACAAATAAGGACTGGTCTGATGTTTGTCACATTGTTTTTGTATACACTTGTTTGTTCATTGATGTGGTTCTTTAAAGTATCTCTGTTTGTAATGTGCTTTACGTCAATGTTTAACTGTAATTTCGAATATTGTACAGTGTCTTACTCTATGACATGAATCAAATGTCATCTTATTTTGTATTTTGAATGAAATAAGAAAAGGTGAAATAAAAGCACCACAACCACTTAATGATTAAAGGTGGTGATTTGTGAAAGTAATATAAGAACAGTGCACGCCCTAAACACCCCCTCTTTTTTCCTTAGTATTAAGGTGGCCTAGTTTGGACGTAAGTATAGGCCCAACCCCTTGTTGTAATAACTTTTAGAAAGTTGACATTTTCTTGCCATTTAGTGCTTGTAGCCTGTCTCTGGTCACATGACTGATTGTAACTGACAGTTAGTCGTCGTAAATTCCTCCCAGACAGTTACACAATAATGGGATTAGGTGTGCCTGAATGGACCATCTGCTGGCAGCATGGGAGACGGAGCTTAGCACAGCCTCACTTGCAACTGAATAGCCTGTGGTCTGCCTTCCAACAAAGGACTTAACAACCTTACATTGTTACTGCAGCCAGCTTGGAGCCTGTGCAGGGGAGGTAGGGAATTCCATATGCTACAAAGACACTGTCTAGAAGCTTCTCACACCTTCCAGCACCAGGGCACCAAGGTATAAAAGGGGACCACAGACACCAACTCTTCAGTACACTTCTGGACCTGCGGATACCCTGCCAAGAAGACGGACAGCTGTGCTGCTGCAAGGACTGCCACTCTGCTCGACTGCTGCTCTGAAGGAACTGCTGCCCTGCTGTGCTTCCCTGCTGACCTCTTGCCTGGGTGAGAAGAACTGGACCTGCATCACTTCAAGCCAGAACTCAGTGACTCCAGGGGCTAGTTGGCTGGCCTCCTGATCTGAAGCCTCAGGGATATAACAGGCTTCCAATATATTACGCATCTGCACTGGAACTTTGCCCTCTGTGAGTCTACCCTGAAAAGTGGTGCCACCCCAGTCCTGGACTCTTGGAAGTGGGCCTAAAGTGCTTTGCTAGCCTCTGTGGATCCAGCGGAATCGACTCTCCTCCTCAGCTGTATGGCGCAAACCCGAGCAGAGCTGATGCATCGCTACTGCTGATGGATTGGACTCATCCCTAAGACTTGAATCGCCGCTGCTGCCTGCACTGCCTTCTGAACTGCCACCATGCAACGCATCCTGGGGACATGCCCTTGTATCTTGATGGCAACCAAAATGACAATGCTGAAATCCACATCACAGCCTCGCAGCTCTTCAGAACCGAGGCATTGCCCCGACTGATCATAGCATTGCCGACACGGGACCTCGCATCGCAAGTTCCGTCGGTGGGATCGTTGATGTCAATACACTAAGACCTCACATCGCACTAGGATTGAACGTACTTTTGTTCAGCAGGCCTACCTGGGTCCATGTAGCTGGTCTGGCTCCATCACAGTCAGCCTGAACTTGTAACTTTATCTCAGTCAGGCACGACCAAATATTCACAATTGGAGCTTTACAACTTCTGGCGCTATTTTCTCTGAAAGCTTTAAAATTCAATTTCCCCAGTTATACTATTTGGATGTTTGTCATTTTGGTCTGGTTATATTTATTAAATTAAGTACTATTTTTCTAACCTGGTGTGTGAATCTTTTTGTGTGGTGTTTCGCTGTTTTACTTTTGAAGTGTTGCACAAATACTTTACGCATTGCCTCTAAGTTAAGCCTGACTACTCTGTGTCAAGCTACCAGGGAGCTGAGCACAGGTTAATTTGGGGTTTGCTTGTGTCTTACCCTGACTAGGATTGTGGTTGCTGCTTGACCAGGGCTCATACACCAGTCAACCAGTAACCCAGTTTATAACAGGGTGCATGTGGTGGTGAATGTGAATCCAAGTTATTCGGTGTTATGTGTTAGTTGGGGGTTGAATATATTCAGATTCAAGTTATTGAATCAGGGTTGAATAATTTGTTTTTTGTTATTGGTGAATAGAAGGATTTGGGTTTTGGTGGAGTTGAGGATCAAGGTGGGGCTGGACGAGGTGCAATCAGTGTTTGAGACTTTAGATTTTGGGTGCGGAATACATTTTAAGGTGGGGTTGTGCTCTGCCGACCTCTAAAATTCTTTGACCTCTTTCCAGTGTCCCACCTGCCTTTCCCTTCCTCCATTAATATTCCTATTAGACTGCCTACCTTTCCATTTACCCCCCTGCCCTTTTCATTACCTTGATGAACTCACTACTGTCCCTCAACCTCCTTATTACACCACATGCGTTTCCATTTTGCTGTCTTCAAATCACCCTAGCCACGGACACATTCACTGCATAATTGTATCTGCTCCAAAAGAACAGAATTGGTTCTTAGAAAATTGCTGAGTCACAGATGCATCGAAGAATGACGCGTCTTTTTGCCAGTATTGAAAGGAAACGTATGTACAATTTTTACTGAAATTAGCTTTTAGCCTGAGCTGTATACCAGTTTTTGGTAATATGAGTGCATAAGTAAAGAGTGTTTTCTCCTTCAGTGCGTGGTTTGAAACAAGGAATAAGAACATCATCCACTCGGGGTCTCCAAGCTGCTACATTTTAGTGATTGGCATGAACCCATGCCACCTGTACGCAAACACCCCAAGCCCTCTCCCCGCCCTAACAACAATTCATTTAACTAGTCTCTTTGCTTTGAGATTGCCAGCTTATTTACTCATGAAAACTGACAGCTCAAAACTGGCAGTACAAACTTCTCCGTCCTGCAACGTCAAATACACTTAGAGCTCCTGAATCTTGCCAAGGTGAGGGTGCAGCTGTCACTCGGTGGGCTGAATTGTGTTGCGCCAGTCATTCGTGTTATCTGCAGCTCGCAGTGCACCTGCCTGTGGCATCTCCTGGATGCCACATTTCATCCTATCAGGTGTGACGCCCAACATCAGGTGAGCACGCCGAAGCATGAGCACCAAGGCTGGGAAGAGGTAATACTGTGAAGGAGAGAGGGATCCCTGGTTTGTTTGTTGTCTCTTGCTCTAGGCCAGTGCCTCTCATTTAAACTCCCTTAACACTCTGTCCTGAAATACCTTTTGCCTCTTTCAGCAGAGTTAATACCTTGAAAGTTGCACTCCCTTTTCCAGTGGCGGATGGCTTGTACCGAGGGTGGTGGGGTGCCTGGGTGGGGCACGGGGGGGCACCAAAAAAAACCTAATAATTCAAATAGACTTACCTTTTATCTTGCAGAGTAGCTTCCTCCTCCCTCGGGTGTCTTCTCTCCTCACAGAAGCTTCCGAAGCAGGAAACTGCACTACCCAATCCTGGTGCAACTTTCACAGCCTGAGAGCAGCGCCAGGATAGGATATAGCGGCCTCTCAGTGCTCCTTAGAGCACTGGAGTCCTGTGCTTTCTCTAACCCTGCTGTCTAAGACAGCTAGGTTAGAGAACTTTAAAATGCGCATGTCTGGCTGGCCGCCCAAGACCGTTGGCCAAAGAGATGTGCACATTTTAAAGCGCATAGCTCTCTGCTGCTGCCACTGGATAGTGCTGGCCCCGCCCCGTCTTGACACATAGTTCAGGACGGGTTGCTGAAAAATAAAACTGTAATAACTGTAATAAATTAACTGTGTTACAGTTTTTTTTACAGCTCTGGGGCTTGTGGGGCGATGCTCCTCCCCTCAAATGAAGGAGCCGCTCCTGCCCTTTTCCCCGTGCTTAATTTGAGCCGTGCTCAATACCCTCACTTAATTGTCAACACCGGAACTTGTGACAGTCTGACACATGGTGGTGCTGTTTGTGTAATTCAGAGGTTAGCACACAATAGTTGTTTATTAGTTTAATATATATTAAAAGTGACTAATACCTGCCACCCTAGTAATTCTTATAGCTTTGGGGAACTGGAAAAGTCTTAATTGTCACACTTGTATGAGTGTGATGGTTAGTAGTTGTGTTGGCACTATCACCGCTGAAATGGGGCAATCGGTGGTGCAAGCTGCAGTGGCCTCCTGACTAGGGTACTGGCACATTTTTTTTTTATGAATTAAGCAATGCCTGTTCTACTAAAACTTCACATTACCAGTCATAGCAAATATCTCGGTGCACTGTGTGCTTTGAGAAAAATAGATCAACGCAGAACCCTTTATAGTCCTTTGTTGGAGCAGATACTGCTTCTGTTTTAAACATCTCCTTTCGCTTTGCACAGTTCCACTACTTTCACTTACCACTTGAAGTGCACAATTTTTCACTTGGCACACTATGCCTGAAAACCTTTTTGTCTGAAATCAATCACTCAATCAATAGTCCTTTATAAAGCACGCAGCTACCTTCACAGAGGTGTCCCGGCGCTAAGAGCAGACTAAAGAAAAGATCAGCCAATGATACTGCCCCGGACTAAAGAACCAAGTTTTGAAGAACTTACTGAACTCCTGCTCTGTCTCTACGCAGCACAGATAGATTGACAATGCGTTCCACAATTTGGCAGTCCTTACCGAGAAGGACCTGCCACCTTGTCGAGTCTTGGCATATCGTGGGACTCAGAGGAGTCGCAGATGACTGGGTCTCAGGGTCCGCTGCTGTCGATAAGGACTGAGCCTCTGCTTGAGGTAGCATGGGCCCCTGCCATTCGCAGCTCTAAAGGCTAAAGTCAGAGCCTTAAACTCTATCCTCTTAGCCACCGGGAGCCAGTGTAGCTGTCTCAGGTGAGGGAAGATATGATGCCGAAATGTACCCAACGAATTAGCCTCGCCACTGCATTCTGTACCATCTGCAGTCTGTGGATCAGGTAAGATGGTAACTCCAGGTATAAGCTGTTGGCATAATCCAACTGGGTGGTAACTAGAGCATGGACTGTTTTCCTACAGCTCTCCTTTGGCAGACAACGTATTAATTTCCTGATAGTTCTCAACTTCCAAAAATAGGAAGAGGAAATCTGCAGCACTTGTGCTGTAGAAGAGAGGTCCGTAACGCACCTGATTCCGAAATTTCTTTGCTGATTTCGTTGGGATAGGTGGCGGGTCCAGCTCTACGGGCCACCAGAGATGTGAAGGGGAAGGAGGTGCCTCACTGAAAAACAATACCTCTGTGTTATCAGCATTCAATTTCAGACTATTGTCGTTCATCCAGCTTGAAATATCTTTCATGCACTCTTTGAATTTATGGAAGCGGCCACGGATTTTTCTTTAAAAGAAAACACTGAGTGTCATCCGCATAGGAAACCACCTTTACCCCCCATCATGCAATAAGAGAAGCCAATGGGGCATGGTAGAGTTTAAAAAGCAGCGGGTTCATGCCGAGCCCTGAGGCACTCCACACAATAGTGGCTTTAGTGCCGGGTCTGGTGGCTCAGTGGATTAATGCATCCATAGCAGGGGCCTGTGCTCGACCTCATGAACACAAATTCAAATCCTGGCGGGTCCACTCAGCCTTTCATCCATCTGAGGTCAATAAAATGAGTACCATTGAGTAGGGTAACAACAAACATCTGTTATTCAGCGCCAAGATGCCTATGGCTGAACGTGCGCTTTACAAATACACATTATGTTATCTTGGTGATGATGAGAAAGGACGAAGGAAAACCTGTTCGGAACGGTCTTCAAGGTAGGACTGGATCCAAGCGAGTGCCATCCCTGCACATCAAGAAGACTTAATCTATCCAGAAGGATCAGGTGTGAACCCGTATCGAACGCTGCTGACAGATCTAAAAGAACTATCATAACAGAAGCACTGTCGGCCACTGCCGCTCTCACTGATTCAGCATCTTCTAGTAATGCAGTCTTCATGCTGTAACCAGGCCAGAAGCCTGATTGAGAATCGTGAAGGAGGTCATTAGTTTCTACAAAGTTGACTAGCTGTCGCTGAGCCAGTTTCTCCAGCATTTTAGTGGGTGCCGATAGCTGCGAGAAAGGTCTAAAATTGCTGAGCCCTTCTGGGTCAGCATTAGGTTTCTTCAGCAATGGCAATGGAA
Source organism: Calotriton arnoldi (assembly GCA_963921515.1). NCBI lineage: Eukaryota > Metazoa > Chordata > Amphibia > Caudata > Salamandridae > Calotriton > Calotriton arnoldi. The sequence goes on from CAWUFW010003339.1 coordinate 253,695, forward strand.
ATGCCTGTTTCCAAATGGCCGGAAAAATGGCAGTTTTCAAAGAGGAGTTCCAGATCTGATTCAATATAGGATTTAGAATGGGGGCCATCAATCTAAAAAACTGAGAAGGGCAAGGGTCCCCTGGAGAACCAGAATTGCATTTCAGGATTTCACCCAGAGACTCCTCAGCTGTTATAGGCAGAAATTCCGAAAAGGAGATAAGGGTGTTGGAGGGAGATTGATGTTGATTGGCAGCGGACCCTACCACCACCGGGAATGAGGAATAACGTTTTTGAATTTTATCTTTGAAGAAATCTGATAGGCTCGTGCAGAGGGTAGGTGAGGGGCGGATGGAACTATTCATCGCTGCTGGCTTGGTGAAAGATTTTACAATCTTAAACATTTCCTTAGCGAAGTTCTCCGAACTCTCTATGCATCTAACAAAATATTCCCTCATGTTAGATCGCAGCAGTTTGCGGAATATTTTCAAGGCTTCCTTATAAGCACTTTTAGCTGCAGGCTTATAGAACTTTCGCCACCAATGCTCTAACCTCTTGCAGTGGCTCTTTTCTGCTCTACGTTAAGCCGAGAACCAAGGGGCCGAAGGTGAGGCTCTGGGAGTCATAACTGACCTTAGAGGAGCAACTATATTCAAGGCCGATGTGATCCATGAGTTGAATCTGGAAGAGTCACTATCGGGATTGCCTGACAGGTGTGGCACAGCTGCTTGAAGGGCCAGCCCCAGGGAATCTTTAGTGAAATGACATGTATACATTATGTTTTTGAATAACTAGTATTGATGGTGCTTGAACATGTATTTGTCAATATACTCTAAATGGCTCACATGCATGAGTTAACCGTATCAAATGCATTGTTGAATAGTAACTTTTCTTTAGAGTCAGAGGTCTCTTTGGTGTGCATTAACTGCCTCCCTTTTTAATTAAAATCATTTCCATAGTGATTCGGAAGGAAACATTGTTTTTTTACAATATACCATGTATGCAGTGAAGCATATGTTTTTTCAAACAGATAGAAACTGCTGCTTTCCTCCAAAAACACACACAGAACAACATATATAATCCCTTTGGCCGTTATAAAGGAATAGTCAACAGAATGAGTCCCTGCAATCATAGCAGCACATATTAACACCTTCTATACAAAGCACCCATATCTCCTACCATTTTCCCAACTTTTTCTAATTTCCCTCTATGAACACTTCTGGACCTACAGTTACTATGACACCTCTTTCCTTTTGTCTACCCCATGGGTACTAGCAAACATTTGCCCATGGGGCCACAGAGTATGGTCTGTGGTGTGACCAAGGGCTGCACTGATGCCAGCAGGGTGGCGTTAGGGGATCTGGGTGGGTCAGGGATTGTGTAAGGAGGTCTATAACAATGTTAAATAAACAGGCAAGCATTTATTTGTAGGTTAGCTAAAGTTAAATGGTGTAGGGCACCACCATAGTTACTTCATTTAACCTCTAAATAAATGCTTACCAGTTTCTTTAAATTTTGTTTCTGAATATTAAAGCTCAGAAAGTAAACAGTAGCTCGTGCTGCTGTTCATCAGGGGGGCCGTATGTAAAGGCGAGGAGAGCCGCAAGTGCCCCCCACCAAGCAAAACGTACAGTATCACTGGTCTACCCAAACTATTGGTCCTCTCTGAACCTAAACCTACTGGTCTCCCAGAAAGATTGCTCGCAATTGAACAAGGACAACTGATATCTGCTGTTCTGTCTAGCCCTTCCGCCCTCTTTAATCACTCAACCGAACTTAAAATATCAGTAACACTTTTGTTCTCCTTGGAATTTTACAGCCTCACACATATATTGTAACAAAAACCAATCACACCCATTCTGCCTCCATACTTCACACTTCTAACTTTACCACACTATTGGTTATGCACCGTGCATTTATGAGATTAAGGTTGGATTTTTTTTTATGTAAAACCTGCTGAGCTTTTTCTCATGCTTGCTGCAAGATTGTCTGAAAATTCAGCTTGTAGCTCTCCCCACACTGGACACAAGTGTTGTGAGCACTTCGTTTATAATTTGATAAACAAAAGAGCAAGTATCTGAATGCAAATAAAGAGGACTGGTTGAACTAGTCACACCGTGTGCCAGAACAGTAGCAAAAAACTCATCCTACAAAAATGTCATAGCCATAATATTGACTCCACAATTTTGTGCTGGTTTTTTGTCCCTAATACAAAAAGACAATTTGGGGCATTTTCTTGCAAATGAAGCCACTTAATTGTGTCATAATGAGATTGCTGCCGTATCTGCCATCTGAAGGTGTTTGCAAACCATGTAGTTCTAACTTTTAACAGCCTACTGCTTTTCTCTAGCCAATATTGTCTTCATATTAAGGCACAGAACGTACTCTTTCCTTAATGTTCAGCCATATACAAATTTAGATCATCGCCCACACTTTTTGTTCAGGATCTCAGCTCAGGCAACTTTAATGTATGCCTTCTTGATTTAAGTCTGTTTAGGTTTAGCTTACATACAGTTTGGGCACTGGGTTAGCTTTTTGCTTATGAGTCGATGTCTGAGTTTTCATTTCCTTGCTCAATGACTTTCCTTCCTATTCTCGTAACTGTTATGCCCCTGGTGCATTTCTGTTTTACGTTGCTGTTACTTAAATGAGTGATATCGTTCTACTGCTGCATTGATGGGACTATTTGTAGGTGTGGCAATAGTATAGAACTTTTTGATTTTATTAAATATATGCATATATTTCACAGAGGCGGCCCAGACTGTATTCATTGTTAGGTCAGAGTTTCCCTAGGAAAAAATGTTTTGTTTCGCTAATAATTTTGGCACAGTTTGATGAATCTGCATGAAACTTTCCAAAAATAGCTCATTCATTTCAGATCCTTCTTGGAAAGTTTTGGGATGATCCATGAAGCAGGGGGACAAGAAAAAATAGTGTGATACAGAAAAAGAGGCTGAGTCGAATTACTCCACATTTGGCAAAAAGTTAGAACTTTACTCAGAATATGTGTTTTTCATTATTTGGTTAAAATCTGTTCAGCTGTTTTTTTTTTTTTTTTAAATAAGATTTGAGGGGCTATGGTTAAAAAGTTCAGTATATCTGGAGTGTTGGTGTCCAGATATGCCCTGGTTTGCCACATGAAAGGGAACTAGTCAACTAGTGTGAATTGCAGACATATGTTACAAATAGGTTGAGGCTTCAATCAAAGTTTCCAAAATATGTGAGAAAAACTAAACGTTAGCCTTAAAATACATTATTCACCCATGGATTTCTGTGTTCAGGCTGACATTAAAGAGTTGCTAGGTAGTGCTATCAACAATGTCTATCTAAATTGAAGATTAGAAGGTGCAGATATTAATTTCCAAAAGCTCCGTGGAAATTATGAGACATACAATGTTGAAGAATGAATAATGTGTGGGTGACACACTTATAAATTGTTGAAGTCGCATTATGGCTGTAAGCATTGTTCTAATGTTGCACACCATTCTGCTCATTTTAGGAAGATGTTTAAGGTGTTTTTCCAAACTACGGAAGGCTGTGAATAGGGCATGTCTGTGCATGCTTTATCAGTAGCTAATGCATAGATGTGAAGCTGTTTACTTAAAATTCTAGGTCATTTTATTTGTTTAACTGATATACATCATTAAATTAGTTAAAAAAACACTTTTAAATGGTATTCAAGGTTTAATTAATTGCTGATTGTATGAATGTATACATAAACATAGTGGGCCTGATTATGAGCTTGGAAGTCTTCCTGCAGGCCGCCACGCCAGTGCCCCTCAGGAGGACTACCAAACTCGTAGTCAGACCGCTTGCCGGATTACGAGATGAATCCTGGCGGGCGGTGCGTGCTGCAACAGTCCCATGGCGATGCGTTTCTAAGGCTAAAAGGAGAGCATTAGAAAGGCACCGCCGTGGGAGCGCCGCAGCACATTCCTGCACAAAATGAAATGCACCATGTTGTCCATTTCTTCCTGTGCAGAAACAGGGGGTGCAGAAACACAGGGGGTTACACCTTGTGTCCCCCTGCATGCACACCCATGCACAGAGGTGACAGGGGGCCCTGCTGGGGCCCCCTTAGTTTCCTCACTGCAACCCTTTTCATGGCAGGCTCAATGCCATGATAAGGAGGGCGTTGAGGAAACTCGTAATATACTCGGCGGTGCCACAGCAGCACCGTCGGCATAATACTTCCTCGGACTGCTGCGCCACCGCCGCGAGATCACGGATCCCCGGCAGTAGCAGTGGTCTAGTGGTGGTCCAACCGCCAAAGTCGTAATACTGCGGGTGGACTAATAGTCTGGTGGTCCACAGACAGCCACCACGACTATGGCGGTCCAATGGACCGCCAAAGTCATAATCAGGTCCTATGTTTCTTATGCACTTGAATTCCAGTAAAAAAGGAGCATAATATCTACTAAATGTCGGTGCTTTTACAGATATGGTTTATGTCCTGCATGTCGCAAAAGTTTATGCCCATTAGCATTGCAGTGGTGCTAGAAAAGTAGGTGTAGATTCAGCTCTCTGAATAACTTCCAGTACGAAAACTGTGTAGCAAATTGTCAGTCACTGGATAATGTCATCATGGATGTCATTTGAGAGATCATCAATGATGTAATTTAACACATGATCATGAGTGATATAATATGTGAGGCCAAAAGCGGTGCATTGTGAGGAATACAAATGCTCACAGAATTATAACTGGCACATTTCAGTGATTTGCTTGTAATTTAAACATTAGCTTTTAACTCAGTTCAATACCTAACTATGGGACAGATGTGCTAAGATTTTTTACAAACACTCTGGTTTGTAATTCAAGACTGTTAAAATGTTTTTGCTTATTTACTTATCCCATTTTAGGAATCTGAAATGTTTACCAACTCTTAAAATGGGAATCTGAATGGATACCTATTTAGAAAGGGCATGTTGTAGAGGTCCCTTCCAAATACCCAATCGGTATCTAGTGTATCAATGTTTTGTGACCAAAATCCAGTCACAAAACATTTATATTTTTCTGACACCTCAAAGGAATTTACCCACACTCTAAATCTGCTCGCCTCACTGTCTGTTTTCTAGCAGAGTTTATAAGTATAGGATTGGTGATGAGCAGGTTTAGGGCCTGATTATGAATTAGACAGTGTGGGATCAGACTGCCGTGCCACTGCCCCGCTCCCACACCGCCTAACCTCACTGCCCGTCACCTGCCAGATCAAGGGTTATCTTGTGGTCTGGCGGGCGGTCCTTTGGCCTTCCACAGCAGTGCCTATTAAAAAGGCACCGCAATCAGAGCACCAAAGCCCAGTCCTGCATGGCATGGACTCTGCAGTCCATACCGTGCAGGAAAGGGGGTGCATACAGGCAGGGGGGCACACCATGTGCACCCCTGCATGCATCCCATGGCCTTGAGGTTGCAGGGGGCCCTGTAGGCCCCCCTTTGTTTCCTCACCACTATAAATTTCATGGTGACATCGCCGCCATGAAAACTGTGGAGGTGAGGAAACTCCAAAAATGCTTTGCAGTGCCGCAGCCGCACCACCAAGCATATTGGAGCCTCTGTCCGCCATGCGACCGCCAAGAATCACAGATCCCTGTCGGTTGCGGCGGTCCTAAAATGGCCCGACTGCCGTAGTTGTAATACCCCTAAACAGTTGCATGCTTGGCTTGGCAGTTTGGTCTGAGAGTCCTGAATGAAACAGCTGTTTCTGTGTTCGTTTTTCTCAGCGTACAGTGCCCGCTTTACCAAAAATTTGTAAATCTGCACCCATATAAGTATTCCTTGAATTGATGCAAATGTACTATTTTTGGGAATTCACAAACATTGGCAGTAGTAGGCTTGGAAAGCTGTGAATCTCAAGTTTCAAGGCATTCTTCTGGTAATCAAACACCCAAAAGTTGATGGGATGCATACGTGCAAATAGTATAACCCCTGGCAATTGCTCTGGGTAGCAAGCCAAATCATCATTTTTCGCTAACTGTGCCACTCTAGACAGAGATTTGGTGGACAGAGTAAAATTTAGTCTGCCAGCCCCACAGACATCTCTATACATTGGCATGAACCTCCATGATGAAGGTTCCTGTCAGTGTAGGAAAAAATTGATGGACGGCTCCGTCAAACATGACGGACAATCATCAAACTTTTCCAACATTTTTTATTTCCCAAAAACAAACTCCTAATGTGGGAGTTTGTTTTTGAACAATAGAAACACTAATGACCCCCACACCAAGTAAGCCTTTCATGGTGTGGGGTAATTTTTCTATTTTTACACTGAGAGTAAATTTTACTTCATCGCTGTAAAACATGCAGTCACCCCCAACTCAAAATTGGGCAGGTATAACTTGAGTTTGGCGAACAGGTCACTGTTGCGATGGAGTGCTCTGCCCTCCAAACTCTAAATCAGCCCCAGAGACCTATATAATGGAAATCAGTACTGACTCTGTTACTCCTGGAAACACATCCTGAACCTTGAACATTTTCCCATTCACCCTACGACCAACTGCTTTTTTAGTTGGGGAAATTTGAGATTCACACTCCCCGAATCTCACTGGCTAAGCTACATCCCCAAGTATTTTCTCGACGGTGTTAAAGCAGCTACATACCAGTCCCTCGAAATGAAGGCCTCTGAAAAAGATGTAGATGAGCGTCTGCGCTCCTCCAGGTCACGTGGTTCAATACCTTTTGAAAGTTTACTCGCAATAGTAAATTGGTTAGTAGCAAAACACCAGACCTTTAAAATATGAACAAAATTCCATAAATATATTCTTTGTCGACAGACAATTTAGATGCGTGTCTAAAAGAGATTGTATTTTCATACGCAGAAACGGAGAATTGACCGTTTTTAAAAGTGATATTATGCTTTATGGCTCTTCTGATGGCGCGGTATACTAAATCGCTGTTTAAAATTCATGCTCGGTCGCAGCTGTGAAGAAATGCCTAGCGCTCATAAATAAGGCAAACCTACCCTAATTTATTGCCACTACCGCGCTTGCCCAACGATCTTTTCAGAACTGCGCTCAATTGATGTATTTCTACCTCCGGTTATTTCACTGAGAAACGCACTTCATTTTATGCCACCTGCACAGACTAATAAAGCATAGAATTGCTACCTGTGCAGGCATCCTATCACCTGTGAAGCAACGTTACTGCCAGAAAAAGGTAAGAAAAGGGATGATTTTACAGTGCTGATCAACGCGGCTGAGTACAGTTGGCATGAGTAGGATTTGCACAGTAAACTAGAGTTTAGCAAGAAAAACTAATTGAGCGAATCTTCAAGCTAGGAGATCTTGAAACAGTACATCTGACACAGCCTGGCTATTTATTCTTCTTTTTCAAGATATGGCTGCTTGATGAAAGTCTATAACGCGACACCTGCTCTGTGGTCATTTCAAAGTGCGGCGCTGAGGGCGCATTGAATTTATGGACCGTCGCTCTTCCGGCTGCCAGCTTCTGGCGCTCCAGTTGTGGCAGCCATTAAAAATGGCCTTTTTATTGCTCCCTTTACTTTTTAGAGGGTAGTGAGTCCCGACGGCGTGTCATGGATTCATTGCACACTACACGCTGGGTGAGCTATTGCCAGTTGAAAATTTGATTGGTCAAACTGTCCATCTTTCAAATGCCCAGGGCCACTGGAATTATGTACAATGCTGAACCAAAATATGTGACAGGATTGATTCTTTCATAAGGCAAGAAAAGGCAAATTGTGAGACGTATTATGTGGCAGCATTATTTCACGATAGCACATGGGAGCCTGCAATCCCCCTATAAAAACCTGTCTCCAATTTCCTTATTACAGTTGAGTTGTGATGTGTCTAGTCACCTGAAATAATGCATTTTTATAGTTATTCTACTGTAATAAGTTATTACAGATTAGGTGCAACATCATAGTGCCTCATTCAGGAGTCAACTTCCAGGATGAAAGACATATCACAGATCATAATTGCAGCTGCAGTTTAAAGGAAGTAATGGAGAACTGGTTTCACCTTATGATCTGTGTTTTTAAAAATGAAGGACAGAAAAATAATTATTTGTGGCAACAAGTTTATTTTTCCTCACTATAGTTAATCACTGGAAAGAGAGAATTTCTGCATGTTTCTTTTTTTTACCTACAGCTTTTCTTTTTAGTCTGACTTTTTGGAACAAATTACAAACTACATTTTTCTGTGTTTTTTAATTTTGTACTACAAATTTTAAATGTGTTGATTATGACTGTCTTTCATATGAAAGAGCAGAACACCACAGATTTATACTTTGTGGGAAGGGTGATGGTGTGACCATGTATCTAATCGGGAATGAAATTCCCTCTGTTGTATGTTAAAAGAATTTTGCAAGTCACCTTGAAGTTCCGTGACCTTATAGAGGAACGCGACCTTCAGCCATGTTCTTCTATATGGTCACAGATCTCCTTGGTTACTAGAAAATAACCATTTGATGTACATCAGTGGGTACATTATCCCATATATGATGTCTTTTGAACAGATACTTATGGTGTCTTGTTGAAAGTTCCCAATATGTAGACTACAGTCCTAGAGGTCATTATGGGCAATGTTTCCAGGCCTAGACTCTTCTGTAATACCATAATGTATTCTGGGTGTTTTAATCTTGCTTTGCTTCTATTGAGCTAATGAGATTGACATATCTGAAATGAGTCATTTGTAGGTGAAATGTTCTGGACTGGAAATAGTGTCTCTAATGGCCTGGAGTGAGGTGGTGACCCTAAACAACCCACAGCCCTTCAATAAGATTACTTCTGCAAGAGAAACCGAATGTGTGCCTTGTTTGCTAAAACACAAGCAACATGGCTTTACAAGTTAGAAATGTTCCTGCCGACACTCTTTATATGTACTCACACCTAAAACACTCTGAGCCCATAGAGGATGGTTAGAGGCACTTTTAATAAAAACATAAATCAATAAATAAATCAATAAATCAATAATACACTCTTCCAGGCACCCAATGATGGAACAGTGACTACGAGTACTTCTAATGAAGGTGCTTGAGAACAGCCTGGTGAGCAACAATCAGAATTTGCTCACAGCCGCTTTATTCATTTTTGAAAACTCCAGATGTTATAGTTGTGTAGAACTGCTTCTGAAGCAGGACAAATTTACTTGGGAGTTGTTGGACTTGGCCCTCTTTGCAAGGTAATCCCCAACATTCTTGACTTCACCCTTCTGTTTTCTGGACCCATTTATGTTGGCTGTTTTAACTTTGCGGACCTTACCACTGTTAACCTATGCTAAAATTCTTGTGCTCTCTCCTTTCAACATTGTTGAATTGGCTTGCACCCAATTGGCATATTTAAGTTACTTGTAAAACCCTAGTAAAGTGGTACCACATGTACCCAGGGCTTGTAAAATAACTGCTACTAGTAGGGCTTGCAGAACCTATTGTGCCACCCAGTTAAGTAACCCTTTAAACATTAGAGCCTATGTGTGCAGTTTTAAACTGCCATTTCGACCTGGCAAGATAAAACTCTTGCCAGGCCCAAACCTCCATTTTTATACATATACGTCACCCCTAGGGTTAGGCCCTAAACTGCCCAGAGGGCACGGTACAATGTATTAAAAAAGTTGGAAATGTACTTTTACATTTTACATGTACTGGCAGTGAAAAACTTCTAAATTTGTTTTTAACACTGCCTACCTCTCGCCTACAATAACATTGGGTTTCCTTATTGCATTTAATAAGTGGTAACTTTCAGTTGGGAGCAGATAGGACTGCCGAGTTTGTTTAAAGAATCAAATTGTCATTTCTGGTAAAGTCAGATTTTAAGTCACACTTCTTAAAATGCCACTTTTAGAGAGTTGTCATTTTATTGTCCTAACCATTTGGTGCCTGCAGCCTATCCTGGGTCATATGACTAGGTGTAGCTGGCAGTTGGTCTTTGTATATTGTTTTCAGACAGTAATACAAAGGGGAAATAGGTGTAGGCAGGGTGGCCATCTCTGACTTCATAGGGTGCACAACTGTCACCTACCACACTTGCACACCACAAATCCTCTGCCTGAGCACATTCACAAAGGGTTTGACACTAGTCATTTAAGCCCCCAGACAAATTGGAAACACAAGGAGATGATGGATGGAGCGCTGAAACTTTTCAGACACTCACCCCCAGTCACAGATCTAGGTTGAATCCATCATAATTCTTTAGCTCACTTCGCCACCTCAGTTCAGACCCGGCTATATGCAAATCAGTCTTGACCCTGTGCCTCATGGGAACAGTCCAGGCCGAACTGCCAAGCCAGGTCTTCCCTGAACCGGAAACAAGCTTCCTGGGACCGGTTTCGGGGTAACACCCCTCATCAGCCAGGCTAGCTTGAATCCAGTGGCAAAGTGAGACAAGTTGGGGCCAAGGTAGAGAGATACAAACCTCCAAGCTCCTCTGGGGTTGGAAGCATATAGAAACTTCTCTATCTTCAAAGGTGGCACCAGGTTTAAGTATTTGACCCTCAGGCCCAACTCTTCAGTACAACTCTGGACCTGTGGAAGACTCAGAAGTCTGCCATGCTGCTCTGCAAGACAGACTACTATCCTGCCCTGCTGTATGAGTGAGAAGGGCTGGGCCTGCATCTTGATCCCAGGACCACCAGAGTAACTCCAAGGGCTAGTTGCCTGGCCTCCTGATCAGAGCCTCAGGGACAGGAAAGGCTACAGCCACCTTGAGCCCAGCACCTGGACTCTTCCTGCTGTGAGTCTTGCCCCAAGTAGTGCCACCCATTCTGGACTCTTGGAAGTTGGCTTAAAGGTGCTCTGCCAGCCCATCTGTGGTCCTAGCAGAACCAATGCAGCGCGACCCCTTCCCCCACAGCTCCTCGGAAACACTGCTATGCGACACATCTCGATGCGGGAACTCACATCACAGCCCATCAGAACCTCTGCTGCATGACGCATCCTCTCCGCAGGATCTCACAATGCACTACAACTCAGAGTTAAGGTACTTTGTTCAGCAGGCCTTACTTGCTCCCTGTCCCCAGCCTGCATTCCATTGCAGTCCACCTGAATTTGCGACTCGCCCCAGTCCGGTGTGACCAGATGACCCCAGTTGGAGTTTTATGATTCTAAGCATTTCTTTCTCTTAATCTTTAAAATTGCATACCTCCGATTCTATTGATTGGATTTTTGTTGTTTTGGTCTCAAATTATTTATGACATTCTACTCTATTGTTCTAAATTGGTGTGGGATTTTTATTGTGTTGTATTTTCACTTTATTACTGTTTAAAGTGCTGCATAAATACTTTACACAGTGCCTCTAAGTTAAGCCTGGCTACTTGTGTGTCCAGCACAGGTTAATTTTGGGTTTGCTTTTGTTTCAACTTGACAAGAATTGTGGTTGCTGGTTGAGTAGAGTTTCACCCACCTCAACCAGTAACTCAATTTCTTACAGAAGTAATTCCTTTTTCTTGACAATCACAGAATGAATTATCCCATTAAATTCCCTTCAGTTGGTGATACATGTTGTCCCTAATCACATATGAATATTTTTGGCACAATATCTGTGGCTGGGATGGATGCAAGCTGTATTGTTTTTCAGAGACCATCTGACCGCAACCTGCTGGAGGATCACCTTTCATTTTAGAAGTGTGTGAGTGACAGAATACCCTTCTGTTTCTAAATTGAGACGAAAATGCCTCAGAATAGGGTGACCACCTTCTTCAAGGTCTTTAATGACACTGTTGCTGGTCCTCAACTTTAGCGTGATCACCCAATGCCTTCATGTTGCAATCTTTCTTTGCTTCCATTGAACTAGTTAGACTAATACACCTGAAAACAATGATTTGTAGGTGAAAAGTTCAGTACTCAAGCCAAAGTCCATGATGGCCTGAAGTGAGGTGGTTTCCCTACCACTTCCTCACTTCTAAAATAAAGATAGAATCAATCAATCAATCACAGAATTTGTAAAGCACACTACTTACCCGCGAGGGTCTCAAGGCGCTAGGGAAAAAAGGGGGGGGGGTGCTGCTACTGGTCGAACAACCAGGTCTTGAGTAGCCTCCTGAAGGTCAGCAGGTCTTGGGTCTGTCGTAGGCTTAGTGGAAGGGTGTTCCAGGTCTTGGCGGCGAGGTGGGAGAAGGATCTGCCGCCGGTGGTAGTTCTTCGAATGCGAGGGACGTTGGCGAGGGAGAGGTCGGCGGAGAGGAGTTGGCAGTTGGGGACGTAGAAGAGGAGTCGTCTGTTGAGGTAGGCTGGGCCAGTCTTGTGGAGTGCCTTGTGTGCGTGGATGAGGAGTTTGAAGGAGATTCTCCTGTCGACGGGGAGCCAGTGCAGGTGTTTTTCTTTTCACGGAATTCACTTGTTAGTTTACTTAACACCTGTGTCAAAAACATTTGAAAAATAAATTATAGAGACACTGGCCGCTGTGAGGGCATGTGTCCTACCCCACTCAGACCCTTTGTTCACGGTGCTGAGAATAGCTGCACTCCAGTTGTGAAAAATCTTACCTTACTACTGCTAGCCTTGGATGTGTCGATTGAAAGGACACTGATGTCCGCACCCCCACGGAAGACCTTTCCTTGCATCTCGTCACAGCTCTGTGCTTCTGTTATGGAGAACCTCTGCGCATTAATATGGCCACACAGGTAAAATAAGTGTAGAAAGGCACAAGTCATGCCTGCTGGCAGGCTCGAATGCCTCCAATAACTCTGCTGCTAGCGTCAGATGCTGAAAGACACCTTCATGTCACTTTTCTCTGCTCTGCATTCTTCTTCACCAGGGCCTCTGACTCAACCTCTCGAATATTACAGAGCTATTTTAGCAAGCCACAAGATGAAGTTGGCCGTGGAAGGAATTGAGCTGCTTTAAAATGTCGCAGCCTGTAGGTAACGTTGACTGCTATGCCAAGAACTCAAATCCTAACCAACCAAATGCACACATTGGCCAATGTAATGCTATGCTTAGTTGTGCTAAAAGACCCTTAATTGCACTTGAATGCTTAGACTTTTTTTACATTCCACTGCCTCACAAAGACTTGCAGTAATTGCTATTATGCTTTGACCATGTGCACGCATATGCAGATCAATGCTTCCAATAGTTCTGCTAAAAAGTTCCATAGATATACAATGGGACTTCTAAATTTTACATTTAAATGTTTCACAAAGACCTGCAGTGATTTCCATTGTGTTCTTTGAAAGCAACTGTGGTTATAGACATATATTGACCATGGTTAAAGTCATGTCAATTTGCAATGATTTAAGTCAGTTTTTGTCGTATTTACCTAATTTTTTATCATTTGAGCCCTGGCTGTAAGCGGCTTTAGCTATATGCCAGATCTCTTGCCGGCACAACACATCATACATCCAAAGATCCATAAAGAGAGGGGCTTTGCGTTGGCCCACTTCAGCCATTAGTTTGTTTGGGCATGCATCCTTCAGGCACCGTGTTGCCTGGTTGTCCATCATATTTTGGGGTGTTTACATGTACAGTTTTAAGTGTTGATTGGTTGGAAAGTAGTTTCTATGTTGGCTGCTTTACAAAAAAATACCATAATAATATTACATAAGACACTGTACAGACATGAACACAAACACATAAATACTACTTATGACACACTTTGTAAACGTTCTCAAATGGGACTTCAGCTGATGAAGCAATTGTGTAAAATCTCAAGCTCGTGCGACGTACATTCACAGTTGAAAGATAGACATGAGTCTTGCCAACTACAGTATGGTGACCTACCAAGTGACCAAGAAGACATCATCCCACTGCCGTAGACCATACACTGCAGCATCCTTCCACCCCATCCAAGCCCACCCAAAGATGAAATTGCTTCTTCTCCTGCATCATGTTGAAGCACCACACTTGCCCACTGCTTATCTAAAAAAGAAAGGTCTCTGCTCCTGACTTTCAATTGATCTCCAGACCTAGGGTCCCCTCTTTCTCCATCCAAGCTATGCCACTGTAGGACAATCATCCCTAAGTCTCTGGCATGGCAACTGAGTAACTGCATTATGCTCTCTCACAAAGAGGGGATCGATACACAAAGTAGTTCCCTTCATTGCCAGGGACTAATATGACAATGTGTGCCTTTTGAGAGAAAAAAAATGTTTTTGCTTTTAACTTGTTTTTGCCAGAGCCCAGCAGCTCCATCAACAATAAAGTTTTACAGAAAACATGACAAAATAAAACAAACTTTGACAAAGCCAAAAATTGTCAGCCAACTCAGGACCGATTGACTTTGCTAATGCTTTTTCTTTTTTGTGGTGGATTGTGGTCTTATAGCTCTTACAGCCAACACTTTCATTTCCACACCTTTCCTTCATACCCACACCTTCTTTTCTTTTCTTCTTAGCCTGACTCGCCAGCTTTGGTCTGTGGTCTTCCAATTATTTTACCAGTCGCAGTAGAATTTAAAACAAGTATTGGCAGAGCCTTCAGACTATCCACACTGGAAAAAGTATATGTTAATGTAAAGATGACTTCTAAGAGTGGGCTGGAAGAAATGGAGGATTTATTTTATTTGAGGATGATGGGTCAGCATCACCAGGCAGCCACCAAGTTCAGTTTGTCTACCACTAATAAGATCACAGTGCAGAGATTTATGAAGACAGCGTTGGCGCCATTCCCTAGTGATTCCTGTGGGCAAAGGTCTGGAATTCCCTGTCAGGTAAAACAGCAGCATTTAGTGGCATTTCCAGTTCAGTCAGATGCTCTAGACTTACCTTTTATGAGAAGTTTTCCTAGGGACTCCCGGCCCTGATCCCTGGTGGTGGAATGATCTCTGGACAGCCATTTTGAATCTTTGAATCAAATATCCCAAAGAGCCTCTGGGGAGCATTCTTGTTCAGTGTCATATAAGTATGCTGATCTAACATAGCATAATTAATAAGCTGCAGGCAGGTTAGCAAAAGAGTGCAAACCTACGCGGGGCTAGCATTTTTGCTCATTCCTTTATGCCGTTTTAATTGTTTTAAAATATTTTATTTGATTTTTAAGTAGTATGTAAACTTAACCTCTTTATATTTTGATGGCTCGGGCGTGTCATTTCATTTCATTTCGTTTGTGGAGTTTTGTCTTATTTGATTAAGATTCTCCCACGCAGTGTGAAAGAACTGTACGCGTGTGTTACACCGTGAAATGCATTAAAAGTAAACAGCTTAAGTATTAGCAAATAATGTCCTGCTCCAGAGGCTTGCTTTATTAAACAACATCTGTTCGCGTTGCTCTTCGGAGACATCGGAGTGGCACCGCACTCGCAGTGAGCATCAAAAGTCCCGCTTCTGCCTCACAATAACGCAGCGCATAAATACATAATGATCGGCAAGCAGCTACTTTTTTACTCTAACAAGATCAAGAATGCATCTCTTTGCGCATCTTTTGTTTTTCATAAATATTTCATGCCGCGGTGCAGAGAAAGCATGTTCCACGCAGCAAACTACACAGCTGCACTGCCGCGGAAACAGATGCCGCCCTGCGCGCGAGCATGGAATGGCGTCTTTTCAGGAGCTGCCTGGGTCCCCCCCTGAGCCTCCTGCCCTAGTAACCTATGGCTCAGCAGCCGAAGAGCGGCGAAGTGAGGCGGAGGAAGCAAAGCCTTTCTCAGGAAGATGGAGGGGGCTGGAAACGGGAGGCAGAATGGGGTTAGAGCTGGATTCACATTTTAAATGACTCTGCGATGCTAGCAGAGGAGGAGGAGGCTTCCCTGTATGAAGCAACCTATCTGGTGATGATGCAAGCCAGTGGACTACGTGTGGTTGTATGGCACAACCACGCTTTCCTTTCCCACGCGTTCCTTAACAACGCGGGCGGAACGATGAATGCGTCTTAACCATGCATTCCATTTACAACGCAAGTCCTTACAACGACTTGCCTTAGGGGGGCGCTGGACTTTGGAATAGTATAATTTACTATTACAACTCCAGGCCGCGCAACAGTAGGGAAAGAGTTGGATTTCAAAGTCCAGAGTCGTTTTACCTACCTCATGTTGTAACGACTTGCGTTGTAAATGGAATGTGTGGTTCAGATGCATTTGTTGCTTCGCCCGCATTGCAAAGGCAATGCGCTGTTCAGCGCTCGTGGTATTTGCTGTTTCCCACTGAATAGATCTCTGGGGGGGAAAGGGGGGGGGCAAACACTGGCTTAGAAAAGAATGATGATGAAAACAGTACTATGGTTTTAGAGAAAAAAGAAAAGATAGCCTGTGAGCCGCTCTCTTATACATCATCAATACCCGCTTATGTCTATCATATCCTGTCTCGCAGTAGATGGAATGGGGGAAGGGCTCCAAGAAATCCTCAAAGCGCCCAAACCCGCCCTCCCATTTCTTATAAAAGATCACACTGTTCATACATTTTTACTTAGTAAGACCCTGAATTACTTATTTGATTGTGATTTTAATAGGTGTAACCTAACATAATTGCAATGTTTAAATTGTAAAATAGGTTCAGAGCTGCCAAAGTTATAAAATAATTGTGAAAAAAGGTTTACATTCGGGGGTGGGGCGTGCCTGCAAAAAAAAAAAAAGGGGGGTTGGCACTGCATAAAAAAGTTTGGAGACCACTGCATTAAATCTTACAGATCATTTTTACCCATGGAAATTTGAAACCTTGTCTTGACCACTCATGAATCCAATCATAGACTAAGTGGCCCATTATTCCTGTTAGCGGTAAGTCTTGTCAATACCCAATTGATGTTGCTGTTTTCATGAACCTTAGACATGGGCTAAACTGAATGGTCCCCGTCAGATTCAGCACCTTTTAGCTCAGGATGCACACTGTGCTGTGCATGTGGCGCCAAACCAACTGAGTTGCACTTTAGGTGATAACGATTTTCAGTATTCTTTACTTTACTTGCTCCTTGTTAGTAGCAGGGGAGAATATCAGGATGCCAACTCTACCTCTGTTTCGCATTTTCCACCTCAAGGGAGGAACTTATGCCCCCCTGGAGGACTTGACTACTGCAGCACAAAGGTCAATCACAATAAGATCTGATACTTTGCTAGAAGAAGATGCAGTTTCTCTGAAGCATTTGATGTACACTATTGATGTTTGAGGGTCTGATGCGTGATTAATTGCCCAAAGCAGTAGGCCAGCCCTCTGGTTGGATGGTGGTGATTGACACATTTGTTTACATTATGTTATCTAGGAAAAAACACACTATATGCTAACTGTGGGTGCTTTCTTCTACTAAACATGGCTTTACCGCACCAGTTAGTGCTACTTTTGACATACATTTTGTATGGTTGTGAATATTTTGAACATATCATAAATAAAGGGCCAACCATTTTAATGAAGAAATCCAGAACTGGAGTTTCTCTTGGTGCTCAAATAGTAGGTATTTGCATACATTCTCTGTTTCAGCAAAATAGAACATTGCATTTGACAGGACTATACATCTGGGCATGTCTTTTGCCTTGCACTGTGTGTCCAAGTAAAAAAATAAGGAATAAATAAATATTCTGGTTAATCTATGTCCTACTGAATGGACTGAATGAGTTTCTTTAGCTCGCAATATAGTTCTCCAAATCCCAAAACCTCATCTTTTTCCTGAAATCTTTAACATTATTGCCAACCTTACTCAGAAGGATATACTTCCAACTTTAGGAAAGCAATTGATGCTGTACCATGTGACAAATTAATTGTTAAACTGGTTAGAACTGATAGTCCGATATTAAAAATAAACAGATATTAAAACATCAGACATAAAAAATAATAAAACAATAAAAATAATAAACCTATATTAAAAACAAAAGTAAAAATCTTTGTTTTTAAAAAGTAAGGCGAAGCTTCAGACCAAGGTGAATATAAGTGAAGTACACCCCAGGTAAGTTCTGAGTAAGTGATAATGAAATATTTTTTAATGCGCTAGAAGAAGGAATTTGTAGATTCCTTATAACATCCGTAGTGACACACAATTGAGAATTCTGTTAACACTGAAAAATCTATGAAGATCTGGATCAAAGGAATAGATGACCTGCTGTAAATGCAATGCTATTTAATGCAAAGAAACAAAACTGTCTTTCATCAGAGGCACTTAAGTACAAAATATCGCAACAAAATTTGACGTTTGGCGTCTCTTTTGGTATGTGTTTAGGTGTCGTTGGATGCTATATGGGCTTTACTATAGCCTTAGAGCCCGATGTAGCGGGCTGTACGGGCCATTAAAGGCCCGAGCCGAGGGCCTTTTACAAGGGAGCAGGCTTTTAATGGCCAGTAGAGCCCGTTACGGAGGGGTCTAAGGCTATTAGAACATTCTGCCCCGAGAGGGCAGAATGGTCTAATTAGTAAAACAAAGGTGTCATGGAGACCGAGGGGATTCAAGTCCCCTTGGGCTGCGTGAGGCCTTTGTTCACAGCAACAGCTGTGAACAGCACAACATTGGAATGGTGGTCTCCGGGCTTCTACCAGCCATTAAAAGCCCAGAGCGCTCCATTGTCTTCAATGGTGCTCCCAAGATTCCATTGTTCTAATATTTGTTAACTGTTCATGCATTGAATGCATCTCGATGACATAAAAGAAAGGTCTGGTTATTGTGAATATGGGTCTCTCGGCTTTATGAAGATTAAACAATTGTGTACGCTCAATTGTTGCATGTTTTAATGTTCTTCACGTTAACAAACTGGATCAGCATTTTTTACAAACCCTAGTGTCTGGGGATCTGTTTTTTCATGTGGGAGTGTCCTTGCATGGTTCTGTGTCAGACACTGGAGATGCACCAGCAGCAGCTTCTGTGAGCTGTCTAAAATCTGAATAGAGGTGTTGTTTACATTGTGTTGCTACAAATACAGCAGCCAAGCGAGAGCAGTTCTCTTCTCCCTGCATAGACCACCATATATGAAAATGGTGTAAAAGATTCTGGTGACTGGACGAGTAAGACAGATGGACCGGGTGTTAGGGAGGTCCTGAAAGACAGGGCTCTGACTTGAGCCCTTATGGCATAAATGTGTGGCGGGGATCCTCATCACTCAGCATAAAATATTTTAACAAAATCAAGAAGCATAGCAGCCATTCATAATCTATGTCGGTTTTAGGGAGGTGTGTTGAAATATGATTGGGATGTATCAAGTGTTCACCCATTTTTTCATTGTGTTACATGAGTAATTGATAATTATGGTGATATTTCTAATTCATATTATATGTGTTATAATGGCTTATAATAAATAGCTTGTTGTAACATGTTTGTGTGTGTATGTTTTTTGGTTATTCGTTCAGGCTAGGGTTCTGTAACATCGACTGGAAATGAGTGATTCTCTGACTGGCTTGTCTGACTCCTAGCCCCCTACCCACACAAGCCTCACTCTATGGAAGGGACGAGAGAACAGCTAGTTTTTCGCTTCTTTTCTCTGGAAAAGGTGCAGTAGTATTTTCGGTTTAGGAAATCTACCATCTATGATCCAAGTAATTCTGGGGAACATAACAAATCGGAGCATGCGTATCGAAGATAAGTGGTAAAGGGACATAATCATTGAGAGGAAGAAGATATAGATATCCTGTGAAATGCATATCATTGTGCATGCTGGGAAACTTCTTTATATAATTTGTGAGTGGTAAACTCAAATTTTTGGCTAACTGATTTTAGAGCCCTTTCCTCTTTGATTCTTCTGATAATTTTAAGCACTAGGCCAGCCAGAAATTGAGTTTATACTGGCATAATCTTGCATAATTTCACATTCAACTTATTTGTCAGGGCTGGACTGGCCATAGCGGGCACTGGGCATTTCCCTGGTGGGTCCAGAGGGGTGGGAGCCGGTTTTGTGCCTGAGGGGGCCGGTTTTGCAGCAGTGCTGCAATATTGGACCCCTGTAACAATAGCGGGAGCGGTGCTTATTGCTAGCACCCCCACCCCCCCACCCCACCACCCCCGCTCTTCCAGGGCCGGTCGAGCAGCAATCTGCTGGGGCTGGTTGCTGTTCCCAGTCCAGCCCCGCTTGACGTTACACGATTATGACATGTCACCTAACTGAGGTTTAGTTTGGATAAAAATCCTATTACAGAAGCATGGGAATAATGTGTGCAAACAGAATGTGCTCTATTATTTTATTTCAAAATGCGTCCTTTCATCCAAAATTGATGCGAGGATGCATTTCATACAAAAAAATAGCACAAATTGCAAGACTGGAATTTTGCTTAATAATTCTTAATCTCACATAATTGTTTGGGTATTTTGCATAATTTTAACGAAGGGAATTACACAAATTTCTCCCAGTCCTAGTTTTTACCCATATCTTGCTTGTCCATGTCTTATTTCAAATATATGACTTCACTCATTCTTATAATGAACAGGTTATCAAGATAGTTCATAATTGAAAGAAAAATGGCAGATATCTTTATCCTGGTTCGGTCCAGGTGACAGCATCACTTTTTTCCCTTCTTTTTATCCAATAGTAAGTACGTAGGACTAACACCACAAAATGTTATGTCTGGAGATTATATAGAACAAGACTTAACACAAAATGGTAGTGAATTGTAATTTTTTTTTAGTTTAAAGTTTATTTTATTCATGTTTGATTAATTAAAATCATTACATGTACGGATCAAAACCGTGCAGTTGCATATCGATAATTAATACGAGATTATCAAAAGGTATCAAATTCAATCAACATTTCTAAGACTAGCACAGCACCCTATAAGTAATATTTAAAATTATTTAGGAGTAAAAAGAAAGAAATGAGTCCAAAGGGTTTTGGCAGTTGTGTGCAGCAGAGGTAGCGTCCAAAGTACTGGGAGTAAAGATAAGATGCAGGTAAATTAATTTTCTATTGCACTATTATTTAAAATCATTATGATCTTTACAAAGGATAACTTTATAAATAGTAATTTGTGGTAAAAAAATACACCATTACTTATAAATACCTCATCAATAAAAGCTCAATATAGAAATGTCTGCAAGGAATTAAAATCTAATAATAACAAACGTTTCTGGGTCTGTGTCTCTTAATGATGATCAGTCTCCAGCAAGGCTGCTACGGCTTTCATAAATTTCATAAAGCGAGCTGCCAATTGTATGGAATCTCCTCTCAAGTATTCCTCTAATGGTCCTTGGCAGGTCCAAACGTTTAAAATGCGCCAAATTGGGCAAAGCCAAAACTTTCTTAACGGGTTCATTGCCTTGCAAATACAGAGCACATGGGTCAGCGATTCCTCCTCAATGAAGCTGAGGCAACATTACTTGTCCTTCTCCTTGAGATTCTTCCATACGTACCAATATGCCTTCAATGGGACTAAACCAAAGTGCAAGCCCATTAACCGATGCTTCATTATCAAGTTATGGTGCGAGGAAAGGTAGTGTGGCAGAGACCTGGAGTCAAAGAGTTTTGCATCCCAACTGCCGGGCCCCAGGTTTTTCACTGATTGTAAATCACATTCCACCGATATTGCCTTCACTTGTTTTGTCAGTAGCTTTGCCACCACAGGGGTAGGCAACCCACTTGCCCATATTAATTGTGCATCTAGGGCCTCTACGGAGTGCATTAAGAACTTGTTCCAATTTGTGACAGGATTGCTTATTAATGTCCTTATGTGGCTTTTTTGGGTTCCAACCTGGGCCTGCTTAGCTTTCAGAAAGTAAGCTACAAACCTGGCTTTTAATAACCATTGCTTTGATGCCAACCTCAATTCTGAACAAATCTGAGCATGGGGGGTACATTTTGGCAGCAGAAACACTCTACAATAGCAAGATGATTGCACTTTGTCCAGCCAGGTTGCTATTTTTTCTCTGAATATTATCGCCACATAAGCTACTGTAGGAAGGAATTTACTGCTTATTTCCTTAAGAAGGGGAAGTAAGTTTGGTGTGCTCATTGATTTTTTTTCACCTTGTTAAAAGCCCCTTTTAAGGAATTTGCTACCCCCTGTTGGGCGGTGATATATGCTGCTGAGCATCCCCATGGTCAAGCCAGACACAGAGGTATTTATATGTGGTCACCACTTCTATTGCTTTTCCCTCGATGATCCAGGCCCCTTTTCTTGCACGTCGCCGAGTGACTATCATCGCCTTTTTTCCCCCTATATTTACATTCAAAGGATTTGCCTCGCAATAAGTGGTCAGTGCCGAGAAGAGTCCCTGCAGCCCCACCGGTGTTTGGTCTAACAGTACCGTGCCATCTGCATACTGTAATGATTGGATTTTAACTCCTGCAAATTTGGGTGGAAATGCCGTCTCACACACTAGATACTCTGGGAGATCTGCCAAGTACAAATTGAACAGTAAAGGTGCCAAAATGCACCCTGTTTTAGCCCTTTATTGAACGATAGTGAAGAACATTTGCGGATTTGGCATGATTCTTCAAAAAATAAACGTCTTGTGCTCTTGTTCACCCTCAGTAAATCTCAGCAAACAAGAAACCTAAGATCCAATCATCTTGAACTCCTTAACACCCCTCGTTTCGCTAAGGCTAGAATAGGAGGAAGATCCTTTACAGTCCGAACCACAACTCTGTGGAATTCCCTGCCTGTACACATCAGAAAGGCCAACACGGAGCTAAGCTTCCGGAAATCCTTGAAGACATGGCTTTTCAGTCTTCCTTAGCACTTGTGGCAATCCAACTCCTATCCTCCCTTTTTAGGTCTCGACCTAGCGATGCAGCGCGAAGCGCTGTCGCTAGCGAGACTTATTGTCGTCGACTCGCTTCGGAAGGGAGACAGGAGATGTGCACGCGCAGGCCGGACTGGAAATGTGAACACGCACGTCCAGGCTCGCAATGTGCACATCTCCTGTCCCCCTTCCGTCCTCTCCAGCCGCATTGCATGCACTCCCCAGCTGTCCTTGCACCCCCTCCAGTGTCAGTCAGCCATGCGCCTGCCACCCCCCACCCACCCTCACCTTACCGTCGTTCCGCCATGCTTCACGCGATGCCCTGCAGCGTGTCCCCAGAGCTCACAGGGTGATCGGTGTACCTCGCAGCCAATGCGGTCGCCGTCACGCTGGTCTTTGCTGGCGAAATGTGCACGCTTACGGCGCGTTCTGATGTGCACTTGCCCGGACAGCTGATGTGCACGCTCACGGCGTGTTTGCCAGCTTGGTCCCGGACAGCACATGGACACGCGCACGGCGTGTCTTTCAGCTTGTTCCTACTGTTTTATCCGGACACTCTCCTCATCGTCGAGGTCGAGGTCGCTGAAGGCTTTCTTGGAAGGGCACGAGACAGTCATGACGCTGAGACTCCGCTACTTTACAGTCGGACTCGGTAACACTTGTTTTAAAATGTTTTGGTCGCAAAATGAGGTGTGATTTTGCAAGTCAACCTCTAGTTTTGTGTCAGTAGATGTGCACCCGTACGGCGTGTCTTGCTCGCGGCGTTTCAGCACAACGCGCGCGCGATTACAGAGCAGCGGGAGTGCTTCGAAGCACTTTTAGAGAGAGCAAGGTAATGTTGAACCCTGTTTCCTGTCTTGCTCTTTCTTCCTTTCTGTCTGTCTCTCACGCTCTCTTTCTGCCTGCTTCTCCATTTAGGTCTCTCGCTCTCGGTTCTCTCCTCCCTCGCACTGTCTTCTCTCCTTGCTTCTTTGTCTCGTTGTTCTCACCACATACATTGTCTGCCCCTTTCTCTCTCAATCTCTCACATCTCTCTTTTCTCGCTCTCGCCCCATCTCTGTCTCTCCCTCCGACTCTTTCTCGCCCTTTACCCCTCTGCCTCTCTCTACCCCCTCCCTATCTCAGCCCCTCTGGCACATACTCCATCTCACTTTCCCCCTCTCTGCCCCACCCCCCTCTCATTGTTGTGTTGTTTCTGCTGTCACATTGGTAAACGCATACATTAGTAAACGCATACATTGAAACAACATCTCTTTTCTACAAAGGCTCCGTTTGAAGTGCAGACACCTTTCAAAATCGTCCTCCCGCCTTGTCAGGCGTGAGCTAGAACAAGTTATTAAACTATTCAGATCAGCGGCTGCTGGAGAGGGGGGATCACAGCGGATTCAGATTCCTTCATACGACGCAGGGGTTACAGTTTGCAAACTGTCAGTCATTCAGTCCCTCCACCGCCTCACTTGTCCTACAATGAGCCCCTTCGCCCCCTCTCTATGTTTTACAGGCGTCAACCATGCAATCAGTCTCGCCTTTGGGCCCTTATAAGTATTTAGAGAGAGGATAAACACTCTCATCTGGCAAACAGGCTCGCGCCCAAGAGCTAGCACGGCCTGCGGAAATGGGGAACACGTTTCCTCTTCTGGCAGGAGTGAGTGCACAGCAGAGGGGCGGGAGCGGCAGTGTAGCTCAATAGGCGCGGATCGGAGGGGGCAGGTGGTTAAACCGGGTGAAGCAGGGAACCAAGACAATCACTACTACTGCCTAAACGTTCTCTGTCCATTAAACCGTGCTGAGGACTAACTTCATCCGGACTGTTTTTGAAATGAATATCGCCAGCAGCTATCTCACTCACCTGATGTTCTCCCTTTCTTTCTCGCTCCATTTCATTCCTCTTGCTTAGTTTAACATCCTTTCTTATTTCGCTCACGGTCTTTTCCTTTTGCTTCTTACTGGCTCCCTGTCCATTTCAATTCTGACCTTTACATCTGTCCTCTATGATAATCTTTCCCTCCGTCCCTCTCTGCCCTAATATCTTCTGCTCTCCACATCTTTCCAACTCTACCTCCTTTCGCTCCTCACTCCTCTTCCACTTCGCATTGTCATTCTTTTAGCCTCCCTCTGGTTCTTTTCTCTTTGGTCCACCTTTCACAATCCCACTTCTGTTCTCCCTCCTCTGTAATTTCTTCAATTTCTACTCAATATTCCGCTCTTCCTTTCTTAACTTTCGCGCTCTTTTCTTCCCTCAGTTCACTGCCCTTCTCTGGCAAGAGGGAGTATTCTGTACCTCAGTCAATAAATTTTCCTGCCTGGGTGTTTCATACGCAGCGTTTCACCAATAAATGTATGCTCTGGTGAACCGTATTTATTCATTTGTTTTAAAACCTGCAAGTGGTGCATAAACACGCACTTTGTACGTATAGTCCTTGCTTACCAGAAGCAAGGCTGGCAGTAAAAGAGACTGCCAGCCTTGCTTCTCGTAAGTAACGACTATAAGTGCTAAGTGCTTATTTACGCACAGCTTGCAGATTTTCAAACGCATAAATAAAAAGCATTGTCATTTACAATGCAATAGCTGAAACTCTCGCAACTGCGAGACCTATTGCATTGCAAATGCTTTTTTTTGCTGGTGTTCCCTGTACTGGCAAAAGACCCACTGTCACAGCATCTGATACCAGTTATTCAGCCGCATCAATTCCTTACTTCCTTAAATGGTGCATTCACCCAATTCACGACATTAGGCTCCACCACCTGCAGTCACGCTGTGCCCGCTCCACCCCCAGGTAGCCTTGGTGCCGTGTGGCGATGGCGCCAATTCCTCATGGCTCCAATCTTCACTGATTGTGAAGGAAGGTTCATATCATCCCCACACCATTAGTGTTGTCCTTCCTGTTGAGAAATCATTTTAGGAACAGAAAGCAATACCAACAAGCATTTGCAATGCAATAGGTCTCGCTTTTGCGAGAGTTTGAGCTATTCGCATTGTAAATGACTATGCCTTTTATTTATCTGTTTTGAAAACTTGCAAGAGGGGCGTAAACATGCACTCTGTACTTATAGCCTTTGCTTACGAGAAGCAAGGCTGGCAATAACTGCGCCAATTTTACTGCCAGCCTTGCTTCTCGTAAGCAAGGACTATCTGTACAAAGTGCGTGTTTACGCACCGCTTGCAGGTTTTCAAAACACATAAATAAAAGGCATAGTCATTTACAATGCCAATAGCTCAAACTCTTGCAAATGCGAGACCTATTGCATTGCAAATGCTTGTTCTATCTGTCACTAGCGCCGGGACACTTCCGTTGGGGGTAGCCGCGCGCTCTATAAGCTACATAATAAATAAATTGAGAAATTTTAGAGGTCATAAGGAGTGAGCCCCCTTGTACAAGGGGAGCCCCACCAGAAATATGTTTAAAGGCATTATACTTCTGCTTTATCCTCCTAAGCTGTCCCCTTTCCTTTTTGCAACTGTTGAAAGAAGCTATTTGAAGCAAGGGGCTATTTGAATGGGAGTTCAACTTTAGTGCTGTATGTATTAACTGACTGAACTTGGGAGGCTTGGAAAAATCAATTCGTCTCTGGCTGCATCAGTCAGTGAATATAATTGGACTCTGCTTGGAAAATAGCACTGCTCTTATGAGGCACTGAATGTACACCTTGATTTGATAGTAGACATTTCTGAGTAGGCATTCCTCGGTGCCAATAAATACATGAATAAATAGATATATATATAAACACATAAATTAAAAAAGATATCAATGCATCCCAATATTGAAAAGCAGACTTCTTAGTGGAACATCTGGCCCTGATTTGTTTTTGAAACATAAGAATCACACTGAGCTTTACTGAAAATCCCTACACCCAGGATACGAAAACAAATAGAGAAATATATAGCCTTACCTTTGGTTCTTTGCTTGTAATCCAAACACGAAAGCATAAAAATCAATGCTCTTACAGACTGTAAATTGCTCCCAGCCAGCATCACCCTTTGAGGAGTAAATGAGCGTTGCAGGAGAGTTTCTCCAAGAACTGCTACGGCGGTCTGTCTGCAGAATGAGTCATGAAGACAGTAGCTCATACTAAGTATGCCAGCACCCTATCCCAACCCTCAAAAGTATTTATTGACTGGCATTAGATTATTATGCAATGATAACTTTTAATTTCCATCCCACCTCGTGTTGTATCATAGTCATTCCTTAAACAGCCTTGCTCTTTCCTTCATAATAGGACAAATCTTTGAGGAAGACTACCAATGCCTAATGTGGACTGGTATTTGCAGGTGCTGGGCACCAGCATTCATTTTAGGGTTCAGTTCTTATTTTTCATCAGATTGTGACCCAGAGTAAGGCATAACATGGAGGGAAGAAGAGAAAGATAGGAAAACAGTGACAAAGGGAGAGAGAGTGGGAATTAAAAAGAACCTGCAGGGTAAGTAAAAGAGAGGTGAAGTGGAATGACAGGGAAGAAAGAGGCACAAGGTAAATTAAGACTAGGCAGCCTATGCATTTGACAACCCAAGCATTTGGTTGCTCTGACACTGGTCTTCTAAGAAAATCTTTGGGCCTTGTTTTTAGGATTTTTCTTAACAAAATAAGCACTGCAGTTTCAGCTATCCCCTCAGTAGAACACTCTGGCTCAAATTAGTTGTAGGATGAATCAACAAAAGGTAAATGAGTTTTTGCAAACATAATCTTCATATCTGCTTAATTAGACCTGTAAGCAAATGAAAAGATCATCAATGTTTTGCGAGACTCTGCACCAGTAGTGGCTGGCATCTACGGGGGGAGGGTAGACGGGCGTGCGAGCAATAAACTTACCAGGCAAACGCGATGTCCTCCGCTCCAGACCTCTACAGGAACTGGAAGCTGGAGCCAGGAGCTCCCTTGACGAATCAGGTCACTGCTCTCATGCTGTGAGAGCAGCACCCTCATTGGAGGGAGCTGCCTCACATGGCGCTGCACAGCGCCCTGAAGGCCTGCACTGACTCTAACCCAACTGTCTTAAGTGCACAAGTGTGGCTGGCCATCTCAAGACGGCCGGCCAAAAACACATGCGCACTTTAAACATAAGTGCATAGACAGCCCATCCTCCTCCCTGCTGCTGTCACTCAACAGCGGCCCCATCCCCGTCCTGACAATTGGCTCGGGATGGGGATGAAAAATAAAATGGTAATAAATTACCATTTCTTTTTATTGGGGTTTTGGGTGAGATTTTAAGAGGGGCAAAGCCCCTCCACTCCAACGGAGGAGCTGCCCCGGCTCTTCACAGAGTCCATCTCTGGTCACCGCTCTCAAAAGGTGAATGTGCTCTACTTGCTTGCAAGGTTAACTTATCTACACTCAAAGCATTGCAATTTGCTGGCATTAATTTATGCCCATGCCAACAAAACTCCTAACAGCCACTTAACAATGAGTGGGATTTTCTTCAAAATAATGGCACCCATATTTATTGCAGAAAGAGTAGGGTTTTTCTAGATTTTTTCTCCTGAAAAAGTCACTTTTGGTAAATTGTTACTTTTAGGTTTCTTTTTCTTTTTTTTAAATATTCACATTTGTGAAATGTAAGAAAATGTCATGTAATTTCCATAGCTCATATCCCACACCTTCTTCGCCCACCTATATTTGTGTCTCTGATGTCAGAGCTTGTGTAATCTTCTGCCTTAGTCTTGGTCCATATGGTGACACTGACCAAGAAGTCGGCGTTAACCTGATCACTCTCTTTGTGCAAAGACTGTTTTATACAGACTTCTAGAGTGACTGTGAATACTATTGTGCATCCCTGGAATTCTAAAGTAAGCTTTTTACTCAGTGCTTATCAGTGCATAAATATATAGAAGTGCTGTTTCGCATGATTTCTGCCAGTCCAGAAACACTTTGAGGAAAGTAAAAAATCCCTAAGTATTTTTAAAAAGGATCGAAAATTGTAATTTTGTATTGTGGACAAGTGGTGGTGCCCGGGAGTGCCCTCAAGGCAAAAAACTATAAATACCTTTGGAGAAGTGGAACTACCCTCCCTTTCAATTTAATGTCATTCAAATGTGAATTTCCAGATAGTACCTGCCCATTGAAAGCACTGGTGCTTAATAGTTCACATCTTAATTATGATTAGTGGTAGAAGAAAGTTTGTGTGAAAAGCAAATCCAACGGCAGAAAAAAAAAATTCTTGTTCCGCCATGTGAAATCCAGCCGTCTTCTTGGATTTCAGGCAGTTTCTATCAAATGACACTCGAAATTGTCATTTCGCTTTGCGTGAAACAGTGCAAACCACTGACTTGATTCTGAAATTCCGCAGAGACGGAAATATCAAAATACTGGGTGAATACTTTCGGCAGAAGAAAAAAATTGTGTGGCTCTATTAAAAATGACTTTTTAAATAATAGAGGTGGATGAGCCAGGCTCGAGGTAGGGGCCTGGTTCCGGCTAAGCTTGTGGTCCTCTTGGTCCCTTGAGCCTAAAACAAGCCAAAATGTAATGTGGCCTCTGCCTGTTACCCACGCTCTGACCGTATGCATAAAATATTAAAGACTCAGGGCCAGCTGTACAACCGTGGAAATAGCGCCTCGCAAATTGCGAGTTTTTTGCGACTCGCAATTTGTGAGCCGCTATTTCCAATGTACAACAGTGTTTGTCACACTGTTAGCAATTCCCAATGGGGTGGCAAATAGAGAGGCTCATGAATATTAATGAGCCTCTCGCAATTTGCGACTGGGAATGGCAGGCCCTCCCAGGTTTGGTGGCCTTCTGGGCTCCGCAGACCACCATGTCTGGGACTGCTTTTAAATAAAGCAGTTTTTTTTTTTAATGCAGCCCGTTTTCCTTAAAGGAAAACGGGATGCATTCAAAAAAGATAAAAATGAAACGTTTTCCTTTCATTTTTTAAGGGCAGGTAGTGGTCCCTGGGACCACTGCCTGCCCTTAAAAAATATTTTCCCCTGCATTTGCAAAGGAGAAGGGGTCCCCTGGGGACCCCTTCCCTTTTGCGACCCCTTTACCACCCTCTTGAAGAGGGTGGTAATTTGCAAGTGTTTTGCACCCGCAATTGCGGACGCAAAACATTCTTACATAGGGTTGCGCTCGCTATTAGGAAGGGAACGCCCCTTCCTAATAGCGAGTCGCAAAACCCTATTTTGCGAGTCGCAAAAAAGGGTTTGTACATTTCCCATGCTGTTTTTGCATACGCAAACGGGTTCGCAAACCCGTTTGTGCATGCAAAAATGGTCGTACATCTGGCCCAAAGACTTTACCTTTGATGTAAAATGGGAACAGACCGAGAGACCCATCTAGAGAATGAATTGCACTAAACCTGGTATCAATTCCAGCTTCCCTGCTTAAGAAAATTGTGTGATTCTAGGCAAACATTTTCTTTCACCATCCCTCGTTTTACTTCATTACTGCATATATGAGAGCACCTTGAAATATGAGAGTTCAACATGTGCACTATACAAAAACCTCTCATGTGTTTGATTTAATAGACTCTAATGTCGCTCCATGAACATATTAAGACCTGGGCCACAGGAATAGTGGGAATGTGCGGCCTCTGCTTTTTGCAGCATAATTATGGATTTGCTGCCTTTGCGGCATAATCCATCATCTGCTGACTAAACTGCAGATTTTAACAAAAAAAAATGTCTACTTCAAGCCGTTCAAACGTTACTAAAATCGCAGTGACACCTATTGCCGCGCAGAGGAAGGCCCTTTGCAATCGTTGACTGGTCATCTTTCTGTTGCTTATTGCTACATTTGGGTGTTAAACTGGTATTAATGAGCTGCAACCAATCCCCAGACAATGTTAACAAGTGTAAAAAAAAAAAAAAAATGAAGCAAAATGTGCTGCTTCATGCCGCATAATTTGGCTTTACTTACTGCATAATTTACTCAACCCAGCCACATAATTTCACCCCTCCCTGCTGCATAATTTCAGTGGTCCTGATCAGGACTCTGGGCCACAATTAGGGTGTGAACGACAACTGACTTGCCTCTTACTTCACTAACTGACTTAGGGCCAGGATGGTTGGAGGGATGTATGTTTCTACGTTCATGTTTAAAAGCTAATACTTTTAACAAATGACTGACTGCAGTAATATAAACAGATGTACTAAGGCAAAACACTTCTGCGTATTTTTTAAAAAATGTACTTTTTGGAGAGGCTTTATCATATTTTCATGTGATTTGTTGCACGATGTACATATCAAAATTTGTCATGAGTCATCCTATGCACGGGCATTTAGACCCACTCCAGACCCTTGGTTCGGCTCTCGCTGATAATTTGTTGGCTCGCCCACCTCTCATAAATAGGAGGATCAGAAGAGAATCATGGCTTGTAATGGCAACAATTTATTCCGGTAATCCCTGTGTTTGAATGCCTCCAGTACACATGTATTTTAATGTAACGTATTTGCTAATTGATTGACTGTTTGGACTCCTAATTTGCTTGTGAAGAAGATCACACAGTGGAATTTCGGTTCTGGGCCTCCATGTTCAACATTGATGTCTGTGTTTTCCCCAGATGGTTCTGCCGCCCTCACAAGTAAGTTTGTTGTGAGATCTCTTGGTCTGAATTCATTGGTAGTGTGCATTTGTGTAGCCTTTTTGTGTTCAGCTTATCAGTCAACTGAAGTTTTTTTTTTTAAAGAAACAAAAGGGTCCTCCAGACTCACTATCTAATACTGGAACGGATGCCTCTTTGCTGTGCCATGCTGTGGCGAAGCTGCCAATTTCATTCTTTAACCTTATTTTCTGATTAAGCCTCATTGATTAGATTAAGGAGAGCGCAAGGCATTTCCCGAGTTTCCTCGTTGCCTTTGGCATATAATTTATTCTTGCATTCAAATATCGATATGCTGATCAGGTGGCCTTTCAGCTCCATCTGCAATAAACGGTACTCAAGTGCCTGATGTTGAGTTAATGCAAGGGGTACATTTTATCGTAACAGATGTGGGGCGACGTGTCGTGGTTCATAGCCCATAAGTGTAGGCCGGTGACCTAAATGCATCTAGACCGAGAACACACCATCCTCCTGATGTTTGCAAGATTATTTTTCTCGCATCCATTCTTCTTCAATGGGTTTCACAAGATAAGTGATGGCCTAAGGTAAGACCCTGTATTTTGCAGCTGCACGGACGCTATTCTGCAGTTGCATGCACATTGTGGATTTCCGTAGTTGGTATAACATTTTTAGGTAGAGGGGCAAGTTAATGTGGGCTAGACACTACATTGTCGACCTTTTGGCGTTGTTAAAATAAAAAGAATATATATATATATATATATATATATATATATATATATATATATATATATATATATATATATATATATATATATCCAGTTGAAGGCTTAAGCCGAAACGTGTTGGCGTCCCAAGTTGGGTGTTTTTGAAACAAAATAAAAATAACATTGAGCAGCTTGAAGGTGTTGTGCTTAAATATATATATATATAATCTCAAGAGTCCCTGACACTTTTTCTGCTGATGTCCACATTGTGTACGAGCAGAATGCTGTCACTCATAGTCCAGTAATACAATGGATGACTTGGGCTGACTGTGTTTCCTATGCTGTGGTGACGGAGGCAAAATCTGATTGACACTACAGCAGACCAATGGTTGAAGAGTGGTACCTGCAAACCTCTAAGTATTTATATTATATAGCTATTTATTGAAAACGAAAGGCCTTGGCTAACACCAGACATATATATGGTGCCAAGGAGTGGAACAGGTGCTATTTTTCTCTAGTAACTATGTAGTGTTCATTTTACATGGCACAAAGTTAATACCAGTGTAATGCAAAGTAGACGTTCTTTCATTTGTATGCGAACATGAGATACCGATGTAAAAATGAAAGACTGCATTTGCACATGCTCCATCACTAAATTGTGATGCAGTTGAAGAACATAAGAGGGCCATCTATCTCTGCATCATACAGCAGGTAGCATATACAATTGGTACGCTGCTCTCGGGCTCCCTTGGAGGGGACATTGAGGGTCTCAGGTCCCTCTGCAGAGAGTACAGACATAGCCTGAAGCTCCTGTTGGGAGTCCCTTCCCCATATAGGACATGCCGAATGGTGCACCTTTAAAGACACTGAGAGTGTGATAGACAATGAAGAGGTTATGCCTATGCATGCCCACCCTGCAGTTCAAGCTCACTGAGCTCTTAAAGGGGGAATAAAGGCTCCCAGGAGAGTGGTTGTCGAACCTCAGTGGTCCCAAGGACCCATCCACTGTGTGCCCTTCTGAAAGGTACCCGAGAGAGAGAGAGAGAGAGAGAGAGATTTCTGTATCACCTCCTGGGAGGCAGATAGCACATTGCTGCCCACGCCTGCCTCTTTAATAAAGTACAAGTGTCTGGGGGACGAGGGAGCCTTAATGGAAAGACTGCACGATGCCCAGCACCCGTGCTTAATTTGTAAAATATTAAGTGCCAGGGCTCTGACCGGGAGGCCACTGCAGCTTGCACCACCCATCGCCCTTGTCATTGCTGCCAAAACAACTAATAACCATCTCTCTCGCATGTAAATGCGAAGTTCAGATTATTCCAGGTCTCCAAAGCTAAAGGAATGGCTGGGGAGGCAGGTATTAGCAATTTTAATGTAAATTGTATTCCTAAACAACCGTTGTTGTGCTCATTTCTAAATTAGATGAGCAGCGCCACCATGTGGTGGACTGTTCTAAGTATGGTGTTGACAATTAGATGCTGGTGCCGAGCACCGGAAACCAATTAAGTGCCGGTGCTTGGCACCGGAAAGCACCGGCTCAAATTAAGCACTGCCCAGCACGAACTCCAAGAGTTAACCCCTGAAATCGATTGAGCGCATTTATTTGATATTTCGGTGCACAACTCAGGTATGCATTGGGAGCCCTGAATGAGCAATAGCCTTAAGGGCTAGAGCTGCCAACTTTGACACTGGCAAACCAGATTCGAGTCCGCTGGGAGGCTCAAGCATTCTGTGATTCTGGGCAAATCACTTAATCTCCCTGTACTTAAAAATGAATGTGTACCTCTGTAATGCAACGGGTGCTCCCGTAAAGCACTCTGAAACCTCTGAGTCGCAAAAAACTACACCAGTGAAAACTGGAGTAGATAACATGGCTTCTGAGTATAAATACCTGCTTCCTCCTTTCACTATGTCATTTTTTTTTAATGTTTGGTAAATAACTTGGGGCCTCATTTAGAGGGTGAAATATGCTAGGAATCTGCTAAAACAAGGTAGATGTCCATCTGCCAACCTTTCCGTTTTCAAACCCCATTTAGAATGGAGGAATTGCAAGATGGTTTCTGAAGATGGAGCCTTAGCTGGCAGTGGCATTGGAAACGCTTGACTTGGCAGCCCCAGTGGTGAGTGTATGATGGAACCCGGCATGCAATTACCCCACATGCCTTTACAACGCAGTCACTACCCCGACTGCGATGTTACCATGGGAGTCGTTACAACAACTTGCTTTAGGGGGCGCTGGACTTTGGAATAGCATAAATTACTATTCCAACTCCAGTATATGCAACAGTAGGAAAGTGTTCGACTAAAAATCCAACACCAGTCCAACAACGTGCCCCCTACAGGAAATCGTTGTAACCACTGGCGGGTTAAAGTAACACATGATAATGTCACAGTCGGCATAGTAACTGCTTTAAAAAAGCTGGTCATTGATGATACTTCAGGGTAAAGGATGTTGCCTCCAGTGGTGGTAGCCCTGTCCTATTGACCGCAGCCGGGCAATACAACCATACCTGGGTTTCCATTTCCAAAACCAGGCATGGTGGTCTCGGTCAGGGGATATAAACATTACAGAAAATTCACGCCTAGTGGATGAAAAAAAAACATCCACTTGTCATTCATTTGTGCCTCAGTCCATCCACTGCAACAGCCAATGCACTGAAGGTGCAGAGATCTCAGACCGAAAAACAGGGAAGTCTAAATATGGCGGACTGTACTCTGCTCGGCCTCCATAAAACACTAAATCGTCTCCTTTATCTCCTTGTTGCTCAGTTGTCCTATTAGCAATAACTGTAGGCCCATCAAATAAACAGGAACATTTACAGAAATTTGCCTTGACAGAGTGCAATATCATATTTATTTCACTGCTGACGAATGGGAGGGCCATGGCTCATGATTGACAGGCCTCACCTCGTTGAGCTTGGAAAGGTAATGTGACATTTATCCTTTGCCTGTACTTCTTCTGCCATTCAGCTCATTCTGCCTTGACAACAAAACAAGAACAAACTGTGCTGTGAGTTGCTGTTTCTAGACAGACCCATCACCCAGCCAGTACTTTGAAAGGGTCTACAATTATAGAACAATATATGCCAACATTTTGTGTCCGTGGTCTTATTATACCCTGAAGACTGTCAAGACATGGAGAATTATGACACTAATGCATATGCATGGCATATCAATCCACGTCGAACTAAAATTAGCAAGCACTTTAATTTTGCTGTAGGAAATAGACTGGCAGATGCCAGAATTGTTTTGCGCAAGTTTCTCGTCTTTGCAAAGGTGGCAGACTGACGTTACTTGGGATGGCTTTCCTTTGTGTGTAGTATTGGTGGTGGTTGTCAAAGCTTCCTTACCGCTCGCCCAGTGTTAAAGGCAGAATATCAATGGGGGTAAGAGAAACCATCTAGTGTAGCCAACTAACAGTACGTAATTAATAAAATAATATTAATATAATAAGTCCCAGGATCTAAAGTTTTCCTTAAAAGATGGCAGCCAGTACTACAGAATGCCAAGGCTGCTGAATAACAAGGTTGCCTAGTCTTGAATCCACATCATGTCTCTTTCTTCCACCACCCTACACTTCCAGGCTCGTTATCTCTTGCATGGTCTTTTTCAACCTTCCTTTCTTCCTTTTCACCGTTTTCATAGCATTCTCTCTCTCTCCTTATTTCTAGTTTTTTTGTCATTATCCTTCCCCTGGGTCAAAATGTGTTGATGAAAAATACGTTTTGGCCACAAAAAATAAGTGGTGGGGCCCACCATCTGCAAGCACCTTCGCAAATGAAGCGCATCCCTACCAAAAACTGAAAAGTGCAACATACTGATAATTTAAGAGTTAGCTTCATAGCATCGCTGGGTAATGGTTTCCTATATCTTATCTGATTCTTAATTGTCAGCCCATTTTAGATCTGTATTGATAGCACAGGAAGTGCTTTCATTGGAATGCATAAGGGATTTTTTTACATCTCAAAAGCACACTTAGGGGCCAATTCACAAAGGGCCTCTGCACTTATGGCTGGGTCCCGCACTTGTGGCGGGACCTCCACAATGAGTAACTGCAGTGCGGAGGTCCTGCCCAAGTATGGACCCCCTGCCACAAATGCGAGGCCCACACTACGAGCACATAGGCCCTTTGTGAAACGGGCCCTCAATGATCATGCTGTTTGTCACATTCAATTTGTTATCTCCTATATTCATTCTTTACAGGAAGGCACTCCTTTTTCACTATTCTCCCCAGCATTGGAAATATCAACAGCCTGGGCTTTAATGTGATAAACAGCATTTCTGAATGTATGTGTTTACTTGATTTGACACATTACAGCCAGACCACTTGGATTTATCAGTGCTTGTTTAATCACTGTTGCATAATATTGCAGTGCATGTTGCGCTTTATCTTTTATTGAGCTACAGATTAATGCTCAGGACCTCATCAAAGTGGAATAGCTCTCCCATTTTAGTATTGTATTTCTGAATGCATCTGGTAGACATTTCCCTTGCAGCTCCTTTCTGCATATTTATTTTTGGCGGAACAGGTATGGGTTGCCAGATGGCCCCATACATCCCAAGCCCCTTGTTTCCAGGCTAGGTTTTTATTTGCAAAATCTGTGCATCCTGAGAGATGCAATCTTCATTTTTCCACAGGAATCACTTAGTCTTAGGCACCTCATAATGAATTGTGAAAGTAATTCCCAGGACTCAATGTGTGGGGTTCAGGTGTTCAGTGAGCATGGAACAGCTGGTATTCTTTGGCATTAAAACCCTCATTGTCACTATCTGCTCACTAGTTTACATGAAACATTAAGAGACAGCTCAAACCTTCTGTCCACCATTTATGGCTTGTGTAGATCTTTAGGGTGCCTTAGACAATCAATGCTATAAAACCTAACCTCTATTGTCCATAGTGAGGAAGCATAATGGGTTCCTGTTGGAAAATGAGGCAGTATCTGTGAGGCCTGCACAAATAGCATGTCACATTTGTCCTTCACTGGGAACCAAACACCTTATTGTAGCGCTTGACTCTGAGGGTAGTGTTGCAGAGCAGTCTAAGGCTTACTCAAGGGAGGTGGTGTGGGCTAGTAATCGCCATTACAGGTGCGCAGAAATAACACTCAATAATTGATTGTCCAGTCTGTACTTTGCTTTATAAAAGTAAGAGTACATTTATTAAACACACACACTACTTAATACTATGCACCAATTTACAAATATACATAAGCTGTTGGAATTACTTTGTGACATTGCATAACATCTCCACCCCTCCCGCAGGAGGGGTGGGGTCTAGTACCACCACTCCCATGTATGCACACCATCTTGCCCCCTAATGCAGTGGGTTGACACAACCTGGAGTGGGGCCTGCCCCACTGGCACCATCCCAATGGCGACCCACCCCATCATCTCAACAAGCATTAAAAATAGGTACACCTGCCCTGGGGACACATAATCCTGACTGAGCATCTTATACTGACCATACAGTATACACCTCTACATCTTAGTAGCTAGCAGTCTGGGTTGTTCCTCCCCTAATGCAGTAGCAAGAATACATGTTTGGGCATCACTTTAAATGAGGTACTTTTCATAGCTGATAACAGTTGTAAGGCATTGCAATCACAGCCTCTAAAAGGCATCACAGGTAAAATCACAGGATTAAGCATTTACAGCCAGACACCCTAGCAGGAATGTCTGGCAACATAACCCCACTTCACTTATGACTCTACCTTACACAGGTACTTCACATTACACATGTGACTTCCAGTCCCTCTAAAAGAAATAACATTGTTAAATGCACTTCTCGTCCAGTTGCACCTCTCCACCACCAGGGATGCCCTTCTCCAGACATGCCCAGCACAGCCTTCCACACAGTGAGGCAATCCTTAAGGCACCCCCCAGCTGTAGAACAGAAGTTGCAGCCCAGGGGAGAGTTGATTGCTGGCTGAGCCCTTGAGGGGGTTGTTTCTTTTAAGCCCCCATGAGACTTAGGGGGGGGACTTTCATCTTCGTGCTGGGGGAGACTGCGTTACTCCTGCAGCTCCCCTTGCACCTTTTCACACCTTTGGCGGTGACCCCGTCCTCCTGGGGCCACTGCGAACCGAGGAAAAGCAACTTTCCCGTGCAGGCCGGTCCACGCCTGCAAGGCATTATGGGGCGCTTCCTCCATTCTCTGTGAATATTATAGCAGCGGCTCTCCCGCTGCCTTGGGGAGAGCCGCGTTGCCCCCGGCGGCCTCACGCCGCGTCTCCTGGCCTCGGTGGGGGGCCCGGTCCCACCCGGACCCCCAGGTGAGTGCTTCTACACGGCTCGGGGAGCCCACCCCCGGCCGCTCGTTTCCTCGCGGGGGCCCGGTCCCACCCGGGCACCCTGCATTGCCACATTGTTGGAGGGCAGCCCGGGGAGCCCACCCCCGGCTGCCCCCGCCAGCTCCCCGACTGTCCAGCACCCTCGCGTGCTGCCGCGGGAGGCAGCCTTTCCTTTCTGGTCTGCCCGCTCCGGGCAGACACGGAGGTTGCCGCTGGTCGGGCGGGGCCTCAGGGGAGTGTGACCGCACTCCCCCTCCTTCCTGCTGCTGCGGATGAGTGCGGCGGCACTCTCCCATCCTCTGCCTTCACGTTGGGGGCCCGGAGATGGGGTCCCGGGCCCCTGGGCCACTTCACGGGGAGCGCGTCGGTGCTCCCCAACTTCCGCTTTCTTCGGGGGCCAGGGTGGGCTCCTGGCACCCCGCTTGCCCAGCTTCACGGGGAGCGCAACGGCGTTCCCCGACTTAGCTTCTCCTTGTCGGGGCCCGGAGTTTGGGTCCCAGGCCCCAAAGGCATCTTCGGGGGGGGGCACGACGGCACTCCCCGCCCTCCGTCATCGCCGGGGGCCAGGGTGGGCTCCTGGCACCCCGGTTGGGCCACTTCACGCTCCCCGGCTTTGCTTCGTGTTGGGGGCAGCCCCCGGGACCTGACCCACCCCGGGGGCACATTCAAGACCGGCGGCGGAGCCCCACGCGCTTCGTCGTCGGTCTGGCCAGAGGTCAAAGGTCGCCTACCTTCTGGGGGCATATCTCAGCCCCCAGGGTACCAATCTGCACCATTTTTGCCTCTTCTTGCTCCTGGTGGCCTTCCCCAGCCACTGGGAGCACTTTCCTTCGCCCTCCTGGTCTCAGGGAGGGTGAACTCGGCAGGGAGCTGTCTTCACTGGCTCCCTGCGCCAGCCTCTCACTTGGCTCTTCTCCTGGGCCTCTCTTCTCCTTGCGCAGAGGCCCAGGCTTCTGCTCACTGGTCCTGGACTCCCTTCCTGGCGCAATTCTGCATCCTGGGACAGTCAGGGTGTTCTTCCTTCCAACTGCCCATGCGCCAGGCTCCAGCACCAGTCTTCCTCAGCAGACCACACCCCAGAGAGAGCTCCTCTTCCTGTGCAAACTCTTTTTAAAGAATGGGAGGGGGCTGGCAGGAAGTCTCTGTTTGCCTTATCACACAGCGACACATCACCTCTCTGCCCCGGCTCCCTCCTTCCTGCCCAGGACTCTGGGTTTGTTCAAAATGGCGTCATCCAGAGGTCTCATGCCACATGGTCTCTGAGAGCCCCTTCCCCCCTCGCTGCCTTCTCTCCAGAGCAGCTTGGTGCCTGGCACCAGGTGTCAGCTGCTGATTGATGAACCTGTAGCTCCACCCATCTTCTCTTCTTGGAGTGGAGGCCTTCGCCCTTGGAATGCTTGTTGTGCAGGGCTGGGCCTCTGATGCTACAGCTTGGGGAGGAAGGTCATTAATTCAGCCTGGCAGGGTCAGCCCCAGCCAGGCCCTGGTTATGAGCTGACTCAGAAAAATATGACGTTTCCGGATCACCCAAAAGCAGTACAAATATGACTTTGGACTCTGCAGAATCCTTCTTCTCACATAAGTTACAGTGGACTTTAGTGTGTGTCTGGAATTTGTAGGCCCTAGGAAAGTGAAACTAGCCCATGTGTTCCCCATCCTCATAGGAGAGTAATGGAGTGAAAACAGTAAAGCACAGTGACTTTCCCTCAAATGTTTCTTCCCATTGTATAAAGCCTATTCCATGTCACCACCCAGTTCTGCATAAGTCCTGCCACACTATTCACTTTGTAGCTGCTCCTGGGCTGCGCACGCCAGGAATCTCCCCTGTGCAGCCCTTACACTTATGCACACACATGTACACACGTGTCTGCATGTAACCAGCCCCGTGCCCCTTACTCTGGCTGCAGCGCAGTGACCTACTTGCGCCAGGGGGACACCGGTAAAATACACATGCAGTCCCTTTCATCATGAGTTCACTGTGGGTGAGTCCCAACTTATGAGGCTCTCCCACAGTAAAAGCTCAACAAATAGGTGTTCAAAAAGCGAAAAATCCAGGCGGCTCAGATGGTCAGAACCGCCTTCTAACAGTTCCAATATTTGACTTCCCATTTAATTGCTGTTTGGGCTAGCTGCCTTGCAGCACTCATGCATCTGTGAGGTTTGTAGGTATCAGAATGCTCCAGAAACAAGGACTGTCGTCTGTGTGATCGGAGATATGTGTCCATTTAACATCACCACAAAGTTCACAAATCACTGTAGCCACTACTGAAATTAACAAACTGCTTACTTTTCGACTTGTACACCATTCACCTTTGCTTGTCCATTTTCATACCTGTGGAGAATTGATTGATTCATTTTTTTTTAATATCTCAAGCATCATTGATTTTTCATAGCTTCAACTGTGTGTTGTCTGACCCCTGGCAGTTTGAGTTCTTTTCTTGTTTCTTCATAAACCTTGTGCATGCCTCTGAAAAATCTTCAGTGAAAAATTGTTGAATGCAAAGGGTTTTCTTGAGTCTGTATTGACGACTTAGAAATTGAAACATACTGAGATTCTGGTCTACACCACATTAATTATTATTCTAGTCTCCCTCCTGCTTCAATTTTCAATCCTGTTTGTAAGTTAAGTAGACTCTTAAGTAACATACGACTACAAGGCAAGGAAAACAGTCAAACACCACCAGCTGCGCCCCAACACCACACTAGACCAAGCAACATAACATCATAACACATACACACACAAAACAGCTCCAATCATTCATCTCCACATCCTTACCTCAGATCAAAACATACCAAACCACACAACACATACCGTTCAACACAACACCACACTTCAGCACTGTGTTCTACATCCTGCCACAGTACATGCTATAACACACTGCACTGCTCCATGTATTGCATCATTCTACATTTATCACTCAACGTCTTACCTCCAAGCAGCATACAAACTATTCAACCATATCACATTGCATTACACAGCGTTATTAAAAAATACATCATTTGACACTATGCAATGCAATGCATCTACCTGACAACCACACCAGCTGCATCACACCTTAAAATGTAACACTGCACTATACACTTTACCATTCCACATTTATCCAATCCAGACTGCTACCTTCTACACTATCTCATACCATGCCAGACCATTCAATATGTACACCACAATATGCTACACCTTACACCGCTATATCATATTGACATTACACAGTATCACACTTCATTCCGCCATGTCACCGCACACCATCTGACTACATGTTATACCAGACAACAACAAATAACACCACACAGCATCAGATCTCCGTCCACAAAAAGATATGATGGATTATATTTATAACATTACACAATGTACAACTTACAATACAAATTCCCACAACTTATTAGAGAATTTGACATATATCACTCTCCTAATATCAAATAGCGCACTATGCCGACCTACAAATCTACATCAAACCATCATGCCATAACAAATCACACAAAAGCACATCACTCCACCCCATGTGACACAATGCCACACACAAAAGCTTGCCACCTCTCATCATACATTATAGAGATGCACGCCATCTTACTTCTTCACACAACAAAATTCCACACCACTCTATGACATACCTTACAACAGCATTGAACCTACCCAAGCACTTCACACTCAAACGATCATGTTAGATCGCACTGCTCAACACCACTCAACAGACTGCACAACGTACTGGCTACACCAAATCCACAGCACAACATAATATAACACTTCATCACAACACCATTTAAAAGAGCAAAACTTTAAGTATAAAAAAAAATGCTACATAATGAAATGCAACTTCTTAGCAGGCCACCCAGCACCATCTATCATCATACCATGCTACAAGTTTTTTTAACATGCTACATTACATACCACTTTATTGCTCCGCTCTTAGCTATTCCACTAAATACCACACCAGACATACCCCATCATATTTAACTGTGCACATTCTTGGATGGTACCTTAACTCCCTTCAATTCTTAATTTGAGTCTTTGTTTAAAGGTGGGGCCTACCCACACTCATTTTTGGGGACTGACGCTTAGTTTTCCTCATCAGACTTTGACCCAGAGCAAGGGAGTGAAAAACACACAAAGAGGAAATAATGAGAAGGTGAAAAACAGAAAAACATTAGCTAAGGGAGAAAGCGGGAAACCGTAAGAGTGAAAAGAAGTTTCAGGTGGTGGATTAAAGAGGCATGAAGTGGAACCAAGACTATGCAGCCTTGTTATTCGGCACGCTGGCATTGAATAGTACTAATGATGGATTTCTGAGCAAAACTTTGGGTTTGGCACTTATTCTTTTCAAATTAAGCACTGCCTCCCATTCATTTAATGTTTTAGCAGTTCTCTGTTTTCCGAGTCTTGCTCGTATCCTTTCAAGCACCCTAGTCACATGAGCTAGCTGCTTTGGGAAGGCTTTAACTGTGGAAGCGACATCCAAGGCAAGTTCAGAGAACGGCCACTGTCTCTGGAGGCACATAACAGCAAAAACACAGGCTAAAGCGAGGACATGTCATATAATTGGTGCAGCTGACAGAATGGTTACAAACAAGAACATCCTGCAGGTCTCTGTGGGAGCCAAGCCAGGGACAGAGGAACATGATTCAAGGTACAATGCAAGGAAAGAAAATATAAAAATGTCAAGACTCGCCATGCACCAGGCATGAATTAACACATCACTGCATGGAGACATTGGTGTGTGTTCAAAACATAGGAGAAAATATATTCGCTCTGTGCTCTTGCATCCCAACAGTATGGTTCTCTGGGAGCCTGATTCAATATTTGATGTATTAAAATAGTTGGAAGGGACAAGCAAATGTCCATACAAACAGAAGA
This sequence comes from Calotriton arnoldi, assembly GCA_963921515.1. Classification (NCBI taxonomy): domain Eukaryota; kingdom Metazoa; phylum Chordata; class Amphibia; order Caudata; family Salamandridae; genus Calotriton; species Calotriton arnoldi. The sequence goes on from CAWUFW010003339.1 coordinate 296,474, forward strand.
AGAACAATATAAAGCACAGTCCAGAGCAGGTAAGAAGTTACAATAAAACCAGTTAATACATTACAATTTCTAAATAAATGTGAGTTTCCTACTGTTTCCTAATTGCTTAATAAAAAGACAAACGCACTTGGGTGTGACTGAAGGCCATGCTTAAAAAGCTAATATGTACTTTAGCAGTCGATAGCTTCGGTCAAAAAAGCAATAAACAACACATTTTATTAGGCTTTGAAAAAACCAGAAGACATTTTTTTTTGTAAACCCGTTACATTTGCAGAAGCAAATTTAATATTAACAATTCATACTGAAGAGCCTTCATCATTAAAATGTGCATCGTGGAATGGGGCTCAGCGCGTAGCCTCTCTTGTACTGGTGTTACATGGTTGCTCGACATTTTAAATCCACAATAGTTTGGTAGGGAAATAGCCCAAAAGTAGCTTGGGACAATATAGATTGGTCAGAAGCTGTAAAATAATTCATAAGAAGCCTACTAGGGAGAAGAGGAGCAAAAGGAAAGCTCTTTGCACCTTTGAGTAGATGTACTATGGCATGGGCCAACATTAAAACTATTGACAAATCAACTACTGGCCAGCTCCCATGGAGCCCATGGGTGGCTGAAGTATGTAATTAATCTATGGAGTGTTTGGTTGAGTCTTTCATATTAATGTACTCACAGCAATACTTTAAATAATATATATGTTGAAAGGAGGTGGGGTCATCCAATGCTGTGCCTGCACCTTGACTTTATGGGACCTAACAAAGGTGACCGCATTAGGCTAAAACAAAGGGTATGATTACCACAACAGTCTTTGAGAACTGGCAACACTCTAGGGGTGAGTCTGTGGTACTCACAGGGACATATGAATGCCACCCTATTAAGTCTATTTGTGCTCTTCATATTCCCGGTGTTCTATGGCCGTAGGGTCCAATAGGTTACACCACACCAGGGCTGGTCTGTATAGGACACCCTGAGACCAGTCAACACTGCAAGACGTCATACAAACCATGGGCACTAGATAGAACATCTGTATTATAAGATTGTTGGTATATGGGCCTCTGGGAGATTTATCTATCTATCCATCTATGTAAATATAGGTAGATAGATATATACATAGATATATAGATGTTCATTACTTTATCAAAAGGTTTTGGCTAATGCCAGATCTAAAAAAAATGTAAAGGCTAAATAGATATACAAAGAGATTAATTGATATATAAAGAGAGATTGATAGATACCATTAGTGCCCTTTGCGGATTGTGGTGAATAAATTTAACACCCCAGTGCACATCACACAATAATGCCTTGTGGTCCTCACTTGGTCTTAAGATGGACTTCTTTGGCAGAGGTGGCTCCTTGCATGGCTAGGCCCAGATTTCCAATGTGGCTCCTGCAAAGGCGCATGTCACTAAAATTGACTGGCAGCCCTGGTGGGGCAGCATAATTAGCAATTGCTTCACTTGTTCATGGCAGGGCTCATCACAGCAGCGCTTAAACTGCTCCACCTAAATCACACCAACCTCTAGACTAAGGATGGATGAGGGGGGAGGGGTCCCAGCACAATGTTGTTTCCTTCTTTTTTACGGAGTTTTATATAGCGCGAACTTGACCCGAAGGTATCGGGTATCAGAGCGCTTTACATAGCACCAGTTGCATTACATGAGGACACATTCATTTTTTGTTAGGCATGGGGAGATTAAGTGATTTGCCCAGAATCACAGGATGTTCAGTGCCATTGCCGAGACTCGAACCCGGTTCCCCAGATTCGAGGTCGACCGCCCTAGCCGTTAGGCCACTTGGTCTCTCTTGAACAAGTCTAACTGCTGCTTGCATAGTTATTGAAAATAACGTCTTCTTTAGTATGCTAGCTTTCCAAAGAGTGTTATTTTAGCCCACTAGCAAAAACATCTTCAGATTTATAATTGAAAGACTGTATCTGCCCTCTCACCACCTGGCTGTTTAACTCGTGGTTGCCTACATAAATGATGGAAGAAAGTCAGGCACTAAATTTTATTTAGCATTTTACAAGTCTGCAAATTGGCACTATCACATATGATGCCATCAGCCATTCTTGACTTTTCAGCCAACAGTATGTTGCAGTGTGGGGCTTATAGTTTTGCCTTTAACTGTTTCATAATGTGCTCAAAACCCAGCATGCAAGGTGCTGGTGGCTAGAATGCCAAAATTGCTCGACCGTGCTATACATGACATGGAGCTACTTGTCAGCTATGTTTTATAATTTTGCAAAGCTGTCTAGTCCTTTTTAAAATCCTCTCATTTCACACATAAAGCTAAAAACAAGCATTGGCATAGCCAATAGGTCTCGCCTTTGGGACCTTATAAGTGTTTAGCCATGCAACAGTTGATGTTGTTGCACCAAGGATATTGTGCTGTATAACTAAACACTTATAAGGTCCCAAAGGCGAGACCTATTTGGCTATGCCAATGCTTGTTTATTTTAGGAAAACATTTCAAAAAAAGAAAAAGGTAGGTCTAATTTTCCTTGCTTAGACCACAGATGTAATTGCTTTGTGACCTTCCTTTCACCCCGACCAGCATCAGGCATTGTAATGTCAGAAGGGAACTGTAATAACTACTACAGTTGAGCATCTCTGTCAGTTCTTTATTACAGGAGGCTAGATGCATCACAAGTCATCTGTAATAAGGGAATTAGAGATGTGCTTTTATGCAGGGATTGCAGGCTGCCATGTAGCATAAGACCATAATACACAGTTCTCTATTTCTCACACACACATGCTCCCTCAGATTTACTTACATACACAGACAGACAGACAGACAGACACACACGCGCTCTTGCTCACTCACATGTGATTGTGGACCACTAGACCCGCTTGGACTACTTCATAGACCACCTTAAAGCACAACTTCCTACAAGTTGCTGGCATCAAGCATCACCAAACTTGATTTGCATATTTAATCTACTTGGCCCTTCACCTAGCACCTTAAAGCACAACTTCCTAAAATGGTTTACATCACATACCACCTTACTTGACTTGCATAAATGTCCTACTTGGCCCTTCACGGAGCACCTTAAAGCACAACTTAAAATTGGCTTGTGTGTGTGTGTTGTAAAAGGGTGACAATTGTCCCAGCCATTTGAAAATAACCTCTTGAAACCTTTAAAACTGTTCACGAGTTACCCATAGTTTGCATGTGCACAGAAAGAAGACAGTCGGCAAGTATCCTAAAACGATCACTTGTGAAATACTTCATTTCGCAATGTGAGATCTGCTAGTTGGATTACTCTATGGTTAATTGAAATGGGCATTGGTGAATAAAGGGGACACCAAGGACTTTTCCTTCACTCCCTGGACCGCGCCTTACAGAGCTTAAACACTCCCAAAGAGCTCACATTATGAGAAACAAAGGCTGATTTGTACTAATCATTGTATATTTGAAGCAATAAAGTCAGTTTCGACACACAAATATAGAGCTGCAGAAAAGGATACACGTCCAGACTAATAAAGGTTCATTTGTAGAAACAAGTGTCCATTCATATTAAATCTGCTCAGTATCCTATTGAGAACAATCAACTAAAGATGTACACGTGAACAGGCCTTAGACTTGAATATGTTTATTTAGCACCCCTTCATTACACTAAACACATATGAGACAAATGTGTATGTGTGTATGTGTATAAATATATATATTCACAAACACTTAGTGCGCTCCATAGGCTTGTGGACTCCATCACTCGTTTACATAATACAAACATTTCGATTGGAGCTGCGGGTACAATAGGTGCAGACTCGTTACTGAGAAAGTTTGTCTTTTTGAAACAAAGTGGTTTATTGCACCCTCGGTCATCATTAGTACTGCACAGCACACCATGTGACACCATGCATTAAGGTACTGTTCATTAATATTTCACTGTTGGGCAGCCCAGGACAGAGTGCTGCTTTAAATAAGAACACACTGTGGGGTTTTCTTACTCTGTCCTGGGTACCTGGTGCTTCAGAGCAGGGATGTGGCTGTGGGTTGTGTGTGAAACCCAGTGCCTGTGTTTTTTTTTCAGACGAGGACGTTAGAGCTGTAATCTCCCTTGTAATTAATACCCATGGCTGGCCAAAAGTCGTGCCAGCCAAGTGCAGATGCTATAACAGTGCAGGAGATGGCATAATGCCCACTTCCAAACACCGAGGGGTGATTTCCACATTTATATTCAAATCGTCTTAGGAAATTGTTAGTTTGCATCTAGTAAATATTTTTGCAGTACGAATATCCCAGAAATTGAGAGGGCTATAGAATTCCTCCGAGTTCAACTTCTGCACACTCGGCCCTTTTTTTTATATTGTGTTAATTGTTCCTGAATCGCCTACTGGTCGTGCTAAGGGTGGGTGTATGCCATACACTGTATGAGCGATGCCAGTCTGCAAAGCCTATGACAATAAGGCAAGAGTCCTGACTTGAAACGAAACTCGTGTTTTTTTTTCTCAAAGTACAACTGTTTCATTGCCCACGTATCTATTTCAGACCTCATGTATGCCTCAGAGTTTAGTATGGATTTTAGGAACTGAAGGCTCAAAAAAACAAGCACTGAAACACAAGTGCGGCCCCGCGCCGCGAAAGTGAAACAGTACTCCGGGTGGAGGGGTGGGGGGGAGTGCGATTCCCTTGCGGGAGCGAGCGGCGCCAGGAGCGATAATTGCTACCATATGGCGCCGCTCGCTCCCGCAAGTGAATCGCCAAACGTGCACGCGTTGCCATTGAAGGCAATGGAACGCGTGCACGTTTTTGGCTGAAAAGCCGAATCGATTGGAAAAGGTATTTTTGCCTATGCAGCGCATGCGCGCTGCGTAGGCGAGACCTAATAACCTCTGCTCACTTATTTTGTGAGCATTCACTTTTTCATTCATGCATTGACCAAGGCTTGGCAATATAATTTTCTTTCTTTTGTGTCATGGAAGATTTTATACTGTGCTTCAAAACAAATGTACAACAAGGACAGCAGCAATGCAACCTCCCGTAACATAGTGGATAGGTAAAGGGCTGGTGGTAGTAGCAGAAGAAACATCACACAATTCTCTCACATATACATGATAAGTAGAACAAAGGTGGCTAACACACGGAAGAGGAAGTAGTTAAAGACACTGCTGTACGCTCTAACAGGCAGAAACCGGAAGTATTTTCAATATTATATGCAACAAAGTCATAGTTGTTGCTTATGTATCTTATGCAACTAACAGCCACTGCCAAAGCCAATATCCTTAGCTTGTTGTAGGAAATCTTACTTATTGTATTATATATCTGGATTCAATCACAGAAGCAGCAAAATGCCAGTCAGGCGGCACACTATGCTAAGCACAGATTTTAAGCTTAAACGTTTTAGGTCACGCCCCTAACTGCATTGGCCACGCCCCTTTGAGAGACCCCCAGACATGGGTCCCGTGCTCTCCATGCCACTGGAGTCATGCTATCCTGGCTAATGAGGGGTGAAACCCCGAAACCGGTCCTAGGATGCTTCTTTCCAGTCCAGGGAGAACCTGGCCTCGCAGTTCGGGCTGGACTGTTCCCATAGGGCACAGGGTCAAGACTGATTTGCATATGGCTGGGTTCAAACTGGAATGGCATGGTGAGCAAAAAAACGATGGATTTAGGCCCAGATCTCTGTACTGGGGTGAATGTATGACATTGTTCTGCATTCTGTCCATCAATTGTTGTTTTTGCGTACGCTCTAAACAGGCAGAAACAGGAAGTATTTTCAATATTATATGCAACAAAGCCATAGTTGTTGCTTATGTATCTTATGCAACTAACAGCCACTGCCAAAGCCAATATCTCTAGCTTGTTGTAGGTAATCTTACTTATTGTATTATATATCTGGATTCAATCACAGAAGCAGCAAAATACCAGTCAGGCGGCACACTATGCTAAGCACAGATTTTAAGCTTAAACGTTTTAGGTCACGCCCTTAACTGCATCGGCCACGCCCCTTTGAGAGACCCCCAGTTTTTTCATCCCACTTAAAGCCCTGCTGGTACCAACCTCTTCAAAAAGGTTTTGAATGCACAGGCCAGGGCCGGCGCTAGGCATGGGCAGTGTGGGCAGCTGCCTAGGGCCTCGCACTCAGCCCACCAGCATGGGGCCCTGCACCAGTTTAACACACCGCCAGCCCTCTTGTACTCTTGCCGATTCAATTGAAAGAAAGGCGTCTCTTTGCAATTGGGCCCATGGGAAGGAGGGGAGAGGGCCCACCTTGGGCCTCTTAGGGATGGTGTCATAGTTGCCAGGAGACGCATTTTGACCATTCAGAGACACTGCGGGACGCCCATTGTCAGCACTTTATCGCCCCACAGGTTTAACTCTCAGCCCCCAAGCAATTCTCACACCTTCAGCTGTAAAAGAGGTGCTTGCAGGTGGCTGAGAAGAGGAGCTGCGGCCCAGGAGGAGTCTGCACAAAGCAGCTTTCGGAGCCCTGAATGTGTCACTAATGTAAATTAGAGGGGCCTCGCACATTCCCTTTGGGTCCAGGGCCCCAATAATCCTAGAACCGGCCCTGGCACAGGCGCTAGGTGCTGTGCAGTCTCAGGATCGGTTCAGCACCTGTTCAAAATGTTGAGGACCATCTCTGCTTAAAACAGGCCCTACTTTGATTGCAGGGAGCAGATTGATGCCCTTGGAAGACTCTATCACGTTTGCAGGAATGGCCTCTGCTTTCCAAAGGAGAATTCGGTGAACACGAAATCAAAGCCGTGCTTTTATCCTCAGTCGGATTCCCCGTGCGATAAGGCGCGAGGCCACAGCAACACTGTTAGTTGTCTGCAGGCTGGGGCTGCAGAAGAAAGGAATGGCATGCTGCGATCAAAAGGACACATCTGGAGTTGCTTCACGCGCATTGTCTGCGATTCACTGGCAGGCCCGGAACCCACAGATGCAATTTGACGTGCACCCATCACTTTGAAATTGCGGCCTGTGTTCTGTATGACGTTAGATCAGCGCGCAGATTGTTTAGGGAACTTAACGCAGTCTTGTGCGTCGGGATGCAACCAAGTGACATATTTAATCAAACAGCGCTACTGGGTCCCGGTGTCCCCCCGTGTTTGCTCTGATGTGAACGAACAGTCGCCATCTTCGTCAAACTGAGTACGAAAGAAAAAAAAATTATAAACCAAAACAAAAATCCAGGGAAAATGCGCAATGACAGACCCGCAATTCTGTCTGCTTTGAGTTTGAAGGGAAATAGGGAAGTTGTTCAATAAAAATAAGGACATACCCCGTCACAACACATTTTCCGAGTAGCGGCAATTTCTGTATAGTTTTTTTTTTCTTCCAGTAAGTGCCTCCGCACATTTATCCCTAGTCTATTTGAAGAAGACAGCGCAGTCACAAAACATCAGCGGGCGAGAGACAGACGCAAAGGTTACGATAAACAGTTTGGGGATTATGGAAAAAGAAGTTCTGCCTGCGTCAGCTGATGATTGCGCTCACTGAACCCCGGCCATTTTCCGAAGAAAGAAATGCCAGGGGCCTGATTGTTCTGAGGTGAGAAGTATCCGGAGAGATGCGCACCTCGAGGATGCTATCAAAAGATGTGCTTTTCACAGGCTGCTCTGTGTTTCTACAGATAACCTATTTTTTTGTTGTTGTAAGTTATTGAGCACCAGAACATGTGCAGAAAAGGCCTGGAGTTAAATCGCAGCTAGGCAGCAATGATTGTGGTAGGTCACACGCATTTGCTCGGTAAACAGTTTCACATTTACTTCGTGCTCTGCTGCTTCTGCTCAAACGACAGGTTTAAAAATCTGCACATTTTTGATGCTGGCTTAAGCATGAAGAAAAAGAAACCAGTGATGTGTGGATTGCCTGAGTTAACCTCAGCCACTGTTAATTATTCTTTGCTGCAATCCAGTCCATGTTTTTTTTTTTTTTTTACCACCACTCAGCCTCAGACAGCAACCTGCCATGTGGAAATATCCGTTTTGTTTTCGCTCTGAACTGCTGGTAAGGTCCCCTCCCAAATGGAACGCAAGCAACCCCAGACCAGGGGCCATATTACCAAAGAGCCCCCCGGGGGCGCAACGGGCATTTGCGCCCACTTTGCCCACCCCCTGGGTGTTGTGATCCGGTATCGGGTCACCCGCGGTGCGCTTGGCTATCGGCGCAGCGCCAGACACATGGACACGCACAGCGCTGGTGTCATCCGAAGTGCCGCCCCCGAGCGGGCGCCTTCCTTTTATTGGCTCCCCGCCGGCCACGCCTGGCCGGCGGATGTGGTGCGAACATCCGCCCCAGCGCCCAGGGCACTGGAGCGCTAACCACTACATCCCTTCCCAACTCGGATGTTTTTGAAAAACACAAACTTTGAAAAATTATGTAAAAGTTCACATAGTCACTTGCCGGTGCTCGGCTCTGCTCTGGATGCTTTTCCTTCTTACTTCAGAGGACAGTTCTCAGCATGCATAATCCCGCAGGCGTTGGCTAGGGCGAGGGTTAGGCCGCAGTTCATACCTGTGACCTCGGTGTCTTCCACGCTCAGCTTCCGGACTGTCCTCTTCAGCAATACGGGTGTGGCAACCTGGCGGGGAGTTATCACTGGACTCATCGGCCCTCGGACTGTGCCTTGATTCACTTCCTGGAGTCTCTGGTCGCTCGATGATTTGGGTCGTTAACGGTCTTGTTTCCTCTTCCCTCGCTGGTCTGGCGGGGACCTCTTTAAACCATGAGATGTTCCTCGACACGTTCTCTCTCCCTCTGCTCGCCGTTACCAGAGACCCCGGTTGGCTGTCACTGTCCAGGTGCCCGGTTCGTAGTGGGTCCTGAACTTCCCTCCTGGCCGTCGGTCTCTGATGATGACGGTCGCTCCTGGCCGCAGGCTTCGTGGCGTGGCACGGCATCGGGCGCTCGCTTGGTTATTCCGACGCTCTCGCCGAGCTTGGGTTGCTTGGCTGTCCAGAGGTGGGGATACCCACCCCGGGCATGTCAGTATCAAGTCCCGCCTCGGGCCTCTTAGCATCAGCGACCACGGGCTTCATTGCCTGGTGCAGTGAGGGGTGCTCCGATACTCTCTCAGGAACTCATGAAGTCGCCTCTCCGAGTTGGCCTGTTCTAACGTGGCGATTCGGAATGTTTTATTCAGAGTCCGCATGAATCTCTCCATGTCTCCGTTGGCCTGAGGCCATTGAGGCGTGACTTTCCGGTGGTGTATTCCATGTTGTTGCAGGAACGTGGCGAATTCCAACCCTTGGAATGGCGGGCCGTTGTCGCTCCGGATTTCTTGCGGGATTCCGAACATGGCAAAAGCTTTCTCTAAGCTGGGGCGCACGTGGGTGAACGCGGTGGAAGTCACCAGGTCCACGACGGGGTACTTGGAGAACGCATCCACGAGGACCAGGGTGTGTCGTCCGTCGGGAAAACTCCCAAAGTCTATGCTGACTTTGGACCATGGCTCTCCGCACGCCTCCTCTGTGATGACTGGGATCGGCCGCGTCGAAGCACTGGTCAGTTGGCATGACGGGCAGCAGCGAACAAGCTCATCGACCCTCTGTTCCAGTTCGGGAAACCAGACTTTCTCCCGCATCCTCGTTTTCATCTTTGTTGCCCCTTGATGGCCTCCATGGGCGAGTCGTGTTGCTCGATCTCTCAACGCTCGGGGTATGACCAGCCAGGACTCCCTTAGCAGGATGCCTTCACTTGTTGCACTGAGCTCGCTCCTTACCCGCCACATCTTCGTTAGCCCTTCTCTGTCTTCCTGGTTCCAGGCATTTGCCTGATGTAGGTAGTCTTTCCAGGATCCTGTTTGCACGGCGTGTAGGGTGCGACCGTATACGCTGTCGTCCTGGGCGGCCTCCTTGATATCTTCCAGGGTCATGGCTCGCGGACATGCCGCTGTGGATACCATATTGAGATACTGCTCGGCTGCCTCGTCATCACCTTCGTGCGTCTGTTGCGTTGGGTGGTGGGAGAGAAAATCCGCTGGGTTCTTTGCCCCGGGTCGGTAGACAACGTCCATCTCATACGACTGCAGTTGTACGGCCCAGCGTTCGATTCGTGGCGGAGGGTGGGGAGCTGATCCTTTGAAGAGAGATACAAGGGGTTGGTGGTCGGTGACCATGGTAAACGATTGTCCTGTCAGGTAGAGGTGAAAATGGCCACAGGCCCATTTGATGGCGAGCGCCTCCCGCTCTATTTGTGCGTATCTTGTTTCCGTAGGCGTCAGGGATCTGCTTGCGAACGATAGTGCCGCCCATCTGCCGGGCTCTTGCTCTTGGGCTAGGATTGCCCCAAGCCCTACCGGGCTCGCGTCGACGAGGACTTCTGTCCGCTTTGCGGGGTCGAAATACGCCAGCGTTGCTTCCCCCAGGAGTGCACCCTTTATGCTTTGGAAGGCCTCTTCTTCCTGTTGCTCCCACTTCCACGGGCTGTCTGTCCGGGTGAGTGCCCTGAGAGGTTCTGCTCGGGTCGCTAGGTCGGGATGAACCTCCCACAGTAGGTGGCCATCCCGAGGAAACTTCGCACTTCCGTGGGCGTCGTCGGGGCGGGGGCGTTCTTGATGGCCTGCGACTTCCTCGGGTCCACCTGGATGCCTTCTTGGTTGAACACATAACCGAAGAATTCTAGGGAAGGCTGAAAGAATTGACACTTGTCTTTATGGAGTGTTACTCCGTGTTCGCTTAGGCGCTTTAGCGTGTTCCGGAGATGCTTGTGGTGATCAGGTGCTGTTGCTGAGTGGATTAAAATGTCGTCGCTGACGTTAAGTACACCAGGCAGGCCAGATAGCATTTCTCTGATCGTGTTCTGGAATACCTCGGCTGCCGAGGATATTCCGAAGTTCAGCCTTTTGTATCTCCTGAGCCCAAGGTGAGTGCTGAAGGTGGTGATATACCTGCTTTCTTTCGATAGCGGCAGTTGGTGGTAGCCGGCGTTGAGGTCGATCTTGGAGAACCACCTTGACCCGTTGACATCGGCTATTATGTCGTCCATCGTCGGGGTGACATGGCGTTCCCGCTTGATGGCTTTGTTTGGCAGCCTCATATCGATACATAGCCGTATGGCACCCGGCTGCTTCGGCTTCTCCGCGATGACTAACGGTGACACCCAGGGCGTGGGCCCGGACACCTTCTCGATGACCCCTTGTGTTTCGAGAAGTTCGAGCTCCTTCTCCACCAACGGCCTGAGGTGGAACGGTACCCTCCGATGTCGTAGGGCCACTGGGGTGACGGCCTTGTCGATGTGCAGCTTGATGGGGTCGCATTTGATGCAGCCTAGGCCTTGGAATAGTTCCGGGAATTGCTCGAGCAGTTCATCTACTCGGTGCGCCTGGACTCTTCTGGCGAACGAGACCAGTCCTAGGTCCTCCGCTGTGTGGCTGCTCAGCAGCGTATCCGCTTCGCGGTCGATGACGTGGATGGTAGCCATGAATTCTCGGCCTTCTGTCTTGATCGGTACCGATATTTTTCCTTTGAGTGGTAGCGGCGTGTGCGCCCCGTAGGCATATATCCGAGTCTTTGAGGGTGTGACCGGAGGGCACGGACATAACCGTCGATACTGCTGGAGGCCCATCACGTTCACTGATTCCCCCGTGTCGATAATCGCCTTTACCTCGGAGCCGGCGATCCGGACTACACAGGTCGGTTGAGGCCTGCGGCGTCGCTTGAGTTCCTGTGCGAACGATATGAGGTATGTTTCGTCATCTTCCTCTTCTGATGACGAGTCAGCTGGCCTCTGGTACCTGCGACCTGGTCTCTGCGTCTCCTCCGGTGTCGATGCCTCCACTACCGACAGGTGTCGGAGTGTCCGAGATGGCGGTTTCTGGCCTCTGGCGTCACGACCTCGGCGTCTCCTCGGCACACAGCGGCGAAGTGGTTTGGGATCCCGCAGTTTGTGCACAATTTTCCTTGTGCCGGGCAGTCTTTTGCTGCGTGCGGCTCGTGGCCACAGTAGCCGCACCGTGACCTGGGCGCGTCTGGTTTCGGGTTCCGGGGATACTCTGTCCTGGTCTTTGTCTTGATGGCGTCTGCCCTCTCGACCTTGATCTCAGAGCGCCCTATCGGTTTGGTGAGAGCCTGGTCCATCTCGTTCGCCCTGGCCGCTGACAGGTCATGGGACCGTGCCAGGATGAGGATGTCTTCTAGCGCTATCCTTGGTTGGCGTAGAATGAGGCTCCTCAGGGTTTTGTCTCTGCATCCCTGGATGAGCTGGGCTCTGATCTCCTTGGTCTGGTCATCCTCGGTGCAGGTACTGGCAAGCTCACGTAGGCGGGCGTAGAACGCGTCTATGGACTCTCCTTCCCTTTGGCGCGCTTGGCGCAGCTTGGAAGTGCTCGAAATCCGGGTTGAGCTGCGGGTCGAAATGGGCGTCCAGCGCGGTCACAGCCGCATCGTAGTCTGTCGCGGCTCCCGTGTTCGGCAGGTGCTTAAAGAGCTTGAAAATCTCGTCCCCGGCATAATGAAGGAGGAGGGAGCGTTTTATGGCGTCATCCGCCTCCCGGGTTGCAATAAGATAGTTATTGAGGCACTCAATCCACACCCGCCAGCGGGGGGACGCTGTCGCCGGATCTTCCAGTTCGCTGAACGGCGGCAGCACGCCTGATGCCGCGTGCTGAAATGGCAGCCGGATGGGGGCAAGGCCGCGGTCGTCGTCAGCCATGATTGCACCCTGCTGAGCCGGAGTAGTAGTAGCTGCAGTCGCTGGATATCCCTTGTCGCTGTTGGGCGCCCCCTACAGCGTGTTAGGCCTCCTTCCGGCACCTGCTTGTAGCGCCTGGTGAGGGGATGGATGGCAGGCGCGACGGCACTGAGGCGGTCAGGGAGAGGCGTAGAGCGCCGGACTCCCGTGGCTGGCCGGTCGGCAGACTAGGAGGATGTGGCTGACTGTGGTGGGCACACTCCCCCCCCCCTTGGCTCAGGGTAGCGCGTGCCAGCGCAGAGCCTCACTGCCGGCAGGAGCACTCAGGCCTAGAGAGACGAACCCACGTGGCAGCGCGCACCGGCGCTGTTACTCAGGGGCGTGGCATGAAGAGCAAAGGCAGCCGGACTCAGCAGCAGGAGCGCAGCGTGGCGCACGGCCTCGTTGTGAGCCCCGGTGCTCTCGTAGGTGCGGGGGCTGACTCACCCTCCGATGCGTGTCCGGCGGCCGGCAGGTTAGGGGCCTCGCAGGTTGCGGGTCGTCGCCGTGGGGATGCACGATAGTCCCAATGGGCAAGGGACAAACACACGAGGGTCTCGGCCCTCCTCGTCGCCAGTGTTGTGATCCGGTATCAGGTCACCCGCGGTGCGCTTGGCTATCGGCGCAGCGCCAGACACATGGACACGCACAGCGCTGGTGTCATCCGAAGTGCCGCCCCCGAGCGGGCGCCTTCCTTTTATTGGCTCCCCGCCGGCCTCGCCTGGACGGCGGATGTGGTGCGAACATCCGCCCCAGCGCCCAGGGCACTGGAGGGCTAACCACTACACTGGGCACTTTGGAATCAGCTGCAGCCAGTACGGATCGGAGGTAGGGGGGTGGGGAGGGGTGGGGAGAGATGCAGGGGAAGCGAGTATTAAAAAATAAAATAAAAAACGTACCTTTATCGCCGCTTCCTCACCGCGTCTCTCCTCTGTAGTCCTCCCTGGCTGGCCTGAACAGGAAGCACACCCAGGCTCCCAGACAGCCAATCACAACGCTGCCTTAGCAGCGTTGTGATTGGTCTGAGCACCATGTTTCGGTGCTCAGATGCTGACTGGGAGCCTGGGAATGTTCTCCAAGCAGGCTGTAATGCAGCCTACATGGAGATAATGCAAAGTGTGCTCAACTGTCCGGCCAAGCAGTCATTGTGCACTTAGGAGGGTGCTACCACTCCTCCCCTGCCCGACCCCTCACGCAAAGCTCCGTAAGTAGGAGACAATAAAATGATAACACCGCAAAGTATTATCATTTTATTGTCCCTTTATGTTACTGCTAAAAAGCAGTGGGATGATGCTCCGCGCCTTAGCGGGGGAGCCGCCACTGGATGGTATTACAGAAGGGGCCGCAGCCACTTTTGCTGCCCCTTCTGTAATACTGAAAGCGCTGGCGCACATACAGCACCAGTGCTTCCTCAACAGGGCACTCCCATATTTGCATAGGGGCATGGCCCCAGGCAAATGAGGGAATCCCTTTGCCTCTGCACCCCGTCTATCATAGATGCACAGAGGCAAAGTGTGCCCCCTGATAGCAGCCCTCTGGAGGAGTAAAGGGGGTCATGTGGACCCCCCAGACATCCCCTTTAAAACTGCAGGTGAGTGCAGTCACTCACTGCACCCGCCTGCAAGGGGATCTATAATCCCCTTTAAAAGTGCAGGCGAGTTGCGCCTGCACTGTGAAAACACAGAGAGGCTTCAAAGCAGCAGCTCTTTTTTTCACATGAATGCACTGCCCCCAGGGCAGCGCGAGTTCGCGGCTGCCCTGGGAGCAGTGTGTTCACTATAATGTGGTGCATTTTCCTGGTTAGCCTTGGGCGCACCTTTTGAAGGGTGTGCCCAGCGTTAACCAGGAAAATGCGCCTCATAGGTGATACAGCCCCAGTTGTGATCTATTTTGGACTCATCTTTAGGGTGAATACTGCACAGGGGAGTGATGAAGAGTGGAGTGGTGCAGAATGGATTGTGGCAGAGTGTAATAGCATGCAGTGGAGTAGCGTAGAGTTCAGTGGCATGGAGTGACATATAGTGGAGTGATGTACAGTGTAGTGGCATACAGTAGAACGGCAATAGCGTGTAGTGTAGTGGTTTATAGTGTAGTAGAGTGGAGTGGCATAGGCTGGAGTGTGATACAGTGGAGTAGCGTACAGTAGAGTAGCATACACTGAAATAATGTACAGTGGAGTAGTGTAGAGTGGAGTGGCATGCAGTGGAGTGGCAAATACTGTAATGGCGCACACCGGAGTGGCATAGATCAGAATACAGTACAGCGGAGTGGCATACAGCAGAGTAGGTTAAAGTGGGTATCGTAAAGTGGAGTAGTGTACAGTGGAGTGGCGTGCCATCTAGTGGGGTAGAGTGGGGTGGCATAGAATTGAATAGCTTAGTATTGAAGGGCATACAGTATATTATTGCATACGGTTGAATAGTGTATAGTGGCGTGACACAGAGTGGACTGGGGTGCAGTGAAGTGGTGTACTGTGGAGTGGTGTATAGTGGAAAAGCGTACAGTGTAGTTTTGTAGAGTGTAGTGGTTTAGACTGGAGTGTTGTACAGTAGAATAGCTTACAATGGACTGCCAAACAGTGGAGTGGCATAGAATGGAGTGTGGTAGAGTGTAATAGCAGACAGTGGAGTAGTGTAGAGTGCAGTATCATGGAGTGGCATACAGTGGAGTGAGGTAAATTATAGTGGCATACAGTGAAATAGTGTAGAGTAGGGTGTTTTTGAGTGTAGTGGCATAGAGTGGAATAATGTATAGTGGAGTGGCGTACAGTGGAGTTGTGTAGAGTGGAATAGAGTACAGTGGAGTGGCATGGAGTGGCATGCCATAAAATAGCATGTGGTGGAGTGGTGTACAGTGGAGTAGCATACAGTGGAATAGAGTAGAGTGGAGTAGCGTAGAGTGGAGGGCCATAGAATGGAGTGGCATAGACTGAAGTGGTATAGAGTTGAGTGGCATACAGTGGAGTGGCATACAGAGGAATAGCATATAGTAGAGTGACATACAGTGGAGTAGCATAGAGTGGGACATCTCCATATTTGACTCCTTGATAATAGTGTGATAAATGCAAGAATGTGGATTGTGATTGTTTGATTGGTTGGTATGCGATAGAAATACTCCAACTGGTGTTTTATTTTGACATAGAGTGGGATAGCACAGTGTGGACTGGTGTACAGTGGCGTTGCATACAGTAGAATAGTGTAGTTGGTTGACATATAGTGTAGTAGTATAGACGAGTATTGTACAGTGGAGAGGCATAGAGTGGAAAAGCGTGGAGTGGTATACAGTGCAGTGGCATAGAGTGGAGTGTGATAGTATGGACTGGCATACAGTGGAATAACGTAGAGTGGAGTGGGATAGTGTGGAGTGGTGTAGAGTTTAGTGGTGTAGATTGAGTGGCAGAGAGTGGAATGAGGTACAGTGTAGTGACGTACAGTTGAATAGCGTAGGGTGCAGTGGCATAGAGTTGAATGGCATACAGTGGCGTGGTGTAAAGCGGACTAGCGTACACTGGAGTGGGGTAAATTAGAGTGGCAAGAAGTAGAATAGCATGTCATATACTGAAGTAGCGTAGAGTGGAGTGAGGTACAGTGTAGTGGTGTACACTGGAATAGCATAGACTGGAGTGATATAGAGTGGAGTGGAGTACAGTGTATTGGCATAGAGTGGAAGACCGTAAAGTGCAGTGTTGTAGAATGGAGCAGGGTAGAGTGTCGTGGGGGTAGACTGTAGTGCCATATAGTGTAATGGTGCACTGCGGAGTGGTGTCGAGTGGAGTGCTGTACAGTGGCGTACAGTGGAATAGCATAGTGTGTAGTGGCATGGAAAGTAGTGGCATAGAGTGGAGTGGCATACAGTGGAGTATTGTACAGTGGAGCTGTGTAGAGTGCAATAACTTTGAGTTTACAAGCATACAGTATAGTGACATATAGTGGAGATGGGTAAAGTAGAGTGGAGTATCGTATAGTGGAAGATCATAGAGTGTAGTGACGTAGAGTGTAGAGATGTAGAGTGGAGTGGCATATATTGGAGTGGCTTACACTGGAATTTTTTTACAATGCAGTGGTGTACACTGTGGCATACAGTGGAGTGACTTAGAGTACAATAATGTAGAGTGTAGTGACAGAGAGTGGAGTTGCGTACAGTGGAATAGCGTACAGTGAAGAGGCATAGATTGGAGGATCTTACAGTGTACTGGCATAGACTAGAGTGTCATAGAAAGGAGGACATAGAAGTGTCATAGAATGGAGAATGTAATGGCATACAGTGAAGTGGGGTAGAGTGGAGTAGAGTACAGTGGATTAGTGTAGAGTGGAGTGGCATTTATTGAAGGTACATAGAGTGGAGAGGTGTAGATTATGATAGTGTAGAGTTTAGTGATGTAGATTGGAATCGCATAGAGTGGAGTGTTGTAGAGTAATGGTAATTAAAACAGACATAGTGTGAAAAGTGTGTGAAAGGATGTAGATGTAATGTGTCAGGAATATACATTATGAGGTGTAAATGGTAATTTATAGTACTATGTATGAATAGTGTAAGTAGTGTTAAAGTTATAAGATTTAAAAAATGTAGTTAAATATTGTGCCTCAGTATACCGTGGTAAGTTTGCGGTACACTGCGGTACATGCAGATGAGAAGGCAGTATGTGATTGTGTTGTGAGTCCCCTATAGGGCCCACTGTAGTGTTCCCCTATGTTAGCCTAACCACACACATAATAGGTCACTTTTGCTTTGCACACGTTACAGAGTAACACGCTTGTTTTTGTGCCACACTGTTGCATTTCAAAATACGCTGCACATGTTTTGTTATTTAGATTTTCGCTGGGATTCTGTCTGTACATTGTGCAAGGCCAAACAACATTGTGCCCTGTTTTTCCCTCTTGTCAGACACTAACACCTATACATAATAGAACGATCCAGCGTTTGTTTTTCAAACAGAACAAGTCTTATATAAGCTGACACTTGCTGTTCTAAAAACAGAGCGAAACAAGACTTGCAGAGAAAAGGCCCTGAGATGAAAGAGCTGAACGCCTGAGATGTAGACCAACTGATTATGACTCTCAGGTATGGGGTCCGGCACTAATCCCAGAGTTCTTTAGTATAATACTGTATTTACATAGTAAGGGTAGGCTTAGGCTGATATATCATTCACTATGACAGGACTTTTCATTGTGTACAGTTTATTAATTGTGCTAATCACTTTATTGACTTGCTTATGTCTCCTAATTGTGCACAGTTTTTCATGATAAAACATGTTAGTTTCAATAAATATTGTAAGCTTACTTCATCTCGTATGAATGAGAGAACAAAAGGTGATGATCTGTTACCACAACTCCTGAGAGAGTTCAGAGTGTTGTGTTCTGGGGTGCTAAGTTACCTGTCTCTCTGGAAGGCTAGGAGAGCAGGTAAAACACTATGAGTTAGTCTGGATTCGGGCCCATAGCTATTGATGTGGTATGGCGACTGAGTCCTTACATGATGACGTCCTGTGATCCCAGTCATAGTTCTATTTCTAAGCAGAATCCCTGCAACAATTGGCTAATGGCTGTGTTTACCAAAGGTAAAATGCAGCGATTTAGTTTATAGCACAGTTTGGCTGCGTTCTCCATTCTGTGTTTCGCTACTTTCTCGGTTACGGTCTTAGATATAGGTAAGAAGTAGGTGTTATTGTTGTTCACTACTTGTTGCAACTTTATTAAATTGGTGATGGGTAGAGAAATGTATTCATAAATGTCTATATATTTTTACAGCAGTTCAGGGAGAACTGCACACTAAAAGAAAAAAAAATGTAAGTAGCGCGGGTATTTGCAGGTATTACCTCAGTACTCTATAGACTTTTCTGTGCATATTTAAATATGTTAAAAATAGAAATTACACTCTAGTACACTATATTTGTAAAAGAGTCTGTTGCGGTCTATCTTTATTTTTTAACATACTTTTATTTTTTTAATTTATATTAAGTACCGTGGGACTCATGAGGCAGCCTCGCTGTACTCTGTACAATTTTTTTTTAATATATAGAAACTAATAAATATTTTTCCCTACTTATTCCCACTTTACTAAAGCGGTAAGAAATAGAGGAAACATATTAAGCCTATATGTGAAGTCAGAACACAGGCTAAAACAACATGGCTTCCTTTAACTTATGTAAAGGCCATCATTAGCCAATCAAATATGACTTGTCATCGCTATGTACCACAGTACTTCCATGAAATACCGCAAAATTTTGCAAAAGTGCTGCAACTACAGATATCACAAAGTTAAAATGCCTTATAACTTTAAAAAAATTTACCCTACTTACCTGGAGAACCCAAAAGGATCATCTGTGCACCATAATTTGTAATATAACAAGAAAGGGACAGGAAGGGCTTGCGTAGGTCCAATGTACGTGCCCTGCAATCAGTTAACAAGAAAAAGGGTACGAAGTTCCTAAGTGATGTATTAATCACTCACAAGATAAATACTATAAAAGGTTCTACAGGTCGTGAGGAGGGGGAATCCTCCTTGCGGAACTATCATATGGGCCTGCTCCTCGTCGGGCCGGCGCTGCAATGCCCGACGGGCACCCTTAAAGGGGCTCTTTATCGGAGATCTTTTCTTCCTTGCCGTAAGGGTGACGTGGGTGAGAGGGGCCTACGTGAGTGTAGATGTATGAAGTGGTGATAAAACAGGTAAGGGAGTCCTCTGTTGTAAAATTTATTCTGCGAGGGACCCAACCTGATTAAAAGTCAAGAGGAGGGGTAAATCTTTTGTTATAATGTGACAAAGCAGTACTCAACTCCCAGGAGGTCAACATGTTTCTCGCCTAATGTTGTCAAGGAGTGATCATGGGCGATTCTTCAGGACCATGTGAATAAAAGTGAAACTATCTACACGTGAGTGGTAAGGTGCAATGCTACCTACCACTGGTGGTCCCCAGGGACATTACCCTTGGGGAAATGAGGCGACCTGTAGTACGAAAAAAGAGAAAAATACAACAATCCATGTCAGCTTCACATTAGACGGTTAAAGGTGTATTGGGTATACGTAATTGGGTTGAAAAACAATGCTAGTCATGCATTTCAATGTAAAACACTAGGTGACTATCATAAGCAATACCCCTCTTGATATTCTTAAGCACATGTGACAACACCGTGGTGGTGAGTGATGTGAAAACTCACCTAGTTAGGTATAAAGATATGCCTCATCAGTTGCAGCGGAGAGTAAAAGACACAATGAATGGTGTCCCTACAATGATGGGGAAAAGGGGAAGAGATACACAATAACACGTCTGGGGTCAGTGTCCTGATTACTGGCGTCCTAGCTGTGCCAAATACAGATCAGGAAAAAAGGGGATCGTGGTCAGTCTGTGTGTGAACTGCGTGGGTACTGTCGCATCCCATCCCAAATACCATCAACAAGTATGCCGTAGTCACACACCTTTAGGACTGCGGAGGGATCCTGGTGCTCAGGCAACACACTACAAGCGGAGTTAAGGATGACCAGAATAGCAGCCGCTTTGTCAGTGTCCCCCGGGTCTCGGTTTTGTGCGGGGCAACTCCTCAATAGAGCTAAGGGATGAGAGGGATCGCCCCCCCAAAAGAAAACAACACAGGGACTGGGTCAGTTTCCTCTTACCTCCTTATCGCGTAGTTGACCAGAAGAGCCTTTTAATCCAGCGCGCCAACTTACCTGCTCCAATTCGGAGCCCGTCGGCCGACCTACCCCGCTCCGCCGCTCCCAGGATGGTGATCCAACACCGCGGAAGGCAGCGTTTAATACCCTTCATGGCAATCACCGGGGCGCGCGCGGGAAGGCCGAGGGGGAGTGGCTAGGGTCAAAGGGTGGCGTGTTGTCTGTGTAGCATGATCACGTGACTACGTGAATGTGGCGGCCATCATGGAATGGACTAGAGTGGAGTAGTTAACCCTAGCAACATCTTGTGCATTCTATTACTGCAAACACATGAGGTGTATTGATCCATAAATCATTAATGATATGTTATGGGGCTCCACTGTGCGAGCCTCAAAATCTATTGTATGATGGTTTCCTATTAAAAACCGAGGGTAGCGTGTTATCTGTGTAACGTGATCACTTGACTATGTGAATATGGCAGCCATCTTCGGATGGACTAGCGCAGACGTGTAGTTACCACTGGCAGCATCTTGTGCACTCTGTTATTACAAACACATGAGGTGTATTGTTCCATAATTCTTTAATGGTATGTTTACTAGTGCGGAGGCGATATGAACCCTGGCAGCATCTTGTGCATTCTGAAAATGCAAACACAAGACGTCTACTGATCAAAATTCATTGATGGTATGTTTGGGGCTCCATTGAGCGAGCTTCAAAATCTATTGTATGATGGTTTCCTACTTAAAGTTGAGGGTATTACTAATATACAATACAGTGTATTGCGAGGTGTCTATTCCACTCATGTGGCTGACATGATTCAAAATGGACAGAATACTCGGCTATGTAATGTCGGTCCCATATTAGATGTCTTGGTGCATTGAAATGTCCCCCGTATGTGCGGGGTCTAAATATAGATTATGTTGAACGCAGTAGTGGGACGCGAGTCTGGTGGCTCTTATCAGGTAGGCTGGGAGATTATAAGTTCACTATCAATGACGTGACGGGTCACCTAATTAAAGGTCACTGGAACTTAATATCATGTTAGTTCTGGTAACGAAAGTTGCACCTAGGGGATAGTGAAGGGTGCTGCATGGGGTTAAATGATATGGTGATAAGACCTTGCATGGGACTCACACCGGTTCGAAAGCGACCGCGGTGTAGGGTTCTCAATCAGTAATGAAGGGAGCCCCAAGGGATTTCATCATTCAAGCCACAATTGGCTGAGTCTAGACGGTACACCCATCTTTGTTCCATCCTAAAAAGGGCTGATTGTGTAATTTGTTGATGGGCTTCTAGCACCACCCAGCTTAGACTCTCAGGAGGATGTTGGTTCTCTGTGAAGTGAGTGTATAGTTTTGTGTTTGTCTTGTGGCAGCAACTGTTGCTCTTGTGTTCCGTTATCCTTGTTTTTATAGGTCTCATGGTCATGCCTACATAGTTCTTGCCACAAGGGCAAGTTAGCAAGTATATGCAACGTGTCGTGTTGCAATTGGTGTGTTTTGTAATTCTCCATGTGAATCTCTCAGTGAGTTCCAATTCCTTAGTTGGTTTAGTCTGGGGACATACAGAACACGAACCACAAGGGAAATGGCCTTTGACCGGTGGAAGGTCCCATAAACGTCCTTGGGTAGTGGCGGACTTGTTCATGGGCCTCGTGTGTATTAGCATGTCTTTTAGATTATTTGTTCTCTTGAAAGCAAATCTGGGTTCAGGTAATTCAAGGTCCCCAGTGTTAAGGATACCCCAATGTTTGTTTACTGCTTTTTTGATCAAATTCGATCTGGATGTGTAGGTGGTCACACAAGTGAGAGTATTGTCTAGTTCTTTTTCTTTAACCTCTAGAAGACTCTCACGGTGATTATTCCGTGCGCGTTTCATACATTTCTTAATTTCATTTCTAGGGTATTCTCTTTTGAGCAAGTTAGTAGACAAAAGTTCAGCTTCGGTTTTGTAGTCCTGTGTCGAACTACAATTTCTTCTGATGCGTAGAAATTGGCTGAACGGCAGATTATTTTTAAGGGTCTTAAGATGGTAACTACTGTAAAGTAGCAAACTGTTCATATCAGTAGGTTTTTTGTAAAGAGTTGTATCTAGTTTGCCATCCTGCAATCTGATAGTCAAAACTAGGAATGGAACTTCAGTATTGGAAATTGTGTGCGTGAATTTTAGATATTGGTTTTTGGTGTTAATCCATTCACAGAATTCTACGCAAGTTTGTATTCCGCCTTTCCAGAAGATGAGTATATCATTTATATATCGGTTCCACAGCCTCAGGTTTTCTCCGAAGGGGTTACTGGCATGCTGTATCACCTCCTGCTCAAATGTGGCCATATAGAGGCATGCCACACTCGGTGCGAACGTACTCCCCATCGAAGTACCCTGAGACTGGTGGAAGAGTAGTGATTTGAATTCGAAAAAATTCTCTGTGAGTGCTAAGGTGGCACTTTGCATGATAAAGGAAATGGGGGTAGTAGACACCCATTTGGTACCCACCAGAGCCGTTTCTATTGCAGTCAGGGTCTCTCTTTGAGGGATATTAGTGTAGAGTTGTTCTACATCCAAGGTGACTAATAAGTCAATGTCAGTAGTGTCTCCCAAACCGTCGATGATACGTAAGACATCGGTGGTGTCTCTTACGTATGAGGGGGTTTGTTTTACCAAAGGTTGGAGGTAATAGTCACAGAATTTGGATAGGGGTTCTAACAGGGACCCTATCCCTGATACTATCGGCCTTCCTTTGACTGGGGTGGTCCCTATGTGTGTTTTAGGGAGGGTGTAGAAGTACGGAGTCTTGGGTTGTTTTGTGATCAGGAACTCCGCCTCTTTCTTACTAATCCATCCGTTGCTCTCCGCTTTGTACACCATGGAAGCGATTTCATTTGTCAAACGCGTAGTGGGATACACTGTTATGGGAGTATAGAATTTCCTATTCTGAAGCTGACGTAAGCATTCAGTGTCATAGTCTTTGGTGGATTGTATGACGGTGGCTCCCCCTTTGTCAGCTTGTTTTATAGTAATACTAGTGTCTTCTGTGAGTGATTTAATAGCTGCACGTTCTTGATTAGACAGGTTGTGGAAAGGGACTGCTGTAGTCCCATTATCAAGTTCCTTGAGTACTGCTTTTTCAAAAGTCAACACTTCTGCTGGTACCATACTCATGGATGGGGTGAAGGTGGAAGGTTTGTGTAGACCTGAGTCACTCTGACTAGGTTCAGGGGTGTCCTGAAAAAATGCTCTCAGACGAACCTTTCTGAACAGGTTTTGGATCTCACACTGTTCTTGGAACCTATCTACTCTAGGTGTGGGTACAAACCCCAACCCCTTTTCCAGCACTTTCTTCTCGATGGTAGTCAATTGTCTCTGTGATAAGTTCACCACTAGACTCTCCTGCCCCGTGTTTTGCTCCGGGTATCCATCCCGTTCGTTTATTTGTCCTGCCACTGGACTTGTTTCTGCCCTTCTCTTCTGCGCCCTCTTCCTCTTCCTCTGCCCCAACCTCTGCCTAAAAAAGGTGGGTTCTCAGTGGGATAAAATGGTGGCTGATTTGGAGGGTACATAGGGAAAGGCCAGTAGGGAGGTTGTGGGCCGTGGAAGTGCTGCATATTGTAGTTTAGATATTGCTGGGGGTTCCTCTTTTTTTGATTGTAACCTCCCCAGCTCCCATTGCTCGAATCTCTACTAGATGAGCCTCTCCTATTGGTATCGCTGTTCTCATCAGATGAGTAAATGCTCTTGTTAGAGGTGTAATCTGGTTTTAAATAAGGATACACTCTTTCTTTTTCGAATCTCTGTACATCTTTTTGGAGCTTGCTGACCTTCTGTTTCATTAAGTATTCTTTTTGCTCTGCTATTTCATTATTAAGTTCCGATAATTTGGTCTTGAAGAGGGAGATCTGGATGGTGGTTTTAAGCGCCCCTTCAGCTATCTGTATTCTAATAAGGAGAGCGTCCGCCAGCCTCTTTGCCGTGTTGATGATGAGGATGAGTGGGTCCCTGGTGCATTTCCATGCCACCAGGGACCACTCATTTTTAAAGGTAGCATCCTCCAGAAAAAGGCGTGGGAAGTTTTTGACTATAAGGCCATTGGGTGCTATATTCACCCTTAAGTATTCTGTCATCATTATGCCGTGGAGCGTTATTTTGAGCCATTCTCTTTTCATAGTGGCCAGAGAGACCCAGTCCTCTGTCTGTGTACCTGAGCCTGCAGAGCCTGCTGAATCCAAAATGGAAGGTGTATTTCTAAGGATTTCAGCGGCTATATCATCGCCGAAGCTGAATCCTGGGTTATCCTCCATTATGATGGGTGTCCAAAAAGTGCTGTCAGACTACGGGGATTACTTAAGATAAAATCACCAGTGGTGGGCCAGAGAGGTCAGAAGTTCACCTTCTGGTAACCTGATGTGTCCCACGGGGGGGGGCCCGTGCACAATACTATAACAACAAAGGGACAGGAAGGGCTTGCGTAGGTCCAACGTACGTGCCCTGCAATCAGTTAACAAGAAAAAGGGTACGAAGTTCCTAAGTGATGTATTAATCACGCACAAGATAAATACTATAAAAGGTTCTACAGGTCGTGAGGAGGGGGAATCCTCCTTGCGGAACTAGGGCCCTCACACACCCAGCAAGCTAGGTGTCATGCTTCATCATATGGGCCTGCTCCTCGTCGGGCTGGCGCTGCAATGCCCGACGGGCACCCTTAAAGGGGCTCTTTATCGAGATCTTTTGTTCCTTGCCGTAAGGGTGACGTGGGTGTGAGGGGCCTACGTGAGTGTAGATGTATGAAGTGGTGATAAAACAGGTAAGAGAGTCCTCTGTTGTAAAATTTATTCTGCGAGGGACCCAACCTGATTAAAAGTCAAGAGGGAGGGGTAAATCTTTTGTTATAATGTGACAAAACGAGTACTCAACTCCCAGGAGGTCAACATGTTTCTCGCCTAATGTTGTCAAGGAGTGATCATGGGGGATTCTTCAGGACCATGTGAATAAAAGTGAAACTATCTACACGTGAGTGGTAAGGTGCAATGCTACCTACCACTGGTGGTCCCCAGGGACATTACCCTTGGGGAAATGAGGCGACCTGTAGTACGAAAAAAGAGAAAAATACAACAATCCATGTCCGCTTCACATTAGACGGTTAAAGGTGTATTGGGTATACGTAATTGGGTTAAAAAACAATGCTAGTCATGCATTTCAATGTAAAACACTAGGTGACTATCATAAGCAATACCCCTCTTGATATTCTTAAGCACATGTGACAACACCGTGGTGGTGAGTGATGTGAAAACTCACCTAGTTAGGTATTAAGATATGCCTCATCAGTTGCAGCGGAGAGTAAAAGACACAATGAATGGTGTCTCTACAATGATAGGGAAAAGGGGAAGAGATACACAATAACACGTCAGGGGTCAGTGTCCTGATTACTGGCATCCTAGCTGTGCCAAATACAGATCAGGAAAAAAGGGGATCGTGGTCAGTCTGTGTGTGAACTGCGTGGGTACTGTCGCATCCCATCCCAAATACCATCAACAAGTATGCCGTAGTCACACACCTTTAGGACTGCGGAGGGATCCTGGTGCTCAGGCAACACACTACAAGCGGAGTTAAGGATGACCAGAATAGCAGCCGCTTTGTCAGTGTCCCCCGGGTCTCGGTTTTGTGCGGGGCAACTCCTCAATAGAGCTAAGGGATGAGAGGGATCGCCCCCCCAAAAGAAAACAACACAAGGACTGGGTCAGTTTCCTCTTACCTCCTTATCGCGTAGTTGACCAGAAGAGCCTTTTAATCCAGCGCGCCAACTTACCTGCTCCAATTCGGAGCCCGTCGGCCGACCTACTCCGCTCCGCTGCTACCAGGATGGTGATCCAACACCGCGGAAGGCAGCGTTTAATACCCTTCATGGCAATCACCGGGGCGCGCGCGGGAAGGCCGAGGGGGAGCGGCTAGGGTCAAAGGGTGGCGTGTTGTCTGTGTAGCGTGATCACGTGACTACGTGAATGTGGCGGCCATCATGGAATGGACTAGAGCGGAGTAGTTAACCCTAGCAACATCTTGTGCATTCTATTACTGCAAACACATGAGGTGTATTGATCCATAAATCATTAATGATATGTTATGGGGTTCCACTGGGCGAGCCTCAAAATCTATTGTATGATGGTTTCCTATTAAAAACCGAGGGTAGCGTGTTATCTGTGTAACGTGATCACTTGACTATGTGAATATGGCGGCCATCTTCGGATGGACTAGCGCAGAGGCGTAGTTACCACTGGCAGCATCTTGTGCACTCTGTTATTACAAACACAAGAGGTGTTTTGTTCCATAATTCTTTAATGGTATGTTTACTAGTGCGGAGGCGAAATGAACCCTGGCAGCATCTTGTGCATTCTGAAAATGCAAACACAAGACGTGTACTGATCAAAATTCATTGATGGTATGTTTGTAATCCCACCAAATTTCATTGAAATTCGTCCAGCCATTTTTTCGCTATGCTTGGGGACAAAGTCTATGGGAAATGCATTGGTACCCAAACATGTTTTGAGATTCCGCCCCCTTTTGTTTGCACCCCCATGATGAAGCCCCTCAAAATTTTGCATACTCTGCCAATGTGCAAAGTCGAATAGGTCTGCAAAGTTTCGTAGAGATTCGTCCAACGGGCGCAAAGTTATTAGCAACCACGTTTCGGAGGAATTCCTATATGTGGGAATCCTAACTCTAACTACAGTGTGGCTACCGCCAATCTGTAAAAAAAAAAAAGCCTTACTTTCTTTTTTCCTAACTTTTTATTTATATATTTTTTTTAAACTCAACAAATGTTTCACAGAAATGTACAGATAAAAAATGTCAAGTTTAAATCAAAATTATAAAACATATGTGCGTTTTAGTATTAACTTATATAGGCAGGCTGTGGTACGCAACGAGGTTAAGGAAAATCTTTACTTTACAGAATAGCTCATACCACAAATGTTGTTATATATAGATTCAATTGATAACCGAAGAAAGGGCTAGTAAATGAACTTAGGTGAGCAGCCGTTAATAGTAAGATCAATGTATGGAAGATTTGTGGATAGACATTATTCTTTGCTGAGTTTCTTATTGTAAAATAAATTCTACCCACTGGTGAGTCTTTTGTTATGTGGTGAATAGTGTACATAAACGCTGATTACTAACAGGAAAATAGCACTTCATTGTTCGACTGGAGGCATTGTAGTTAATGATGCTTGTCCCTGGTAAATTATCATATTTGTAGCATCAGATTTAATGATCAGTTTTTGAATGGCTGGGCTGTACGTGGAAAAAAAAAATGATCTAGGGACTGATGAAGAGACGGAAAGTGTCCTTTCCTGCTACTTTGTTATATTCCGTATTCTTGTCACACATTGGCACATCACCGTCTAATAGCCGATGGTGTTTGATTTCACGGTGTACGGCCTCTGCACACTCGGTTTTTTCTACAAAAATTGCATGCGCTGGTAAGGGTATTTTTGAAGCATTGTTTGATGATAAATTTTAAACAAGTCCATCAGGCTTTTGGTCTATCATGTGGCGACATCATCGAACTTAAATACATTTTGATTTCCTTAGTACACTGGAGGATAGAAGGAATAGACGAGCATTGCAAAGCTAGAGGATTAGGCTTTCATATAGCGCATGCTCTTAAAGGCACAAAAAGCAAGCCCACATTCCACCTGGATCAAACATATATAAACAGGTAAGCAGCCACATAGGCCAGCAGGTCTACAGGCACCTATGCACACAGACCAATTCATACCTATATACATTCAAACACCCGTAGCAATAGAAACACGTGCAACTAAGCACACTGGGTGAAAGGATGGCAGACTCCCATTTACAAAGACAGCTGCACTACAAGCACCCTTCTGCATAGATGACAACCTACAAGCACCCCTGCAAACAGGCTGCCGTGCTGCAGGCTTTCATGTAGAAAAAGACACACAAATATGTAGATTTCTATGTACACGTATGAAAAGCTATATAAGCAGCCAAGCACACACATGCTTGTATTTACCCATGTACTCAGACAAGCCAATTTACATGCACTTATGCTCTTACTTGGTCTACAGACTTGCAGGCACATAGGTAGCACACATGTATGTTCAGTCTTTCTGCACAGAGGCACACAAACACACAGACAACACAAATGCAGCCCCCGCATAGTCACAGATAATACACATACACTTACATATGGATATGAAGAGAGATGAAAAGATAGGGTCATGGGAGGATGGAGTGAAGGGTGGACAATTAGTCCGTCATACATAGGGGCAAATAAACAAGCAGGCACTTGAATACAGAGGACACATATAGGGAAATATCCATGCATGCCAACTCACAGACTGATACAACCAAGATTGGCCAAAGACCATGAATAGAGGTGGAACTTGGTGTAGAGTTGCATGTAAAGGGGATGGACTGAGAGGGAGATGGGTAAGTCCACAGAGAACACACCTGCAGACATCCAGTTACACACTGATGAACAAATATATAGGCATCGATTCATGCTGACAAACAGGCACCGAAACAACGACTAGCAGACATACCGACTGCCATGCACATAGCACGAAAGTCGTACACAGGCACTCTTCCATGCACACAAACAGCACACATACTGGCAGGAATGTACACAAACACAGATACACAGCATATCATTCTTTACACTGAAGAGATTTTTACATGCCACTGCATCAAGTCTGGAGACCATGTCTGGTCTCACACACAAAACCAAAACACAACACTTAATGTTGACACCTCAGCCAACATGATCTTGCAGTAATACACAAGAAACAGAGTAACTACACACTTGAACAACTGCAAACATCTTCGCAAACTTCTTCAAGGGGTAGGAAAGCACTATAGAAATGCTAAAAGACAAGACAATATTTAGTGCCCTAACAGCTGGGCTTAATTTGAGCCGGTGGTCTCCGATGGGAGGAATATTCTGCCAGCCGGCTGAACTGGGGAAATAGTCATTTGCATGAATGCGTGTACTCAGGATATATTAATTTACATCAACAATGGCACGTAATGTTAATGTTAATAACATTTATAAGAGTGCTCAATTGCCCAGAGGCATCTTGGCGCTCGCTTTGATGATATCAAGAAGAAACCGAGAAACCAGGAGGATTGAAGCTCATTCTGCATTAAAAAACTGTTTTTAAAAGCCTTCCTAAACATAAGTAGATTGGGCCTGGCTCTAATTTGTAGGGAGAGAGAGTTCCAAGCCTTTGCTGCTCCAATAAAAAAAATTCTTCCACCCCAGGAAGATTTTTTAAACCTAGAGACTACCGCAAATTTGGCTGTTGTGGACCGTAGTCAGGGCCAGATTGGCTGTAGCGGGCATCAGACATTTCCCCGGGAGGCTGGAAGGGTGGCGTCTAATTTTGCAGCAGAGGGGGCCGTTTTTGTTACTGGGGGCTGATGTTTGAAGCGGTGCTGTATATCGGCCCCCAGTAACAAAAGCAGTAGGGTGGCTGGTCTGTCAAAATGGCCAGAGCTGCTCTGGGTTCCCAGTCCGGCCCTGACCATAGTGTTCTACCTGGGACGTACCAGCAGAAACTGTTTTTAGAAAAAACTGGACCTTGGTTGTGCAATGCTTTATAAGCGGTATATAGAGCTTTAAAAGTAATTCTCTGTCTAACTTGCAGCGTAACTTCCTGATAGATTTAGTCACTGACTGATATTTTGGAATCTTCAATAATAGTCGTGCTGCGGTGTTTTGAAGAATTTGCAGCCTGTTCAGTAAGTGCTGATGCAGGTTTAGATACAGTCCATTGCAGTAGTCTATTTTAGTAAGTACTAGTGAGCTGACTACCGTATTTTGCAGATCTGAGGGGATAAAAGGTAGAATCTTTTTTATGGTCCTTAATGTTTGAGATGAGGAGGATGTCACAGCATTGACTTGATCAGTAAAAGTGAGTTTATCAATTACTACCCCTAAATTCCGGGCCTTAGTAACCGGTGATGGAAGTACACCTAAATCCTGAAGCCACCAACTAGGGGTCCAAAAGGATGAATGAGGGCCAAATAGCAAAACCTCAATTTTTCCGGAGTTCAATTTCAAAGAGTTCCTACTCATCCAGGTGGTCACAGCCACCAGGCAGTCATGGAATCTGGATCCTGTCTCATTTTCATCCCTGACCAAAGAGACGATGATTTAAGTGTCATCAGCATAAGATGTGAGGGAGAAACCATGTGATCTAATTACTTCTGCTAAGGGGGTGACATAGACATAGAACAAGGAAGAGAGAAAGGCTGGAAAACAAACTCACTTAACGCCACTGACTGTTCTCTACCCTGGAGAAACGATCTTAGCAAGTCCTGGGCTGCCCCAGTAACGCCAATGGCAGCCTACCATTCTATCATCAGCCCATGGTTAACGATATCAAAGGCTGCTATAGATCTAAGAGGATGAGGGCTGCTCTGGCTCCTTGATCAAGGGACCATCTAATCTCCTCCATGGCTTTGATCAATTCTGACTCTGTACTGTGGCCACTGCGGAATCAAAATTGGGTAGGATCTAATTCATTATTATGCCGTGGTTTAACAATTGTTTGTTCATGATTTTTTCTACCTTTTTAGCTGGTAGAGATAGCCACAATATGGAACGGCAACTATTTGGGTCCAAAGGGTTAAGGGAGGGCTTTTTAATTAATGGAAGCAGCGATGCTCTCTTCCAAGTGGTAGGAAAGATCCCTGTCCTCCACATCAGTTGAAAGATTTCAATTAATTCGGAGGCGATAATATCCGGGGCAAGTTTGGTCACTTTCAGAGGACAAGGGTCATAAGGAGAGCCATATGTAGCAGTGTTGATCAGGGTCACTACTTCCTCCAAGGTGGGAGGAGTGAACTCTTTCAAGAGTGATTCACACTGTGTGTGTCTTGGGAAGTAGCCGGAATTGCTCAAAGAAGGGGTAAGATTAGTAAAGGAAGAGGGAACAGACTCTGAGAATCTGTTATACACCTCTTCGAGTTTATGTTGAAAGAAGTCAGCTAAAGTGTTACAAAACATATAACTTGGGGTAACCAGTTTGTTAGATGTTTCTGTTGTCATTTTGTTAACAGTCTGGAAAAATTATTTAGCAGAATTTTTTGCAGCTTCTATCTTTTGTGTAAAATAGGGTGATTTGTCCTTCTTAATCATGATCTTGTAGTCCGTCAAACACTTTTTATATTTAATTTTTTCTGACTCATTGTAATCTTTCCACCATCTTTTTTCTTGTCTCCTACATCTTTGTTTTTGAGTTTACTTGATCCCATAAGAACCAGGGGGCTGAGGCATTGCTCCTCCTAGATTTAGACACTCAGACTGGGGCTAAAAGATTAACATCTCCTTCTAACCAACCTGTATAATTGACTACTGCTATATCTATATCCTGTTAATTTTCTGGTACAGACTCCTGTCAGGTCGAAATAAAGGACTCCGGTTGGATTTTATACCAAGCTGGGTGGTTGTCATTTAATGAGACATTTTTACTCCGAAGTCTGATGATTTGCAGTCTAGGGCAAATAAAATGACGTTATGGTCTGTCCAGTTAACAAGAAAAATTCTAATACTGCCTTAGGCACTGTTATTACTGAAGATACCATCGTACTGACTGGTGAGTGGGGTCCTTTACCATATGTGTGAGGCCCAGGCCTTCTATAGCCTGTAGAAGTGCTGTGGTGTCATTATCTTCTGGTGCTGCTAGATACAAGTTAAAATCTCTGAGGACTCTGAAGTCATTAGACAGAATATTGGCTTCAAGGAGACTGCCTATTTCCTGAGCAAAGGCCAGTCTAGGCCCTGGTTGGCGATATAATAACATACCTTTAAATGTCTGGGTTTTTTAGACTTCAAGACTGAAAGTGACTGCCTCACAGAGTGGAGAAGGTACAGGATTGCAGTTAGTTGAAAATTCTGCTTTGTGAATTATAGAAATGCCATCCCCTCGTTTGTTAGGTCTGTCCTGTCTTCCGGAATGGCTGCTACCAGTTCAGAGTTGGATGCGAGGTTCTCCCATGTTTCTGTCACAAACACAAAAGATGATTTGTGAACATCCATAAAAGCTGAAAATTCAATACAGTGCTTTACCAGAGACCTGGCATTTAAAAGGGTGCATGTGATTTATTTTTTTATCATTTTGGCTCCAATCAGAGCCCGGTATGGAGCGACTGTTAGTATATTTGCCCCAGCAGCCCTGTGACCCATAAGGCCCAGCCGACCTCTGCACCTTTGACACATTAGATTCGAGTTTGTCGTGTTTGAATGGCATTCAAGGTAAGTGCAGTCTTTCTTCTTACATGTAGTATTGAGGGAGAGAAGATCTTCTCTAGAATAGTGGAATTTTGGCCTGACATAGGTCATGGAACCAGCAGACGGGCTTGCGCTTGGTGCAATGCAGATATGGACGGGCGCAGACGGGATTGCCATTTGTGCACGAGCGGCGCACCTGCTGTATGTGTCCACTGTGCAGACGCATTCTCCTACGCTGTTGGTAGCCCGCCATACAAGAGGGGCATGGCAGGGGGCATGGTTTAGGTGTTCTACAGTGCGTTATTGCCAGAAAAGAAGTGGGGGAATGAAAAGAACCAACCTGGGGTCCTGCAACCCCTGACCAACGCTCCCCTGAGGTCAGAAATCTATTGGTAACATAAAAGAAAACTAAAACAAAAGTGAGAAATTAACACATAAAAACCGCTTTAAAATGGAATCAAAATGCTTCTAATATGGCAACCTTGGTCCTAAGGGAGGCAGACACCGCCCCAAAATTTGGCAGCGGAGCTTCCTACAAGAAACAGAAATCGGCATTCTCTCATGCAGCAAAGCGGACGCGTTCTCCTGCCCTGTTTGTAGTCCTTCATACAAGGGTGCCATGGCAGGGGGCGTGGTTTTGGCACTCTGTAATGTGTTTTTGCCAGAAAAGAAGTGGGGGAATGAAAATAACCAATCTGGGGTCCAGCAACTCCTGAGTCCTTACCCAGGCTCCCCAAAGGTCCAAAATCTACTGGTAACATAAAAAAAGCTCAAATAAAAGTGGGAATTAACACATAAAACAGCTTTAAAATGTTTAAAACCCTACTAATATGGCACCCGTGGTCCTAAGGGAGTTAGCACCTCCCCAAAATATGGCAGCGAAGCTGGCTACGAAGAACAGAAAGCAAGCTTCTCTCATGCAGCAATGATTTCTCTCAGTGATGGTTGTTGGTGATAGCCTAATAGTCCGAAGTCAAAATACCTATATTAGTGCTCATTTTTAGGTCGAGCCTCGAGTAGCGCGCAAGCGCTGCTCTGGCGAGACTTTAAGTTAGGGGTTTCAGAAAGCTGACCACACGCTCGTGCACAATGGCCTTTTCCCTGCGGTTACCCGCAGAGCAGACATCTGTTTCCAATTATCGTGCCCAGACGCGGGCGCGATAATTGGAAACACATGGGCATTGTGCACGAGCGTGTGGTCAGCTTTCTGAAACCCTCCCCCTCCCCCACCACAGAGCACGTCTCGTTTTGAACGTGGTAACAAGTGAGGTTTTTGATTGACAAGGAGCACACGTTTCTTTATTAATTCAAGCCAAAAACTTAAACATGGAAGCTCTGAATTTTTGACATTTATTTGCAAAGAGATCATACGAGGCGGAGTGCACAAATTATGATTGTAACTGGTTTTCGCACTTGCCCTCATGTCATTTGGGCATTACTGCTTTATTACTTGAGCAAAGAGAAAACCTCTCCACGTGTAGTGGAAGTAAGGTCGTTGTTTTTACGTGCCAAGTAGCTGCTGTTTGTTTATGTTGTTGACTATTTGTTGAATGGTTAAGGTGTGGCGTGCGGTTCACATTCCTGTCAAGCCTCTGCAGCAGGTCATTGGGAGTGACCGATAAGGTTGCTGTGCTCCTGAACTGGCGGAATCGAAGCCGCTGCCATGTCATTGTTTCAGTAAGCATGTGCTGTTGGCTAGTTCTTGTATGCGTTTACAAAGAAAAGTGAACACTGCGACGGTTGGTCTTTTATTACTAGCACTGCTATAGCCTCAGTGAAGGGATTACAATTACCGGCGCATACGAGCCGTTAAACTGATCTCTGTGTTTGTGCGAAGCTAATTTCACAATCTTTGTTTGCAAACTATGGAAATAAATGGCACGTCAAAACACTTATCCGAGTTCACCAAGTTATCCGTTTAGAAAGCTGGCAATTGCAATTTATCACAGATTAGGCTATGGATGTACTGAGTTTAATTTCATTAATACATTGACAATTTATGCAAATACTAATGCATTTCAGAACTTGACCAAAAAATAATATAAACCTTAAGTTCCTAAAAATAGATGTGGTTTAAATGGTGAGCCCTACCAATCCCACCATGTCCATGTAATAGTCAATCTAGTTTGCCGCACTTCGGAGGTCAATCTCACATACATTGCCTCAATCTCTCTTCTCTCTCACACACACACCCCACATCCTGTCTTTCCCACTCAGTCTCGCACACTGTGGTCTCTCACATGGACACCTATATACGGACGCCTGCGCTTATTCATTCAGTCTCTCTCACACGCACAGTCTTGCACGCACTCACATTCACACCCACGCACTTTCTCTCTCACCTCGGTTGCTGGCCTATTCACACACTCCCACACGTGAAGCCTGCATGTCACACTGCTGCTTCTAGAGGAAGATATGTGTTACATGTTTATTATAAGTTTCTAGGATGGGTTGTACCTTTTTCATCATTTTGTATTTTTCCCATTTTTCTCATTAGTAGATTAAAGCTAGATTCCAAAACTTAAATGTTTTGTTGAAGGCTATGTTTGAATTAATATTGCCTTCGAGGAGTTTTTCATTATGGATGTTAGTAATTCTTCCTACTGCGTTTCAGGGTGTTATTATGCAAATGTATTTCCTAAGATTATATTGGTGAGCCAATGGTTCTGTTTTGAGCAATGTAATTACAAACTGATTATCTTTAAAATTTGTGAGCCTCCCTTTAAATATGTTTGATTTACATACGTCTTAAAGGGCCTGGGTGATCTTTTTGTGTAAGGGAATGGCTTTAACAAATGTTATGTGAAAGCATTTAACTCGAAATTCAGCTAATCTTTTGTCAGTAAGATGCTGGGACTGGATAAGTTACCATTCTAATTCCAGCTCTGTAGATATTCTGGTGTCAGGCTTGTCACATATTGTTGATATAATATTTTTAACTGTACTGTAAAATATAATGGAATATTATGTTTAACTATTAACTAATTCTGTGGTGTTTGTAATAGAATGTTTTCTTTGTCGCGGCTGCTAACCAGATAGCTCGTCACAAAACAGTGATCTATATTAAGATTCTGTTTTACATTATTATTTATACTGTGGTGGTTTTATTCTGAGGTCTTAAAAAATGTTGTATCAAAAAAACTGTTTTTCCTGCCACTAGTTTTCTTCCTAAAACGTACCACTACATCAACCCACAAGATACTCAGAACTAGCTGCACCCTCTGTCATGTGTAGTATATTGTTCCTACTGACACTGAATTGTAGAAGAGTTTTAACAGTTGCTTAGGTGAGCTTTGAGAAGCTGACGGGGAGAGGCAACAGGTTTAGATTATGGCATGGGCTAATTTTTCTACTATAACTTCTGATAAGTGGTAACAGGTTGTTTATCAGTGCCCTCTACATTGTCTCACCGAGGAAATAAATGTTTCCTCTTAAGTGTTTGGTGTGGTGAAGGGTGGCGAAGCATGCTAGTATGTAGTCGCTCTATAACAATTTTTTAAGGAGAGAATATGAACCTTCTCCACTTCTACACTTCTTTTCTGACAGTGTAGCCTTGCTCCATTTGGACTGCGCCCTAGCTTTTGTAACTGGATCCTTGTCGTTCTCCTTAAGATTGTGGACATATTCCACCAGTTTTAATGACATGCAGGTGACTAATGCAAAAAGAACAAATGATGGATGGAATGATGAACAATGTCAAACACTACCCCCCAGTACAAAGATCTGGGCCTAAATCCATCGTTTTTTGGCTCACCACGCCATTCCAGTTAGGACCCATCATTTGTTCTTTTTGCTTTTTTTACCCTAAGCGGGAAGGGTATGCCCAGATGTGGGTCCCATGCTCACTGTGCCACTGGACTCAAGCTAGCCTGGCTGATGAGGGGTGATACCACAAAACCAGTCCCAGGATGCTTGTTTCCGGTCCAGGGAGGACCTGGCCTGGCAGTTTGGGCTGGATAGTTCCCAAGGAGAGCAGGGTCAATACTGATTTGCATATGTCTGGGCCCAAACAGGGGTGGCGAATCCAGGAAGTTTAGACAGCATGCAGGTTTATTAAATATTAAAAAATACAGAAGGCAAAGACAATAGTAACAAGCATTGGCATAGCCAATAGGTCTCGCCTTTGGGACCTTATAAGGGCTTAGCCATGCAACAGTTGATGTTGTTGCACCAAGGATATTGTGCTGCATAAGTAAATACTTATAAGGTCCCAAAAGCAAGACCTATTGGCTATGCCAATGCTTGTTTCTTTTGTTACATAAACTCCTTGGGTGTATGGCTGTTACTCTTCTTTTTCTGAGGTTGCAAATATGACTAGTATTTAACCAAACATCATATTTATGTTCTCTGTACCCGATTCCCACATGGGGAAAATATAAACCCTCCAGTATGCTTCACCTTCCCCTGCACATGACTTGTTCCATCCTTACAGTGCTGCAGGAATAAATGCAAGTCACACCTCCAAACCATCTTCCTCTCATACAGGAAGTTCACCACATTTTCATGTATGCCATGCACATCACTTCTGTTTCATTGTGATATACATTGTATACCTGTACATGGTATTTCTATAGCATGAACCTAGCCAAAAGGCAGTGGAGTGCTGTACAGAGACAAAGAAAGAATAAAGTCAACGAGTGATAGGAGAGGTAGCTCGATTGTGTACTGTTAATGGATTGAGGTGTAGTGTTCTTTAAAGAGGTGGGTCTTCATCCTTTTCCTGAATTGGAGCTGTGTCTGTGCTTCTGTCTCCAGATCCATTCTTCTGTAAACCTGTGCGTGTGGGATACATATTCCTGTTGCTACATACAGCTCCGTTCTACTATCTCTGTGCAGATTCTCACTATAGATAGTCCCTGAAAATAAGTGCAATACAATATAATAAGAGGAAAGATGTTCCCTTTGGAGTGACTGCAAATTCTAGCCACAGGTCCTAAAACAAGAGGGTCCATTACTATTGGCAAAGAGGGTCAAATCACATTACACATTAGATGTGCCCCATTCCAGTTTGGCGAGGTATCCTGGGGAAACTGGCCCTACTGAACTTCAACATCCTGCCTCCAAAAGATATTTTCCAAGGGGGAAGCCTAACCTAAGCATGTCTTTAAGAAATATGGGGTTTCTTATCTCCTAGACAGTTAAAACTCTCTCTCTGGCCTGCCTTGAGGACTCTCCCAAATAATCTGTGCTTCTGGCCCCCCTCTAGTAGCAGCCATATGCCTCTGACATGCCCTGAGAATAAAGCCAGACACTCTTTAATACTCTCACCTCCCAGACTACATCAGCTGCCTACCAGCTTTCCCAATGTGTCCCCTTTGTCTAGGGCAGAGGTCTCTGACCTTTTCTGTAATGAAAGCTACTTCTGATCAGTGAAAATCATTGTGAGCTACTGAAGGCCAAGTTACCAGTGCATTGTTCCCAGACACCCCCTCGCCCAGCTTCATTGACATTAAATCTAATGTCCATGGAGTCTGATACTATGGCTTGAAAGAAGTACTGTGACTAGGGGTACTATGATAGGGCTGCCATGTGCATCAGTGAGTGCATGGTCTGTGGGGATATATGAGCATGTGTGTAAATGAATGGGATATATGGGTATGGGTGACTGAGTACCTTTGTTGTATGTACTTGTGGCATAGGATACACCTTTTGTCATATGTGGTATCATTACATGTTCAACACAAATATACAATCATTTTTTTAAATGGGGAGAAATTTAACATGCAGAAAAATGTTCTGCAGAAATGTTCATAATAAGGAAACATTTTCGGCACGTGATGGAACATTTTTCTGCAGTTTAAATTTATCCCATTTTTTTTAAAAAAAGGCTGTATTTTTCAGTTATAAATATTGCAGCCTATCTACCAGCCACTGGAAGCAAGATGCCTGCTGTGCGAGACAAATTTATGTTTATATGTATTACATAAAGCCCATCATTTAATTTTTTTCCCCTGAATACTTTTAAATGAGAAAACGTTAAAGCAGGGCTGGCTTTAGTATTGGTGGCGCCCTGTGCGACAATGTTTGTTGGCGCCGCCCCAATGACCACCTCGCCACAGATTCCCTCATTACCACCATTTGACAATGCCCCCCAAGTCTTGATAACCACTGTCTCCTAGATTCATTTAGTTTTATAGCACCACTCATACCAGTTTAAGGTGTCAGAACACTTTACATCACACATACATTGCACAGAGACAATCATACGTGTGTAAATCAGTGTAGAGGAATGTTACATAAGACAAAGGCCTACAGGGTGTAGGAGTCACATTTCATCCACACTGGTGAGCAGTATAGTTTAAGAGTCCTTGGTCTGGAAAAGCACAAATTCAGAATTTAAAATGTAACACTATTGTTAGGGGTTTTCTTTAATAATAAGAATTGATTACTACCTAAATGAACCCTTTTCGCAATATTAGGATAACAAAAAGACTGGGCAAAAAAACATGTAGCTCTAATATATTCCTTGAAGTTTGCATGCAGCTCTTTGTTGACAGTTAATAGCTCACTGCTCTATATTAGGATTTTAACTTATAAACTGCAAGTAACAAAAGGATCTCTCTGACAAAAGCAATAACCCATTGACCTATCTATAGTATGTGCACTTTGTGATCTCAATGGGACACGTTCTTTGCAGCAGGCATATTAACCCTCTGCGCTAGGAGGAGTCAAAACTTCCACTACCAGACAAAGCTCTGGTCTCTCTCCAGGAAGAACTTTAATCACCAGAGTTATCTTGACATTTTTATTGATGCTTGAAAATTGCTGGGACAAGGAAGTGGCCTCAGGTGCTTTTAAAACAATAAACATGGCGCCCCCACCCCAAGTCCGTGCTCGGTGGGGTCGCACCGAACACACCACCCTAGAGCCGGCCCTGCGTTAAATTGAAGAGTTAACTTAATGATTATGTTAACTCTTCATTTTAATTTTTCTCCCTTTTCAAAGTGTCTTTACAAACCGCAGGCATATTACTCCCAGTGGCCTGTAGACATGGTGCCATATTTATAGCAGGAAAATACTGTCATTTGGTTAAATGTGAGGAATTTAAAGTGATGAAACTTATTTCATAAAACGTTAAGACTTAATTGGCTTAATTTAAAGTAGAGAAAAAGATTAAGACAATGTTTCATAGAATGTTTTTTCTTCACTTTACATTTCTCCCATTTAAAAGAAAGTGACCGTATTTTTCAGTTATAAATATGGCACTGTGTCTACCAGCCACTGGTTGCAAGAGGCCTGCTGTTTACACATGTGACACTTTGAAAGGGAGAAAATTAAAATGAAGAGTTAACTTTTTCATTAAGTTAACTCTTCATTTTAATTTTCTCTCATTTAAAAGTATTCAGAAATATCATTTTGTTCTTTAATACCCCCAGTGCTTCAGTTCTGAACCTCTGTGACCCACATGGGTCATAAATATGAGTAGAGCACTGCTCATTATCACTATCTGCAGCCTGACAATATTGTAAAATAAACATAGCCTTTCCTCAACTTTAAAAGGAAAACACAACACTTATTTATTGCAGTTTTCAGTTAAAAATGAAGGCTAGGATCTACTCTGAGGGTTTCCGGGAGCTACTGGTAGCTCACAATTGACTGGTTGGAGACACCTGATCTAGAGAGGCACAGTGGGCATAAAAGGATAGGTTGGAATGCTACCCCGAGTGATTGTAGTGGTTAGACTTTTTGCAAGCATTCCTCCCATTACTTTTTGTGTGACTGATGTTACAGCCTAAGTGGCCAAGAGTATGCCTTAATGTGGGTCCCTTGCTCACTGTGCCATAGGATACAAGCTATACCTCACTGACGAGGACTAACAATACCGAAACCAGTCTGCGGTTTCTTGTTTCCATTCTGGATGTGGCCTCATCTGCAGGGCTGGACTGGGAACACAAACCAGCCCTGGCAATTCTGCTGGCCCGGCGGAGGGGGTGTGGGGGAGGGGGGGCTAGCGAGAAGCAGCAATGCTTCCACTTTAGCACTGCTGCCGGTTTTGTTACTGGGGGCTGATATTGCAGCACTGCTGCAAAACCTGCCCCCAGTAACAAAACCGGCCCCGCCGCTTGAAAACTGCCCCCCAACCTTCCGGCCCACCGGTAAAACGTACAGTGCCCTCTACGTCCAGTCCGGCCCTGCAAATATGGCAGTTTGGATAGACTGTTCCCCTGAGGAGCAGGAGCAGTACTGATTTGCATACAACAGGCCTTTGTCTAGAGTGATTCAGTGGGTGAAAAAAGGGTTGGAGTGCTACCCTGAGCAATTGCCAGTGATTACACATCCCCCACCCTCTTTTGTGTGAGTGAGAGTTTTTGTTAAACACACAAAAAATGATGGGATGAATGCTTGCCAGTTCTTCTTGTTTTGGCACCATACTTTTGCTTATTTTTCCAGTTTATAAATTATGACTGGATGGTATGCTGACATCCCGGAAAGCTTTCTTATGACTGGCAGGGAAATTGGTCTCTGTGATTTTTTTTTTTTTAGAGGAGCAACATTGTTATTGTTATCCAGACTTGTAAAGCGCACTGTAACCCAACGGGCATCCTGGCGCTAAGATACATTGTATGTAATGTCATGTGCACCACAATGTCACAAGGACCATGTTACTATAAAAAGGTTATGCTCTGGGGAATAGCCAGGTTTTTATTTTCCTTCTGAACTTCAGCAAATCCTGCGTCTGTCTCAAATCAGTTGGGAGACCATTCCAGAGCCGCGCTGCTGCAAAACTGACAGCTCTTCCCCCCGATTTAACTTTTATTCCTGGGTACTATTACCAGGTTAGCCGAGGAGGAGCGGAGACTGCGGGTGGGAACATACCAGCTAAACTTGTTCTGCAGCGGTTTAGGCCCAGTCCCATGCAGTGCCTTAAAAACGATACAGAGTGATTTAAATTGAATCCTCTGGAATACAGGGAGCCAGTGCAGCTCCGCCAACGCCAGAGATGTGGATGACCATCGAGGTCTTGATAGGGCAAGCTTTGCCACTACAGACTGGATTCTCTGTAGTCTCCCAATCAGATACCTTGGGGACTCCAGCAGCAGAGCATTGCCATAGTCCAGACGGCTCAGGATTACACTCCTTACTACTTGCGTTCGTGCCTGGGTTGGTAGCAACGGAAGAATCTTTTTCTCAGTGCACGTAAACGCAATCTGGATTCTCTGGGACACAAAACTCCAATTCTTCTCTGTTGCTTATGACTTGTAAACACGAGCCTGTGTCTAGTGCTTTAAATGTATGCCGATTGCTCTATAGGGGACTGTCTGTATTTTCTTACAGATTTTTAAGTCTTAAACACCAATACTAGCAACAAAAGCATTTTTTTTTGTTTACCTAACGCTCAATTCTACAACTTTTTCGTGTAAAATCGTTGTAAACTGGTGTTTCTATCAACCAGTTTAATTGCGCTCATTTTATCGGCCTCTAAAGGATGGAAATCCAAAGAGGCCTTCCCAGGATTTGAACATGTGACCGCCCCCTTCTCCCCCAAAACACGGTCGATACTAACAGTGAGTTTTACCTCAGTAGGCCGTGTTGACTGTTAGGCATGGGAAAAGGTGTGGTGAATGTCACAATCAATCAGTCATTTAACTGAGAGACAACCAGCCCTAACTGCAAAGTCTGCGATTTCTTGTTTTTGAAGATTTCGTTTCTAATGAAAAAATCATTTTTAAATATCTCTTTTGGAAAGCTGAGAGCATTGCCTAATGAATCGCTTTCTTCTCTGGCTGAAGATAATTAGGTTTGGTAAGGGAAAAAACGGAATCAGCCAATATGTAGGCAATTTTAGTTAATTTCGTAATAACTTAATCTGTGTCAGCCAAAATAAAAATGAATCAAATCCTAAACGGGAATGACTTTTTAATGAAAATAGTAATGGCATGCCACTTATGTTCCAGCGTATTATTATTAGAAAGAGCAGAGCAGAAAAAACAATAAATGAAGAAATTATTGAAGCACCTTCGCGGTTCTCAAATGTAATCCTTTCGCTCTCCCCGCAAGTGTTATCTATAATAAACTGAATGGAAAATTCTGCAATTTAAAATAATTGCTCTGCTGCAGACGCCAGACTTAGAGGGAGCTAAATCCACAGAGCGCGACACCACAGTGTTCCTGTAATACATATGCAATAGCATTTTTGTCCGTTTTCCATACTAATGACGCAGCCGAAAAGGCGCGGCAGGCTGATCCCGCGCCTCGTGGCTTTGAGTAGTGCCTTTCTGAAGCGACGCGGTAAGTCGATGAATAGAGCCTGTCTTCCATTTGGTCATGCAATTGAAAAAAAATACATAATGTGTTTTTATATTTAATATCCCAATGTACTACTGAAGAAACAGTAACTAGAAAACCCATTAGAACATTGCCTCGTGAGACCATCAACTAGACAAGATTTAGTATTGCGCATATAATAGTCAAATACAGGACAGTATTGCTTTGTACTAGACATTAGTATTATAACTGTATAATTTAGGTGTATTTCTGTTGGCTGTTTCAAAGGGGGGGTTGGGTTTTACAGCCTTTCTCAACCCATGATTTCAAAGTGTACATCTAGTAATGAAGAATTATACCGACCGGTGAACAACTTCAAATGCATACATAGAAATTACGAAAGTTAGATGGTGTAAGAAATTGGGATACTGGTTGAGGGAGTGAAACCCTTCTTAAGCAGCAACACAATCCTTGTCAGAGTGAAGGCCCAAGCAAACCCAAAATTAACCT
This sequence comes from Calotriton arnoldi, assembly GCA_963921515.1. Taxonomy (NCBI): domain Eukaryota; kingdom Metazoa; phylum Chordata; class Amphibia; order Caudata; family Salamandridae; genus Calotriton; species Calotriton arnoldi. Next base: position 339,667 of record CAWUFW010003339.1, read on the forward strand.
GTGCTCCACCTCTGGTAGCTTGGCACAGAGCAGTCAGACTTAACTCAGAGGCAATGTGTTAAATATTTGTTATGTTATGTAGCTTATAGAGCGCACGGCTACCCCCAACGGGAGTGTCCCGGCGCTAAAGACAGATAGAGGTGGGAGGGATAAGAGTAGAAATTCCACGGGAGCTAAGGAAGACTGAAGAGCCATGTCTTCAGGAATTTCCGGAAGCTTAGCTCCGTGTTAGCCTTTCTGATGTGTACGGGCAGGGAGTTCCACAGAATTGTGGTTCTAACCACAATTCTGTGGAACTCCCTGCCCATACACATCAGAAAGGCTAACACAGAGCAACACTTCAAACAGTAACATAGTAAAAACACACCACAAAAAGGTCCCAAACCAGATTAGAAATATAGAGTAATTTTTAATGAATAAAACAAGGCCAAAATGACAAAAATCTAATCAGTAGAACCGGAAATATGCAGGTTTAAAGATTTCAGTGAAAATAGTGCCAAAAAGCACAAAATACCCAATGTGGATATCTGGTCAGACGGGACAAAGTCACAAGCTCAGGCTGACTGCAAGGGAGTGTGGGCTGGCTACATGGACCTACTTAGGCTGCTGAACAAAGTACCTTAAATCCTGGTTGCAGAGCGGTGCGAGGGTCCAGCTTGGGATGTGAAGTTGGGTGCCGGAAATGCATCATGTAGCCGAGGCAATGCATCGGTTCCGCAGAGCTGCAAGGCACAATGCCAGAACAAGAGATTTGCCCTGTGTCAGGGATGCGTCACGCTGAGGTGGTTCTAATGCAGTCTCTGCGTTTGGTGCGGAGTCCTTGCCCTGGGACAGACCTCACAGCAGAGGCGATGCACAGGTTTTGTTCGGGGTTGCGCTGCACAGCAGAGGCGTCTGTTCTTCTGGGTCCACAGATAGGGTGTCAGAGCACCTTCATGCCCACTTCCAATGATCCAGGACTGGGGTGACCCCACTTGGCAGGGTAGGACTCACAGATGCCAGAGTCCAGGTGCTGGTTGCAAAGACTAGCCCTTGGAGTCACTCTGGTGGTCTTCGGTACAAGTTACAGGTCCAGTCCTTCTCACCCAGGCAAGAGGGCAGCAGGCAGAAGGTCAGCACAGCAGGCAGCAGTCCTTCAGAACAGCAGTCCGGCAGATTGGCAGTCCTTTCAGCAGCACAGCAGTCCTTCTAAAGTAAGAGTTTGTGTTTGAAAACTAGAAAACTAATGACCCCCACACCATGGTAACTATCTCCCATGGTGTGAGGGTGATTTTTCTTTTTTTTACTGATCCTCATCACCAGGATATACCTGTTGGTAACAGACATTTATATAAACCCATCTGACCATCCTCTGTAAACAGAGGGGCAGTCAGATGGCTTATCTCTGATGGTCCCTGTTAGAAATGGGGGTCTCTAGTTGGCAATGGTTTGCACCTTTGTCCAAATAGGGACCCTTGCTTCTAGTCAGGATAAGGGGGATACACTCCTAAAATAACCCCTGCTCACCCCCTGGTAGCTTGGCAAGAGCAGACAGGCTTATCTCAGAGGCAGTGTGTAAAGCATTTGTGAACACATACAGTAATACAGTGAAAACACTACAGATGGACACCACACAGGTTGTATGTAAAAATAAGTAATCTTTATATAGACTTAACACAAGACCCAATAGCAAAAATTCACAATACTGTAATCTAAAATAGACTTAAAATGATAGAGACAGTTCACGTTATCTTCAAAAATAGGATAGTCAATCAAAATAAAGCTTGTAGCAACAAATAACTCCACTTGGAGTTATCACGACGTCGTGACCGGTGGAAATCCCAAAGTACGGCGCCGACCGCGAGGTGCGCGGCGTCGGGCCCGGAGTTGAGCAGACCCACAAAGAACAGTACCTGGAATTCGATGAAAACAAAGACGGTGCACGGCGTCGGGGAGGTGAGGCTTCGTTGGCGCCGGCGGCTTTGGTTCCTTACGACCCCAGGGGAGGTGATGTCTCGGTTCCTTACTGCAGTGCAGGGGAGGTGAGGCGTCGGTTCCTTACTGTGTCAGGGAGGTGACGTCACGGATGGCGGCGAGGCGTCAGTTCCTTACGATGGTGCGGTGTCGATGGATTCGGGGGTCACCCACGTCGAGGATCGGCTCTGCGGTGATGAAGCCCTGGCGTCGGTGAAGTCGGGGCTGCGGTGCGAGTCGGGACGGTGCTTCGTGAGCGTCACGAGCGGTGTCCTCGGCTCCGGTGCAGGCAGCGGCCTCTGTGACGGCTTCGGAGTCGATGTCACACGGCGTCAGCAGGCGTCGGGCCTACGGTGCAAGTCGGGGCGGTGCGTCGTGCTCTTCACGAGCGGTGCCCACGGCTTCGGTGCAGGTTACGGCGTCGTTCCCCGGCGTCGGTGTTGCAATTTCCTTATGTTAGCAGCTAAAACAGCAGTTCTAGATGCAGGCAAACAGAAGGGGTGAAGTCTTTGTGTCCCTGTGACTTCAGGCAGGAGGCAAGCTCAGTTCAAGCCCTTGGAGATTCTCTTCTTCAAGATGATAAAGCACAGCAAAGTCTTTTCTCCTGTCCTTGGCAGAAAGCAACCACTGCAGGCCAACCCCAATCAGCAAAACAGCACAGGGGCAGTACTCCTCCTTCAGCTTCTCCAGTTCTTCTCCTTGGCAACAGGTTTCTTGATTTCCCAGAAGTGATCTAATTTCATGGGGTCTGGGCCCCAGTATTTATACACAGAAATCCTTTGTTCTCTGAAGGCAGAGAGGCCTTTGCCTAGTCCAAACCAGTTCTGGTCAGTCCTGGAGCACTTTGTGTACATGACTCCTTCTTTCCTTTGAGAGTGAGGGGCAGAGCCATCAGACGCCCGGCAGGAGGTGGAGCCAGCATTGTGGAAGGCAGGCACAGCCCTATTCAGACCCAGGTGCAACTCCTCCCACCCATCCTCCTTCAGGCAGACCTATTCAGCCTAGTGCTGACTCACCCTGCCTCCTGGAATCCCCCGGCCCCTGTCACTCACAAACCCAGACATACAATACACAACCTGAGCAGAGGCAGCTGGATGGTTAGGCAAGAAAATACCTACTTTCTAAAAGTGGTATTTTCAAACACAGAATGTTAAAACCAACTTCACTAAAAGATGTATTTTATCATTCTGAGTTCAGGCATACTAAATTCGTTTTTCTACCATGTTCCCTGGGTCAGTTAGGATTATAAGGTGTAATAATCAAACTGCCCATTCTGCCCTATGGGGAACAGGTAGCCTTGCAATAGTGAAAAACGAAAATGGCTGTAATTCACTATTAGGACAGGCCACACACACCAGGGCATGTCCTAACTTATACTTACAATGCACCCTGCCCTTGGGCCTACCTTAGGGGTGTCTGATATGAAGATAAGGGAAGGTTTAGGGACTGGCAAGTGGGTGCACTTGCCAAGTCGACATGGCAGTCACAGACTGCACACAGGCTCTGCAATGGCAGGCCTGAGACACACTTTACAAACTGCTCCTGTGGGTGGCACAACCAGTGCTGCAAGCCCACCAGCATCATTTGATTTACAAGCCCTGGGCACCCATGGTGCACTGTACTAGGGTCTGACAAGTAAATCAAATAACCCAATCATGGAGTCACTAATCAACACATCAATTTACAGTAGGGAGCACTTGCACTGTGGCACTGAACAGCAGTGGCACAGTGCCCAAAAGCATCTAAAACCAGCAAAAACATAAGAGGCAACAGCAAAAAATGGAAGGGAGACCCACGCCAATGGTCCCAAGTCTAACAGTCCCCACTCCCTCTGGCCATTGGAAGAAGTCTTATACAGACAGAGTAAATTTTCCTTGGTCTCTGTAAAACACGCCGCCGCCCAACACAAAATAATGCCAGCACACCTTGAGTTTGGCAGATAGAATACTCTGTCACCATTGCAATGAGTACCCTGCCTGAGAATCTCTAAATCCCCCCAGAGGTTCTCCTAGTGCCAATCAATGCTTACCCTGTTCCTTATGGGAACAGACCATTATGCGCCTTGGCCATCTCACCCACTCATTCTGCGGCCCTCCACTTTATTAGTTATGAAATGTGAGATTCACACACCCTGAATCTCCTTAAATAATGCCTTCATCGTTCCATATTTCTGCAGTTTATCTTTTCTATAGTGCACACTCAGGTTTCCAACCCCAAAGAGCAACAGAAGTGCCTGGGGAGACAGGAAAGTGTACAGTGTGTTCTGCACAATTTTTCCATCCCTTTCTGCCTTTTATATGGTGTTACCCAACAAATGGCTGCCTAGCTGTCCCTGGGAGTGTGCAACTGCATGGGTAAGTTTCAGGACACAAAATTGATTTTTAATTCGAGGCCATCCCTTAAGCGCATGCCAGTACTTTATACTTCTGTTTATATTTTCACGTCTTAATTCTCTCTATCACGCGTTGCCATTTGCTCAAGACACAACACAGTTCCTCTTAACATGACACTCTTACTCGACCCATACCTTTCTGTGCCTGTACGGTGTACAACGTGCCTTTTCTGTGAATTATTTATCTCCTGATACAAAATCTTGGTGTTGAGCAAAGGGGGGAAACAGTCAATTGGCCTGGGTCACATGAGTTGATCAATTAGGAGAACCTACGTTTCTGGATCCCAGTTTTTACAGTTAAACCTTAAAATGTGTCTAATCTCTGTGTGTCCCTTTTTTCTTGTTATAAACCTTTAAGAGTTGATAACACATGCCTACAAGGAGCCCTCTGCTCCCCTGATTGAAGTGTGATTGCTTCAATTGGAGGCCTCGATTCAGTGGACACAGTAACACAGCACAACAGGACTGAGGTTTGCTTTGAGTGTCTTAATTTTTCTTACAGATCCACAGTTTGAGGAGATAGGTGTCCTGAATGCCTTTGTATATGTGGCAGTAGAGACTTGTCCCTCCCACTCTACTTCGCCCAAGTAATGCTGCTGATGGAAACGGACGCTCTGGATTTGTGGCTTGGCCTGTGTCATGCAAGTTTTCTCAGCTTGTTTTAAGTTAATCAGTAGCTGTCCAGTGATTTCCTGTGGTTGGTGTCTTTGGATGATTATTTGATAGTTTGTCGATCGATAGTTTGTGCAGGTGTTTGCAGTGGTGGCTGGTAGGGAACGGGGTGGGCTGTGCCTCTCCTCCGCTTCTCTGCTCTTCCTTACTCCAGTCCGGAAGAAGCTGCAGGAAGCACCTGGCACACAGACTTACCTGACCCAATCAAAATGCTGCAATGCAGCGTTGTGATTGATCTGAGCTCCGTGGATCAGCGTTGAGATCGGGACAGGGAGCCTGTGCATATTCCCCACCAGGCTGCCCTTTACAGCCTGGTGGGGAATATGCAAAGTGCGCTTGACTGCTTAGTCGGCCGAAACAGCCGGTCATGCAGTCATGTGCACTTAGTGTGCACAGTCCAGTTCTCCTCCCACACTGAGCCACCAGCCCCGCCAACCCTAACCCAGTCCACAGCAACCAAAAATAAAATGATAATGACCTCGTTATTATTTTTTTATTTTTCCCCTTTTCACTGCTCTAAGAGCAGTGGGGTGACGCTCCTCCGCCTTAGCAGAGGAGCCGCCACTGGGTGTTTGTACCATTTCAGGTTCATTTATTGACCCATCTGTTTCCCCCAAATTGTTAAGCTGCTGTTTAGTGTCTCTTTTCGATTTATAAGACACAAATTCCTATTGAGTGTGTTTTCACATGGTGCAATGCACCTCTGCAATCAGATACGCCTGACAACGGAGCATGCATCTTCTGAGCAAAGATTACAAGCAGCCAATTGATCACATTTCAATATTTCTTGATTTATGATCACAGCAGTGGTAAGGAATAATGAGCAATGTCCAGTTGTAAAACGTAATATGTGAGATCGACTAACACTTTGCTTTCTGGTACTTCTGCAGTCTGATTAACATGAGGACTGAGCATGCATATCAGTCTTAGCATTGATTACACACAACCAGATGATTCAATCTAAATATTGCTTGTTTTCTAGACTGAGCTGAGTCAAGGCATAAGGGGCAGTGTCCATTTGTCAAGTTTAAGGTGTGAGATCTTCCACTTTGCATTCTGGTACCAAATTGTAAAAGAAAGATATAACCTAACAAAAAGAAAGGCTGGACACCCACACATGACATGAGACGACTTGAGAGCGCTGCAGATTGTGAGGGCCCCCAGAAGGACACAGCTGTACTGCAAACTATGTGTCTCCTTCTTCCAGTGAACCTACTACAGGCACTACTGTCAAAGCACAGAGTTCGCAATCGCTAAATATAGGATGTCAGTAAAACAGAAAGAAGAAGATAAAATGTTGAAAGGAGCCTTGCAAAATGGGTGCTGTCAGTGGAGTTTGTACGATTAACTTGGAAGACATAATTCACAAACCCACAGGACTTCGGCGCTGCTGAAGTGTGCTCCTTTGGGGATTGTTTTCCCTTGCAGCAAATGGAGGCAGCCTTTGTTGTGAGGACTCAGCACTTGCATGTGTGCTACCCATCACAATTTCTTCCTTTTGTATATTTTTAAAAAAAATGAAAATCCCTGCAGCAAAGAAATGATCAAATGTGTGGATGCACCATCTTTGTTTTTCTCTCACGCGCTCTGTCTATCTACCCACTCCGCCGGCTGCTGAAAAAATATGGCTTTTGATAATTTCACAGTCAGCAAGTTTGTGTCAATTAGCATTTTTATTTGCTGGTGTTTGTTGACAAATTTGCTGTTGTCTCGAGATTGTTCTATTTTAATATGTAGCCCCCACCCTCCTCCTTTGCGGTTTTTCTTCGGATTGGTGCTTGCCTATACCCCAAGGAGCATGTTAAAGGGCCAGAACACCATGATCTACTGCAGTCATGTTCTACTGTAATCACAAAAACTTGCACTGGGTCAGATATGGGAAATAAAGTATTTTGAAATCCTCAAATCCACAAAAATTCCCTGAGATTTTCTAAAGTGCATTTTGAATGTGGAATCTCCAGATTTCCACTGGTAGACATTTGAGTGAACTAGGAAAAATACAACTGCACTCGTGATTCAGAGCTGCTCCCATAATGTCGGAATATTCTACACACATAAATGATTGTGACTCTTAACACTTTACTGTGGGGTACAGACATCGGCACCCTGGTAACCTGCGCTTTCACATGTTGGCAGCTGGGTTAGTTCAACTGATTCCACTGAGTGAGATCCACAAATCCAAATCCATCAACACCAGGGCCGGACTGGGATTGTAAGCCAGCCTTGGCAATTACGTCCGACCGGCCCACGGGAGGGGGTGGTCGGACCTAATTGCCAAGGCTGGAGCACTGCTGCTGCACTGCTGCTGCGCTTTTGTAAAACCAGACTCCAGCAACAAAAACGGCCCCACCAGTACAAAACCGGCCCCCACCCTTACAGACGCCGGGTGTCCACTATGGCCAGTCCGGCTCTGATCAACGTGCTGATGCTTCAGCTGAAATCCCAAACTGTATGTGTGGTGTTCAAGCGACACTGAGTCAGGCAAACCTACATTGCTGTTGCCTAATTTGACTTTACACCAGGAGACAAAGTCCTGATTTTCCAAAACAAGCACACTTTGTGATCCTAGACAAATGACCATCTCCCTGGTCGTCACAAGCATGAATCGAGAGATCCTTCAAAGAAACTAATATCCACTCACTTTTCCACACTTCTGCATTTGTGTGAGAATTTTCTTATTTAGAAATTCTAAGGTATAGCATAATCACCTTATCGAGTGGCTTCAATAATTCAATTTAGTGCATGGAGAATACTCAGGGCTCACCTATAGAAAGGTATACATAATTGAGGCGTCACCTGCCAAAGCATATGGGGCAAGATCTCGTTTATGGGTTGCGATGATGATTTTGATGAAAGACCGGGCCTCATGTAGGATTGCGTAGTACGCTGAAGGAACTCTTTTTCACATAAAGAGGTCAGACTGGAGCCATTACTTAAATTAGCATGGGTTGTCAGATCTCCTCAATTGACCTGGCTCCTTGTTGGACCTGATCAGAGAATAACTATGCAAGTTCCATGAGTATATTGACAAAGGGAATATTGGAAATCTGACCAGTATTTCAGATGACCTAGAATTGATGTATCTATTTGATAAGAATGTGCTATCCAGCTCTAAACTCAAAGCTGTGGCAAGTTCTTTGCCGGAGGATTACCTCCCAAGTGTGGATTTGTTTTCATTATCACTAGCTCCCTTAATGGTATCCTATACAGGAATATATTATGCTAAGATTTTGCAGCCATACTTATCTGAGAAATTGCCACTTTGGCGAAAGCATTATTTAATGCTGTTCAGAGTCGAAGCATTCTCATTTTAAAGGCCTTCATAGCTCCTGGAGCCACATGCCAGGTGAAACACATAAATGCTGAGTCCATTCATCATGTACTTTTATATTGCACTGGAAGGGGAGAGCACTTCGCAGCAAACCTTTATGAAACGAGCTAGATCTTGATTTATGAATGCACTTGGGAAGACGATATTTGGAAATTGGCCATTCTAGGTAACCAGGGTGGTAATGTTGTAATCTCAAAGCAAATCAAATGGCCTATATCTTTAAGTAAGGGGTTGCTGAGTTAGAATGTTTGTTTTGCACATCAAAGGTATTAATACCTGTTTTTCCTTTGTTTTCAGTGGTGTAGATAAGCTTTTTGTTTGGATTCTTGTGGTAACGTCTTAGGAACTAACTAAATTGGGGTGTAAAGAAACTGTTTATGGTAATGTATGCTATGTTTATGTTAATAGGTTTTTCTCTTAACCGTGCCTAAAATTAATTTTAAAAAAAGGAACTTTAGATAGTAGAATGCTATCACGTCATGACAAATTTGCCACCATAAAGATGCGGTAGTGAAGCTGAGATCATTTATCTTCTACACTAATCTATTGAGATTTTTGTTAAGATATATTCATGCACAAATCAATTCTTATCAAACTGACACTTCTTGGGATAAATTAATATCCCTATCTATTTAGGGGCTGTTCTTACTTCACTTACTTTTAAACTAGTTGTACCAGTCACATCATGATCCTGTCTGCACTTGTAGCACTTACTCATCCTCTGAACTTTTCTTTTCACTACAATGTGCTAGACGGTGTATCTGCGCTAAACATTTTTAGGGCATTCATGAAGGATTTTTAATATTGCGTTTTTTGTTTACATACCACTCTGATCTTTTCATTCGTCTTACATTTATGTAATGAGCTCTTAGTATTTTAATTGGTTCCCATTCGTTACATTTTCCTCCCTTGCAGCTCTCATTTTCTTACCTTAGGGTTTGTCATGTCCTGAGAAGGTCAATAAAAGTCTGAACGCAGACGTTCTTCCCAGGTCCGTAGCAAAGACATTGGACATTACTTCCTGTTTGGGCGTTGGACAGGAAGTGAGGTGAGAGGAACAACATCCCAGGGATTGGTTGGTTGGAGACAAGCTCTTTCAGAAGTAGAGTAACAATGCACAAAAGAGAACAACACAAATTACAGATCGCTTAGCACTATAAACTCCTTGTGCCTTCTCTTCCTTTGTAACTAGCAAATAGCAAGACTATTGCAGTAAGTTCTATTTTTGTAGTGCATTTGTTAAAATGTCATTCTTTAATGAGTCATCACTGCTCTCTGTGAACTCATTTCGGAAGCTTTTTTGTAGCCTTTCTAGTCCCACAGTGCATTCAGCTGCACTTTAGTGCCTGTTCTCAGTTAGGAGTCAACATGTTGTTAGATGGCCAGTGGAGGCTGCCACTTAGCACTTACTTTTCATTCCAAGGGCAAAATGGAAATTCAGCCTCAGCAGCTCTTCCTCCTTAAAACCAATCTGTATGGTGGGGAAGTATTGGGATTAGTTGTAGGACCTCCCTCTCTTTTGGGGCTTTAAACATTATCTAGTGCCCCTTGAATGACCATAACTTTGTGGTGTTTTCAAGCTGCCTATATCACATGGGTATGGACACTGTGTTTTTTTCAGTCCAGCTGTTATACATGAAAGATGTTTTTGTGCCCAAACATTCATAGAAATAGCAGAATGCGAGAGGTGACACAGCATCATGTCAATGAAGAAACAGAGGATGCTGCTCATGGCTCACACCGGTAAACATCGTTTACAACAATGTTGATACATCGCATGCCATTACAACGCAAGTTGTTACAACGACTTGCTGTAGGGGGCAGAAGGTGTTGGAGTTTAAATCCAACACCTTCTCTACTGTTGCACAGACTGGAGTTGGAATAGTAAATTATACTATTCCAAAATCCAGCACCCCCCCTACAGCAAGTCGTTTTAATGACTTGCGTTGTAATAGTATGCGGTGTAACAACGCAGTCGTTGTAATGACTGCGTTGTCATGGCATGCGTTGTAAATGCATGCGCTGTAACGTGGCCTATTCCTCAAACCTGGTTGCTGGTGGAAAGGCCTGCGTGATAGGCAGAGAAGCTGCCCATGTCACACAGTATCCTACCATGAGCATGAACCATCTTCCTTACCTTCAGTGTAGTTTCATACTCAAACACATTCATTACTAATTTGATATCCTCTAGTGGAGGTTCATATACCTGACATCAGGCGTGGAGCTCGCCAATTTATTTGATTCTGCAGTATGCAGAAGAAAATTGCAAAGAAACTCCAGAAGAATAGCTTCTTCCTACTTCAGATGCAAAAAAAAAGTCTACAAACTGCACACTGTCCAGTCCACGTAGTTTGTATAGCATTTCATATCAAAACAAACTTGATAAGCACCACATGAACTACATGAACTGCTTTGTTTGTGAGGTCCTTGATGGACCTCGTCCTGGACGAAAGAACAACAAGAAATCAGAAATCCGTCTATTTTCAGGTTCACCTATGAAATTAATTTGATTCTTTTTTTATAGCACAATTTCAATCTGCGGGTGAATAAAAAAAAAAGCAGGTGGAATATCAACTGTTGTGAGTTTTGAAAAACACTTTCACCTACTCAGTTGTGGGTCACAAAGGTAACTTGAGGTCCACTAGGGTAGCAACTTCTGCTCCTCTGAGCACTCCTGTGCCACCTAGTGGTCTTGCATAGATTGCGATATTTCCGCCCCATTGATATTGTACAGGTTTATTGCCTGCCACATAACTCAAAAGAAGGCAACAAAGAGGGATGGGAAGGGTAGAAAGAGTATCAGAAATAGTTTTAGACATGTTGTGTTGCATGAGGGCCAGACAAGAAACCAAAATCAGCAGTGACAAGAAACCAAAATCAGCAGTGACAAATTCTTCAAACCAGCCCCACTGCCTGTAACCTCTGACTAGAATGAGGCCATTGTGGTGGCATGTTGCGATCATGGCATCCCATCCTGATCTGAAAGAAGCTCCCTGGACTTCAGCCCACTGGGAAAATAGACTGACATAATGGACAATCCAGCCCTGTTTGGCCTCTATTCTCACATATGCGTTTTATGTTAGTGCATAGGGCAGCTTAGTCACTCTCATGTTAGAGCATTACATGAAGGCAATACGTATATATATATATTCACTGTAAAAAACAAAAGTCAGAGCGACATTATCGTTAGGCTCAGATTTCACTTGTACAAAACCATTGAAATTCAGCAGTTATAGTTCCTTGAGCTACCTATAACTTATGCCCCCCACAATGCACTGCTTATGACCTCACATATTACATCACTCATGACATGGACAGTGACATCAACTATTTTAAAACTTCATTTGGCCCTGGGGAGGTGGTGGTCCCTGTGGCCCGAGGGGTCCGTGAGGGCTACTCCCCATAACAAATAAATTAACCCAGTGGAGGCCTAGGTGTTCAGGGTATTTCTACCCTGACTCCTTCTCTTTTTTTAAAAATCTTTTTTGTTAGTGAAGCCAAGTCCCAAGAATCCTGCCAACACTTCCTGTTTTGAAGTGTTGGCAGCCAATCAGATTTGAGCACGGGGACTGTCGGATCCTCGGAGGATCCATGTCACCTATATATACAATTAGGTTTTTCTCTTAATATCTCAAAAACTACTGAGCGGATTTACGCCAATTTATAAAAAGCTTGCTTTCTGTACCAAAAGGTACCTTTCTGCCAAATTTGATGTAATTCTGTTCAGCAGTTCAGCAGTTCGGGCTGTAGTCTTGTCTGAAAACTCTATGCAAATTAACATGGTGAAAACACGTTTTGGGACCCCCCTCCCCCCTTTTTCTCTTGGCCCCGTTTGGTCGATCACCATAAAACTTTCAAGACAGCTGCTGGAGTGAGCATCGTACTAGTTTTGAAAATTTTGCGAGGATTTGCCAAAGTTATTGGCAAATGAAAAAAACGCTCTTCCTATGGAAACTAGGTCCTAACTATACCTACCTACTGGCGACCTCCAGTAGATAATATATTTGCAATCCATATGCAGGTGTAACTGATCTGAATATAACTGTCTCGAATAACATATTTAAATGAACCTTTAAAACTCTAGCCAGTCACACTCATTCAGTAGAGTGTTTATCGGAAAATGTCATGTGTCTTTGAATTTTAAAGAAGGAATCGAGACAGATTGTCCAAAAAATTATAACTGCTCAAAAACTCATTAACTTACAAAATATGTTTGTTTCCATGGGCATCAATTTGCCAAAATGCTAGGGTACCAGGTGCGTTCACTCGCCCTGTAGTGACTTATATTGATGTGGCTAGGTTTACGCATTGCCCACCCCGGTTGAATGTCCGATATTGTGGGCAGAAATATCAACACAGAAATTATCTCGCCTAAATATTATCATACAAAAGTAATGTCACATAAATATCGAGCACCAAAATATTGCGAACGTAAGTATATAGAGGCAAGTATAAATTTACCTTTTTATAACTCCATATCCATGTACCTTGGTGATATATATCCTCATGGAATTAATGTATGTGGAGTTCAATAAAGCTGTACTCTCCTATTTATACTTAATCTTCACAATATTTTGAACATAACGTGTATATTTGTTAAGTGCACGTTCACCCGTGGGCATCTTGGCGCAAAATAACAGATGTTTATTGTTACCCAACTCAATGGTACTCATTTTATCGACCTCAGAAGGATGAAAGGATGAGTGGACCCACCGGGATTCAAATCTGTAACTATGAGGGCAAACACAGGCCCCTACCGTGGACGCATTAGTCCACTAAGCCACCAAACCTGGCATACTAAGCCACCAGACCCGCAACCAGAATGCAAATGATAATTTGACAGCAATGTTTTGGTATATCAAACGTTTGCCCATGATATTCTGGTGGTATGCTCCCTTTGGGCACTATTTGCTGTTGAGGGGCTAGAGGAAGGACACGGAATGGAATCTCCAGAGAGCAAGCAGGCACATGGAGTCCTATTTACTGCCTCTTGCTGCCAAGGCCTTCATGGCCCCTGAGACGAGGGGTAGCAAAGGCAGTGGGTGCCTGGAGTACTAAGGAGCAAGCACGGCTAACAGCTGCTGCCATCATGGCGCCCCTCGTTTGTTACCCATGGATGCCCGCTGGAAGTTTCTGGAGCGCTTGTATCCCGCTGCCACGGCTCACGAATCCATCCTCGCGGCATATGTGTGAACGAGTTTGAAATGAGCCTGATGCACACCGGGAGACCTGCCGTTATGTGAGATGCGTTTAAATAGACCTTGACAAATGCAGCCGAGAGCTTTCCACCGCTAGTGCCTCCCGAAAGCCTGCGCAGATTCCCACACTCAGCACTCTGCGCCATATGTAAATGACAGCAGTTCGAAAAATTGCCTACTTTCTATTTATGGGCCTTTTAAACCCCCCTTTCCCCTCCAGTGTTACGTGGGTGTAAGAGCTGCAAAGTGGAGTTGAAGTTTCTGAGGTGACACGTGTTTTTTTTTTCCTTGCACACGTTGCAAAGCTGTTTGTCAAAGCACCGTCCTCGAGAGAAGAGCAGTCCGCGCGCGCAGAGAGCGTGCTCTGAGCTGGGATGGATTTGGTTCGTAGCACGTGGCAAGGGAGAGAACGCAATCTCTCGTACTTATCCCCAAACATCTGTGTCTTGTCACTGACGGTTGCAGGGTCAGTCTTAGGCAGAATATAGGCCCAGGCACCAAAATAAAAGTGGCCCACATTTATGAGCTGGTTAGTGAGCAAAGTGTCCGACATTTGTAAATCGAGAAACTCTGAACTTAATAACACATGCCGTCTGGGTCGTCTCTGAGGGGTGGGGAACCATATCAGTTGTGCTTGCGGTGGGCAATGTGTGGTAATATTGGAGAAAAGCTGCAGTGAAATTTGCTATGATCCTTTCCTATCAAAAGAGGGAAGCCTCTGCACATCTCTGCACTTCTACCCAGAAAGTGCTGTTGGTCCATCCAGGATGCATGCGATAAGATGACAGCCGCCACAGCATACACTTCCTTCTGCCACCTAGCTCTAATTTTAAGATGTTTATAACACCACTCCACACACAGCCACAACCCGGTCATTCACATTAAAAAAAACAACCCACACCTTGTCCAGTCCCGTTGGTCCATTTGCCACTCTCAGATTGCTCTATATGCCCTTCCCTGGACTGTTCTGCGCTTTTAATTCTAAGCATTGTTTCCCACATTTCTAACCAAATACAAATCCCTACTGCTGAGCAGTAGACTTTGAAGATGATGCGGCAAAATCACGAGCTGGGCCTAACGCTAAAAGCTGTGCTGGCAAAGGCAACAGCTTTAGTGAACGGCACTCGGCCTCAGGTCACAACTGTTTGCCAGCATGTGTATTTGTAATGCTGCTGGCTGGTCCCTGAAGCTTGGCCTGCGTGCAGCCGCCGACCTGTAGCCAACTCTTAAAGGTGCACCTGATGGGACTGACTGCACAATAGGTTCAGGAGGTACATGTGACTGACTCTGTACAAGCCAAATGGAGTGTAAGAGGTCGATTCTACATGTGACTGACTCTGTCCCAGTGCAACCAGCCTTTCAGAGTTGTAACTTAAGTGTGCCTGACTCTACTTCATCCATGCCTGTCTGAAAAAGATATACCTCAGTGGTAACTGGCCCTGCACCAGCCCTACTGGCCTTTCAGGAGTATGTCTAAGGTGATTGACACTGCATGAGCCCTACTAGTTTTCAGATATGGACCTGGAATGTGACTGAAATCACCTCAGTTGGTCACATGTGCACTGGTTGTGACTCTACTTCGGCCCTACTCCCCTGTCAGAAGTGCATCACATGTGATTGACTATATAGAAGTGACTGACTCTGCCCCAGCCCTCTGGCTTTTAAAAGCAGTTGACTATCTGGGTTTGTCCCACTTTGATGGACGCCAGGCTTCCATCATTCCCTGAATGTCGGCAGAACTCCCTTGTGATCTTTAAGCACTCTAGAGAATAGCACATATAAGAGCAGATTGTAGAACAAAACGGTATCATCTTATCTGGTCGAAGAAAGGCAGATTTGATTCCTAAATATTTTCTCAATTAAGCAAATAGAAAAACAGATGCATAAAACAAAGAAGAGGTTGCTCATCCCTTAATTAACCTATCCCACAATTGCACCAATGAAATATCCTTATACCTTAGTTTAATGGCAAAATGTCCTACCTGATTAACGAAAGCAGCAAACAAGCAATGTCTGATGAATGTGATGAAGGTATCAATAGCCCACAGCGGACCTCAGTGCCCTATCTCGACAGATATGAGCAGAGTAGAACTCTGTAAGAGTTCTACTGTTTGTAGACCTTAAAAACCAGAGTCTGAAATCTTGCCTATAATTTTTGGTAAGATCCTAGCAGCAAGTTTTTTTTTCAGAAGCATCTCTTAAGGCATTTGTTAAAATATGGGGAAAGTTATATTGGTAAATAGAGCGTTAAATGAAAACTAGTCAGTATAAAAAAATAAGTAATTTCTGAAGTAGATCTGACAAGCCACAGTAGCAAGACACTTTCAAGAAATGGATGAGTTAATTACGATTTCAGATGATTGAACCTATGCAACCAAGGATGGACCAGGATATAACAGTGAAACCTATAGAGAGAAATGCGTTGGTGTAACACTATCTAGCCTGGCCTCCAAAGGCCTCAATAGTCAAGCTGAAACGACTTGCGCCTATAAATATATCTATTTATCCCAGTGCTTAATGACTAATGATTACATTGTCATTTGCCTACAATATTTTTTATGGTAGATCTCTGAAGTTATATTGTTGATCTAAGGAAAAGTTCATACCTACAAAGTATTTAACTGTGAACTGTATTTAACACGTTGGGAGGGAGGGGGGCAAGCCAACACCGAGACCCATTTTTGTTGTGTGAAAAAGGCCGCTTTATTGAAGGTGCATATCACAAAGTCCCAACTAGGCCAATGCCTTACAAACTAAAACCTCAATATACATAAAATAGCTGATCCTCCATTTCCTCCACCGCCACCCCTACGATCCCCACATAAAAATCCCCCACCCTGCCGATAACATAACATTACATAACATTCCATAACATTTCATAACATTTCATAACAATCCCATTCCACAATATTGCAGTTCCAAACTCCTGCCATCTAATAAAAACCTACCACCGTATCTGTCCTTCTGCAACTGTAACTACCTAACCTCTATTCTAAACTTATCCTACCTGCCTCACCTTTCCCTGGCCCTGCCCACAAAACTTCCAACATTTAACTAAAAACTTCTGCCAATCTGGCCAACTTTTTAACAACCCCGCAGCACCTGCTTCAAGCGACAGCATATACAAAATCACTAGAACCCTATGCACCCTTCCCCAACAAAAACGGCCAAACCTTATAGAATCCCTTCGAAAACGCCTACTGAAAACCCTAAGTAAAGGGTGGGCGGGAGGGAAAAAACTAAATCCCACTACACTCCCAGCCACCAGGTCACCAAAACCTAAAATGGTGGCTGGGAGAGGGGGAGCCAGCCCCTTATAGCCATTTGGGCTATCAAAATTGATTTTGGGCTACATTTGGGCTATTCCCCCGAAGCCCAAACAAAACCACCAAAATGGCCGCTGTCGTCCTGCCCCTCCCCCTCCCAAACTGCCCGGGGGACAGACCTCCCTGGGCTCGGCTGCCCCCCAAGCCCCCCTTGGGAGGGAGGGGGGCAAGCCAACACCGAGACCCATTTTTGTTGTGTGAAAAAGGCCGCTTTATTGAAGACAGGTGCATATCACAAAGTCCCAACTAGGCCAATGCCTTACAAACTAAAACCTCAATATACATAAAATAGCTGATCCTCCATTTCCTCCACCCCCACCCCTACGATCCCCACATAAAAATCCCCCACCCTGCCGATAACATAACATTACATAACATTCCATAACATTTCATAACATTTCATAACAATCCCATTCCACAATATTGCAGTTCCAAACTCCTGCCATCTAATAAAAACCTACCACCGTATCTGTCCTTCTGCAATTGTAACTACCTAACCTCTATTCTAAACTTATCCTACCTGCCTCACCTTTCCCTGGCCCTGCCCACAAAACTTCCAACATTTAACTAAAAACTTCTGCCAATCTGGCCAACTTTTTAACAACCCCGCCACCCAGGAAAAAGCGGGAGCTTAGGCGGTGCCGCCGCCTCCCCTTTTTTCTGCCCCCCCTGCCCTAGTAGGAATGCTCCCCCACTGCCTCTATGCATTCAACCTCCTCCTGCACTAACTAAAACACTTAATACACCACCTTAATACTTTACTACACTACCTTACCCTCCAGCAGATACAAGTCCATACCTTAACCGGACAAATGTACTCCCCTGCCACTAAACAATTCCGCCATGTCCCACTTAATCGCACAATGCCCCAACCTGAAAAAACCCAACTCTCTGCATTCTGCCCCCACTCTGTATATCAGTTTTCTCCTGGCCCTGTCCACCTCCCTAGGAATGTGAGCCCCTCTCCCTTGACGCGGGAAAAGCTCCGACCCCATGGCAGAGCACCCGGACCACTGCGGCTTCCACAGGGCCAGGTCTCGCTTCTCTATTCTCGTAAGGACCAAAACCCTCTTCTCTAACCATGTCATGTTCCCCAAGAGAATCAGCAAAAATGTCGGGCACCTACCAGCCACCAACCTGCCATTCCTTAAACGCAAAAGTTCCTTCCACAGCATGCCCCCCTCCCTTTTCCCACAACTTTAAATACATCTTTATAAACATCAATATTTCTACAAAATACTGGGCCCGCGCCTGGACCTGGGCCCACTTCACGAAAGAATGTCCCACTATCCATATGGTCATCCCCCTGACGAGGGGGCCCCCAACCGAACCTGAAATAGAAAACTGCGTGAACAGAGGAAAACACATAACCGCGCGCAATCCCTCTTGGAACGCCGCGAGCACAACGCTGGTAACAGACCGAAACCCATCTCTTCCACCCCCGTAGTTGTCCCCATCCCCACCCCCTGTTCCTGGCATCCAGACGCTACCCCTGATGTAAAAGTCTGTCCTGTCAGTGCCGTCCCCAGTCGTCTGCAAAAATCCTCCCTATTCCTACCCCCGCAAACAAATGTAAAGTGTCCCACCGACCCCTGCATCTCATGAACTGTGCCTTTGTCTCTGGCCATCCTTATCTCGAGCGGCCCCATCACCTGCTGTTGTTTACCCATCCGCCACCGAGCCTCCTTCAAGTGGGCATCCAGCTCCAAGCCCCAAAAAGAAAAAGAGACGTACTGGGCCCCATCACTGCATCCCGTGCCAAGGCGTTCCCAGTTCCCTCATGATCTCTTTGAAGCTGTCCAGTGCTGCCTGGCACTCCGTGGAGTCTGAGGTGCCAACCAAGAAATAAGTCATCCAGATAGTGCTTGCCAACTGGTGACCCGTGCGCCTGTAACATAACCCCTGGGTGAGCGTACTGAAATCTTCAAATGCGCCAAACATAGAGCAGCTCATTGGTAAATCTTTGCCCCGTCCCATTCCATTGAAATGGATGCACAAGAAGTCCCAACCCCTGGTGTACTAATATCACTCAGAAAGCTGACCATCTGTCGCATTATGCTCTTTCCGCTGTTGCGCCCGTGGTCACTTACCAGTGACATGGCCACGTCAACCGACTTATGCTCCTTCCGCTGTTGCGCCCGTGGTCACTTACCAGTGACATGGCCACGTCAACCGACTTATGCTCAGTCCGCCGTGGCGCCCGTGGTCACTTACCAGTGACATGGCCACATCAACTGCTTTATGCTCATTCCGCCGTTGCGCCCGTGGTCACTTACCAGTGACATGGCTGCGTCAACCGCTGTATGCCCTTCCCGCTGTTGCGCCCGTGGTCACTTACCAGTGACATGGCCACGTCAACCGACTTATGCTCAGTCCGCCGTGGCGCCCGTGGTCACTTACCAGTGACACGGCCACATCAACTGCTTTATGCTCATTCCGCCGTTGCGCCCGTGGTCACTTACCAGTGACATGGCTGCGTCAACCGCTGTATGCCCTTCCCGCTGTTGCGCCCGTGGTCACTTAACAGTGACATGGTCACGTCAACCTATTAAATAAGACACAGTAACCTCTGTGTTGTCCATAACATCAAGAACCGCATTGCCGTCTGGCCGTAAAAATGCTGAATTAACCTGAATTTTCTTTGTTCTGTCACATGAACCGCCAACTATAGAGACCCCCAAATGATCCCATGTCCCCCTGCAAGTGGGCCCGCCATGCGAGCTTCACGCACTTCCTTATCCCATTTGCCTTGCACTACCTCCGAGTGCTCCCTTGCTGACTGTACATTGTCCTCTCCTCGCCTACCCCTGGTGCCCTTGTAACCTAAATGAAAAACCGTCCATAAAACCAGTCCCGTCGCGTTTTCGCAGCCTTCTGTTGCTCTAACCCGGCCAGGCTGCCATTAATCAGTCCACCCTAACTGGCGTAAGAGCCCTTTGGCACCGCCCCTCTAGCCCCTCGACCCCACCCGAAAGGCTGCTGCTGTCCCCCCTTGGTGCTCCTGCTGGCCCCCGACTGCGGCCCCCCCAAAGCAATTAACTACGGCGTGTCTGCCTCCACATTTCGAGCAGTCGTGCTTGAATCTACAAAATTCCCTGAAGCACGTTCCCTTATTGAAATCCCAGCAGGCCCTCCCAGAGCCCGTCTGCCCCCGGCCCGTACCACCCACCCCTCCCCAGGTGGGCTGCCCCTGCGAGGGGTGATAAACGAGCGGTAGCCCGCTGGCTGTAAAAATCGTCTTCCCTGCCCTAGAGGACCCCATCGTGTGCTGCCACAGATCCGTATCTAACTCCCCCATTTAGCTTCTGTGTCCCATGCCATACGAGCCCTAAACTCCTCGTCGTATTGGGCCCAAGCGTATCCCTCCCCCGTGATTTGCGCCTTCCTAATGACGTCCATATACTTAAAAGGGCCACACACCGCTCCGGGTATTTCTCGCAATACACGCTGGCATATATGAGAAAGGCTGCCGTCCAGTTTTCAACAGTGAGGGGCACCCTGGGCCGCTTTGCCAACTCATATTCCTCCTCCTTGACCCTTCCTTTGCGCGTACCTCCCTGTGCAGTAGCTTGAGCATTTCCACATACTCCCCTTTCCATATGCGCTCTTTCGTGGCCACCATCAAATGCGCTCCCAATGGCTTTGTGACCCCATATATGGCAACTTCTTGATTTTCAATTCCTTGCTCTCTAGTTTCGCGTCTGACTCTACCGTCCCTGATGCCCCTGCGACGCCCTCCCCTCTTGACTGAGCATCGTCCCCCGCACTTACCGGCGTCTTGCCTGAGTCGTCTGTGCCCACACCCACATCCGACACGTATCTACCTCTGCTTAACCTCTCTCCCTCCTCCCCCCCCACCCCTTCCCCCCCTCCGATCCCCACCGACACCATCACAGGTTTCACCCGACCGTCCCTTGTTTTACCTTGTTCCAAGGAGGGAGCCCGTCTTGGTGCAGTCCGCCTTGCCACAGGAACCGTCGCGTCCTCTAACCCAGCTGACCGATCCGTGGGCTCCGTCGGGCGTCGTGACCTCTGCAATGTACTAGAACAGACATTATTCGGCCCCCCCACGCCGCCTTCCTCGCTTTCCCTCCATTCATCCTCCTCGAGACTATCCTCCTCATTGTCCAAATCAAAGGTCTCCCGCTGCCCCAAACTCCTGTCCGGCGGAGGCGCCGTCTGCATCCTCCTTTGACCCACAACAGTATCGCCATACATGGTCCTGTGTGCACGATGTCCCGTGTCCCGTTGGGGGCCATCGGGTGTTGGGGCCAGCGAGACCGTTCTGGGCCTACTTGCGCCGGCCGCGACGGGCTCCCACGCCGGTACTGGGCACGCCGCGCGAGGCTCCACCCTCCCTTCACCTTGGCGCCTATGAGCCGCTCCCAGCTCTGCCAAGTCTGGCTCCCGCCGCTGTCCTACCACCTGCAACAAAAAGGTATGGTCCGGTGTGCTGGGCCTCATCTCTCTATCCCCCCCTTCCCAATTCCTCTTCCTACCTACACCCAAAGTACTAGCCGCCCAATGGCGCCCTACTCTGCTAAGATCACTGGCTACCCCCCCAAACCTGTCCCCCTCCTTGTCGTCGCTCCAATCTAGTCTCCCCAAGTTCTCCAACCTGCCCAGCCCCGCCGCTGTCGAGCTGAAACCCCAACCTCCACCAGATCGCCCTCCCACCCCCGACCCTTCGCCCCCTGCCTAGCCCCCAGACCCAGGGAGCCACCATGCGCCATGTAAGCATCAATCTGCTCCCTCCTTGATAAGCCCCGTACCTCCTCATGCCATGAGGTAAAGATGTCCAGGCCCTCCCAGTCCCGACCCCCCCTCCGACCCCAGCTCCTCCGGGATATCATCCTCCTCCCCTCCAAAACCCAGTCTCCCTCCCCCTTGCCCCCCAGAAAAAACCCCCGCCTCTCCCCAACCCCCCCCTCCCTCCTGCTCATCCTGCTTGCACCCGGCCGGTGCCTGCATCGAGCTCCGCTGCCAAAACTCCCCGTACCCCTCTGCACGTGGCCCCAAAAGCCTCCCCTGCCCTCCTACAGTCGGAAGGCTCACCTCTAGACGGGCAGCCATGCCGGTTGGCCCCCGCGTCTGCATCCCCCCCTCCCCGAGTGCCAAAACTGGGCCTTTGCCCTGTGCCCCTTTTTCCCCCTCCCTGCTCCATTCACAGCCGCCCCGGGGCCCGGCCTGAGCACCACCCGGACTGCTCCTCAGGCGGGCCCCGCCCACATTTTCTTCCGCCGGAGCCTCCAAGGAGACGAGGGGCTCCGGCGCCTTCGTCACAAGCGGGGCCGCTCTCCTTGTGTATGAGCGGCCCCGAACCCTTTCCTCAACAACCGGGGAGGCGCGCAACGCGCACTGCCGGCGAGCCCCACACACCGACTCTCCCGCCGCAGCCTCAACGCCCCCTAGAGGCTGCGGCTCCTTGACCACACTCCGGGCCGCACGAGGACTACTCCTGCGGCCCGGGTCACTCACCTGTCCGCGCTTCGCCTTCCTGGGGACAAGCAGGCCGCGACGGCGGCCGCCACCCCCCTGGACGCGCGCCTCGCTGGGCGCGCGGTTTTCGGCCCAAGCAGCTGAAGCTGGCCGGCCTCACGGAGCAGCCGGACCGCCTCCACAACTCTGTGATCCTCCCTTGCCATCATATTCTACGAACGCCTTAAACTGTCCTAAACACGCTGACAAAATCCCTCACGAAAGGCTAACTCACTACGCAAAAAAGGCTAAATACCACAAAAAACTAAATCCCACTACACTCCCAGCCACCAGGTCACCAAAACCTAAAATGGTGGCTGGGAGAGGGGGAGCCAGCCCCTTATAGCCATTTGGGCTATCAAAATTGATTTTGGGCTACATTTGGGCTATTCCCCCCGAAGCCCAAACAAAACCACCAAAATGGCCGCTGTCGTCCTGCCCCTCCCAAACTGCCCGGGGGACAGACCTCCCTGGGCTCGGCTGCCCCCCAAGCCCCCCTTTCACCCACCACAGATAGGGTCCTACTGTTTTCTCGCTGCTTATTATGTTTATTATTTTCAATAGATTGAACGTGGCAACTATGTCATTTCAGAACAGTCTTAAGGTCACGTAGTTTCCACCTACATGCAGTCTCATTTCCCTTTCCGAATTAGAGTGGCCACCACATGCAGTGTTCAACGTTTTGGAATCTATCGGATATTGAGTTTTTGGTCGGCAGCCGAGGTGTTTCCAGGATACACTAACTATTTTTCATGTATATTCATGGGCGTTTTGACCCTCCTGCATATAAGACACGTGTAATGCACATATTACATGCATCTGAGAAATACTCTTTCTTCAAAACATAGGCGATTAGATGGTGCACAGTTGTAAGTTTGGATGTGTGTTGTTTGTTTGAGAGACACACTTGGAAACCATATGAGCTTCAGATTGTTTTTTGTACTTAGATCGCTTTTGTACTCCGATCAAATTATTTTTATTCTCACATGAGAGAAATATCTGGACACAGTGAACCAATTTCTTAGAATTCAGATGAATGAACTGTATTTAATGGGTACATTAATACGGTCGTATTGTGTTTCTAGTTTAACACTGTTTAGTAATTTATTTATCAACCAGTATAGGCCATAAGTGGTCGAACACTGGTTATATGGCATAAACAGCTACACTAGCATTTCTGAAGATTTATTCTATGCACTCAAATTTGCATTGTAAGAAATGGGTTACATGTGTGCTTCTAATTTCCATTGACTGATAAACAGATACAAGTGATTTACATGCATAATGAGCATGGTTTTGGATATGAGTGAATTATTGTGAATATAATTTATTTTATGAACTTTAAGACAGTGTTTACTTATATCCTTCTTTTAATGGCGGCTCCTGGCTGTTTCACCCCTTGCTGAAGGGAGAACCGCACAACAGATTTGTGCATGAATAACTTTGGGGGCTTTAAATATTTTGGATAATGAACTCATAATGGAATAGACATTATTTTGATGCAACTTTGATAAATATTGCCGGGATCGTTTTTCAAAGTATTTCTCAAGAATTGATAAGCCTTAGGGCACGAGAAGCTGTGCGATGGGTGACACAGGCTGAAGGAGTCCATACCTACCAGCACGCAAAGAGTATATGAAGTTTGGACATTTGCTTGCTAGTCAAGATCTTAGGAAAGAGCGCAGCCACACAGTTATTGTATAGTTGGCATTCTTTATATTGGACAACTAAATTGCATCAGTTGTATTATTCCCAGATAAGGGTTTGCTTGGGCTGTTCCACTCTTCATAACAAGGTGGCAAGAAAGGCAGTGGAGAAGAAAGCAGCTCTTTGATTTGTCCGATAAAGTGGACCAGGGATGTTTGGGGGTGGGAGATACTTGTCGACTATGGTGTGGCCACTGTTTTGATTTACTTTATATAGATACTTTGTAGGGATAGCTGCTTATGTGTACAGCATGAATTAAATAGCTTGATTTCAAGTTTGTGTGTTGGCCCCACACCGTTGATGGTCCTTCAGTTTTGCAGATACTTTGGTAGTTATCCAAAAGCGATTAACAACTGATCTGCATGAGAAATCAATTCTTTAAATATTTATGAAATGAGAATTATTTAATGATTTCCTATAATGAGTTATATTGGTGTGATAAAATGAGTTGGTATTGCTTATTACTTTGTAAAGTGACTAATAAACTTCTTATGAGTTGAAATGAAATATTGAGCATGTATTCAATAAGGACCCGCAAGAGTAGGTGAACGTATAGCAACATTATTCTCTGATAATGGCAAGAACTGAGAGGTTCCTCTGTGAAGACAGCAAGGTGATGGATTTGCTTTGTCTGAGAAAACACAGACTCTGCCATGAATGAACCTCCGAGGCTGCCTGTTGTTAACAAATCAATTTTGAGTCTTGTATTATTGTTGAAATGAAAGGTATGTTATGCCATGTAAGCCTAGCATCACTCTGATTGTTAAATGAATCTGTCATGTCATGAAAGGCTAATAATCGGAATCACATGTACACGTCTATAACACAACAAGACATATGACAATATGGTAAGGCATATGTTGGACTTGGCCTTCTCTGCAAGGTCATCCCCAAACATTTTGCCTTAACCTTGTTTTCTGAGCCCGTGACCTTTAGGACGCTGCACACTTTGCCACTGCTAATCAGTGCTAAAGTACTTATGCTCTCTCCTTTAAACATGGTAAAATTGGTTTACACCCAATTGCACATTTAATTTATTTGTACGTCTTTAGTAAAGTGGTCATACAGGTACCCAGAGCTGGTAAATTAAATGCTACTAGTGGGCCTGCAGCACTGATTGTGCCACCCACTGAAGATGCCTTTTAAACATGTACCAGACCTGCCATTGTATACTGTGTGTGCAGTTTTAAACTACATTTTAGACCTGGCAAAATAAACCTTTTGCAAGACCTAAACCTTCCATTTTAATACATATAGGTCACCTCAGGGTAGGCCTTAACAGTCCATAGTCAGGGTGCATTTTATTTAAGAAGTTAGATGTATACTTTTACGTTTTACATGTCCTGGAAGTGAAAACTCCTAAATTCGTTTTTCTCTATTGCAAGGCCTTACATTGGGTTACCTTATTATATTTAATAAGTGATAACTTGTAAGTGGGAGCAGGTAGGAATGTTGAATTGGGAGTCTAAAGATTGTAATTTGAATGTCAGTTTAATGGTAAAGTTAGATTTTGAGCCACAACTCTGAAAATGCCACATTTAGAAAGTTGGCATTTTCTTGCCATTTGGTGCCTGCAGTGTGTATCCTGGGTCACATTACTAGTTGTAGCTGACAGTTGGTCATCCTGTATTGCTCTTAGACAGTGGGGCTAGGGGGAAGTAGGTGTTGGCAGGAAGGGCAATCTCTGACTTGATAGGGGCGGAGCTGTCACCTACCACATTTGCACATCAAAAGGCCTTGCCTTAGCACACTCACAAGGAGTTTTTTTGTTCTCCCTACCAAGCTGGGGCTAGGCTAGGGTAGGGAGGCAGAAAATTCCAAACACCTCTGGGGGTGAAAACCTCCACAACCATCTTCTACTTCAAAGCTGGCACCAGGTATCACCATCATCCATGCCAATGACACTCAACTCATCCTCTCCTTGACAGACAAGACAACCACCACCAGGACCAACTTCAGCAACTGCATGACCATGGGAGCAGATTGGACGCGAACCAACTGTCTGCAGCTAAACTCCAACAAGATGGAAATACTGGTCTTTGGCAACAAGACCTCCCCTTGGGACTCCACCTGATGGCCACCCACAGACCACGCAAGAAATCTTGGGATCATCCTAGAAAAGAAGCTCAACATGATGGCTCAAGTTAACGTAGTGTGCACCTTCTGCTTTCACATCCTACGCATGCTGCAAAATATCTTCAAATGGTTGCCTTAGAACACCAGACAGACCATCACTCAAACACTCATCAGCAGCATGCTGGACTATGGCAACACTCTCTGCGCCGGAACCTCCAAACAACTCCTACACAGACTCTAGACCGTCCAGAACACTGCTGCAAGACTCCTACTCGACCTCCCACATAGCACACACATCACACTGCACCTCAAGAATCTTCACTGGCTCCCCATTTACAAGCTCAGCCAGTTCCATCTTCTCATGCATATATACAAAGCCCTACACAACACAGGACCAGAATACCTGAACAGACACATACACGTTCACCAACCTACCAGATGCCTATGCTCCGTCTCACTCACACACATTCCTTGCATCTGCAAAAGCAAAATTCTCTTACATCTCACCCTAGACATGGAACGACCTCCCTTAACACATCAGAGCCTCCTCCTCACTTCTTTAGTTCCTCAAGAAGCTGAAGACCTGGCTCTTTGTATAATCACTTTGGGGACCACACTCCTACACAGCTGCCCAAGCACCTGGATACCCTCTCTGTGATTAGTGTGATATACAAATCAATATAACATCAATATCAATATAACATAACATATGAGGCATAAATATTGGACCCTCAGACCCAGCTCTTCAGTACACCTCTGGACCTGTGAAAGACTCTGAAGGACTGCTGTGATGCTCGGCTGCAAGAGGGACTGCTGCTTTGCTGCCCTGGTGCCTTGTGCCTAAGTGAAAAGGACTAGACCTGCATCTTGAACCCAGGACCACCAGAGTGACTCCAAAGGCTAGTTGGCTGGCCTCTTGATCGGAGCCTCAGGGACAGAATAGTCTCCAACCATCTTGAACAGAGTACATGGACTGGGCCTCCTGTGAGTCTTGTCTCCCAAGTGGTGCCACCTCTGTCCTGGAGACTTGGAAGTGGTTCTGAAGATTCTCTGCCAGCCCAGCTGTTGTCCAAGCAGATCTGACATAGCGAGATGCATTGCCTTACACCTCCACTTCGGAACCTCTGCTGTGCGAAGCATCCCCAATGCAGGACCCCTCAGCTCTTCGGAAACGCAGCTTCATGATGCCTCCTCGACTCAGGACCGGGCATTGCAGCCCCTCAATTCCTCCAAAACGCCACTGTGCAATGCATCCTCAACACAGGACCTCACATCATAGCCCTGCAGCTCCCTGGAATCAACACAGATTAATACATCCTCGACACAGTGCCTCATATTACAGCCCGCAGCCCATTGGAACTGTCACTGCATGACGCATTCTCCACATGGGTTCTTGCAATGCTCCGCAACCCAGATTTAAGGTACTTTGTTCAGTGGGCCTAACTTGGTTCCTGTATCCGGCCCATGCTCCACCCTCGGTCAGTCTAAACTTGTGACTTTGTCCTGGTCCAGCGTGACCAGATAAGCACAGTTGGCGCTTTGTGCTTTTAGGCACTATTTTCACTGAAATGTTTAAAATTGCATATCTCGGTTCTACTGATTGGATTTTTGTTGTTTTAGGTCTCAAATAAGTTATGAAATGTAACTATATATTTTTTTAATTGGTGTGGGATGTTTCTTGTGTTGTGTTTTTACTTTATTACTGTTTGGAGTGCTGCATAAATACTCTGCAAATTGCTTCTAAGTTAAGCCTCACTGCTTTTGTGCCAAGCTTCCAGTGGGTTAAGCGCAGGTTAATTTGGGTGTTTCTTGTGACTTCACCCTCACAGATATTATGGTTGCTTCATGAGAAGGGCTTCACTCACCTCAAACAGTAACCCAATTTCATATACCATAGCACTGCCAGAGCTTACTTTGTAAAATAATAGGTACAAGGCCAAACATTTTTCTCAGAAGCCCACAACTTTTGCGTAGTCTTTATGACACCTCGTCTTTTATCCACCACCAGACCCTTCTTGCCCCTGTATATGTCATTCTTGGTTCTTTTTCATCCATACTTTCTCCATTTGTCACTGTTTTTCCATCTTTCTCTTCCTAATTCCTTCCCATCTTTGTGTTTCTCTCTCTTGCTCTGGATCAAAGTCTGTTGATGAATAATAAGTGCTGATCACAAAGAATGAGCACTTTTGGGCCCCACCTGCAACCACTGGCTCAAATTAAGCCCTGGGCATTGCATGACATGAGGTGACATCACTTAACATAAAATGAAACCTTTGCTGTAGTGGAGTCTCAATACTCTATAGCAAAATGTCAGCTTTTGCTCATAGGTTATCTCAGTTTCTCATAGCTAAATAATGTGCCAAACTGAAGTGTCTTGCACTGTTGATTTGCAGCAGCAGTCCAAGACCCCCACCCCCCAGACTCCCATCCCTCCAAGTCCGTCACATGTCTAAGCAGGTTACTTTTTCCAGCTGTCACAGTGAAAGAGGGTCTCTACCCATCATTCATGTCAAGGGCTTTCAGAGATGATAGAATGATGTGATTGGTGTATTCTAGGTCTTCCTCATGAATTAATATCCGAGAATATCTGTAGATGTACAGAAAAAAAGATGAATCACATATATTCACAAACACCCACACTGGCAATATACCATTGTTTCAAATCATTGGTGCAGCATCGATCGTATTCAAGGTCCTAATATATAATAGTACCATTATTTACATTTTCAAATGCAGATGTTGCAGTGTTCATCTCATTCCTCTATTACACTGTTAAGATTATTTTATGCTAGGCTTATATTCCCCATGGTTGCTTCAGGCGGTATTCCATTTCTCCATTACTAACTCATTTGCCTTCCAATTCTCTTTACAAGTCTGATCTTTTTTCTGACAGACTGCTCTGGCTTTGATAGTTTCTTTTCTGTAGCCGAACAAGTGGTCTCCCATTAGTGTTTACTCTGTTCCATTTTCCGCTCTCAGTTGGTTCTAAGGTGCCTTCATGAGTGCACCTTCTTTGACTGGTATTTAAGATGACAGGAGATGACTTGCTGCCAGTTCCCAGCCAATCACAGCCTCTCGGCTCCAATCAGACCTTTGAATCCCACTTGGTCTCAAGACTGTCATCTCTCATCATAGCTCTCACCTATTGCTCTTCTGAGGATTCCGTGCCTCATGTTCTATTCTCGAGGTAGACGTGGCTGAAGTTGCCCTGTGCTGTGCGCAGCACCAGACTGTCCATTTATTCCATTGGGCATTTCCCTGGTGGGCTGGAGCCTTTGGAGGCCATTTTGTCCAGGCACAGGGCTGCTGGGACCACTGCTATTTTCTCCCGTTCCCCTCAGGTCGGTTGCAGCTACCGCAATGGTTGCTTTAGGAGACATAGAGAAAAAAGGGGAAAGACAAAAGCAGAGGAAGTCTGTTAGATCTGGTCCTTTTTGCAGGTTTATCCCCAAACTTTTTGCCTTTTGCCGCCTATTTGTCTGACCCTGCTTTGTTGGCTATAGAACTTTGGGAAATTACCACTGCTGATCAGTGCTAAAGTGCATATGCTCTCTGTGTAAATTGTAATTCTGATTGGTTATCCATGGTTGGCATATTTGATTTACTGGTAAGACCCTAGTAAAGTGCACTGTGTGCGCCCAGGGTCACCCACACACTAGCCTCTCAAATGTGACTGAAACCTGCCACTGCAATGTCTGCGCACAGTTTTAACTGCCATGTTGACATGGCAAGTGCACCCACTTTCCAGGCCTAACCTTCTCTTTCCTTACATATAAGACACCCCTAAGGTAGGCCCAAGGTACCACAATGGGCAGGGCGCATCGTATGTGAAAGGTAGGACATGTATTGGTGTGTGACATGTCCTGATAGTGAAATAGTGTGCATTTCATTTTTACCTACTGAAAGGCTGTCTGTCCCATAGGTAAGCATGTGAGTTGCATTGTAACATCTTACAAGTGTAACTTTCCAATGTGACAAGATAGAGAAATGGAGTTTACGCTCTATGAACTTAGAATTTAATAACGCACCTTTTAGTAAAGGTGGTTTTTGAACTGTGTGTTTTAAAATGCCACTTTTAGAAAGTAGAGACCAAAAGACAAGGGGACCCTACTCACATGGAACCAGCGTAGTTAAATTATTATCAGAAACAGTGGTTCCTGTGGAATAATACAAGAATCTATAATGATAGGAATATGCACAATCGCAATGGGAAGGGTTAACGTAATATCAAAAGGAGAAGAGACCAAATACACCTTTGTTTCACTTAATCACAGTTGTATTTTATAATTCTCAATAAAATATGTACAGAGAGAGATACGAGTAATAGTGCAAGGTGTCCCCAGTGAAAACTGGAACCTATAACATTGGGGACATATTTGTGACAATTGTGTTCGGTTTCCAAAGTATTACAAAGTCGACCATTATAAAATGTACACAAAGTAGACCGCGACTATATACAATGATATGCGCTGGTTTAATGGTTCGCTTTAGTTCTTTGTCGACGACGTTTCGACCCTTTGTGCAATGTAGGGTCTCTTCAGGACCTAAGAATGTAGGGACATCTGATTGGATGACTACGCAACCGCGTGAAAAGTGTGTGCCACAGGTGAGTGATACGAAAAGGGGGTGAAGGATACTCACATGAGACCCAGCCGGGTGCCCAAGGGAGGGTGGGGGAGGTTTGGCAATCAGAAAGTAGCACAGCGTTTTCAATCAATTAATAACGTGAACGAGATGGTGTCACACAGCAATGTGTGTGAACTCGTGGGAACTCGGATTAATGATGCAGCACATAGGAATAATTATGCAGCATACAGGAGGTGCAGGTGCGTCGACCTGTGTCTCTTAGTAATTGCCAACGGCTAGGTCACGAGGGTAAGATGGGTAAGAGATACCTATTCATTATGATTCTCTAGCGCATGCCGTGTCAACGCGCATCCATACGACCGCGTTGGTCTGTCTGCTCGAGCCAAGGAATGGATGTATCCTGTGAACTAATAATGAGTTCCCTAGCGCGTGTCGGTCCAACGCGCAACAGCACGACAGTGTGTGTCTGTCTGCTGGGGGCCAGATGACCTCTGCATTGTGGGCTGCCTCAGCCCGTCTGCGCCCCGTGGAGAAAGCGGAGGGGTTCCGCTGTCATCTGACTGTGGGCGGGCCAGTGAGGTAGCCCGCGCCCGCCCTCCACTGCCAGCAACAGCAGCTCCAGGGAAAGGCTGCTTTGGGGAGAGAAGCTGCCCTCTATAAGAGAGCTGAGATAGAGCACGGCGCTCCTCTCAGCTGTTCACTGGCTACCTGTGTTGGGGCTGTCTATCTGGCCCGAGTTGCCCCACCTGAAAGCATCGGCTGGGTATTAAGGAATGCGAGCAGCTGCCTTTGCTGAACCCGTTTGCTGGAGAGCCTGAACGGGGCCTTCCACTTGATTTTGCAGTGTGTGTCCCCCCGTGTAGGTACATACCTGGAGGGGTGCAGAGTGGCCACTTTTGTCACTGCCTTCCCGGTTCCGAGGGGCCATACTTGCATACCATTTGTGCCGCACTCATTTCACTGCCTTCCGGGTCCCAAGGGGCCATAATTAACAAGTACATTAGTGCTTTCTCAGCACAAGGCAAATTACCATAATTCCTGTGGGAAGTGTGCAGATGTTTCTGCCACCAAAGTGCTGTGAAAATTACCGTATACATCCTGATAGGAGCGCAGTAACACTGGGCCCTTGGTTTTCACTGTGATTATGATGAACAATGCATCTCCTAACCTAACAGCCTGCATTTTATGCCCTCATGGTTCATGTCGTTTTATATCTTGCAATGATAGGATAACAAGTATCATTTTATGGCCTGCATAATATGTACAGTGTTGGTGTAGGGTGTTTTATGACATGTGCTTTTATTGCACTCATTGTAATGTTTTGCCTAGTTGCCAAAGTGTTATTGTGATATCTGTATGTTGAATCTTTGTCATTTTGGTCTTGTTTGACTTAGATAGATACTCTATTTTTCTAAACTGGTGTGCTGTCGATTTGTGGTGTTTTCACTGTGTTACTGTGCGTTTGGGTACACATACTTTACACATTGCCTTTGGAATAAGCCTGTCTGCTCGTGCTAAGCTACCAAGGGGGTGAGCAGGGGTTATCTAAAGTGTAAATGCCCCTTACCCTGACTAGAAGGAAGGGTCCCTACTTAGAGAAGGTGCATACCTCTGCCAACTAGAAACCCCCATTTCTAACAAAGACGAGGACAGAAGCAGGACTGGTTTGAACATATTTGCCAGGGCTGATTTTGATTCCCAGTCAACCACTGGCTATGTGACAACCTCTCTCTGATTCCTTGTACTTATGACAGTGTCATCAACTTCACATATATAAATTTCCCCCGTTGGTCTTCTTTCCATTACACATTGACCCTAGCACCACCTGCATTCCAACCAGTGCTTAATTTGTAAAAGAAATAAGTGCCAGGGCTCTCATCAATTTCACATGCCGTTAACACACTGAAACGTGGCATTTTTTCCTATATGCCATGTTCAGGCCTGGAGGCCTGATAACCTTTGTGGTCTGCGCATGAGCAAATGATCACGCCCATTTCCAGAAGGCTGTGCTTAGAACAAAAAGACATCCACCTCCAATTCACAGAATATTCAATTTACACCTTAGTTAAGCTCAAATATTACATGACAATAGAGGGAACTGGCTAAACATTTGGATCACCATCGACTGGCTTGATCATTCTGAAGTTGACGGCGTGCTTGGACTTGATCTTCATTCAGGGTTTCCGGGCTCCACAGAGGATGATGCGGGATAGAATCTGCAATTACACGCCCCATGGACAGATGGCCTGGAGCTATTCCTGTCATGGAATGGGGCATTTGCTGAGACACTCGAAGAAATGAGAAGATCGCCAACTCCAAAGACTGGTGACGTTCATGAGCGATGCGAATAACTTTGTTTAACGTGCGCATGAACCTCTCGGCCTCACTGTTAGCCTGAGGCCATCTTGGCGTTACCTTCTTGTGGGCAATGCCAAAAGAGGAAAGATAGTGGGCCATTTCTTGTCCCTGGAAGGGAGGACCATTATCAGTTCTCAGCTCCTGGATGAGTTCATGAGTGGCCATCACTTTCTCCAGCTTGGGAATGACCTCACTCGCACTCAAAGACGGGATCACCTCTACTTCTGGATATTTCAAATGATCATCAATCAGTACGAATGTGTGCCTCCCATTCAGGAGACTCCCAAAATCCAGACTGACACAGGACCACGGGCGGCCCGATCGGGGTTCCGTGATTATCGGGGCCGGTGGACTGACTTCGCTGGTGACTTGGCACCACTGACATGACCTCACCGCTTCTTCTACCTTCTCATCCATCAGAGGGAACCTCACCTTGGTTTGCAGCCGTGTCTTAGTCTTTACCATCCCCTGGTGCCCCGCATAGGCCAGTTGGATAACTCGGGTTGTCAGGACCATAGGGATGACTAGGCGATGGCCTCGGAGGAGGCACCCCGTGGAGTCTTCATTCAGCTCATTGCGGACATGGTACAAACTCTCCATGATCCTTTTTGCTTCTGGGGTAAGCACCTTCCATTCATTCTCGGTGTTCTGCCAACGACCATGCTTCATGATTCGGATGGCTCATTGGATACATTCATCCCGGCGTGTCTCTTCCCCTAGCACCTCCATGGAGAAAGGGATTGGGCAGGACCTTGCAATTAGACATCGAACATATTCTTTCGTGTCCTCAGCGTCAGCCTCCTCCGGGGTAGCCGCCCGGGGGTGATGCGACAAGTAGTCCGCCAGATTCAGAGCCCCAGGATGGTACTCCACTCGACAGTTGTACTCCTGCAATTGGAGCATCCATTTTTCAATTCGAGGAGTCAGTTTGGAGGCAGTGCCAGCGAACAGGGGAAGAAAAGGCTTGTGGTCCGTTGCCACAACAAACGGATGCCCATATACATATAAGTGGAAGTGGTGACATCCCAAATGAATAGCTATTGTGGCGCACATTTGGGCCTTCAGCAAACACCAAATTTGAAAAAACTCTTTGCATATTGTACAGAAGGATGCCCCGGCGACAATGACATTTGTCCTAAACTAGATTTGGTGAATTTGAGCCCATGAGCTAGAAGTGAAGAACTCTAAACCCGCTAACACGCCTGCAGAGCAGCCCAGCTGCCCACTCATTTTTATATCTAATAGTTATGGTGCTTCAGGGATTATGTTTCACAGAACCTAAAGCAAATCTGAATGCACCTGATCTCTTTGTTGTTTTTCATCACTCTGATGTGAGGACATCAGAGCTTTGTTCAGTTGTTCAATGGAAAGTTCTGCTGTTCAGACCTGAGGCTTGCCTGCGGATCACAGATCTGTGAAAATGTCTACTCTACCTCTGTTACAGACAAGGATCAATGAAGCTCAAACATATCACTTAGCAAGTGAACAGGGGCCATTTGTAGCTTCCTGCAGGCATTTTAGCATAAATAATTGGACATAAAAAAAGATAAGAGTTATCCTTAAAAGAGATGCGGAGTTGCTAAATAAATGCAGAGTGTTCTTTCCCCTCTCTTCACAGCGCTTGCTTCCAAAATGTGTGAACTTACCTATTAGCATCTGTGAAAGATGGTGCAGGTAATGGTGTTAACCTTTCAGGAGCACCTGCCTGATGAGCGGCAGATGCAGCCTTGCTCACTGGCAGAGGTGGGATGCAGGACAGGTTTAGCACCTCGGTGGCGGAGGATGATGGATAGGGCTTATATGATCTTATTTTTACATCCCTGAGTATGATTTACAAGGATGCTCATCTTTTTCTGACACTGTATACAATTTACGCGACACACCGCTCATTCAGTCTATTCCCTAGTTGCAATCTTTCCACCTCCTCCTCCCCCCCCCCCCCCAACACATGCCAACCGTGGGCATGTTTGAGTGGCAGCTTGACATTAAATGTCTGAAGATAATTTTCACTGGATAAGGACGGGATTAACTCACACCCTTCAGTGGCGGGGTAGTGTTCCAGGCTCACAATATTTTCTTCTCCCTGAAAGGCAGAATTAATTTCCACGAGGCATAAAATTCCATGTTTGATTTGAGCAAATGCTCTTCTTCGTTCCTCCCTCTCTAGAACCCCAAGGTTTCATTGTTAATTGTTCCTCCTCAGCTTCACTCTATCCTACTATTGAGCTGTTTTTGGAAGTACCGTAACTTTTGGGTTTTGAGCTTTGTTGCATCTATCATCTACACTACACACTGTGTTCTACTATTGCTATAGCCTTTTTGGATTTTACCAGCTTGAATATAATTGAATATAAATTAAGTAAGCAATTTGCTGTTTTTAGGATGCATCTTTTTGTACATGAGGCTTAATTTAATTAATAATGTTATGCTGGCACAATAATGCATCTGTTAAAGTGGGTTTTTGCTGCCATCATTGCCGGGTTTACGATGGGATAATTGGCATCTGCACATTTGCAAGAGAAAAAATTAGCTATTTCTCTATTTTTAAAGTTTTTATTTCATTTGTAATGGTTTTAATTAACTAATACAAATAAAGTTTGCTTGCTTGCTTGCATCTATCATCTACTATCCCTGGGCACTAACAAAAAGGTGGAAATTGATTTGTGCTGTATTTTTGCACTTGTGTAAATTTTCTGAAACACGGTTCCTTTGGAGGTAGGTCTTCTAACTGAAACAACTATGCACTTGCTGTTGTGATAACAGAGTAATGTTCTCTGCTGGTCTCCTTTTTATGCCATTAACTGATTGGGACTGGAATTTGAACCAGTGCATGTTTCTGCCTACTATATTTTTTAATACAAACTTTGTTGAAGAAATCTCCCCAAAATAATGTAGGAAAATTGAAGTTGCCTCAATTTGGGCTGTAAGTTATACAGTAAATAGCTGAGATCTGTCAATATTTAAAAGTTCCATATTTAACAGAATGCAGGCCGCTAATGATAATTATATACAAAGTCACACATGAGACGATTGTGGGATGGAGAGGGCTGCTTTATGAGAGGATGATTGAAAGTAGTACTTTTTCCAGATTGTCCTGCAGAAGTTACATTGTTTTTATCAGCTTTCATAAATTTAAAATGCATTGTTTTTTATGTAACTTTATTGATTTTACTCAAAAACAAATAGTAAATGTATCTACTAATGCAAGACTGAAGGCACCATTCCTTCACAAGTCTCCGTCCAAAATACAAAGGAATCATATCTGTGTCAAAAGAAATAGATTGACAATAGGAAATTTGAGTATACATGACATAAAAACAAGTATCACATGGACAGATCACAACATTTGACACACACATGCATTTCAAGCAACAGATCACTACAATGCCAATCTTTTCCCTTATGATACTCACTGTTTGCTTTAAGAAGTATATGGTGTGTTATCACTGCTGTTCATTGGTTGATTAATTGGTATTAAGAAAGTTACCAAGTTTCAGATATTCCACTTCCAAAGCTATTTGGTGGCCCTTTCCTTTGTGGAGATCTGGAGAGCAGTGGCATGGTTTTCTCTTCTATCTGTAAGCATTGCTGTTTTGCACGGACCACTGCCTGCTCTTAAAAATTAGCCTCCAGGAACTTCATGCAGGGAGGTCACTTTCTAAAAGTTACTGTTCCACAATATTTATAAAAAATCTGACACACAATTGAATTGGATTTTTATATCTATTAAAAAAAAGTTGTTTAATTATTTCTCTAGCTAGCCTGGTTCCCAAGATACATCATTAGAATTTCAATCTATACTCTGGTATTCTACATAGGACAGCTAAGGATGCTACAGTGAAAAATAGCTTTTGGATGCTAGCCACCGTAAGGATATGTAAACTTTAAATTACTACTTTTAAGTACCATGCCATGCTAGAAGACCTATATAGGGGTGACTTATTAATATTTAAAAGGGAGGTTTTTACCCTGTTACAGAAAGGCTACACTGGTATTCCTGAAGCCATGTTTTACACTGTCACCGCAGTGGATGGCACAATAGGTGCTGCAGTCCACTAGTGACATTTAACTTATGTTTATGGATTTATAGAGCGCGTAGCTGCCCGTAGGCTTCCCAGCGCTAGGAGAACCATGACAACTTAGTCGGACCGCCACGGCGGCGATTTAGGGAAAAAGCAATGTTTTGAGTCTCTTCCTGAAAGCTAGTTCGTTGGTTAACATGCGCACATCTCTGGGCAGTGAGTTCCATATTTTGGCCCTGGGTACCCTGTGTACCGTATAGTATAAGCTTGTAGGAAAGTTTAATATGACAATTAGAGGCATACTATTTACGCTGGCTAACTATGGTAAATTGCCTGAGTGTTAACATCGACAAAAATTTAGGGCCATGTGTACAAAGCATTTATGCGGTCGCAAACAGCCCGATTCACAGAATACGACAGTTTGCAACCACAAAAATACTTTTTTAAATGTACAAACACCAAACTGGAATTTGGTAACTTGTTTCCTAATCACATTTTGTGAACCAAATCGTATTCAGTATTTGAAAGGGGCATGCTTTCCAAATATAGAATCGGTATGGTTTGCATTGATGTTTTGCGACCGAATTACGATTGCAAAACATTATTTTTTTACTGACTACTCAAAGGTAGTGGTAACCATTCGCAAATGGGAAGGGGGCCCCATAGGACCCCTTCCCCTTTGGGAATGAGAGAAAATATATTTTTAGGACAGGCAGTGGTTCCACGGCCACTGTCTACCCTTAAAAAATGAAACTTAAAACTTTAATTTTCTTTTTTTAAACACATCCCATTTTGCTTTAAGCAAAACAAGTTCAATTTAAAACAAAAAATGCTTTATTTAAAAGCAATCACAGACAGGATGGTCTGCTGACCCCAACAAGCCACCATACCTATAATGGCAGCGATTCCTAGTGGGTCAAAAATTGTGATCTACTGCATTAATATTCATGAGGTAGGTCGCTTTGCAACATCATTAGGAATTGCTATGTTAAGAATAGGTCTTTAGTACATTAGGAACTGCGATTTCCTAATTGTGATTCGGTAAGAATTGCAACTTGGAAATCGCAATTCTTAACTTTTGTACATCTGACCCATAGTGTACAGTAAGAGGCGAAAAATCGGGATGACTACTCAGAAAGGGCGAATTTCCTACAGTTGCCGTCTGTGGTGTCATTTGTAAATGCCTGACCAGTTCACTAAGAGAGGAGATGGGGAAACCATATTATGTCCCTTGCAGGAGGTTTGTGCTTTTGGATCAAAACCATAATGCCCATTTCCCTGATAATCTGCTTTTAGGAAGATGTATATATTGTCCCTAAAAAACATAATAAATGTTTACATTTTGATGTTACAATTGTCCACTTAATGATGCCACCCTGAATACTCCACTTCCAACCTCAAACAAATTCACGCTTAATGTCAATAAGGTCTAGTGTTTGGAGACACTTTTCAGCAAAACATCTGCAAAATCTGCTGGGAGAAAAAAAACACTTGTGTAATGAATTTACCGTTTTTTCATGTTGGCAAATGTGTTCCAATGCACGGAATTTTGCAGTATTCATAGAATTTTTACCTTCTTTTGGACCCACTCTTCCCCCATTCAAAACGACGAACCACCACAAACACAAACGTGCAAAATGGCGCATTTCTTTTGCCAATGCAAAAAATAGGCTTATTGTGTTGCATTTAGCGTCTCACATCTGCAAAAAAAGTCTTCAAAGACTAATAACACTATACAACACTAGGGCATATTTGGCCTGAACACGGAGCAGAAAAGCCGGTTCAGGTCAACTGATCTGAAGAAGAAAAAAAATCAAAGCCATGATTGTTGTCCCAGAGGGGGCGTAACACAGGCCCCCGCGGTGCGGGGGGGCCCCGAACTGCGGGGGGGGCCCGAGCTGCAGGGGGCCCCCTCAGCACAGTACTCAGGCCTGAGAGCTCCGGATTAAATCCGGAGCGGGGCCCCTCCGTGTACCTGGCAGGGGGGCCCCCTCAACTTTCGTTACGCCACTGCTAATGCCTTTGCCACCCAGCATTCGATTTGCTTCATCTCTTAAGAGGAACCCGAGCAGCAACTTGGAACTTCTTAAAATCAACGTTAGTGATGTAACGAGAAGAAATAAGACACACGGTTTAATCCTGAAGAAGTGAGGTGGGTATTTGAGTGGCCTTTTTATCGCCTAAGTGTCCTTACTCTCGCAGTTAAATTCATCAAATATTTTGACACGTGTATGTACGATTCCCGTTAAGGGGTGGGCTGCTCCATATGTTTTTGGGAGTATTTCCCCCAGTGTCAGTAGACCTGGGTCAAAGTTCAGCAAGTGTTTTCCTCTGTTCGACTCCAACCAAATATTTAGGGGTACAGGCGTTTATGGAAAACTACTTGTTTATTCTAGGTATATTTTAATCTAACAGACACTTTCTAGATGTGCAGAAGAGCTTTATAAGAAAGAGAGCAGCAGAGGTAGGGTGACCAGGCTTCCCGAATTTGCCAGGACGGTCCCGTTTTTTCACCAGCTGTCCCAGCAGATTTCAGGAAATTTAGCTCATGTCCCGGTTTTTAGAGCGGGTGGACTAAAAACGGCGGGAGGTGTTTTTTATGTTTTACAAAGCAGGGATAGTTAGCAGTTGTTTCAAGAAAGAAATGTAATTAACAGGCAAGCTACTGGGTTTAAAAATTGCATTTTATGTATGTTCTTACTGCCAGTTCTGTAATTCTCTGGTGAGGAGCGCTGTCATTCTGTGCGCTTGCCTGAAATAAAATTGTAGTCCTTCTATTTTTGTGAAATATCTCGGTTTTTGGCTTTAAAATTCTGGTCACCCTAAGCAGAGGGGTTCGGTTTGTAAGTCTGAGAAAGCACATTAGAAGCAATAGTGCATAAAAACGGGAAAAAATACGATTTTCCAAGTGGTAAAAAGTGACAAGATTTGTTCACTATAGTAATTTGCAACAAGTCAGGAGTAGAGAGAGACAAACCTAGAACTGTTACCGGAAGAAGAGTTTTTACTGGAAAAACGGACATTAACTTGAAAAGCACCTTTAAAAATGTTCCTGTATGTTCTTAGGTACTTACGTACTATTTTTGGACGTTATTCTGACATCTTTGTCTGCATGGAGTCCTGAGGGCACCCTGAATGGGTGTGCAAAATATGGTGCGTATTTTGCATAATAGTGAATGCAATAATTGTCATTTGGTCAGAACTTTTATGAAATATGTTTTAATGAATATGCTGCCTGGCACAGCCTGAAATGTTATGCCCAGCATCATAATGTAATATATGCCTATATATGTGTGAGCTTCCATTTCTCAATGAACGATGGTGACATGACCTTGTAAAACAGAGTTATATTTTTGTTCTTTCAATATCGTATGCAAATCGTGCAGCTAAATTCACACATCAAATGAGCACAGCAACAACTCATCCTGACCTTTCTGTGGTAAGTAATGTGTCCTCACATCAAAGACAGTCTCAGGGTTCTCTGGGCCCAGCACAGTCAATCAGATCTGACAGTGCCTGTGTTCTACAGAGGACGCCAAGGATGCACTAGAGGGAGAGAATTGGGAAGGAGCCGGTTTTGTGTGTCCCGTTTTTTTGATATACTGTTTGTCGGCTACAGTGTTGGTCTTCATTTCTCCCTGTACATTATAAATGGAAACATAAATCAATATTAAGGGAACTGGCGACGAGACATCTTGAATGTGGCAACGGAAGCCTTGATCACCCTGGAATAGATCAAGAAACACGTGTGGAAAATGGCGTCCCTCAAAGATAGGTCAGAGCTTCCTCGCACAGGAGAAATTGAGTAGGGGAAAAAGGAAGGAAGGCTTACATGGTTTAATATTTTGAAAGGAGTAGCAGCACTATGTACATGTCATTGATTGAGCTATCCTGGCTGAAGAGGGGTGAAACCCCGAAACCGGTCCTAGGATGCTTGTTTCCAGTCCAGGGAGGACCTGGCCTGGCAGTTCGGGCTGGACTGTTCCCATTGTGCACAGGGTCAAGACTGATTTGCATATGGCTGGGTTCAAACTGGAATGGCATGGTGAGCAAAAAAACGATGGATTTAGGCCCAGATCTCTGTACTGGGGTGAATGTATGACATTGTTCTGCATTCTGTCCATCAATTGTTGTTTTTGCATTTGTCACCCCGAGTGGGACGGGTATGCCCAGACGTGGGTCCCATGCTCTCCATGCCACTGGAATCAAGCTATCCTGGCTGAAGAGGGGTGAAACCCCGAAACCGGTCCTAGGATGCTTGTTTCCAGTCCAGGGAGGACCTGGCCTGGCAGTTCGGGCTGGACTGTTCCCATTGGGCACAGGGTCAAGACTGATTTGCATATGGCTGGGTTCAAACTGAAATGGCATGGTGAGCAAAAAAACGATGGATTTAGGCCCAGATCTCTGTACTGGGGTGAATGTATGACATTGTTCTGCATTCTGTCCATCAATTGTTGTTTTTGCATTTGTCACCCCGAGTGGGACGGGTATGCCCAGACGTGGGTCGCATGCTCTCCATGCCACTGGAATCAAGCTAACCTGGCTGAAGAGGGGTGAAACCCCGAAACCGGTCCTAGGATGCTTGTTTCCAGTCCAGGGAGGACCTGGCCTGGCAGTTCGGGCTGGACTGTTCCCATTGGGCACAGGGTCAAGACTGATTTGCATATGGCTGGGTTCAAACTGGAATGGCATGGTGAGCAAAAAAACTATGGATTTAGGCCCAGATCTCTGTACTGGGGTGAATGTATGACATTGTTCTGCACTCTGTCCATCAATTGTTGTTTTTGCATTTGTCACCCCGAGTGGGACGGGTATGCCCAGACGTGGGTCCCATGCTCTCCATGCCACTGGAATCAAGCTATCCTGGCTGAAGAGGGGTGAAACCCCGAAACCGGTCCTAGGATGCTTGTTTCCAGTCCAGGGAGGACCTGGCCTGGCAGTTCGGGCTGGACTGTTCCCATTGGGCACAGGGTCAAGACTGATTTGCATATGGCTGGGTTCAAACTGGAATGGCATGGTGAGCAAAAAAACGATGGATTTAGGCCCAGATCTCTGTACTGGGGTGAAGGTATGACATTGTTCTGCATTCTGTCCATCAATTGTTGTTTTTGCATTTGTCACCCCGAGTGGGACGGGTATGCCCAGACGTGGGTCCCATGCTCTCCATGCCACTGGAATCAAGCTATCCTGGCTGAAGAGGGTGAAACCCCGAAACCGGTCCTAGGATGCTTGTTTCCAGTCCAGGGAGGACCTGGCCTGGCAGTTCGGGCTGGACTGTTCCCATTGGGCACAGGGTCAAGACTGATTTGCATATGGCTGGGTTCAAACTGGAATGGCATGGTGAGCAAAAACGATGGATTTAGGCCCAGATCTCTGTACTGCGGTGAATGTATGACATTGTTCTGCATTCTGTCCATCAATTGTTGTTTTTGCATTTGTCACCCCGAGTGGGACGGGTATGCCCAGACGTGGGTCCCATGCTCTCCATGCCACTGGAATCAAGCTATCCTGGCTGAAGAGGGGTGAAACCCCGAAACTGGTCCTAGGATGCTTGTTTCCAGTCCAGGGAGGACCTGGCCTGGCAGTTCGGGCTGGACTGTTCCCATTGGGCACAGGGTCAAGACTGATTTGCATATGGCTGGGTTCAAACTGGAATGTCATGTGAGCAAAAAACGATGGATTTAGGCCCAGATCTCTGTACTGGGGTGAATGTATGACATTGTTCTGCATTCTGTCCATCAATTGTTGTTTTTGCATTTGTCACCCCGAGTGGGACGGGTATGCCCAGACGTGGGTCCCATGCTCTCCATGCCACTGGAATCAAGCTATCCTGGCTGAAGAGGGGTGAAACCCCGAAACCGGTCGTAGGATGCTTGTTTCCAGTCCAGGGAGGACCTGGCCTGGCAGTTCGGGCTGGACTGTTCCCATTGGGCACAGGGTCAAGACTGATTTGCATTTGGCTGGGTTCAAACTGGAATGGCATGGTGAGCAAAAAAACGATGGATTTAGGCCCAGATCTCTGTACTGGGGTGAATGTATGACATTGTTCTGCATTCTGTCCATCAATTGTTGTTTTTGCATTTGTCACCCCGAGTGGGACGGGTATGCCCAGACGTGGGTCCCATGCTCTCCATGCCACTGGAATCAAGCTATCCTGGCTGAAGAGGGGTGAAACCCCGAAACCGGTCCTAGGATGCTTGTTTCCAGTCCAGGGAGGACCAGGCCTGGCAGTTCGGGCTGGACTGTTCCCATTGGGCACAGGGTCAAGACTGATTTGCATATGGCTGGGTTCAAACTGGAATGGCATGGTGAGCAAAAAAACAATGGATTTAGGCCCAGATCTCTGTACTGGGGTGAAGGTATGACATTGTTCTGCATTCTGTCCATCAATTGTTGTTTTTGCATTTGTCACCCCGAGTGGGACGGGTATGCCCAGACGGGGGTCCCATGCTCTCCATGCCACTGGAATCAAGCTATCCTGGCTGAAGAGGGGTGAAACCCCGAAACCGGTCCTAGGATGCTTGTTTCCAGTCCAGGGAGGACCTGGCCTGGCAGTTCGGGCTGGACTGTTCCCATTGGGCACAGGGTCAAGACTGATTTGCATATGGCTGGGTTCAAACTGGAATGGCATGGTGAGCAAAAAACGATGGATTTAGGCCCAGATCTCTGTACTGGGGTGAATGTATGACATTGTTCTGCATTCTGTCCATCAATTGTTGTTTTTGCATTTGTCACCCCGAGTGGGACGGGTATGCCCAGACGTGGGTCCCATGCTCTCCATGCCACTGGAGTCAAGCTATCCTGGCTGAAGAGGGGTGAAACCCAAAACCGGTCCTAGGATGCTTGTTTCCAGTCCAGGGAGGACCTGGCAGTTCGGGCTGGACTGTTCCCATTGGGCACAGGGTCAAGACTGATTTGCATATGGCTGGGTTCAAACTGGAGTGGCATGGTGAGCAAAAAAACGATGGATTTAGGCCCAGATCTCTGTACTGCGGTGAATGTATGACATTGTTCTGCATTCTGTCCATCAATTGTTGTTTTTGCATTTGTCACCCCGAGTGGAACGGGTATGCCCAGACGTGGGTCCCATGCTCTCCATGCCACTGGAATCAAGCTATCCTGGCTGAAGAGGGGTGAAACCCCGAAA
Organism: Calotriton arnoldi; assembly: GCA_963921515.1. Lineage (NCBI taxonomy): Eukaryota > Metazoa > Chordata > Amphibia > Caudata > Salamandridae > Calotriton > Calotriton arnoldi. The sequence goes on from CAWUFW010003339.1 coordinate 383,914, forward strand.
CCGGTCCTAGGATGCTTGTTTCCAGTCCAGGGAGGACCTGGCCTGGCAGTTCGGGCTGGGCTGTTCCCATTGGGCACAGGGTCAAGACTGATTTGCATATGGCTGGGTTGAAACTGGAATGGCATGGTGAGCAACAAAACGATGGATTTAGGCCCAGATCTCTGTACTGGGGTGAATGTATGACATTGTTCTGCATTCTGTCCATCAATTGTTGTTTTTGCATTGATTAGTGGTAGCCTTTAGTGTTCCGTGTGATGCCTGAAATCTACAATTGCAAATGGTAGGCATCTCACTACTTTTGTCACCAATGCACAAAGCAATTGTTGCTTCTTCACTTGTAAGGTTTGGGGTTCTTAGCTTGATTCCACTAGAATTGTTTAATTGATGGTTAATTTGAAAGTCAATTTCAACTATCTTTCAGTTCACCTTAGGCTGCATAACCTCATTGCCGTCCGGTTTAAAAAAATACTGAGAACTTTGTGAAATGGAGCAAACGCTGTACAAAATAAAACACAGTTCTCTCAACCACCTCAAAAGAGTCATCAGTTGATTCACTTCACCATTCTTTATGCATTGACACTGACCCAATTTAGTATACGGAAGGAACTGATTGTATATCGAAATGACAAACACATTTGCCTACTTCAATCTCTTCTTGTGCCACAGAAATATAGTTTTGTATTAAATTTAGGATTTTCAGAGTAAATAATGACTGAGTGGTCTCCAGGATTTTTTCAAGTTTTTTTCTAAAATTTAAGAGATCTGCTATGGGACACGGCTCATTGAGAAATGATTCCACAAGAAAGAGGCAAGTATAGAAAAGGCTTTGCTTCAGTGCCGTCTTAATTCAATCCAGAGCCAGCCAAGAGACTGGAGTGTGTGGACCGAAAAAATCCAGAAGTCACTTAGGAGTCCAATTTCACTGAACGAAAGGAAAAAGCAGTCCCATGCACCACTTCATGTATAATATACATAGGTTTAAATTGCATTTGGTTCTCTATTGGCAGCCAATGGGCATGAACTAACAGCAGTTAACCATGCTCATGATGATGAGCTATATAGATCAATCTGCCGGTAAAGATCTTTTTACTAAGTGGAGCCTAAGGTAATAGGGTTTTAACAATGCAAACATTTAGCAAATCACATCAAGGCAAGCAGGAGTTCTTTATGGGTGTAACCACTGATGCACAGGTGTTCTCATTCATGTAAAAGAAACTTCAGTGCAAAACGCATAAATGAAGAGATATGGGTGGCTGGCACACTGTGAAGCAGGGCTGACAAGGAAATTTCTGTGCTATATTCAAAGTCAAAATTTTCAATTGCATTAATTGGGAATGAGCATGAGTGTAGGTCTACTAGCAAAATATTATAGCCCGGATTGGTAACCCCACCTCCAGAGACCTCTTCCTATATTTGGCCAGAGTTCAATATGATTCTTGTCTCCCTACTCTGTCACTGAGCTCCTGCATACATTGTTGAAAATTGAACTCTAGGATTCCAGAGCTCTTACTAAAGTGATTCAGAATATAGGTTTCATCATTGTACATGTAGAACAGAAGGCCCTGGAACCAGAAGAGTTGTGCCACGATTTTAACATAGATCTTAAAAAGGTTGGTTGATAGAGCGAATATCTGGGGCAGTCGACAAGGAATGGGCCTCGATGGAGAGAAAAATAGAAGAATAGACACTACATATTGACCTGTGAGAGAAAGATGCCTGGACCATTCCAAAGATAACAGTCTCTCTGATTTAGGGAGCAGAATGCTATGGTCAACAGAGTCGAATGTCACCAAAATATCTAATAGCACCAGAGCCATAAGAACAGTGAAATCTGATTAAGTGTATAGAATGAGTAGCCCATGTACTGTTCATAGGTCATCAGTTCACTCTGAAGAGTACTACAAGATGGTTTGCCAACATTATTCATTACCCATGCCTCCACGTGAGTTGTGAAAAACCAGCCAATGTCAGTGATTGTAGCAAGTGTCTTCTCACACTAAAGAAATATCATCTGAAATCACTTGTCATAACTCAACATGAATTATCATTCAACAATAAGCTTTAAATATATTTTCGAAACAAAGTTATTTTGCTTCAAACATCAACTTCTCAGTTTCAGAAAATGCACACTTTTCATTTTCAGTAAGCATTCTCATTTCTCTCAAACAAAGGCTTGTCAGTTTTTTAAACCAAGCATTATTTCCCTCCAAAATATCAGTTTTAATTTTTATGAGCAAACATCAGCCTGTTGTGTTCATCATGTAGTGACAATGTCTTTAAGAATCTCAGATGTCTATGTTTTTCCATCACATCAGGGATTGACACCATAATGTTGAGGATGCTTACAATATGTTATTGTTAGCGCTAATATTCCAGGACCACCAGTTTGCCAGAGCTGGACAGCATAATGTCAACAATGTCTAACTAGGTTCCAGAATAGACATAAATATATCAGGAGTGTCCGTCATTATGGCAAGTATAATCACAGTTCATCATAGTATTCTGGCAGTATGGTAGGGATTGGCCCCACTGTGGCAGGAGAGGTCACCGGTATGGCGGGGTTTGGCTTGATTAGGCCAAGGATGCCCACAATACAGGAGACCTACAATGCCCACCATTTATGCAGGTCCACTGTGATACCAGGACTGACCCACAGAAGGTAAATGATGCACACCACATAACCAGGACAGACATCATTATGACATCAGTGGCCATCATTATCTCATAGTGGCCACCTTATGCCAGGGGTATCTACAGTTCAAGATTAGTCATGATATGTCAAGCATCACCACTTTTATGCCAGAGGGCCACAGTTAGTCCAGGGATCCCCAAATAAGTCAGGAAGGATCACCATTATGACAAGACAAACATTACACCAAGGGTGGCCACCAGTTTGCTAGGAAAGACCACCACAATGCCAATGAAAATCCCTCTATCAGTGACATACCAGATGCTACTGATAGTCCCAGGTTTTCAGCTGCCACACAAGGCACGTGTGCATACACACACCCAGACATGTACTGACTTATACACTTGATTGTGCACACATGTACATATATGCCCTTACTATTGCACACGCAGAAACACAAAGGTGTGCATATCTGCAGACACAACAACCACCATGCCACAGGAAATGAGGCAGTGATCTGTCTATGGTCCCACTAAAGATGCTGCTCTGACTCGCCTCTGTACTTCTCCTGCACCCATATTTCTCATGTTCAATCCAGCTCCTGCGGACACACACTCAAGTAGCTTTAACTACCACTGTCTTTCTTAGCACTATACTCAATCAGACAGCGTGGCTGACAGCACAGCGTCCTCTAAAGTGAGGAATCACCATGTGGCTTTGGTTGTGCTGTAGGATGTGTGTTCTCAGTCAATATGAATGAGCATGGCACCCTGCCGTTATGTTGAATGATGGCTACCACACTGAAGAACTTGAACTGGCCAGCACCCCTCAGCTATTGAGACTCTAAATGACATTAAGACTCACATTTGTGAGTTGCTCACTGGCAACTGATAATCTATCATTAGTTACATATTTGAGATCCACTGTCCAAATGATTTAATCTCTCTTCAAATGTTGTACACTAGATGCTTTCCTGATGCAATGACTCTCTTTGAAAACCTAGCATACGTACCTTTTTCACACCTGGCACCTTGACATCATATCAGTTTTTAAGAAAATCATTTTTACTTATTTTTTAAACATTCCTTTGACTGCATTTTTGTATTGGGTCTAAGCTAGCTTTTTTCAGACGTAGAGGTTTCCACCATAACCTTTCTACCTCTCTAGTGCGCACAAATGTATAGGTAGAGGAATCCATATGATAAATGAGAGGATTGGACCTTGATCAGCCACGTCACAAGTGTCTCTGAAAGGCAATTGAGTTTTGCCTGAGCACTAAAGAACATACTTGTCAAAAATGCAAAAGGAATTCTAAAAAGAATATGTGATGAGGATAAATTGGAGAAAAAAATAATTTAAATGCCATTAAAACATAGACAATACCAAGTCAGCTGTCAAACACTGAATACACCACGCCTGGTGCAGGACTATTTTGGTTTGAAACAAGGCTTTTGCATGACATAGATCTGGTTTGCAGATATGGCTCACAGTGGCCTTTCTGTACTCCCTCAAGAGCAACTCGTGTTCCTAAATCACTATACCATCCAAAGGGCTCTCGCCTGGCTGTGAGTTGCATGACGTGTGCTACAAATACAATGAATGAATAAATATGTCATGAAACAAAATGTATCACGTAGACCACACTTTTTGTTCTAAAAGTAGCCTCTCAACATTATGGATTTTTTCCCTGACAAGAGTTTTTAGCTTTCTAGCCTGTTACTGAGGGTTATGCTGGGTATTAAAGACCCTGAACCCAAGTTACAGGCACGTTTCTATAATGAAGTAGTGCAGGGGCGGCTCCTCCGCTAAGGCAGAGGAGCATCGCCCCACTGCTCTCAGAGCAGTGGAAAAATAAAAATTAAATGAAAATAACATAGTTATTATCATTTTATTTTTTTGTAGCTACGGGGTTGGGTTAGGACGTGGTGGGGCTGGTGTCACAGGGAGGAGGAGTGTTTTGTGCACAATAAGTGCGCATGACGGTTTGGCCAGCCGTCTTGGGCAGGCCAGTCATGCACATTTAGCATGTTCTCCACCGGGCTGTAATACACAGCCTGGATGGAGAAGATGCACAGCCTCCCAGTCCCTGTCTGAATGCCGACCCACGGCGCTCAGACCAATCACAACACTGCATTGCAGCGTTGTATTTGGCTTAGGGGAGCCTGTGTGCTTCCTGCTTCCAAGACTCGTCAGGAAGAGAAGCAACAGTGGAGAGACGGCGGCCGAGGAAAGGTAAGTGTTTTTTTTACATATTTTGTTTTTTTCACCACCCAGCCACCCCCATTCCCTGGCAGCCACCACTGAGGTAGTGGATCTTTAACAACTGGTATAGCATGAGGAAGAAGGGATATAAGGCTACTAGAACATTCAACCCAGGGAAGGTAGAATGTTTTAAATTAAACGGAAAGAAAAGAAGACAAACATCACAATGTTGAAACAGAAGGTATATACAAGCCATTTTTGGCCCTGAGCCACTTCATTGTTTTAAGTGGTGCTCCCAGCATTCTAATCTAATTAAGGGATCTGGCGGGTGCAGTATTTTATATAAGATTTGCAAAAACTTGTTACCTCCAAGAAGATGCTGCTAAAAACAACAGGGTTGCTGCTTATTGTGATGTTTGTGCCGACAGCAGTAATCTTGTTTCTGACAGCAATCTATCGTATTCTTAGATACGAATAATTTAGTGGACACCCAAAGGCAGGGGAATTCGAGATCGAAGAAAGTTGTAAAAGGAATGCCTTCAGAAAGCATGGATTTATTGGGTTACATCAAAGGGGATCTTAGATCTGTTTGTTCTTCACAATGTCAGAAATAGCAAAACAAGCATACAATTCATACAGTTTCACAAACCTGTTCATCTTTTCGCAAACACAAACACCTGTTACCTATCTTTTTTACAGCGATTGGTTCACCATAAACATTAGCACATTCAAACACCATATAAAATTGCAATAAAATTCTGGGCTTTTAAAATAGACAACAATTCTTAAAGTGGTCATACAGTGTAGAGAAGAAAACACAGTTCTCTTTACCTAGTCCTGCATTGTTAACAATAACTAACTATTGCCATTCTAGAATGGTGTTTAGTTTATGTTATATCACAAAAAATACTCCTATAGATTAACTGATGGTTAACATAAAAACTGTGTTACCTAAATACGATAGGGAGGTGTCTATGTGAAGATCTAGGACTGCAGACACCCAGGGGTGCGCGAGGAAGCAATTCCTTTTTGTTTAGTTACCCTCACACACCCTAGTGGTGTCATGCTTCATCATCGGGTCACCCCAACGCCTATAATAAAGGGAAACCGGGGTCTGTCGGAGGGTTTTTATCCATAATCCCCCTGGTCTTCACTTTCCAAAGAGCTTCCCAACACTGTGGTTGAGCCCACCCCAACTTATAGGCGTTGGGGTGACCCGATGATGAAGCATGACACCACTAGGGTGTGTGAGGGTAACTAAACAAAAAGGAATTGCTTCCTCGCGCACCCCTGGGTGTCTTCAGTCCTAGATCTTCACATAGACACCTCCCTATCGTATTTAGGTAACACAGTTTTTATGTTAACCATCAGTTAATCTATAGGAGTATTTTTTGTGATATAATATCTTGACTTGGGAGGTTATACTCCAGTGTGGAATCCTCTCAACCCTCTGGGCATTAGGGATCACTTCCCCATAGCCCTATGTTTATACGTTTAGTTTATGTTGCCTGTTTGAGTTTGTGTTGGCTTTGGGTTGTGAAATCATTCACCGGATGACCTCTTTAAGAAGTAATAGGACCCCTTTTGCAAGACATCAGTATTCTCATTTAAAAAAAATCCGAAATATTTCTCAATACATAGATTTTTTAGCTGATTTTTAAAAAAGACCATGATGCATGACACTGATACATATTACACAGTGACTGTCACCACCGTGTAGATTTATTTTGGTCAGAGGTTTCATAGGAAGAGTGCTTTAGTTTCATTAATAACGTTGGCACAGTTTAACGTATCTTGATGAAACTATTTTTTTAAAGTTCATCCACTACAGTCCCATCCTTGAACATTTTGTGGTGATCCATCAAGTGGAGCCCAGAAAAAGGGGATCCCAAAACATTGATTTCACATGTTAATTCCTAAAAGAAATGTTTGTGAAGCGATACAGAAAAAAAAGCTGAAGGGAATTACACCAAATTTGTCAGAAAGTTACAACTTTACTGATAAAGTGTGCTTTTTGTTATGTGGTGTAAATCCATTCAGCCATTTACTATAAATATGCACTTAAAGAGGTACTTGTGATCCAGCGAGTTACTAGCTACAAGCATTCATACACTAAATACTCACCTGGGCCCATTCATTCACACTAACTAGTAATCACCGCTGGGAAAATCAGTTGTACTCTTTATCGATATCCCTGCTACCAATTACTTTACCTGATTGAAGAGTAATGACTTACCAATGGACCTTTGATAATTGGGGATTAAATGAGAATGTACATAACATAATTTTCATCAATGACCTGAAATAACCACTGACTCAGGAAGTTTTAAAATGTTTATCTAAATTCTTTAGCAGAGTAATTTACAATCCACATGATACTTAATCGTATATCAAAGAGGAAGTACACTATAACGTCACCTATTAAGCATCAATGACGGTCCCTCAGAAAAGAGAAGATAGAGACAGCAGTACAACTAGATTTACGCATTTATAGTTCCCTAAAGGTGTGAAAACCAAACCCCTTGGCCAAGGAGTTGGAAAAGGGTCCCAAGAAAGGATGAGGACCAAGACCTCCAGACCAGGTTCAGGACAGGATAGGTGACCTCTCTTCCAACAACGCCTGCGTCGTTCCCCTCTCTGACACTTCGGTTCCTCCTCGATTCTTCAGTGTCTTCTTTCTAATGGAATCCGCCGCCCCCACCTCAGGACCTCTCTGGACAGCGGTTTAGTCTGCAATCGATCAGCTCTCGTCTGTGGTCCTAAAAGCGCTGACAGCCTCAACGCTCTGCACTCTGTGCTCTATGTTCTGTGCATCCTAATGCTAACTAATTAGCTAATTCTATAACTATTATACCCTTCTACACCCAGGTACCTCCCATTAATGTTGCAAAATTATGGGCCCACTATTTCTGATTGGACAGGGACAGGGGTTGATCCTCACACCATGTCATTTTAGTTCAATTTTCTTAAGCCCATTGTTTTAAAATACCGCCCTCTCAATTAATACATTTGCTTTATTTCCCACCCATCTCACGACAATTTTCAATACAAAGTGTATACAATGTATTAAATTTAGGACATCTCAGATGTACAGTGAAGGTGACAAACGGGTCATGTCCTTGGGTGTCTTCCAAGTTGACTTCATCTCTTTGTCTTGTTAGTTTCACAGCGCATGCGCAAGTTCCATAGCTCTTGAGCTGCTGTTCAGTTAACCCAGGCCCATTTTACGAACTAATAGAAATCAAAGAAGAAACATATTAAAATAAAAAATAAATGTTTTCACTGTATACCACCTACTTCTACTCTATTCCCATTTAATTATAAATGTCTATCCCGCATTAGTAGCGTTAGAATATCACATTATTAATTGCAGCAATGCAAAAGCTTTAGCATGTGAGAACATTAAGCAGCCATTTTAGCATACACTGCGCAGAAGCAAAAGTTTCCCTCCAAGCAAAGAAAGACGTCATACCATGTGACATGGTTGACACATGCGCAGTAGAGTTCCCGCGCTTTAGCGGCCATTTTGCATTAGACAAGGAATACTTATTAGCGAAAACACATAGGCAAGCGTCTCTCGGATAAGTGTAATGTTTGCACATTATTAAAAATGACATTACAAGGTTTTAGTACGAATTTAATTACTACTGTGAGAAGATTGCTTACGAGCAAGTCTCATTGTGAGTCCTTGCTCCATCACTTGGGATGGTCATGAAAGGGTTACAAAATTGACATATCTGGACTGTTGGTGTCTAGATATCCAAATATGATCTGATGGGCCACTTTAAAGGGAATTAGTCAATCCTGAACATGACATGTGGTAGCCATTAAGGACTTGGGGAAATGGTCCCTGGGTCCTGAAATTGAATTAAAATGAATAAAGGATCACGGTGAGCACACCCTGACCCTAAGCAGCTTGTTGGGGTTCCCAAATGAACTCCAACCTTGATTTGCTGGCTACAACATGGAAAGTATGCTGTGTCAGCCATTACAAGACTCTGAGTCATAGTCCCCATTGAAATGCATTGTAGTGAGCACATATAAAGGGTGATAACATATTTTAGTAGCAATATCATTTGTTGGTGGTACCATACTAATTATTTTAGTAATTGTGTTGTATTCTAAGATGAGTTTACCAAGTCACAAATGCTGATCCTCTACTTGAATTGATGAACAATGTATAATGTCTCAGAATTTTCCCTGAACGTCTGTAAATAAATATCTGCAAGGCTTGAATTTCCAGTTTATATAAAAATTGTATCTAGCACTACATGACAACTCTTTAACATCATCATATGCAATAAATCCATTCGTGAATTATGTATTGTAAAGATAAGCTTTTGTTTTCCTCACATATCTTGCCAACAGGACTTTGATTTAAGCCACAACCTATTTGTAACATTCATATTCAACAAAGGTTAAATTGCATTATAGTTAGGTGTGGTATTAAGATTTTTTCTTATGTTAAAACAACACTAGCAATTCACCGAAGAAAACAAAGGTTAATGTGATCTAGTTAGATACTGAAATAAAACAAAAAACAATGTTTGAAAATCAGAATAACACTGAGATTCACCAGTTATAGTTTACTGAGCTAATTATAATTCACACCTCTGCCATGAATTGCTTATCACCACACATATTACATGTCATAAATGATGTGATATTTGAGGTGATAAGCAATGCAATTTTGGGACCCCCTTTTCTTGGGCCCCCACTTGAAGGATCAGCACAAAATTTTCCACGAAGGAGCTAATGTAGCTGAATGTTTTTTTAGAAACTTTTGTGCAGATTTGTGAAATTGTGCCGAAGTTATTAGCACAACAAAAATACTCTTCCTATGTAAACTCTGACCTAACTATAACTGCAGCCCTGTTCATCCACTAGGTTGTTCAAGTGTTATTCCACCCGCCACAACCGACAGTATGGGACAGTAGTTCATATTACTTCAGCCTTTGCTCTCTTCACTGTGAGGAAAGCATTTTGCTTTTGCACATCCACCTAGAAAGAAGTTTACTTCATTTTTAATTTACCCACATGATCCATTTGCACTAGTCCCTATGATATTTGCCTCTTTTTTGCATGAGCGATCATTGCAAATAATTAGGAAAACAGGCTTGCAGGCGGTAAACTGTTGAGAGGAAAGTATCAAAACTCCATTGGAAAAGTCTCAGGATTTTGGGTATATTGAGGAAAAAATCAGTATGCTTTTGACTTCCTGTGGAGTGCAATTGACTAGCAAATCGAATTGAAAATTGTGAAATGTGTGTCGTGAATGTCAATTCACTAAATTGCATGGGGAGCAATGGTGATATCACTAGCTCTTTGACCTCCCATGACATCAGAAGTATAAATATTGGTCCCACTTTAATAGCCTCTTATTTTCTGCGGGGGCTAAGTTAAGTGAAAGGACTAGAAACCACAGAAATTAAACAGATTTCTTAGACCACTCTTTTCTTTTTGATACTGCCACTGCTTTCATGGCCCTTGAGACCAGTGATAGAAAGGGTAGAGTCACAAGTCCCAGAGAGTATGTTTTGTTTAGCAGCCTATCTGCCTGACTACCACAATTGATATCCATGATATGTGTATCTGATAATCAATTGATTCTCACTTCCCTGATACCAACTATTTTTCGACATATGCTAGTGCTTTTCCCTGGTGATGAATAGCTGGTTAATACTAAAATAATACCATGGACTTGCTCACAGTAAAACACACTAATGTTAAACTGGTTGCACCACTGGCGTAACAATAGCCCCTGCAGCTCCTGCAGTGCGGGGGCGCCTGAGCTGCAGGGGCCCCCCTCTGGCACTGTGCACGGGCGGTGGGCCCCTGGACTGAGAGCTCCTGACTGGGTCAGGAGTGTAGACAGGGGCCTCTATATACTTTGCAGGTGGGCCTCCTCAAGTTTTGTTACACCACTGGGTTGCACGATATCTCGGATTGGTATATCAGAGTTGATTTGGTGGCAGCTGTCAGTGAGACAATAAGTAAAACGATAAAGCATGTAGGCGAAACATAAAAACGTCTCCTGGTTGGTGATTTGTAAAGGATCTCTGCTCACAATTTTAGTTTTTGAGCCAGGCCACCAAGACATGCTGTTTCATTACCGTACATACACTTTTTCAATTTCATTAGATATGTCGCCCCCCTCTCTGTTCTGATTGAGAATTCATCAGTGCCTGTATGCTTCCCAAAGCCATCTGTTGACGATGATTCTGGAACCCATACAGTGCTTGTAAATATTTCCCCGGCAAATGGGAAGCCCTGCGAGATATCCATCGGAGATACATTTGTGCATTATATTCATCCAACAGAGAAATGGGCAGTGTGCAACACAACAACAGACTATGGATGTCATCATCCTGCAATTATTGAACAGCTTGTAGGAGGATGAGGAAGAAATGCACATATACAAGGCCCTCTTCTTTAACAAAATCCTTTTCATACGTATAATGTGCGGATGGTAACTCATTGATGACTAGATAGGCTTTATGAATAAGAATACACTGAATTTGCTATATGTGGCTAAGATATGGCAGGTTCCTGGCACAGTAATGGGGCTGCTGATGAGTATTTATCTAATGGGCTATATTAGTTAAAAATTCACTGATCCACAATGGGGCAATTGTGTCTGTTACTACTATTAGCAGGACTAGGATACTAAAGCAGAATTTCCAACGGATTTAAACACTATCGGTGAGGCCTGACTTAAAGGACAGAGGCATCGGAAGTAACATCACTCACTCTTCTAACTCAATCCCACCAAAGGATTGACCCACAAACCTTAAGTACTGGCCTCACCATGTTGAGGTAGGTGAGAATGCTATCTTTTGCATCGCTATATCCATCTCAGAAGATTGGCTGTCTATGTGTGGAATTTTCTGTTTTATTAATCTTATCTGGCAGTTTTTTCGGGTGTTGCTTCACCAGATGGGTAACAAAAGAGATGATACTGAAAAGTTCAGAAAAGGGTGGATTAGATTCATCAAAAATCCACGAATATAAGATGTATATTCTCTTTAAAAAACTCAGCCCCCCAATCCTACTTTAATTTAGGAACGAGTTGAAGATGCTCCCCTATAAAGAACACTTTGTCCGGAAACAGTAAAAATTCACCTCTGCTCCCAGAACATAGCTATCTCCGTAATCACTTGCTGACTATGGACCTGATTAAGAGTTTGATGGATGGGCTACTCCATCAGATGTGACGGATATCCCATCTGTTGTATTACACGTACATTATATCCTACGGCACTTGTAATATGGCAGACAGGATATCCGTCATGTTTGTGGCAAAGAATTCTGGCCGACAAACTCCACATCATGCCCATGGCTTTGCCTTAGACAATATATGGCTCAAAATCTTGCCAGTGAATAGAGTCACAAATGGACCAGTGTTTAACCCAAAATGACAAACTCCCAAAATCTGTCATATTTTTCAAACATCCACAAGAAAGTAGAGATGCAAAGCAATTCCGTGTCTGTGTGAAGATTTTTGTGAATATTTACACGCTTCTGGCTCTCTGAATAGTTTCTGCGAATAAATGATGCATGCTTATTCTGCGGAACTCAGGATGCGCAGGCCTTTAACCATGGACCAAATGATGCTCATTTCCACAATCCCATAAAAACACTTGCATGTAGGTAAGGAAATCAAATATTTCCTGCGAATCACTAACATTCTGCTGCCATGACGCCTTGCCCACTAGGCCATTTGCGGGGACGAGTTTTATATGGAAGCGAGACCCCCTGTGGGTTACTTATTGCCATAATGGCCTCTCTTAAGTGATACTGCTGGAAGGCTATTTTCAAAAAGGTAGCCTGTGGTGCATATTTTATGTTCTCGATCTATCTGCACAACTAAATGTCTTTGAGTTTAATTCAAGATGGCTTTATAGTTGCTCACGCGGGTTAGATTAGTCAATGAGGTGTAATATGAAGTAAAACTGCCTGTCTGCCGACATATGTAAGATACAAATTATGCAAGGGGCAGTGTCATAGAGATCTTGTCCTACTTTAATCAAAGTGTTTCAACACGTTTTACCACTGCAATGAATCGTTACGTGTATTCGGGTATGTACTGGTTGACTCCAAAACCCTTGGAGGGGCATAATCCTGGGTATTGCATATTTGTACCCCGTTGTCTGTCTTGCTGCCCTTTGCACATCTTGGGTAAACTTTGCAATCTAATTGTGTTCATATGTGTTATTATGAATACTAATACTAACTTTTGATCCCTTTGAGCTTGAAACACTTTTATTTTTAATCTACAAACTACACAGCAGATGAGGGATTAGGTAGCAAATGCGGCAAATCCATAGTTCTGCAAAAAATGCTGCAGCCGCGGAATTGCACATAATGCAACTCATACACTGAATAGTTTCTGTAGCCCCGATTTCAACATGTGAGGGTACTGTTGGATTTGTGTTGCTGCACCTTGAACAGCTGTGGCCTTTGCAGGGGGGTGGGTGGGGGGGGGGGGGGATTTTGACAGACAACGACGAGTGAAAATCAATTATTTATTTAATTTTCCCTCGTGGTCGTCTGTCGAATCCCCCCCAACCTGGCCCCACCGCTCTTACCTGCATGGGCCGCGGCTGACCTTGAAGTATCAATACCATAATTATTGGTACTCTGGAGATCTGGGAATACTGGCCTATATTGACATTTCCTCTGTAAGGGAAAAATAAAGGCGAGAGTCGATGTCTCTATGCAATTCTTGCATCTTATTCTTTATTGGGTGAACTTTTTTTTCTGAGGGACAAAATATCAGGATGCCACAATAATAAACGATGGCGCCTTGGGCTTAAATCATAGGGGTAGTTTCTCAGCACAGTGGTACCTTTTCTCGTCTCAGGGCTTGAAGACTGGAAGTCTTCCAAACTGATGACTGAACCTGTGACCTACATACAGGTGATGCACGTTTCTCTCCAGTGGGCTCACAAACCGCTGAGCTCTCTGATCAAATTAAAAGCGAGGTGAAGAGTCACTGGTGCCTTCCTGTTCATTCTTCTCTCTGGATTCTTTCGAATTTATACTGTGTCTCTTTCGTGAGTACTTTGTAAATGGTTTCCACGTGAACAGAAACCCAGAACGATCATATGCATTTTAATTCCATGTATGTTTCCTTATGAAAATATGACTAAATATTATTGCCTACTGCTCATGGTGTTAATCACGGTTACTGCACTCAGTGAAAGGTGTTACTTTCCAAGCAGTGGTCTGTCATTGTTTCACGTTCCTAAGTAGTGCTGTCTGAGCACTTTGACAATTTTTCAGTCTTTTCTCGATCCTATCCCTCATTCAGTGGCATAGCTAGACCTTTTGCTGCCCATGGCAATCCATACGTTTGCTGCCCGTGACGGCCGCAGATAAGAGGGGGGTGTGTGCTGGCGATTCCTGCGTTTGCCGCCCCGTGATGACCGCAGGTAAGAGGGGGTGTGTGCTGGCGATCCCTGCGTTTGCCGCCCCGTGACGACCGCAGGTAAGAGGGGGTGTGTGCTGGCGATCCCTGCGTTTGCCGCCCCATGACGGCCGCAGGTAAGAATGGGGGGGGAGGCCGCTGCCCCCAAAACTCGTGCCGCCCGGGGCAGACCGCCCCTCAAACCCCCACTTGCTACACCACTGCCCTCATTTTACTGTGTTTATTAAGGGGAGTGAATATTTTTTGCCTTTGTTACATCTTTTGACCTATTTTTTAAATAAATGTAATGTACCCTTCTTAACTGTTAAAATTGAGTTATGGGCACCTGTCATTGTATTTCACTGGCAGTGTTTATTTATCCATACCTTTCCATTGCTTGTGCAGGAAAGCTTTGCTGCGTCGCCCACTCCCAAAAAAGAGCCTTGGTTACATTAAGAAATATTGGTCTCCTGTTGTTCATGCCTGTCCTTGCCTGATGTTGACGAGAGGTCTGGTTCTGAGCACACTTTGACTGATGTGCCACAGGAATATCATTGTAAGAATATAATTTAACATATTGTCTACTAAATATCATCAATATAAATATTGCACCATTGAATTTAACAATAGGAAACCTAGAGCCAATTGGATGAGATTTTCGTAAACGATATTTAGGACTTCATATTAATATCAGACACTATTCCTGCATACGATATTCTGCCATGCAACCTCTTTGCCAATATCCTGAAATTGACCAAATATCTAGAATATTTTAATAAATGGGTCTGTGAGGTTGTTCCAAGCAATGATGAGTCCGACACTACATGGTTTTCCATTTAAACCTTTAGGTTTGATGTAGTTTAATGAAGTGAAAAATTGATATTGAGAAACCAATTGTCAAATATTCAGAATAGCTTGTGATTAAGGGAACAAATAGAACGTTGGCTAGATGTCATGGGGTTGTAATATATGTCCCACATTCCTTTGTTGTGGGGAGTGTTTTTCTAGTGCGCTGCCTCCGTTTTTATTTGATGTCCCTCAAGCAAAAAAGTTCAGTTTCACACAGTCCAAGGAGTATTTCCCGGCGGTTGCACGCACACAGTTGTTCTGGACTTCTCAGAATCAATCCTGGACCTTTACTTTGATTCCAGGTTCACTTTACCCTTAGCTTTATCAAGAAAATAACACAATATGTATCTACTCGTTAAATCAAGTTTGGGTTTCTTGACATACGCTAGATGGTACAAGGTCTATGTATGACCAGTATTGCCTCCTCTGCTGTTGGTTTACATAGCTCCAATAGGGAGCCGGCATCAGCAGTCATAACATCTAGTTATATAGATGACACTTTTGTTTGACACACCTTGCTGGCGGCGCTGTCTCAAGAATTCAATGAGTGCTAGTGTGTGGTGTCAGTGGCGTAACCAAACTTGAGGGGCCCCCCCTGCAAAGTTCACGGAGGGCCCCCCTCCCTGGCCCACCACCTAGCACCTTTGCTGAGGGGGCCCCCCTGAAGCTTGAGCCCCACTGCACCGCGGGGCTGCATGGGCTTATGTTACGCCACTGTGCGGTGTTGATCAGGCCAGATCGGTGGCACAAACTATCACATATTGTTGGTAGACACCCTGGGTAGGGTTGTATGACAGAGGATCTCATACAGAAATATCGTCTGACATAAATATTGTGTCCTTAATATGATTTACAAAAGTATTGTCCCATTGAGTGTAGATTCTCTTTTGCTAACTCTAGCAGAGTGGCATTGTCACGGTCGATATTCGAATGGGAGGGTGTTCTGATAATGCTACTCTGGTCCCACACCCTGGATAGCGCCACATTTCTTCTTACACTTCCTGGAATGAAGAAGAATGGATGAGGTATGGCAGTCTGAGCCGAACAGTCGTCTACAAGACAAAGATTCCATTGCAAACTGCTGAGGCTCCTGAGCAATGTTTTCCCAAAGCCAATGCATTGCCAAAGGGACCCCTGAAATATTTAGAGGACGTTAAAAGCCAGAGGCTTCCAGGAAGGCTCTGCAGTCCTCTTTAACATATCTGTAATGTGCACCCTGTGAATTCCATCACACCAGGCTCTGTGATTACCATACCCTTCTGCAGCTGGAGGCGGTATTTCAGAAACCAATGAGATTGAACTTGATATGAACCACGGCAGGCCCCCTTAATGTGTCAATCCTTCAGCCTGCAAGGGTCTTTCTGCAAGGCAGCATTGCACAAAACAGGGACAAAGTGATAAGTGAGTGTTGAGTAAATGGATTGCATGATTATGCCTCAAAGACGTTTTACCCCGGGAGAAAGATAAATACGACATAGAGCAATGCTTCTTCGCCTAGAAACACATTTTAACTGTGCAGCTACCATTTTCTTTACGTTCTTTTATTTGTTTTTAATTCTACATAATATCCCAGATGGCTTTTTGTGGGGAGATAGACTTGAAAAAATAGCCCACATGCAGGGAACTTGCTTTCTTCCTCCAGGAGTGTGTGGTGGCAGCGGGGGCGGGGGGTGTCAGAGAGAGATTGTTGGATTTGTGTTTTGCTGATGCATCCATCCAATAAATGTGTCTTAGGTAGAACCAATATCTTCCCTGAAGATGAGAGCAGGGAAATGTAGCCAGTGACTCCTGTATAGCTGACTCATGATTTACGGACTTGTTCCTTCTGCTGACCATTCAGCGTAATCATTTTGGAACCCACTTTCCCCTCAGTAAATGCAATTTGCTCTCGTCTCCATGTGTCTCTTATTTGACTTTGGTGCTACCTCTGCAGCAGAGGAAACACTATATGGTCTGCATGTTATTGTACTTCAGGGGCATAACATGTTCAATATACTCGAAGTGACTTCATGCCGGTATACCTTGTAAACCTGTTCATGTAGCTCCCAAATGAGACACCTTCACAAAATGGTTCTCTGGCAGACTCACTAGTTCATTTTCAGTAGCTCACGCTGTGGCTGGGTAGAAGATTTTCTCCAAATACATTCATATTGTATGAGTCCAGATTGCATAGATCCAGTCGTACTGTCCTCGTTCTCATATGCCTTAATGGCTCACTCACACCGGAGAGGTAAAGCGCCTCCCTCCACTTCATCTTGGCCATGTGCTTCTCAATTTTCCTTGAGCTGCGAAAAACAAAGGTGCATGGTCATGGCTGAGGGCCAATATTTTTGTAGAGAAACCCTGTCTGGAAATTGTGCACACTGTGTGGTGTCTAGTAACTTGCTTATGTGGTTGGTTGCCCTTAGTGGTGATTTGACGGATGTCACTCACTTATTCACTAAGGAACTTTATAGGTCTGGGTCACGTAACTCCTCTCCATCTTCTCTTCCTCCACCCCTTTTGAAGGATACTTGACATGGAATCTGGGCTACAGTGGCTTGAGGACACCTAGTGCAACAAAGAACAAGGTGATGGAAAGAGTGCTTGAATTAATCTCAAACACATTCATTTACTTGGGGCCACATTCCTGGCCATTAACTTTTGGCCACTAGTCCACTCTAGATAGAGCCCAGATATAAACAAATCCATTGCAGTTCAGCAACAACAGGTACAGTCCAACCCATACTGCCAGGACAGGTCCCCTTCAGAAAGTAATACAAGCATCCCAAAGACAGGTTTCGGCCTGCAGAGGCCTCCTCCGTGTTTTATACCTTGAGTCCCGAATAGCTTATTGTGCTCCTATCCCACTCTTTGTTTCTACAGAAGTTTGGATCCTTTGTGTTGGGTTTAGAGACCTAAACTAACAGAATGATCAACTCCACTAGGTATGACATGGTTGAGGCCCCAGTTGCAGCACCATCAAGCACCCCCCCCCGGAGACCATTTCTACCCTGACTCTTACTCCTCAAATGTTCTAACTTAATTCATTTACACATGTGGTCAGGAAATCAGAACACAGTACAACCCCCAAGCTCACTCAAATATATGATCTCATTGCTTCTTTCTTCATCCATCCGTCCAGGACCAAATTTTATGTTGCTTCCTCCTAGAACTCCAAATACATGGCCCGCATGGGACTAAGCTCCTGCTGCAGTCCTCAATTACTAACACATCCTTACATACTGCTAGGAAAGGCAGCCCTACAGTTTAATGATCAAAATGCCTCTTTCAACAATGAACCATCTCTTAAAAATCTGCATTTCTTTATGGGGAAAATGGTGATACACATGCAATGGCTCTTTGCTGCAGTATTTAACCACCTTGCCTGTGTACTCTGAACCCAGTACTTTTCTGTATCACTTTTAGATTTTACTTTTATGTGTTCCTACTTTGGCACTGGGGTGGCATGGTGAGCAAAAGAATGATGCTTGTTTCCAGTCCAGGGAGGACCTACCTTGGCAGTTCGGGCTGAATTGTTCCCATGAGGCACAGGTTTAAGACTGATTTGCATATGGCCAGGTCTGAACTGGGGTGGCATGGTGAGCAAAAAAATGATGGATTTAACCCAGATCTCTTGACTGGAGGTGAATGTTTTAATTTGTTTTGCATTCCGTCCATCAACTGTGTGTCTTTTGCTTTCTCCCCCTAAGTGCGCCGGGTATGCCCAGACATGGGTCCCGTGCTCACTGTGCCACTGGATTCAAGCTATCCTGGCTGATGAGGGGTGAAACCCCGAAACCGGTCCTAGGATGCTTGTTTCCAGTCCAGGGATGACCTAGCTTGGCAGTTTGGGCTGGACTGTTCCCATGAGGCACAGGGTCAAGACTGATTTGCATATGGCCAGGTCTGAACTGGGGTGGCATGGTGAGCAAAAGAATGATGGATTTAACCCAGATCTCTTGACTGGGGGTGAATGTTTTGATTTGTTCTGCATTCCGTCCATCAACTGTGTGTCTTTTGCTTTCTCGTCCTAAGTGCGCCAGGTATGACCAGACGTGGGTCCCGGACTCACTGTGCCACTGGATTCAAGCTATCCTGGCTGATGAGGGGTGAAACCCCGAAACCAGTCCTAGGATGCTTGTTTCCGGTGCAGGGAGGACCTGGCTTGGCATTTCGGGCTGGATTGTTCCCATGAGGCACAGGGTCAAGACTGATTTGCATATGGCCAGGTCTGAACTGGGGTGGCATGGTGTGCAAAAGAATGATGGATTTAACCCAGATCTCTTGACTGGGGGGGTGAATGTTTTGATTTGTCTGCATTCCGTCCATCAACTGTGTGTCTCCTACTTTGGCAGGAAGCAAGCATGGATATGGATCAGATATGAGTATATGGATAAAGGACCTATCATCTAAGAGTAAGTAGTTGTGGTTCTTCCACCTTCCAGAAATCCGACTTACACAACTACTGTGCCCTCTACAAAAGTTGGGAATTTGTTTTCCTAATGGTGTTATGTTATGTAATGCTTCCTGAGCTGTTAGGCGATGCCATATGCAATGTAGCTTCCGAGCACTTTCATAACATGGTTTCCAAAACTGACTGCTGCCAGAGGGACAATTATTGGATAGGAGCTAGTACATGTAGGCCTAAAGGACAAGAAACCTCCTTAGGGACATTTTACAAATGATATGCCATTTGTCTATACAGGGAGTTTAAAAACATGCAACTAAGTGCTCTATGTACTTTAGTTATGTCACTCTGTGCCATAGACTTCCCCCTTAAAACTGATTCCACAAATAGGGAAGCCGCACAAGCAGATGAGGATATGGCCCATAAAGACGACAATATCACAAGTGGACCTAGTAATACTGGGCCTGGTAAGATTGTCACTGCATGGCTTTACCACCCCCATTTTCCAGACATTCCAATTGTGAGGCTCAAAATGAGTAATAACTTGCAGGATCTGATTTTATCGAGCCATTTACTGCATTTATTTCCTGGGTTCCAGACCCTGCCCACTCACAAATTCGATCAGCTAATAATAGGTGTATTTTGGACTGGAAAAGTAAGTGGTCTTACTAAGTGTAGTAATAGTGCCCAGTAATACCGGAGCCAGTAGCATTTCTAATCATGTGAAATGGTATTACCACGGACAATCATGTAGTAAGATTACTCTGGATTAATGGTAATGAGACAGAGTGACTGGAAGATTGTTGTGAAGATCGTTCATTCTTTCATTTGCAGCTAGTGAATTCTTCCATGCTTGTCTTGTTGTGAACTCCTGCCTGCTGACCAAGCAATCTATGTATCTGTGCATTGCAGCAGGAACAAATACGTTATTTGTTCAAAAAAAAATTCCTAAGAATGTAAGTTCTGAGCCTAAATGAGTGCATGCATGTTTGAGCTGAGTCAGTTCCTAACTGTGAATCTATGTGTCATTGCTTACTGTAAAAACTCATCAAATTATAAAGCCATCTTGATGTTTTTAGAATTAGTGACATGTTTCCTCCGCCCCCTGAACCATCACTAAAAGGAAGTCATCGGGTGGTGAACGTCTCATTCCCAGCCTCTTCCCACATTTTTAATTCAGTCTTTAAATTTAAAGATCTGTGATGCACCTATAGGAATTCAAGGGTGATTCCATGTTGCTGTAGTCTATGTCTCAACAAAACCACGTTGCCACTCAATTCCCTCCATTTTTTCCATTTAGACCAAGATTAAGAGTGCTGTGCTAAATTGCGACACCTGGGCAAACCCGTTTGCACAAGTGTTCGAATTACAATTGGCTCCCCCCGGGGCCTTCTTCATGCAGATGAAGCCCGACAACATTTACCTGGGGAAAAGGCCTGGTAAATCCCGGTACATGCGGACCAGTGTGAAGAGATCACCAAAATCTGCAGTTTATTCCTCATTGGAATTTCGACACTCATGATAAATTCAGAAATCATGAGGGTCTTTCCCAAGTGTATATGTTAAGATTTGCTTTCATCCATTTTAGTTGGGAAGCATGCTCACATTTTCCCAGCATGCCTTGCCCTCTTGACACTTGAGATTCAGAGCCGTTGTTCCATCCATCACACCTTGCAGTATATTATGAGCTCGAAGACTTGTCTGTCGTAATGTTGTTGCATCCACTGCTGTTTTCGAAGTCTGGCTTCAGTTTATTCAAGGACTGTTAGGGCATGTGCATATTCTCCATTTTAAATGGACTACCATGTGTACTGCGTTTTATGAGGATCATTTCATACAGTATGATGACGTTGGTCCAGAAGGGCAGGATCCATGCTAGATTTTCAAGATATCAACATAAGCTACATTTACATGCAATGTATATAAATGAGAAACGTTGATATAGTGCATTTCCCGAAAGTCTGACATGGATCTGGTACTGATGGACCAGCGTTACACACCACATGGTTAGTGTGTTGCTCCCAATTCTCTGGCAGGATAGGCAGTGGTGAGTAGTTTGAAGTAGTGCATTGAAATCCAAAGGTGATGGTGAGAGGAATTCTTTCTAAAGTTTCAGCAACTGGCAATCGCTTGGACTGCGTTTCAGTCCATCATTTCTCCCATCATTCCACTGCAGACTTGGACCAGTCATGCAAATTTGACTTTAGCCTGCTCCACTTGAACTAGCTCAGCCTGAACTGCTAGACCAGTCCACTCTAGACTGAAGCTGAAGCTACCCAGATCCCTTTTGGCCTCACAGAGACTCCTTGGTGAAGGCACCTTGAGTCCTGTAGCAGAGCGAGCATGGGACTCATGAATCCATACCTGTCATGCTTGTAGTGTCACACAAGAAACACAAAGGCGTTGTGAGGACTGCTTCCACAATTTTCAGCCATTGCCAATTGCTCACAATTATATTTGCCCACTGTGTCAAACAAATTTTGCATTTAAAATCTCTTCAATTTGCCAGTGTGTTATCATATTTAGAGTATCTTGAATTTAGTTAGGCTGGACAAGAAATGAGCCACATATTTGATTAAATTATATGAGGTAAATGCCATAAATACTTATGCTGGCAATACAGGCAGTGCTGATAACATTTGGAATTCACAGTGCTTGTAGCTTTAACAAAGATGAGACAGATAAAAAGCACATGGCCACTTACATCCCCTCCCCCACCACCCCACGCCGGGTTGGTGTTGTGAGTTTGTCCATTCACCAGGGGCATCCTGAACCCCCCAGCTTTAGCAGCTTCAATGTGATGAGGGTGTCAGTGGGCATTTCTTTGTGTCATGAAACATTTAACTTCTCGTTTATGGGACTTGACTTTGATGTTGGTCTCTGAAAATAAGCTCCTAAATCCCACTGCTAAAGGATGGCATGAAAGAGCTGTGGTGCTAGGAACAAATATAACAAAAGAGCATGGATGGATGGATTAATGGATGAAGGGGGTGGCGAAAAGGAAAGATATTTGAAAGATAAATTGAGAAAAAGAAGGAAGGAACAGGAGAAAAAGATGAAAAGAAGAGCAGAAAAAGTATGAAGTAAAGCAAAAGATTAAGTAAACAAAGAAGGAAATAAGGTAGGAAAAAAGCAGAGAAGGAAGATAAGTCAAAAACAGTGTGAAAGAAGTGAAAAAAGATCTGAAAGGAAAACGGAAAGAGGGAAAGACAGAATACCCACCCCCATATGCCAGAGGTGAATAAGTCTTGGCATGCACAAGGGCTCTTTCACTACTGCATAAACAGCCTATAGCATTTTTAAGCATTTTAAGCAATTCCTTTGGAATTTGTGCTGTAAAATGCACACTGTGGCTCATTTAATCAAAACTTTCTTTGGAAGGAGTGACCCCTTCAATTTCTCTGATGATGGTTGTTGGAAAACGAGGCAGTATTTGTGAGGCCTGCACAAATAACATGACTACATTTGTCCTTCACTGGGAACCAAACACCCAATTGTAGCGCCTGACTCTCAGAGGGTAGCGTTGCAGAGCAGTCTGAGGCTTACTCAAGGGAGGTGGTGTGGGCTAGTAATCGCCATTTGCAGGTGCTCAGAAATAACACTCAATAATTGATTGTCCAGTCTGTACTTTGCTGTATAAAAGTAAGAGTACATTTATTAAACACACACACTACTCTATACTATGCACCAATTTACAAATATACATAAGCTGTTGGAATTACTTTGTGACATTGCATAGCATCCCCACCCCTCCCGCAGGGGGGTGGGGTCTAGTACCACCACTCTCATGCCTGCACGTCATCTTGCCCCCTAATGCAGTGGGTTGACACAACTTGGAGCGAGGGCCTAGCCAACTGGCACCATCCCAGGGGCACCTCCACCCCATCATCTCAACTAGCATTAAAAATAGGTTCACCTGCCCCAGTGACACATAACCCGGACTTAGCATCTCATATTGACCATACAGTATGCACCCTTACATCTTCAGGGCTAACAGTCTGGGTTGTTCTTCACTTAAGCGCAGCAGCAAGAATACATGTTTAAGCAGCACTTTAGAATGACAGTACTCATCACCTTAGTTGATCATTATAATGCATTGCAATTAAAGCCCCTAAGAGGCATCACAGATGAAATCACAGGATTAAGTACATACAGCCAGACACCCTAGCAGGAATGTCTGGCAACATAACCCCACTTTGCTTATGACATTACCTTACACAGGTACCTCACCTTACACATGTGACCTTCAGTCCCTCTAAAAGAAATAACATTAGTAAATGCACTAGGGGTGCAATTACACCTCTTCACCTCCAGGGGATGCCCTTTTTCAGACATCCCCAACTCAGCCCTTCATCCCTTGGCACACTTCTCAATCCTCCTCCAGCTGTAGAACAAAAGTTCCAGCCCAAGAGGAGTTAAAATGCTGGCTGAGCCCTTGAGGGGTTATTCTTTTCCAGTCCCCATGAGACTTAGGGAGGGACTTTTCTTCATGCTGGGGGGAGACTGCGTAGCTCCTGCAGCTCCCCCTGCACCTTTGCACACGTGTGGTGGTGACCCCATCCTCCTGGGGCCACCACAAGTAGAGGAAACGCTAGTTGCCCTTGCAGGCCGGTCCTGGCCTGCAAGGCATCATGGGAACTGTTGCATATCAGAGCAGCGGCTCCCCCGCTGCTCCGGGGAGAGCCGAGCCGCCCTTCTTGCTGGCGCTTCGCGCCTCGTTCCTTCCTCTGTGGGGGGCCCGGTCCCACCCAGACCCCCAAGTGACTCCTTCCTTGCGGCTCGGGGAGCCCACCCCCGGCCGCTCATGCCGACCTCGTTGGAGGGCCGGTCCCACCCAGACCCCGTGCCGCCGGTAAGTGGTTCTCGCGGCTCGGGGAGCCCACCCCCGGCCGCTCCTCTCCTACTTGCGGGGTCCCGGTCCCACCCGGGCACCCCATGCTGGCTGGTTGATTGAGGGCAGCCCGGAGAGCCCACCCCCGGCTGCCCCTGCCGGCTCCCTCGCGGCCCGCACCCTCGGGTGCGGCCGTGGGAGCCGGCGTGTGCATTCTGGTCTGCCCGCTCCGGCGGGCAGACGCGGAAGCTGCTCCCTCGCCAGCGGGTCCTCAGGGGAGTGCGACGGCACTCCCCCACCTCTTCCTCACTTCGGGGCCTGGAGATGGGGTCCCGGGCCCCCTCCTCCTCTTCACGGGGAGCGCACCGGCGCTCCCCGTCTTTGGCTGTTTTGGCGGGGGCCGTGGGGGAGTGCAATGGCACTCCCCCCTCCTTCCTCTTCTTCGGGGTCCAGGGATGGGTTCCCGGGCCCCTTTGGCACATTTTTCACGGGGAGCGTGACGGTGCTCCCCGACTTTCACCTTCGTGGGGGGGCGCGACGGCGCTACCCCCGCCTCCTCCTCGCACAGGGCCCGGAGTTGGGATCCTCTCCCCTCCCCCTTTTTCACGGGGAGCGCGACGGCGCTCCCCGGCTTTGTTTTTGGCGGGGGCCAGGGTGGGCTCCTGGCACCCCACGGGGGTACCTTCACAGGGTGCGCGACGGCGCACCCCGACTTTACTTCTCTTGGGGGCAGCCCCCGGGACCTGACCCACCCCAGGGACACATCATGGACCGGCGGCGGAGCCCCACGCGCTTCGTCGTCGGTCCTTCCAGAGGTCAAAGTTCGCCTACCTTCTGGGGGGAGTATCTTGGCCCTCAGGCGGCCGATTTTGGTGATCTTGGCCTCTTCTTGCTCCTGGTGGCGCACCCCAGCAACTGGGAGCACTCTCCTTCACCCTCTGGGCCTCTCAGAGGGGGGATTCAGCAGGGAGCTGTCTTCACTGGCTCCCTGCGCCAGCCTTTCGCCTGGCTCTCCTCCTGGGCCTCTCTTCTCCCTGCGCAGAGGCCCCTGCTTCTGCGCACTGGTCCTGGTCTCTTCTCCTGGTGCTGTACAGGATCCTGGGACAATCAGGGGGTTCCTCCTCCCAACTGCCCATTGCGCCAGGCTCCAGCACCTTCTGCCTCAGCAGACTTCACCCCAGAGAGAGCTCCTCTTCCTGTGCAAACACTTTTAAGAAGTTGGGGAGGGGGCTGGCAGGAAGTCTCTGTTTCCCCTATCACACAGCGACACATCACTTCTCTGCCCCTGCTCCCTCCTTCCTGCCCAGGCCTCTGGGTTTGTTCAAAATTGCGTCATCCAGGGTCTCTTGCCACATGGTCTCTGAGAGCCCCTTCCCCCCAGGGCTGCCTTTGCCCTGGTGCAGCTTGGTGCCTGGCATTCAGTGACAGCTGCTGATGGATTAGCCTGTAGCTCCACCCCTCTTCTCTCCTTGGAGGGAAGGTCTTCGCTCTGGGAAGAAAGGTCATTAATCCAGGCTGCTGGGGTCAGCCCCCAGCCAGGCCCTGGTTATGAGCTCACTCAGAGAAATATAACATTTCTGGATGACCCAAAAGCAGTACAAATATGACTCTGGACTCTGCAGAATACTTCTTCTCACACCTGTTACAGTGGACTTTAGTGCGTGTCGGGAATTTGTAGGCCTTAGGGAAGTGACACTAGCCCATGGGCTCCACTTCCCCATAGGGGAATAATGAAGTGAAAAACACAGTAAAACACACTGACTTTCCCTGGCATGTTTCTTCCCAGTGTATAAAGCCTATTCCATGTCACCACCCAATTCTGCATAAGTCCTGCCACACCAATCTATCTGCACCTGCTCCTTGGCTGCGCACGCCAGGAATCTCCCCAGCGCAGCCCCTACACGTGTGCCCACGCATGTACACATGTGTCTGCACGTAACCAGCCCCGTGCCCCTTACTCCAGCTGCTGCGCAGCGGCCTAGTCAAGCTAGGGGGACACCAGTAAAATCCACATGCAGTCTCTTTCACCATGAGTTCACTGGGGGTGAGTCCCAACTTATGAGGCTCTCCCCCAGTAAAAGCTCAACAAATAGGTGCTCAAAAAGCGAAAAATCTGGGCGGCCCAGAGTGTCAGAACCACCTTCTAACAATGGTCAACCACATTAGGCAGCCCCTGAATTTATTTTCTGAGTGCCCATACAGAACGTCTTGGAAAGCTTCTGGAGTTTTGGTCAAATTCTTTGAGGATTGAGGTGTAAAATGCATAATTTAGTTACATTGGTGTCAGAGTCCCCTCAAAGGGTGCAATCCCCTACCCTCAACCGAGTTCCGGGCTCGCTCGTTTCTTTGACTCGCTCACTGCCATTTGGAAACAGTTCAACGTGGGGGTGTTCCATTTTTTGTCTCCTTATACTGATAGACAAGAGCATATGGAAAAAACTGGGGAGAAAATAAAAAGAATTTAGCAATGGGAAGGGAGAACGGCCGCCGACGAATTGAAAGAGAAGATTAATAAGGCTTCATTTCACCTATAGCTTTGAATTTTCCTCTTATCATTTAATTGCGTTGTTAGCCTTTTGTTTCCTCTGTAGTTATGGAGGTGCGTGTAATTAATGATGCTGTCACTTTATGAAAAGTCGCGCGCGGGCACACTGCGTCACTGCACACAATCGCAGCCTTGATGCGCCAGGCCCAATGAACATTTTACGGGTCACTGGCGAAAATAAAGGAAAGTTCGGATTCCAAAGGTATCGTCTGTGATTGGCTATTCTTAGACAGAACCAGCAGACTGAGAATTAATGGGTATTTTTTGTGCGCCGTATTGAATGGCAGCTATTCTGAGTGATGAATAAAATATGTTGTACTGACAGGGGTAATTACTCTGATCTCACATGCATCTGGGAGGCAAACCGTACCTGACAGTTACGATTAAGCAGTATGTCTCGGTAGCGACAATATTGCCACACCTGGAGGGCTCTTGCCCTGTTTGGTGGCAGATCAGTGGCTTTGGTGACCTTACCCAGTCCCTCCCCAGCCCCCACTGCAGTGCTCACATCCATGACTGACAGCAGCAGAGACGTCACGTTCTTGTCACCCTTTGTTGTTGGAGTGAATAGCTTTACCCTATCAAGCATACATCATATGTTAGTAGGTTCCAAGAATGGGGAATAGTTAAATCGTTTCAAAGGTTGAACTACAGAAAAAAAATATGTCCAACAGCAAAATACTCAGATGGTTCAAAGGGTCTCTTAAAAATAATGATTTGTCCACCACCAAGCTGTTTAGGTGAGACCTCTGGGTTCTATTTCCGGTTGTGGCACTTGATGGAACTCATGATATCTCAAGCAAAATTCATCTGCCTGTGCCCCAGTTCTACAGCTGACAACATTAAGAGCAGTTATGGACATGTCATATTGCAGTATCACGTGCTATATTAACACAACTAGACAACTAAATGGGAATGCAGCAGTGTAGGGCATCACTTTTAACTAGCCATGCTGTGAAGTCAAAGCTGATGCCTGGAAATGGTTAAAATAAATTAAACGAGGTACATTTTAGCAAAGGGATCACTGTGATACGTATTATATTAAAAAAAAAAAAAGTTATAATTGCGCTAGTGAAAGTTTCTTTCCAATGGAAATTTTTTTTTAAAGGCAGAGATTGTGTTGAAGTTATGTAATAAGTTGACTACTTTTAAATCTGAACATTTATGGTACTTCAGACAAGGTCGGACTGGGCAGGAAAAACACAAGAGCGCCAAAAGAATAGTGCTCCATATTTATGTACTTGGTTGTAAAAGGAAACGTGGTCCACATTTGTAAATGAGCAACTCCAGGATGTCTGCGTGGTCTCTATGGGGTGGGAAGTGTTGCGGGCAATGCTTATAGTAATAATGGAGACACTCAGGAGTAAAATTCACTATGCCCCTTATGAAAAGGATAAAAACATTTCACCATCCCTGCACTTCTACCACAAAGGGCGGCTGGTCCGTCCATGCTGCATGCAGTGAGATAACAGCATCCACATCCTGCTCAGTGTTGCTTGCTACTGCCCCCAAGTCTTTAAATATTTTTAGACCAGTCCACACACAGCCACGAAAGCAGCCCACCACACCTCAAAACCAGCCCACACACTGACCTCTCAGATTGATCCCTCTGACAGAACCACATTGCCTTATATGACAGTCTGACCCTGTCTTCTGACACAACTCTTTCAGGTGCTAGAGTTTTTTTCAAAGAAGCAATGCTGATGTCTACCGTGGACTTATTAGGGGCCCGTTCTTGCCCTTTGTTCCTGTTCCTCACCTAGTTAGATAGGTCAATGGATTCCATTTGCCCAGGCTTCCAGTGAGACCTTTATAAACCTGACCACCAACAAACTGAAAAGTCTCTAGGCATTTAATAATTAAATTGCACTATATCCCCATTGCAACAGTAGTGACCCCGGAAGGTTGATCGCCTGAGTGGGCTCGGCCAGAATTGTAATCTGTGACTGCATGCTAGATACAGTGAGTGGTGTCTGCTCCAAGAATGGGTTCGGCTACCAGTGTCCAAAAATGCAGGTCGTCTCTTGTCTGGTTTATGCTGCCCCCACTCCCATTTGCATGGCTTTACCTGTAATATCCCACTTCAGCTGACACCTACTTGCTCTCTTTACCTCTAACAGCTGGTTGAGCAGATGCCTATGTGCACATCAATCTTCTAAAATTCTGAATTTTGAGATGAGCGACATTTGACTCCGGGTCCCAATGAGTTTGCTGGTTTTTGTCCCCCCCCTGAGGTTAAAAACATTGATACTGTCGTATGTGCTCAATGTTTTAGAAATGCGTCGCCGATGGCAAATCATGATGGTTAACGCAGGGACAGACTTCCAACTGTATGTGGTCCAAATGTTGCTATCATTTTCTGCCTATTCTGAATAGATGAAGAGCTGCGTTTCCTCTTTTGTTGGCTCTTCAGCGCCGCTCAGAGAGCGTCGTTTTCAGCGCAGGGGTGCCAAGGGTTCTCGTAGGCGGTCTTCATAAACATGGATGATCATTTCCTCTCACACACTCAAAATTTACTCTCATATTTACCCTTTTGTTGAAGGTAAACATATGGTTACAAGTAGGTGAATAGCTCTATGATAAATTTTTTTTTAAAGAAAAACATTTAGCTCAGGGACCTTTACATTTTGTGAATGCGCTGGTCAATACCTGTCACAATTATTGGGTAGAATTGGGTAGTGTAGCCTGAAAATGGAATTTAGTTTGTCAAAAACACAAATGAGAGCTAAAATCTGGGGCTTCTTTTTCTTCCCACCTCTTCATGTTAGGTTTTCTGGTAAAAACACACGCACATGCACACACCACACATCACACACACGCATGCACACACACCACACACACACACACACATACTCACTAACATACCTATTATTATGAGGACCGGCCATTGACAGTAATGAAGTGTGCAATTACTATTCTAACTTCACTCGCGCTTTGATAGTAGAGAAGGTTATAAAGCGGACCGAAGCAAATCTAACTGCGCTTTTAGTTTTTTAATATATTCTTTCGAAAGTACCTGAGCACATTACTGCGACCGGTCCTCACACTGCACTGGTCCTCACAATGCACCGGTCCTCACAAAGATAGTGTTTATCAGGTTCTGACAAAGCTAACCCATGCTGTGAGGATCGAGTTGGTCCACACAGTGTGGGTTATACAGACACACACCACCACCACCGCCACCATTTTTGAATCACAGAGTGATGATGTTTGTTGAGCTCAGTCAGTGTTTATTAACTAACTGCTCAGGTCCCTATCGTGCAGTTTACACCTTTCCCATGCACACGTGTGTGCAGTCACGCAAAAACTTTCAATTTCATTCTCAGAGGTCATCAGTAAGCATCACTGAAGAGACTTACAGTGCTTCCTAAATGCATTTCAGTTTCGTTTGGGCTCTAGAAATGGTTTATTATTATATTGATTATAATTTTGATGATGAATATCATTCTCACAAGAAATCTCACTGTTGAAGTTATGGTGGATGTAATTTTCTTACACTGTCACCCTCAAAAATGACTTGCCTCCATCTCTAAACCAACCACATTAAGGATAAGAAACTTTAAAGATATTACAACTTCTTGGTTTGTTTATTAAATAGTGCCAGAGAGAGCAATAAATGATCAACCACATCAACAGCACAGCTAAACAATCGAGAGAAATACTTAAAATCTCCCACAAATTTACTGAACCAGAACGGAGAATAAATACCATGGGCCCGATTCACAGAACTAACTTAAGGCAAAATCCTAAACTTACTACCATTTTGGTATTCACAGAAGACACTTACTCATTTGGTATTCACAGAAGGCACTTACTTACTCATTTTGAGTAACTTACTCATTTTGAGTAACTTACTCATTTTGGTATTCACAGAAGGCACTTACTCATTGAGTAAGTGCCTTCTGTGAATACTAAAATGAGTAACTTACTCATTTCGAGTAACTTACTCATTTTGTGTAACTTACTCATTTTGGTATTCACAGAAGGCACTTACTCATCAATGAGTAAGTGCCTTCTGTGAATACCAAAATGAGTAAGTTACACAAAATGAGTAAGTTACTCAAAATGAGTAAGTAAGTGCCTTCTGTGCATACCAAAATGAGTAAGTGCCTTCTGTGAATACCAAAATGGTAGTAAGTTTAGGATTTTGTCTTAAGTTAGTTCTGTGAATCGGGCCCCCTAATGTTATTGCACACTGCCACCACAGACATTATGTAAAGCAAAAATAGAAAATATCTGAGAGGTTGTAGCAAACAACCCTGATCACCCACAGTGAATGACTCACCTTCTATAGGAGACACCTGCAAAACTACCAACCTTATGGCACACGGGAAGCCCACTTTTCACTGCCTATTGGTCACACAGAACTTTTGCGCAATATTGCATGCCAAATTATGTGACTAGGAGACCATCAGAAAAATAATGCGTGGATAAAAGAAAAAATACACTACTGGGCATTGACTCTGATGTTTTGACAGCTGGTGACAACTTACGTAAGTTGCATTGATGCGGTCTGACAGTTTTGAAAAATCCATGAGCACCCTCTGCTACCTACTGATTTCCTCGTGCTAGACATAGTGATTGCCTTTAATTTCCTTGCCATTTAAGTCACCTGCTCTTCTTGCTGTTGTGTTCAATAAACAATGCTCCACTGATTCCTTTGTGTTGCAGAAACGGTGTGATTGGAAGAAAACGAGTGCCCGCTGCTATTATGCTGCTTCCTTTACAAAATCTATAGCTCTGTGTATTGTTTGCCTGTCCACTTGCTGTTCACTGTGATATGTGTGTCTGACTCTGTTGGCTTGCAGTGCGGAAGGCTTGATTTGCTTAGCAACTCCAACGTACCAATTAGCTATTACTCTGTGGTGTGTGCTCACCCTCCAACGGTGTCTGTACAGGTGCTCCGTACACGCTAATGGCGTGATTTCCCAATCTTTGTGGCCATCCATGGCAGTCAGGCAGGTTGATGAATCGCAGGACCGGCTCAGCCCACATTGCGCTAACCGTGAGAATTGGCCCTCTCTGGCACATGTAGAACCTAAGTGCTGAGTGAGCGCAGGTGATCAGAGCAGAGATCAATGCGCCAAGACCTGGCTTAGCGAGTGTGGCAGGCTATTTAACAGAATGCACATAATACTGACTTAATAGCCTTTTCCAGCGGTTGCTTGGCCAGCCATCGACGCACAAGCCGACAACGAGGGTGGCAACTGGTGTTAATCCTGTCGGTCAAGAGCATAATCATGAAGTTGAGTACATCTATAAATCCCCGCTGACACGCCGCATTGGCAGCTCATTGAGACTCTACTGCCAATGATTTTGGTCAAGCAGTGTCAACTTTTCGGTAATTAGCTTGGCTCCGTCAATGCATATCGATCTGCAGATGGCACGGGTTTGCATAACAACAGCAGCATTGGCAGCTTACCATGAGCTCCACACATTTCTAATTAGCATACATTTCAGAGCACAGGCGCATATATGTGGAATGAGAATGCAGAGTACAACTTCTAGAGAAATGCAAGTGAAAAACTGCAGAAAATGAAAAAAGAAAAACACTAGCCCTATGCTTGTTTGCATTATCATTAACTCGCCCAAGCCAGGAGGACCACTATTGGAATGCTTTATTTACTTCATTGATTCATTTATTTATTGTACATTTTTTGTAAGGTACAAGCAGGCTAGTGTCCGAGTGCTCAGTGAGGCAAAAACGGAGGAAGTTGGAGGAGTAAGACTCCAGATGAATACATTAGTCAGTAGGTCAAATAAGACCAATAATCCGGACTTACTTCCTTGTAGACAATCAATGATCTGTGCATTATTTGTTTAATTTGAAGTTCAGCACTTCTTCATCTGTGAAAGTCCAAAACCTTAATCACCACTTAGATGTAAGAACTAATAGATGGATCGATTTATGTGGTACCACACTGCTGGTGAGTGCACAGTTGAACTTTTTCTGGCTGTTCCATTTCAGAGTAGAAATGAAAGACATGAGAGAAAAGAAAACATTTTCTAGTAGGATTTACTTAAGTAAGAAATTTAGGAAGCAGCTAAAATGTTTGCTTGGACACACGCTCCCTCTATTGCCATTTACATACAATTTGAATAGTAGGAGCAGAAGGATAAAGTAGGCACTTTAAGGAAATACACATTGATAACCACAATTGTAAGTAATGCCCAGTTACTCACCGGTAATCTTCATTACTCCGAGTCCTGGTCTTCCCATTTCTGGGGAGCAGACAAGCTGCTCACTGTTAAGGAATGGGACAGGAAGTTAAGATTGAAGATGGTGTCATGTCTTCCAGGAAAGGACATTGTTATATAAGTAGGTCAGCGGTCTAGCTGATCCAGACAGAAGTGAGATGCAAGGAACTTCCTGGGTGGAGACAGGAAGTGCTAGTTTTCCCTCTCATTACATTGAGGGAAGCAGAGAGAATAGGACGTGTGGAGAGTAGCTCCACATCAGTAGGCCATGTATAAAAGCTGATAAATTAATAAAGATGAGTTAATAGCCTGATGCCAGGTGCTGTCTTTTATGCAGAGTGTTGTGCTTGCCAGTGTTGTGAAGAGAAACCAATCCAGAACAGGGCAACTGGCGACGAGGCTGGGATCGAAGATCACGCCTGCAGATAACGGAGGCAAGTAGTATAAGGAAGTACCAGTGCTGAGGAAGCACAAACTACCTGCAGTTACCATGCAGCATTAAAGAAAAGCAGGAATTCTCTGAGCTACAAGCCATGCACGCTACAGCCGAGTGGCGGCCATTTTGAAGTCAGGCAAGTTGAGAGACAATCCATTGAAGTGTATGGGGTGGCCATCTTGAAGTCAGGCACCCTGAGACAAATCCACTAAAATCAATGAGGTGGCCATATTGGAATCAGGCAATCCAAGCCTAACTCACTGAAGCCTACTGAGACAGCCATTCTAAGGGCAGACATCAAGCCAGGTTGGCTTTTGAAAGGAATACACATAGCTGGGGGCATCAAAGCTGGAACAGCTCTACAAGGAAAATGTGAAGCTGCCGGAAAGAATACAGTGGTCACCTTTGAGTGAGCTTTCCCAAAATCAAAGAAAAACAACTATACGCAAGATCTCTACCGAAGAGGGCCAACAAATAATACATAAAGTATAGTGAGCAGTCCTGTGGCATTATCATACTAGCACATTCCACCATCATGTTGGTGGGAAAAGAAACACAAAAATCTAACCCCTGCATTGAAGTGCCACCCCCAGTGACACAGACCAGCACCCAGAGTTTGGGTCCCAAATGGAACCGTTGGCTGGAGTCACTGGATGAATTTCTTGCAACAACCGGTGAGCGAAGAGACGAAAAACATCTGCTACTACTACTTCAGCTGGTGGGGCATGAAGGCCGACGCCTAATCAGAACATTTTCAACAAAGGACACAGAGACATATGAAAAACTCAAAGTGACACTACGTGCCCATTTCAACACAAAGAAAGACGTGGATCAAGAACGCCTCATCTTCAACGCAGCACGGCAGGAACCAGGTGAATCATTAACAAATTTCATTACAAGGTTACAAAGTCTGGTACAATACTGCAATTTCAATACATTCACAAATGAGGAAGCAATTCGACTCAGGGTAATTGAGGGCTGTTCAATACCAGACACGAAGCGCAAGATCCTTCAAAAGCAGCTCTCGCTAAAGGAAATCATCAGGAGGGCCGAAGCTGGAGAGCGGGCCAAAGCAAGAGAATTGCACCTCAATGCAAGAAAGGAAGACAAGAGAAATGAGATGTTTCTCATGTCAGTGAGTAAAGCCCAAGAAACCAAAAGAGCCAGAAAGAGTGAGGGCAAAGGCAGACCAGAGACAAGATATCACGATAGACAAAGTGACATGAAATACTCAGATTCAACAGTACAAAAGGCAGTGGAGGATGGCAAACAAAAGACCGGGACAATCCGGGATTGTGACAGCCAAACTGAAATAACTTCAAGGAGTCATTCATAAACTTTCCAGATTATTTTGAAGAAGCATCAAGCAGTGGGACAGATCACACAAATGGAACAGACAACACCATGCCCAACAAGCGTGAAGAAAAAACAAACTACAGAAGATTGGGCAATTCACTCAGACACCGGAAACTGGTATGCAAACGCACTAAAGACACCCAAGACAATAAGGAGAAAACTGAGAATAGACAATTAACATCACATGAGAGGAGCAGAGACAAAATGCACTGGGGCCAAACAATAGAAATAAACAATTGGCTATCAAATTATCCCTCCGTTGCAAGAGCACATAAGACACTTCGAGAAAGAAATGTCCCAAAGATAGCATCGACTCAAGGAGCAGTTCATCACAGTCCATCAGCTCAAGAGATTCACCAGTCAGAACACACCCAAAAGAACTTCCTCAAAGGAAATCAGCAGAAGATTCATCTGATTCAGAAAGCATGTCTGCACAATCACTCAGGTCAACAGAATCAAGATCAAGAAAACGCCCATGCCGTCAATCACCCAAATGCACAATGGAATCAGAGAACGTTCTCCCCGTTCAGAGCAAAACATCACATGTCGATGACTCAGAACAATCACTTACCCTGCAACGCAACATGTCATGTCAGTTATATTCACATCAAGACATGAATAATATACCTTCACCTCTGATGGGGACAGCTCGGCTGACTCAAAGAGCTTGCAGAATGAGAACGAATGTATGGGACATTACCCAAAAATGTTGGGAAAAGGCTGTCTCATCACTCTGTAAGAAAGGCAAAAATGTGTTGACAGATGCATGTCATTCTCAAGGAAAGGGGGTGAGAAAGGAACATGCATATGCCCGGATGGTCAAAGACTTCAACATTCCCAAACGCAACTGGGAGTGGGTGAGGCAAACAGAACAAGTAAATGGGTCCCAGAGCCGACCCTTGTTCTCGTGAAGCATCGAAACAACAAACACCTTTCTCAACAGAAACCCCACTCAACATCCACAGAGCTAACAAACCAATCAAGGAGCCCAAAGGATGCTCACCTCACCAACGAACACTCCCCGCAACAGACATCACCCGCAACATCTGCAGAACCACTCTCAACATTTACAGAGCAAAGAAACCAACTACAGAGCCCAAAGGATGCACTGAAGAGATTGACTGAATTTCTTTGTAATTGGGGGGGGAGATGTCATGTCTTCTAAGAAAGGACATTGTTTTATAAGTAGGTCAGCAGAGCTAACAAACCAATCAAGGAGCCGAAAGGATGCTCACCTCATTAACGAACACTCCCCGCAACAGAAATCACCCTCAACATCCGCAGAACCACTCTCAACATTTGCGGAGCAAAGAAACCAACTACAGAGCCCAAAGGATGCACTGAAGAGATTGACTGAATTTCTTTGTAAGTGGGGGGGAGATGTCATGTCCTCCAGGAAAGGACATTGTTATATAAGTAGGTCAGCGGTCTAGCTGATCCAGACAGAAGTGAGATGCCAGGAACTTCCTGGGTGGAGACAGGAAGTACTAGTTTTCCCTCTCATTACATTGAGGGAAGCAGAGAGAATAGGACGTGTGGAGAGTAGCTCCACATCAGTAGGCCATGTATAAAAGCTGATAAATTAATAAAGATGAGTTAATAGCCTGATGCCAGGTGCTGTCTTTTATGCAGAGTGTTGTGCTTGCCAGTGTTGTGAAGAGAAACCAATCCAGAACAGGACAGATGGTAGGAAAGGAGCAAATCTAATTCAGTACACTCCTGAAGTCTTTACCTAAATATAATGGAGTTTAATTTTCCCTGACGCAAATGAACGTGCTCAGAAAACTTGTGAGTTTTCTGACATACATAGGAATAGCAGACTTCTTTCTTCGGCAAGGTTTAGGTTAACAGTTATCGTCCTGCTGACAGCCAGTTATGACTCTTATTTAATATATAATGATAAAAAAAGGTTAACACTTGAGTCATCATTCTAATGTTCTTTCATTAGTGTGAATGATAGATTAACATATATTTAATCAATGGCAGGAGTATATGCCAGAGAAAAAGGCTGAAGAGAAAAAAGGTGAGAAAAGACCCCAGTAGACCGAAGAAAAAGGGGCATGACCTGACATATGTTTTTAAAATGTCGAACTGAAAATAACGTTTTTCAAACCATATTCATGTATGTGTCTATCAGATACTAAGATGCTTGCATAGTTCAGTGAGAGTGTTACGCACTTAAACTGAACGTTTCCTCAATGTTGTTTCTAAAAAACAATCATCATTCAGCACTGTAGAACTTAGAATGTATAAGCACAAATCCTGGTCAAATTAAGGACTGTAAAAAATCTACACATACTTTGGTCCATGAATAGCAATAAATGGCCTTCTTCAGGATTCCTAAAAGGCAACACCGGAAATTTAACAAATTTGATATACTTCAAGGTGTCTTTTTAAAAAAAAACAAAAAAATCTTTATTTGATAGTTAATTAAAACCATTCAAATCTTTGAAACCCATTGAGATCATACATCTAAAACAGACCATTCATATACACCAAGCATATTCTGGTATTTAAAACCCTATAAAGGAGGTTTGAGCAATATTAACCAAAGTACAGCTCCATTTATACTTTTAGCATAAGTCAGGGATGTGCTGCATTTCAGCAAACACGGAGTTCTCTCGTGAGACACTTCTTGCAGCCACTGTGTCCATGAATTTCACAAAACGCGCCGTAAGCCTGCAATTGCTGCCCTGAAAACAATGGTCAATAGCATCCTGACATAAGCGAATGTTCAGTTCTTGAAATAATGGCATAAGTCAAAATTGCCTTTCCCACAGAAACCAGGGGCAGGAACATAATGCGTAGGCCAATGACTCCTTCTGGTAAGAGCAGAAATGTCAGGAATCTCCTGCCTGTGTAAGTTTCCATCTTTGGGCTATTTCTCCCACATTGAATAGGCCCATTGTCAGCCTTAAAAAACCCAATTTATAGGAGTTTGACAAAGGGAGTCGCAGATAAGGTTGCGGTTCCTAGTCATCCTAGGTCACTACTACAAACCGGCTGTGAGACTTAGATTTTAGTGTAAAGATGCCATTTTTTACTGACTGGCTTTTGATGATCTTACGTAAAAGGCTTTTGCATGAGTCATATGAGATGTTCAAAGGCCAAAGGGCGCCATTTGAAGGTCGGTCAGAGTCGCCCTAATGGGCTCTTGTCTGGGTGATGAAGATAGTTTGATACTTCAGGGTGTACTTTGTCTTTACAGCCAACAGTAACATCCATGAATTAAAAAAAAAAAAACTTCTAAATTGTAACTCCTATACCTTCTACTCTACCGCCTCAGACCCACTTTTCATTATGAATACCTCTAGAGACAGCCAAACAAAAATTCCATAATAGCTAACAAAATACTGAGAAGTAAATGTTGAAATAGTTTTTAAATGGATTTAAAAAGGACTCTTGCAAATACTTTTGTCCTCACGTAATATGTTGCTTGTCAGACCTTTCAGGTATAACCAATGTACTTTTAATCATGTCTCAAAATGTGGGAGAGGCAGTTACACTGCTTTTCTCTTTTTTTGGGGCCATTATCCTTATTGTTGGATTTTTCAAATGACAATTGTCCCACAATCTGTGGGACTGATTGCCTGTGCTATTCTCTAAGTATAGTGAATAATCACAGTCCATTAGCAGAGCTGATTCAATCTATTTTTTCTCTTATTTTTACAGTCATGCATGAGTATTTCTAAGCTTGCCTCACTGTGAACTACTCCCAGCCACCATCTCCATAATCATATCTGCCTCTGAGTGGCTGGACTGCTCCTCATTTTGTTAAATTATATGTATAATTTTTTCTGTGCAATCAGCTAATGTCCTGTAAGTGCATGTTCTAATAACAGACAGCGACATCACTCCATTTAGGAAGAATCGTTATCCGCGCAGGTAGCGATGTGGTCTCTCGCTCTTGGCGAATGCGGGTGCTACAATGCGAGGCATTAATATAAATAACAGTTAGGAAGAAAGTAGAGATTGCACTAAATGTTGTGAAAATGCTGACTTTGACACATTGGTGATAATAATGCATAAACATTGCCGTCCTTGAAAACTATCTAATGGCAACAATTTTCAAAATCAAAGCAACTACGCTTCGCCATTTACAACTGCATTTATAACCGCGGCAGTCTGTATAAGAGGTTTTCCGCAACGGCGTGCCC
This sequence comes from Calotriton arnoldi, assembly GCA_963921515.1. Classification (NCBI taxonomy): domain Eukaryota; kingdom Metazoa; phylum Chordata; class Amphibia; order Caudata; family Salamandridae; genus Calotriton; species Calotriton arnoldi. Next base: position 422,916 of record CAWUFW010003339.1, read on the forward strand.
TCTACCTTTCAGAATGGTGATCCAGCACTTTCAGGGAGAAACATTAGCTACAAACCCTGGAAATGTTTTATCTTTAGAAATTGCACTGATGATCTATATTTATTTTTTTATACTGCCAGCATCATTTATGCAGAAATGAGAAGCCATTAACCAGATATGGAATTTACTCAAGAAGATGCAGCCCAGACAATGCAAACTGATCATCTGCTCAGAGCAGAGAACTGAAGGATCAGGATAAATATTTACAACATCTTCATCACTGTGGATAAAAGCAAATATAAAAGAAAAGCCAATGCACAATTTCTGTTTCCTCCTTCCCCATTGCAGAATAGTTAAGAAGCAGATGATAAGAATACTTCTCTAATACTGGAAATTCAGCAGCAAAGGCGTAGCTGCTTGTGAACTGCGCTATTTGTGCTCGCAAAGCATAACCACTCATGGCAGAAGAGCATTTTCCATCAAAACAAATGCCTTGGATGATAATTATGCTTGATTGCTGTGAAGTGGACATTTGAATTTCATAATTTCTGTATTGGATTTTTTAAATGTTTCTGTTTGATCTCTCCTGGCCTTCATTTTGTGTCTAATTTTCAACATTATGCTGTGGTATGAAGCTAGTTTATGGAAACCGATTTATGCTCCCTCCACTTGAATAAATATGCAACTCTCCTACTCGTTTATATTCTTGTATTCCATTTGTTGTCTGCATGATGTTCAGGTATAGATATAAAATAATAGGTATAGATATTGATAATAGGTTAGATAATAGATGTAGATATTTATGCCAAATAATTGGCATGAGATTGCAGATAATTTAGCATGGTTTAAAATCCTACTTTTCGTCTACTCGATCGTTAATTATAATGGGGGGTCAATAAAATGAATGTCAAATTTCTCAGGCAGCAGTTTTGAATTTGAAATTACTTAGGCAATTGCCCAGTGGCGGCTGGTGACATTTGAAAGTGGTGAGGTGTAAACGTTGGGCAAGACTTTTATGTAGCGTGCGATGTGAACAAATTCAATGGGCAAACCTAGGGTCCTGAGTAAGTCCCTCTCCCAAGAAAGAAATGAAAAAAAGATTGGCATATGGTGCATTTTAAAGCAAATGAATGTAGCGATAAGGCAAGGCTTATAAAGCAGTGGGAACATATAGTCTTGAAATATTAAACACATTAAAAACTGCCCCATATCTTCCTGCATTAATATGTTCAACAGTTACTGTAATGTGTAAATTGTACAGCATGACAACTTTGGCCCTTTAAAATGTATGCTTGCCTAGTGTCTTGCACTGCATACAGCATTAACTTTGGAAAAATATGCTCTAACCAGACTTCGAGGAGCATCCACAGCTGATTGCTGCAACGGTGCTACCAGTCATATAGAAATATGTGCAGACAGGTCTTAAAATGGGATGAAAAAGTGGGGGCTCTCGATAAAGGAACATGTCAAATAAATTTCTGTGATTCCCATAGTGTGCCACCTAACCGGTATTTTGGTTTCTCTCTGAGAAGTAATTGTATCCAGATAAATGACACAACAACTGACATACAACTAAAGCCTGTCAGTACAATTGGCGTTGTCAATGGGTGTTAGCTGTTTAAGATAAATGAGTAAACAACAAATTGTTATAATTAACATTGGAAATGCTTCAATTCTGAAACTGTGAGTCTGTGAATTAAATAGCATTGAGGCCTGTGGAAGGAGTTTTGGCCTTCAGTTATGAGTGCTTTATGTTAGATATGTATCCTCTTTTTTTTCTTCATATGTTTTCCATCTGCACATCTTCAACCACCTCTCTTTCCTCTTCAGCATCCTTCTTTCACGAATTCACTTCCTCACATCTGTCACTTCACCACCTCCAAATATGCACTGCACTCATCAAATGTAAGCACTTTAATTTCTCTTACTTTTGCCTTGCAAATATTTGACATCTGTGTACCCCCTTCATACACATATCCACAGAATATCAGTTGCAAATGGAATACATAAACATTGTTCTGTGTGCTATGCAGAGAGGCCAACCCACTGACACACACTTGGTTTGGCTTCAGCCTTAGCACCTGCGCATCAAAGCCCCTTATAAACACCTGGCATGGATCAAGACTCAAAGAATGCAGAGAAAAAAATACAGATAAACAACAATAAACAATCCATGTTTTTAGCATCAGTGTTACCTTAGGGGCATGAAGACACAGCCAGTTTTAATGTCATACATCAGAGAACTGTCCACTGTAAGCACATATTTCTCGCTTTGCTTGACTTGGATATTTGGATCAACTTCGCAAGGGAACAAGAACCCTTCTCGTTATTTGGATCCATTTCGCAAGGGAAAAAATAGAGCAGCTCCACTCTAACAGAGCCAGCAATCTGCAGGGAGGGCCTGGGGTGTCACAGTGGAGGAGGTTAGCGTGATGAGGGGTCTCAGCACAACATACATGACACAACATTAGCTTGCAAACACTTACCATTACCGAGAACAAGGCACCAGATCAGACTTGAGGTGTTTGCATCCACTCTCACGTATGACGAAAGTGTGGGATCTATGCCTTTGACTGACGGACGTCTACAGTATGAAATAACAATGGAATGAAGTCTCAGATGACCGAAACCGTGACTTTGATTGCGTCACTGGCCAAGAGAGTGCATACAACCATAGAACACAATGGCAATGAAGGGCTTTAAAACAGAAAGCTCTGCGTCTTGCATCACAGTACCAAAAGTTGTTTTACTGCCTGGCTTCCGTCTCCTGCTTCAGAGTGAGGCGGGGCAGGCAGCCTGAAACAGACAGCCCAGCCTTAAATACTCGTTTCATTTAGAGATATGATCGCATCTCTAAATAAATTGATCTAATTCATGTTTTTATGTAAATGGGTAGGAATTTCAGAGGGGTGCAGCCTCTGAGCCCTAATGGAGAAACAGCCCCTGTGATTGTCCCAGAGCAGAGGAAGAATTACTAAGAGACAGTTTCCCTACACTGTTGTCCCCTTAGTATTGGTTGCAAGAGGGATGGAGTACATTCAAGAGAATCAAGTTTTGAAGTTTTAGGAAGTACACTTTAGCATTCAAGACAGGAGGTAAGTTAACCATAGCATCCACAATGCTGGCCTTTGTTTTGTCACCAACAGAAAAGGTAGATAGTGTTAATGCTCAGATACATACTAGGAGACATGAAATTACCAGGGTGAGACTCAGGGCCAGCTTTTTGGGTAAGAAGTAACTATTAATGACGGATATAGAACGAGAAGTGAGTGTAGCCTGATCTATTTTTTTTCCTCTGCTCACTGAAAGATTTAGACAGTCTCACATTTTAATCTTGCTTTTACACTACTAACTGTGGCATAGGAGCACAATGTTACTGTAGTCCACATGAAGAAGCAATAAACAGAGGAACTGCTAACACTCATGGGTTCACCTTCTCTTTAAGACGGAGATGGTCCTGTGCACATTGGATGGTTATGAAACATAATCTGGATATTTGAATATCATTTTACTTAGGTGACAAGCTTTTACGAAATTGGCAATATACAAAGAATCTATAAAGTGGCCAGTGGTCATCTTGGGCATGAGAAGGGGAGGTATTGAATAATGCACAAAATTTGAAACCTCATCAGGTGGGCATTGTGACCATTTCTAGTGATGGTGCCAATGGGTCAGAAGTAAAGACATTGAAACTCGGAAAAGGGCAGGTAGCATAGAGCTAATGGGTACTGATGGTGTTTTAGTTGTCAATTAAGTGATGCACTGAATCAGATCACATTTTTTTAATAGGGAGAAATATTTGCCTGAGGGAGAAAAAAATGCATATACTTGTGCACAATTGCATCATACTTATATATGTAGACTTTTCCAGTTAATGGAAAATCTGCATGCACAAATGCTATGCGTTGTAGTAGATTTATTGTAGTGCCTCAAAGATTCTTGTGAATCTTTAAGAAGTCAGACTTTTTTTTACAAGGGAAGTTTAAATTGCATGGGGGCGAATTCTTGATTTTTTAACAGTGGATTTTGTGAGTTGGGCCCCTTAAGAGACGTCTAAGGAACCTGCACCCCAGAGGCGGAAATTACTGCACGCTGAAATAATTTTTGGAAACATCATTTTTCTTTAAACAAGAGTAGACTTTCATTTTTGCATAAAAAAACAATTCTTCTGCACTTTCAGAGAGTCGTATACATTTTCATCTACGCATGAATGTCCTGAAAAATTTAGGGCAAATGATTCCCGCGTTACATTTATCCTTCTTTAGGAGCGAGCGGGACATGGTCTGTCCTAATAAAAGTAATCCATCAGAAACCAGAGCTAAAGATTTATGCTTCAGCCTCCCCGTTTTCAGCAAATTAACTTTAAATGGCAAATGTACCTGTTGGAGAAAACTGTTTGTCAGGCAGGAGTTACTGTTAAATAAGATTGGTGCTTTTAATTTAGGCGTTTAACTCAAAGAGTGCGCCTGCACTCCACCACGAATTGTGATTTAACTCACCGCATCTCTCCAAAGGGAGCCAGTAAGTAAGGCAATTGGTTGAAACTCAAAATCGTCGAAAGAACAAAAAGTCCATTCCCGACCGGCTCGTGTTGGCATATTAGCTCCACCTGATTTACTTGATCGGTTCTCCCCGCTCTGAAGTGGTCGGCCTCCAGGAAGTACTGGCACGTGCCTTGGCCCCTTGGCTCATTAGTGGCAGAAACAGTTTATGGCAGCACCTTAGCCCCTGCTGTGAGAGAACAAGTGCTTAATTTGTGAAAAAAAACAAGTGCCTGGGCTCTAGTCAGCAGGCCACTTCTGCTTGCACTGCCCATTGCCGCTGCCAATTACAGTAACAGCATAACTAATAAGTCCCACTCCTACAAGTGTGACAATTCTGACAATTTCAGGGCACCAAAGTTTAAAGAAGGACTTTGGTAGCAGGTATTAGTTATTCTTAATATATATTGAATTAATAAACAACAGTTGTTGTGCTGATCTCTGAATTTAAAAAACAGTGCCACCATGTGGCAGACTGTCATAGGTACCGGTGCTGACAATTAAGTGCTGGTGCCGAGCACCGGAAACCACTGGCTCAAATTAAGCACTGGAGAGAACACAATCTAAACAAGAGATCCGCTGCTCCCTTGCATCACCTGCTCTCATTTCCTTCATGGCTGCCTGTTTAAGGCTTTTGGACTTGTGGCACCAATGTCATTGTCCTATCACTCCTTTATGGATGCCACTCTCCCCAGCTCCCTCATCTTCGACCAGGGTGTTGAACGTTGGTTGCTCCCAAGGGTCAGATCCATACCAAATGTTTGGAACAGTCAGCCGGGACATATTTGCATACATCTACTCTAAATGGGAATCCAAGGCTTACTGAGTGGTTATCCTAAAAATATACCATGGACCGGGTCTCTGGGGCCCAAAAAGTACTCACCCCAAAGATTCTTGAAGTCGGGAAATAATCTGAGAGCCAGTTGGTTATAAGGACATAGTGCAATCATGCTGAATTTTAGAGGGCACAGCACAGAGTTTAATTAGGACAGCAATTAGCTGATGAGGACATGGCAAGAAGTCTAATTAGGCCAGCTCTAACAAACAAGCAATGTCAAAGCCAATACACCTGGTTGTAGTCTGCCAGTGCTTGAAAACAAGGGCATTCACAAATGCTGCGAAACTGATTTGCTCACACAGATGCTGCTTTTCACATTAAATCCAGTCCTATAGGCTTTGGTAATGCTCAAATAAAAGTAGCAAAAAAAGATTGATTTCTTTTTAGATTTTAAAACAATGAATGTAGCAAACAATGTGTTGATTGATTGTTCTTTTCTGATGTACAGCAGTCGCGTATGCACTCCAATAAACCACTTCCTGGAAGGTGAATTCATACTCTGAGCAGCCAATAGGATGAAGTGAGAGTGTGATACACCTCCAGATTTAGCTAAAGCCACTATGTACAGGTTACAATTATTAATGATAGATCTTACAGACAGTTGCTCTGACAAGTCAGACCTAGTAAAATAGTAAATGAGCTTCACACTTAAGCTTTGGGTAACCTTTAAATTCCTTACTAGTGCACCCAAGGCCACCTTTGAAATGCTGTGGAACGCCGTAAAGATAGATTGTGACATGAACCAACACATTAAAATGCTGGTTGTTCTTTATTTTACTAGATAATCCAGATATCCAGAGGGATGTTCTCTCCTGCATCTGCAAAAAGAACATTTGATGGACGGAATGCTGAAAGAATGTCAAACATTCACCCCCAGTATAGAGATCTAGGGCTAAATCCATTGTTTTTTGCATACCATGGCATTCCAGTTTAGACCCAGCCATATGCAAATCAGTCTTGACCCTGCTCCCCATTGGAGCAGTCCAGCCGAACTGCCAGTCCAGGTCCTCTCTGGACCGGAAAAAAAGAATCCTGGGACCGGTTTCAGGGTATCACCCCCCATCAGCCAGGCTAGCTTGACTCCAGTGGCATGGTGAGCACGGGACCCACGTCTGGGCATACCCTTCCCACTTAGGGCGACGAATGCAAAAAGAACATCTGATGGATGGAATACTGAAACAATGTCAAACATTGACCCCCAGTACAGAGATCTGGGCCTAAACTGGGGGTGAATGTTTGATTCAATCAGCATTCCATCCATCATTTGTTTGCATAGCACTTTTTGCCCTAAGTGGGATGGGTATGCCCAGACGTGGGTCCCTTGCTCGCTGAGCCACTGAATTCGAACTAGCCTGGTTGATGAGGGGTGTTACCCTGAAATTGGTCCTAGGATGCTTGTTTCTGGTCCAAGAAGAACCCGGCATGGCTGTTCGGGCTGGACTGTTCCCATGAGGAGCAGGGTCAAGATTGATTTGCATATGGCTTGGTCCAAACTGGGGTTGCATAGTGAGCAAAAGAACAATGGATTTAACCCAGATCTTTTGACTGGGGGTGAATGTTTGATTCATTCAGCATTCCTTCCATCATTTGTTGACATAGCACTCTCTTGCTTCTGGGCTCCACCATCTGGAACAGGATATCTTATCTGTCCATTTGGCCATGCTCAATGTGTTTGGGAGCCATCTTTCTGTGGGTAAGCAAGCGTCTGCTGTTGTATGCCTAATTCTGAGAGCCCTATTGCAAAGTAGCCTTTTGCAACATGTAGATTTCTCAGCACTTACACTTGAAAGGAGTTTTTTTTACAGTAAATAGGAGGTATATTCATTGTAATGAGGGCTTCTGAAGAAGCCTTCAGTGTGCAGAGCAAAACAAGAAGCATGCACGTTGCCATTTCTCTTTGAACTTTTCAAAATGTTATCCATGTTGTATCTGCTAAGTCCCCTTTTATGATTCAAATTATAGCGTCTCTGTGAGATCCTGAAATTTACCAAACTTATGTAATGCATTGCAAACTGAAAAATATTTAAAAAGGTCTGATGTCTCAGCGGTCGTAGGCCCTCTATATGACCCAGCACCCCATTCTCATGGGGGTTGGACCACCCATTTTCCCAGTCGTCATCCAATGGATGCATGAACAAGTGCTAACAACCACCCACTCTCAGTAGAGAGCCCTGCTGCCTCTTCCAAAATCCTGCATTCCTGCTGAATAACCCCTCCCCCCGGGGCCTTCAGGATCACAGGTGTGACTCTACACAATGATGTTGCCCTATATTAGTAGAGGGAAGACACTGGACTGCATCTCTGGAATAGTGGCTTGCTGGGCAGACAATGGACTGGTAGCGCGAGCCTCCTATCTCAGTGTTGTCACTATAACCTTTTCCAGCCATGCTTCTTGTCACATGACCATAAAAGTTTAGTTTGTTCCTCTGCAGCAGAAATAGCTATTTACTGGAAACTCTTCCTTCTTAAAATTTCTGGTAGTAGGGTTTTCGGAAGAGGATATCATTCCAATTGAAAATCAGCTTCTTGAGAAATGTCACCCGTGTAATTGCGACAAAGATGTAGCCTGGAGATATTGGAGTGATTTGCAGTTGCCTGTTGCACATACACAACAGTCCGTCCTAGATAATAATATCTTTACACTCCCAGTCTTTCGTTTAATTCATCTGCAGCGTAGGAACCAAAGGCTAGGCCAATCACGTATTTATTGTCTGGTGAGGTCGCCCTGTTATAGGTTAATTCTTCATTTCCTCTATGAGCGATAGCATGATGGCACCCACAAGTCCCAACAAATGACAGGATTGACTCTATCGCTCTGTGCCTCACAGGCACAGCATTTATATTCTTCGCGTCCAAGCCCTCGCCGACACAGCGCCAAGCAAGGCAGAGAATTTGCAGAGCAAAAATCTTATCACGGATCTTAAATATATATATGTAAGGCATGCATTTATGAAATTCATCATTTCCGAGGCCGCAAGATGGTCTCCGGTCCTCCGCTTGCTGAAACTACTGATCCTGTTGATATGCTCTTATGAACATATACTTGGAATGCTGAGTGTGCCGCTGACTCCTGCAATCTGTCTTGCTTAATGCAATGTGTGTGTGTGGTTTACTGTCATTACTAAAATTGAATTTTTTCGAGCTTCCATTCCGTCCGTTTATCTGCATTTTCCTCCGATGTTGGGAAACGCTTGGATACTGGTCTTAGGCAGTCGTGTGTGATTTACGCAGTGCGGAAGGGGCTTATTGGAATATTTTTTAGAGGCTGGGTCTAGATATTGATTAACTTGATATACTTTGCAAGTAAGTAACTTTATTCGACCAATTAATGATCATTCACAATAAAGATATGCACAGAATTCTTCTTTGCATATAGTTGGTTGCAATAAAGGCTTAGAAATAGAAGTGAATAGTGCTGCAGTGGAATCCGAAAGTAAATGGGGCACGTCTACCTGTGTTGTTGTTTTATGGGAGGCACCCAATCACGATAATGAAGCAAGTATCGACTAGTTAGGCCTTTATTATGCACTAAATATCTTGATGCAATCAAAGACACTGGCGAGTGATGATAAATTCTACACGTTCTCTGAACACGGTGGGAGAAAAATGCAGAGGTATTGTGCATTCGATTGATATGTTGATGTTGTTTTACTCCATGCACTTAGTGTTAGGCCTGTGAAAAATGTGATCTTTTTTCCGTGCCATTTTGTGAGATTTTATGAAAATTTTGAGAAAATATGTTTTAGAACAAAAAGTGGTTTACCTGCTGAGGAGTGGTTTGAGCAGAAAATGTCTCTCTGGTAAAATAAATATAGAAAATTGCTTACTGCAACATCTCACATAATTTCACCAAATTCATATAACACGGTATTTGGGAACTTCACACATTTTGCCTCTGCAATTTAATTTTCACCCATGTCTACTTGGTTTATGTACAGTTCTCCTCCAGTGAATAGAATGCTGGCATACACTGGGCTGACATTACTGGGTCTCCTTCAGAGACCTTTGATGTAGGTCCTTAAGCTTGGTCTAAATTTAATCATTATACATTTGGATTGAAGCCCTCATAAATGGTTTGTGATTACCAATGTGAGGGCACTTGTTCCTATCGGCTACATCTGGCCAGTGTAATTAGAGACTTACGGCGCATAACAAAAGTGCCAGTAATTCTGTTTGGTGTGAAAACAGGAGATTCCCCCCAAATCTAGATTACAAGTAGTGCTACATTTAAATCTTTTTCCAGCATTCCCTGGTGAAATTTGTGCAGGGAAGATCACAATTGTATGAGTGCCGCAGCTCAGAAAGAAGGGGAATGTATAGTTTTAGTGCATTACAAGGAAGATCAATTAGGGATTTTGGGGGTATCAGTTACTTTCTTTAATTTCCACTCCCTGCCCTCCCCATGGCCTTTCATCAGAAAATAAGAGGCTGTTGAAGACGAACCACAGGATTGGCAAGAGGATTACTTTGTAGTGTCATGAGGTGAATTCCCCTACCCCCAGTGTCTTGGAGAGATGATGTACATGCCACATTATTCCCCGTCAAAGCTGCAGGACTTGGAGTGGGTAGGTATTAGTGCATCCAGTTAACACCACACTCTGCAGTGTCCTCATTCTCAGAATGCAGTATTGTCTGCCCAAACAACGGGACACTCGTAACGATGCCCTGTCGTTGTTGACATGCCCTTTAAAAGAGACATCTTTAGAAATTTATAAGGATCCTTGTTGTGCTTCTTGGGGCCTAATTATGAGCTAGGGAGTAAATATTGTTCCTTGTGCAATCTCCTGCTGGCACAGAGCTAGGAATGACGAGTTTTGAGATGCTTAATGCACTCCCACAGTTTTCCACTGGCATCTTTTGTGATGAAAAGCTTGATGAGATATATCAGGAAGAAACACCGCAAAAATATACAACCATGCAAATGTTGGTGCAATAAATGTCAGATGTTATGATTTGTTGCCAGGGCAACGCCTCGCAGTAGCAGTTAATCCTGCTTCAAGCAAATTGGATTTTGGCCCTCATGCTAATTGGACCTCATGCTAATTGGACCTCAGGCTAAGTGGACCTCAGGCTAATTGGATTTACTGATTGTGGTAAATACCCCAAGAGTTTTGCACCACTATGAACCAAGCTCCATTGTTCAGTCCAGTGCTTTTTCCTTACATTTTTTCCTCAGGATTGTCATTGAGTATCCACCCCTAGCTTTATGATGAACAGTTTCCGGTGTTTCTGAGCCACAAATGTAATTGTATTTCTTGTTGCACAAACATGCATTTGTGGATTTAGAGCACCATTGTTGGTGTCAATGAGAGGGATTCGAGGCCTTAATAATTCAACTTTAGAGGTACCCAATCGACGTTTTTTTTCTCCTCAAAAATGCATAACATGAGCTAACCGCCTGCAAAGAGAACTTTGCTCTCTTTTTTTTGGAACAGAGCTTTCGTTCCTCATTATGAGTTGGAGAAGAGGAATGGCAAAGCACTCCACCATGCTACACTTTTTCTCCCTTGAGTGAAACAGACAACGAGGGAGAAACAAACAACAGCACAAAAAGTCAGACAATCAAACTGAACGTTTCTGAAATTCAGTCAATCAGATTTTGCTAAATATTTCACTTTTAAACCAATGAGATTGATTTGAGTATTCTATGATGGCGTTCGGGGCAGGGTCAACATTTTGCAGTTGTGCAAACATCCTAAAGGGTGGCATGCGCAACACTGCGCATACAATTTAGGCGGTGGTTACGAAGTCTCGTGGAGTTCTTAAATACAGTTACCTCGGCCACCTCTCACGCCTTAAGCAGTCCTATTCCATTATTGATATGTTTCCTGCTTTTTGAATCACCTTTGCTGTTGAGACCAGCATCTAATTTGTGCCACTTGCTGGAGATCATGGTCACTTGCATGTTTTTTTTTTTTTTGGGGGGGGGGTCTTATTTTTCATCATTTATCTTTGACGCAGAGCAACGGAAGAAAGAGCAGAAAAGTGACAAAAGAGGAAGAGAATTAAGAGAAAAGACTAACACAGCTAGAAAGTAAGGATGGAAAATAACCTGCAAGACTAAGATAATGTGGCAATAATTGAAGGTTGGTCGTAGAAAGAGGCACCTGATGGAATCTAAAACTAGATAGCCTTGGCATTTAATGCACAGGTGACAGACTCCTAGTAGAACATTTGTCCCATGCATGTTTTTCAGCCGCGGCCGCAGCAGGTAAGAGTGGTGGGGCCGGTGGGGCCGGCTGGGGGGGATTTCGAGAGACGACCACGAGGGAAAATTAATTATTTATTTAATTTTCCCTAGTGGTCATCTCTCGAAATCCCCCCCAACCAGTCCCACCGCTCTTACCTGCAGCGGCCGCGGCTGATGTTTTTAAATGTTGTTTTTATCATTATTATTATTATTATTAGTTTATTTATTTTCAAATTAATCACTGCTTGAATACAGGTCCATAATTCTTCAATAGCTATCAAGAAGCAAGTGTCCCAGAATCCTGCTTAAGCAGAGATAATCCATTCCCGCTTCGTCAAAGGCTGAGAGTCGTGCACAACCACACCTACCAGCGAGGCAGCGTTATAATTTTTTAGCTCATTGCACGTCTGCTGAGCACTAAGTGAGTTTTCCAACCCCACACCCCTTCCTTTGGGAATGAACATGACATTTGAAGCTTTCCTGATGCAGAAATAATTGTGCAGAGGAACTTTTATATTAATGTTGAGGTGTTAAAATTAAACCGTCGTTGAAAAAATGTTAATATCCGGAGAGTACTTTCTTCATTTATATGTATTAATTTTGCAATATTGTGGGTTTTTTTTAACAACACTCCGTAGAGTCTCGTGGGACAGATGTCGGTGCACAGGCACAGAACGCCGCATAGCCCGAGGCATAAACTGTCTGGTTTGTCGCCGGGATACAATTTCAGGACTCCTCACTGCATACATACTGTTTTTCCGAAAAGTAGGTCTCAATTTTTTAGTTGGCTTGTCTCACATATTTTTATCTCTCTGGAGAGAAGGGGACATGTGGCAAGGCTGGGTCGAGATGACATAAGCGTGATAATAAATAAATCTGATTGCTTGTGTACCATTGTTACTGCCTTTTCAGTAAGGAGTGAAGGGTAGTGCAATCTTGTTTCTCATTTGCTAAATCTGGCGGAAAGCCAGTGGCCTCAATATAGAGTCAAGAAGCTGTTAAATGTTGCCTAAGGCATGTCTTTCATTTTTGACTTCTGCTACCTTTTGCAGCACATTTTCATTAGTTTGCCAACCTGACTGGGTGCAATAAATTGATTTTCCCCGTCTTTATTTTCCTAATAAATGCTGCACCGTTTCCATCCATTGCCTTCACGAGCCATATTTCAGCTGTTAAATTGGAAAAAAATAATGTAGATCCATGTTTTCATCATTTGAAAATATTTAATAAATGCCCAGTCCTGGTTTTTTAAACTGACACATAAATGTGCAAGTCAAAATTCTGTAAGTGCCTTGTTCACATCAATGGGAGTTGGTTTGTGCTCAGACAGTAACTTTAATTAAGCTCTTTGTAAATAACGTCTCATAATCATCAGAGGCATTTAGGACTAAATGAAAAAAAATACCTTATAATCACCAAGTGCGTAATCCCTTTTATGTTAAGTAGGTCATATGGAGAAATAGGCTTCGAGTCATTCTGATGTCATGAAAACTGGAAGTGACATCAAACACATTTTGACCACCTGATGACATCGCCGATTTGATCTCTTGTTCCACCCATGGTCCCACACAGTCTTATCTGTTGCTGAGGATCTAGAGGAAGGAAAGGGAAACGAAAATAGACAAAGTTGACAGGTCTGTTGCTTCCTTGTAATTTTCTGTTCTGGTCTCTTTCTTGCTGACTGTTAGCAAGGCTTTTTAGCTGTGTCCCAAAGATAGAGGGCAGATATAGTAACTGCCCCTCTTGGCTCTGCCTATTAGACCTGCATGTATGGAACCAGTGCTTACCGCTTGTTTGGCCATCATATGCTCCAATCAAGAACCCATATCTCTGTCACTTTGTAAAAAGTCTTGAAAAACTTGACACTGACAGTTTTTTGTTGTTGTGTCATTGGCAAAATATCATATGCTTTCAAATATCCTCTTCAAAGGGCTGTGGAATGGCTCTGTGAACCTCTCAAAATTGTCTCATCTGTTGTGTAAAACATTTCCCCCAATTCAAAACATATAGTGAAGATGCCTTTCAGATAATCAGTGCCTTGTGCCTTCCACTGGAATGAATGATTTTCATTGGTCAGCATTGAACTGCCAATGAAAGACTCTTTTCCAAAGTTGATTCTGAGAGATGTTAGTGCATGAGTGCGTAGTATGCGCCATCCCCTGATAGGGTTATGGATTACCAATCTAACTAGACCTGTTGTTGGAAAGTGGGTCACTAGTAGTGGTAAATATGGATTTACCACAGGCAATAAGGCTCACTACAGGTCTCAATAAATTATTCCCATGTTCAACGCTTGGTAGCTTGGCTGCGAGCAGGCAGGCTTAACTTAGGAAACAGGTATGTAAAGCATTTAAAAACACCAATTCAGTAAATAATTAAGACACAACACACAATAAAAATCCCACACCCATTTAGAAAAAAAGGAAGTATTTTTTATCTTTAAATGAGACCAAAATGACCAAACTCCAATGTAGGGAACAAGAGATATGAATTTTTAAAGAGTTAGCACTATATAGCACTTAGAAACCTTTAGCTCCACCTTCAGACATCTGGTTGCACTTGACCAGGACAAAGTCAAAGTTTCATGCCTGTCCTATTTCTCTTTGAAGTTTATGCTTTACGACCCCTCCCCCCTTCTCTGGCATTCCTGTGCAGCAGAGCTCTCTCTAGCAGATAGCCTCTCTCTGGGTGAGCCACTTATCACTGCATCACAGCAGCCAGGCTAATTAACTCCGACCAATCAGGGAAGACCACAGAAGGCTGAATTTTGGCTCACAGACAAGAAAGTCTTATATCTTATTTTCTGTATATTTTAGGATAAATTCACCAATAGAATGTTGTTGGATTTATCAATACCGTTCTCCTAAGTCCTTGAATGATATTTTCTTTAATTCCTGGCCATAGTTATGCATTCAGAAACTCTTGCTATGTTATCCTATGAGGCTAGGCATCTACCATGGGGAAACTGCAATGGGCACTTTCTCTATCACCAGGGCATATAAAACATATTTTATAAGGGCCCAGCTTATAGTGGCACCTAGTAGAGACACCTAGTAGAGACTTTAGGGGTCCTGAATATGCAAAAATAGTATAGATCCTCACTCCACAGTAATCCTAGCACCAAAGTCGTTTTGGGAGGCATTTTACTACAATGGGGAAAGTGAAATGTGCAATTTCACTATCCCAGGGCATATAAACCATGTTTTATAAGGACCTTCCATATAATAACATGACCCCCCCCCCCCCCCACCCCTGGGACACCCAGGGAAGATCCTGGGGGTACCTAATATGTCAAAGTATTGTAGATTTTCACCTTTAAAGTATCCCTACCACCAAAGTTGAGTTTGGGCACAATTTACATTTAAAAGCAGTTCTGCAACACAGGGCTGCTTTTAAAATGATGACAGGCTCTCAGCAGTGCACACATGCAAGTGCAGAAAGGGCTGTTGACCTCTAAGCTGACCTGCCCTATTATATACTAGGGAATTGTAGGTAGTTGTTACCCCCCTGCCCTATTATTTATTAGGGACTTATAGAGTAGGTCATACCAATTATACGTGTACCCTAATATTTAGTGTACCCTCATATATGTGTGTGATTTCACTGTGTTTTCAACATTGCCTGGTTGTGCAGAGCCCAGGGACAGTCAGTCAGTTACCACCAGTACCAGTCTTCAAAAACTGGGAGTGCACAGGGCACACAGGATGGCTTTGCAACACCTGTCAACATAAAGGACATGTGGTCCAACCTGTCTTGGAAGGTGCTAAAAACCTTTGCTCTGCTACTGCTCGCTTCCAACTGCTCTCAGCCTGATCCTGGGTATGAGAGCAATGCAACCATGCTGCATAACTGCAGGAATCCAGGCTTCAGGAAGCTGATTCTATAGAAAGATGTATAGTAGCTAGGCTGCTTTCTGATGAATACTGAACCCAGATTTCCAACCTGATCTACGTGACAAGAAGTGAGCATTCCTTAACAAATTCTTGTATCTCTCTGTACCTTCTCAGTTCCCCTGGATATCGAGCATGGAAGTGCACAGGATTAGGATAAAATTCACGTTGAGCGCTAAAGCCGATCTACAACTGGGGAAGTAATCCACTTTCAAATCCAAATGTTCATTTCTGCCCAAATAGGATTTGAAAGACGATGGCAATTTATGCCTTCTGTGGCTGTTTGCCCTCTGATTTCAAACAGATTAAACATGGTAAGAATCAATTTAAAAGCCGCCAGTAATTGGAATGACAAAATTCTGTTTTTTGCACCTGTAAACATGTGAAAACTTGGCTAACGTGCTAATCTCCAGTACAAGTTCTACAAACTCCACACAAAGTGCAAGTTATTCACTCGTTAGATGGTGTCAACGTTGATAATTACACCCAATATGCAGTGGCGGCTCGCCGAGGGAGTGGTGCAGGGCGGTGGGCCGGGGCGGGGGAGGGGCAGGGTGGGGGGGGTAGTGAACTCGGACATACGATGGACAGACCTCAGAGGGAGTTCTATCCGTCGTAAGTCCGAGTCCACTACCCCCCACTCTGCCCCTCCTCCGCCCCGCCCCACCGCCCCGCACCACTCCCTCAGCGAGCTGCCACTGCCAATATGTATGATTGAGTTTGTGGTGTTCCACCTTGCAATTTCCATTAACAGCAAGCACAAAATAGCTAAAATGCAGTAATGCTCAAACAATAGTCTAAAAAAAAATCCAGTTCGCCACTTCTCGCTAAATCAGTTGCAAAATCTCATGGACATGGTGAGAAGGTTTTGAGCCAGATTTGATCACAATACTTGAACTGAGTAAGTTTGTATTCACAAAACAGTTGCCTGAATGCCTGAGTCACATTTTGTCTTCAGCCCACTCTGCTTCCCATGGTACCCTCAACTTTTTAACGAAAACATCTATACATAGAAATGCACAGTGCCACTGCTGAGGAAACTAAAATACTCAAAAATACCATATTGGTCTTCATCTTTCCTTTGGTGTATACATATTTTGATTGTGGTCTCTAAAACATAATTACCTAAAGAGATGACATATTGGGACTTTAGGAGGAACAATATCAGTCCCTACATGTTGATTTGCAACAACTGTGATTGAACCAATCTTGACTCCTGCTGTTTCAGCAGTAGTAACAGTGGTGTTTCCAGGGTGTCAAAGGCTCTAATACAAGGAAGAGAAATAACCCGCCTGTCTCAGTTGAACAGTATGACACTGCTGTCATTGGGGTTGTGTCTGCTCCTCACATCCATGGGATATGAAGCACTGCAACCGCTGAACTAGTAGTAGTTAGGCCCATAGGCTTTTGTAGCACTTTTGATGCGTGTTAACGATAACTGTCGCCAGAGCCGGACTGGGAACCCAAAGCAGCCCTAGCAATTTTGTTGGACCGGCCGCCACCCCACTGGGGGACGCACAAGTGTCAAGCACTGCTGCTTAACAAAAGTGGCCCCCTGCATTGCTGCTTTTGTGACTGGGGCCGATATTGAAGCATCACTGCAAAAAAAGGGCCCCCAGTAACAAAACCCTTCCAGCCTCCCGGGTAAAATGCCCGATGCCCGCAGCGGCCAGTCAGGCCCTGACTGTCGCCCTGCCGCAACTTCGAGTATTGAATAATGACGTTTTTATGAAAGATCATACAACAACCCTATTTAAAGGGTGAAGGGCCACTGGTGTTACTTCCTGTCACGAGGCAGGTCAAAGGACATGTGAATTCCCTTCCGGTAACACTCATTTTGGTGAAATGCCCCCTTCTGAGTTAACAGATGAATATAAACATCACTATTAGACAACACAACACGGTGCAAAAATACATTGAAAAAGTCACATTTCTCTGAATAAAAGTGAAAAATGCACATCTTTACTGTGCTAAGTGCTATATATTGAGTACTAAACCGTAAAACAGTTGCAGTGGCACTTCATTTTGAAGGAAGACTTGAATTAAAATGTGACTAAACAAATTACAGCGTGGCATATGGCAACATTAGATGGGAAGAAACAAAAAAACTGCTGCACAGCAGCAGATGGATTGCAACTATATTTGGATCTGCGGAATACTATTTAATATTTAATTTAGTATTGAGTGTTAATATTAAATTTAACTAAGTGTTTTGTCATATTCCCTTTTTATGCGTGAAATCGTGTTGGCACAAAGGTAATTGTGTCTCGAAAGTTTCGCATGAATTCTGAGTGCTTGAAATTTAAACAGCCGCTGCCGCGCAGCACTTAATTACCTTGAGAATATAACCCTTTTTTATAGTTAGTCATAATTCAACCGTGGATATTTTAATGCCTATCATAGTTGCTGTTCTTTTGTTATTTAGTAAGACAAAAACAAATGCGTGCTTGCTATCCCACACCTAGTGGTTAATTTGTAAAATAAAAAGTGCCGGGGCTCTCCTCAGGAGGCAGCGCTAACAGGAGAAATGTGCTGGTGCAAACTTCCTCCTGACTAGAGCCCCGGCACTTGTTATTCTGGCGAGGACTTGGCCTAATGGCTAGAGCTGCCGATTTTGGAGCTGGGGAACCGGGTTCAAGTCTCGGCATGGCTCACCACCCTGTGATTCTGGGGGGAAATCACATGACTTCCAAATGAATGTGTCCTTAACTGGTGCTATAAGCCCCGGTGCTGAGGAGTAGGTGTCGGTGCTGAGCACTGGAAAGCACCGGCTCAAATTAAGCACTGCCCACACCACAGTCGTGAGTCATCTGAAATTGTTACAAATGAGTGCACTTTGTCGTATTTGGCGTTGTCTGCCCATTTGTAATGTAAATTCACAAAGAGCATGGCAGGAATAGGATTGGCATCCGGTACCCTTTAACCTCACCAGATGATCTTACAGGAAGTGACGTTCCATTTCCTGTCACCCCTGAGACAGACCATCTTAAGGAAGAGGTTAGTAACCACCACAAATACCAAACTACTGACAGAAACAAAAGGAGAGGACCTACTTACTTTTAATTGGGTCGCTAGTCACATAAGTATGTTGTTTTTATATAGCATAAATCCACCGAAAAGGATGCACAACATTGTACAGGGTCAAAGGCAGAAATACAGTCTTTTAGTGTTTGGAGGGGTAGCTGTGTTCTGGAAGTGGAGTTGGACTATTACCTTGTCATGGTGTAATGTTCTTTAAAGAGGTGGGTCTTCATCTCTTTCTTAACTTGGAGGGGGTTCGGGATATTGAACTATAAGAAAATTGGCTGAGTAATAGATAATCTGCTGACTCTGACATATTGGTAGGGTTGGATCAGCTTCAGTCACCTGTCATGGAGAGTCGGACATATTTCATACTAAGCCCCATCTAAATGGGCCTTTCAAAATTACCAGCCTACCAGTAAATGTGTGTAGTTTCCTAAATGCAGGACTTCCACTAACCATGACCCTCAATCTATGAGGCATAGCGTGTCTGCTTAAAGTGGTGTTCTACAGCTGTGTTATCATTTCGGAAGAATTTGTGGTGAGGTTGTGGTCTTATTACCTCAGACGACTTTGGTATCTGTGGCTTTCACTGTGAGCCACTAGAGAAGATGCAAGATTCTAAATTTGGTTGATCACTGCTACGACGGATCAACAGTGGAGAACCAAAGTTGTTTCACACCATTGCTACTTCATAGGAGAATTCCAGGCTGCTGTAAAAGGACTCAAAGACCTGTCCGTATAGCACTGGCTTTCTGCTTTGATGGAAAGCAAAGAGCATTGCTTTTGGTGGGGATTGGAAGCGAAGAGGGTGGTGGTATTAAGTGGCAAGAGATTAGGTATTATTGGTATGTGTTTGAGGAGGGGAGGGTTAGAGTAAAGAGAGAGTGGAATAGGTGGCATAACATCAGGCTTTTTAAAAAAAAATTGGCTAAGGAGGGGGTGAAAAATTTAGAGTGCGGTGTGGGAGGGTAACAGGACACTAGGTACTGTTTTAGGGGCGGGGGCTGTAATGACAAGAGGGTGGTGGGGTGTGTGGTATGACACTGGGTGTTGCACGGGACAGGAGATGAAGCATGTTAGGCCAAGTTGTGTATGCCTTCTTTAGCCCTGCATAGCTATAGAAAGAAAAGGCAGTTGATTTGGTGGTGTGACACATAGATACAATTGTAGATGTGTAGCAGTGACTAAAGGGAATGTTTTCCATCTTGGTGTTCTGAGTGGCAGCATAGACAATTGTGTCTATTTGTTGTCACTCAGAACCCCTTGGTGAAAAAAGTGTTCGTACTGGGGCACATGTAAACAAGAAAAAGCCACGCATGTGTAATGTCAGAAGGTGGCCTATTGAAAATGTAAATCACTCTACCAGTTTCACTTCACATCTCAACATGAAAGTATTTGAGGACCTAGTCTTCAACAGGACTGTACTACAGGTATCCCTGCATTTTCAAACAGCAGTGTCTAAGGCTAATCTTGATACTGCCCTGTTCTCCAAACAGGAACCGCAGACCTCTTTTAGTGGGGAGTTTTCACCCTGCAGACTTTATGGTGGTTGATTGGAAGACCAGAGGTAGAGAAGTTGCGTATAGACAGCTGACTGACAATTGTCAGTACTCTGTTGGTTAAGAAGGATGCTAACAAGGTATAGATATACCAAGTGGTTGACCTTTAATTTCTTGTGTGATCCACATACTTTATTTCAGCACTACTGCAGTGCATTACACTATTATTACAACATTATAGGATCATTACAGTGCATTGCAGCATTATTACAGCACAGAATGTTTTTAATCGTCTTTAAGAAAATTGTGAAAGGAAACCATTCTACAGAAGGTATGGGAATTTACAACATTTTCACTTTTATTTTCACTTTTATTTACTTACAGCTATATAATGTGTTGTTCAATACGGGTTAACGTGATACTTTATAGAGAACAGCAAAAGACAACCAATTCATGCATTTGGCATAGCATGTTAAGCAGCCATAAGACCCAAGAGCCATATTTGTTCCATACACTTACAAACAGCAAGGAGCTATCTGTTGCAATACAGTTGCAGCTTAGCCTGGAGTGTCATACAAGGCCTCAGCCTCCACGGAGTGCCAAATTGTAAAAGACTCCAGGAGAAAAATCTATTTAGTCACCACCACACATCTGCAGGAGTTTGGTTTTATGAATATGTGTGCATCAAACAGGTTGCTTTCTGAACTTGATGATATTAGGTATTGGTGTCTTTGACAATGTCCTAAAGGTATATATAGGTGACTGCATAAATATGTAATTCTTTTATCATAACTTTTTATCAACAACTGCTTAACTATTGAAATAAAAAAATATATAGAAGCAAATTAACTTAAAGTACAGCAACACTTGAAAGTCTGAGTTTATTAATTACAACTTAAATCTACATATATTACTTTCCTTATACATATATACCTTCCATGGTCTTATGTATCTTCATATTTATTACTTTACTTCTAATTCAGCATCCTCAAAGCACTACTCGATATCTCACCCTATACCTCTCTCAATATATCCTCTACTTCCACTCTCTGACTCATCCTAGACCTCATTCTACTACTCTCTCAATACATTACCTTATTTTTCACCCTATACCTCTCTCAATATATCCTGTACTTCCACTCTCTGACTCATCCTAAACCCCATTCTACTACCCTTATCCACAAAATAACCCTTTCTAGACTCTTCCCTCCGCCACCCCTTCTTCCATCATCTCATACCTCTTTTACTAATCAGATCTCCCAAACAAGCCTTTCTAAACCTTTCCCTCTGACTTTTCCCCCTACACCTCCCCTTTTACTCATCCCAAACCTCCTCCTACTGCTATGAGCTCCAAAAAACCCACTTTCTAGACCCTTCCCTCTTCTATCCCTCCACTATCCTTTTCAATCCAACTAACAGACTAACATGTCCCCTGATCAAATTAATTTCATATTTCCCTATACTAATTCCCCACCAATCCTGTTTGAGTTCTGGAGTAGTGCGCTACCCCCCAAAAGCACTTTGACACCTTATCAGGGGTAGCAAGCACTATATAAATGCAAACCCTTCCCTTTTCTACCCCTCCACTATCCCTTTTCAACCCAAATAACAAACTCACAGGTCCACAGCTGAAATTAATTTAATATCTCCCCATACTAATTCACCACTAATCCTTTTTGGTTTCCGGAGTAGCGTGCTACTCGCCAAAAAGAGAGCTTTGACACCTCGTCAGGGGTAGTAAGCGCTATATAAATGCAATTACAATTGCATTGTCAGCACAAATGTGCTGTTCGTATTTGGGAAAAAATGTCAACATTGCAGCTAGATTATTGAGTCACTGGGGCTAAAAATCTCACCAATAGCATGCATTAGCACACATATTGTCAGTGGTAGTTTGAACCCTTTGCTGCTAATATAATTCAAGGTTTATATTTTAGGTTGTTCCGGAGACGTATCCATAAAACATTCCATACACATGTCAATAAAAAAATATATCAATAAAATAAGCATTTAGAATACTTCATCAAACGGATACAATTGTTTATCATTTACAAAACTGCAACTTATAAATGGAACAATTCAATGCCAACACTTTCTGCTCGGCTTGGAGCAACAGCTGCTCTGTATCCCCACGTGCCCGATAGCAGCTCTCCAGAAAATCACTAGAATCATCGACAGCACGCTTGTTGTAACATTCCAAGCTAGGTTTATTTTTAATTTTAAACAAATGTATCAAAATAGAGCAATGGAAATGACAGCGATTAGAGAGCTCTTCGAATTGTATTTCACACATCTTTGCGAGTCTTAGCCGTAATTGCAGCACCTGGCTCCCATTAATTTTGCAAGGAGTACAGCGTGCAAGAATTGACTGTCTGAGGACATTTTTTTTATGAATAATACCTTTGCCACTCTACCCACATGCAATTTTTGTGGAATTCGGTTGCCAAATGCCCATGCATATACGATAAGCTTGCCTATGCAAACAGGTCTGCGTCTTAAATGTTGTGGGAAGAAGTGTCACTGCCACAAAGATTTTCTTAGAGAGCCCACCGCCAGATGTGCTGTATGCAGGGGTTGTTGAATTCCATAGCTGCCTTCTCTTGATTCCATCTCATACCTCTTTCTGCCACTATCATACACGTCCCATCTCTTTATCTCACTCTTGCATGCTTTTTCACTGTATTTTCTGTGTGCTACCTTTGTCACTGTTTTCTCGTCCTCATATTACTCCCTTTTCTGCATTTCTTTCTCTTGCCCTGGGGCAAAGTCTGATGAAGAAAAATGGGTCCTTGAAAAAAAAGGTCTGATGCTCTCCACCTGCAACCACCTGCACAAACTAAGCACTGAGCAAGTCTAATGGCAGCTGAAAACACTCCATGTGAACTTCAGTTAATCAAAATGGCTGCTTACACACCAAGCTAAAGAGTTACTGGTTCAGTTTACCTAAGACTGCATTCAATTAAATAAGATAATTAGGATAATTAGGAACAATGTTTCTTTTTCATTTAGATATTGAGCTGGTGCTAAAAACATTATAATTCCTTTGGAGATGATTGCTCTTCTTTAGTAGTAGTAGGTTTTTAAATTCCCTCCTGAAAAGATTAGGCTCTGTATGAGTATTTGAAACTCACAAATAGTGATGGGGGAATGTTTGCAATTTGTCTAACCACAGGTAATCGCTCGGGGTAGCATCAAAACTCATCGTTCTTTTGCTCACCATGCCACCTCAGTTTGAACCAAGCCATATTCAAATCAGCCTTGACCCTGCTCCTCATGGGAAAAGTCCAGCCTGAACTGCCAGTTTCATGTACCGCCCTACAGATGTGGATTCGCTTGCTCACTGTGTCAGTGGAACCAAGCTGTTCCCGGCCGATGAGCCCATATCTAGGGCAAAACCGATCCTGGGTTGCTTGTGTTCCAGTTCAGGGAGGAGCGGGCTTGGCAGTTAGGGCTGTACTGTCCCCATGGGGAACAGGGTCAAGACAGATTTGCATATTGCTGGGTTCAAGCTGAGGTGGCATTGTGAGTAAAAGAATGATGAATTGGAGGGCTACCCCGAGTGATTGCCAGTGGTTACCTGCATTGGAAGCCGCCTCCTAGCACCTTTTGTGTGCTTCATGTACCGCCCTAAGAGGCATGGGTATGCCTAGGCATGGGTCCCATGCTCACTGTGTCACTCGAACCAAGCTGTATATTGTTATTAGTAGGGGTAAGCAGGCACCTACAACTAGAAACAAGGCCACCAATGCAATATAAGGTCTCAATGAATTATTACCTTGGTAGCTGGCAATGAGCAGGCAGGCTTAACTTAGGAGGCAGGTGTGTAAAGCATTTAAAAACACCAATACATCAAATAAGTAAGACACAACACACAAAACAAATCAACAACCAATTTATTAGTATAGAAAACATTTTTATGATTAAAATGACATACAAATGACAAAAATTAAATATAGGGAACCTGAAATATGAACTTTGAAAGAATAAGCACTTTCTCGTGCTTAGAAACAAGTAGCGCAAATTTGGGACATCTGGTCGTGCTTGGAAGGAACAAAGTCAAAGTTTGAGGCAGAATGCAATGGAGCCCTGGTCGGATACACTAAGCATGAGACCTCGGTCAAAATTTTACCTTCACACTCAGAAACTTTTCTGGAGGATTTTCACTAGCCGTCGAGCGGGCCTCTCCAGCAGGCCGTATATACAGCAGCTTAGTCAGCTTAGTTCAGTGGGAGCCCCCGGTCAACTCCTGAAAGTCTTGAGTTCCGTAGCTTTCAGCGGGACGAACCTGAAATCCGGGTCGCAGTGCGAGGTATTCAGCTTGACTCTCGACGTGGGGTTGGTCACCTTATGGAGCTTTTTTATAAAAGTTGCTCCGAACTTCTTCCTGAAGTTCCTCTTGAGGGTTCAAAGTGTCCACAATTCAAATCCAAGATTTCAGAGACTCTGAGGGGTTCTTCAGAAGTTTGGACTAAAGTTCCCACAATGCACCGGGCCAAATCCTTAAAACTCCACTGGGCGCACTCCAGACTGGGGACTTCTTGGGGAGATGGTGCAGGCGAGCTCTGTAAACCAGTTGCTTTCAGGTAGGCCACTCCGTAAACCTTTTTGAACCAAGACAAATTGCTCAGGGCTGTAGTTCCAAGTGTGCAGCAGGAGGAGTCCTTCAGAGTGCAATCCTTTGGGGTGCAGACCAGGGTTCCAGCAGGGCAGTCCTTCTTCTCCTTGCAGTTTCAGGCAGCAGATCTGAGTTGCTATGCAGCTCTCACATATTTATTCAATTTTCTGGGGTGACAAGCAGGGGGGTGACCCCTGACCAATGGGGTACAGGGTGCCACCCAAAATCATGACAGCTTCCTCCAAAGTGTAGCATTTTCTTGTCCCACAAAGCACTGCACAAATTGAAGATGGAGATGATCTCTCATTGGGGGTAAAAGCTGGCTAAACCAACCTGCTGATGTGGCTCATTTTTCTAACCTTGCAGCCCTCCTATAAATTCCACTCTTGGGGCTGCCATCTTTCTGGGGGGAGGAGGGTACAGGAAGAGAGGCTTATGCCTGGCTGGTATTCCTTACTGTCCTGCTCTCTTTGAAGCTCAGTTTGATTTACCCAGCCCCCATCCTGTCCTGTTCTCTGCATCTGCAGAGCTCCCCCCATCAGGTAACCTCTGCCTCTATGCAGGCTACTTATCACCTCATCAAAGCAGTTTGGCTAAGTCTGTTAAGCCTTGTCAATCAAGAGAGGCTGCTAGAAGGCTGGATTTTGGCTCATAGAAAAGAAAGTTCTAGAACTTCCTTTCTGTATTAGTTATGATAACTTCAACTGTGGCTAGTTTTTGGATTTATCATTACTAATCCGTCAAATCCTTCAAATATTATTTTAGTTCACTCCAGTTAATAGATACTCTGCATTACAGTATTCCCATGTTAGCCTAAGGAGCTAAAAGGGCTACAATGGGGAAAAACGAAATTGGTAGTTTTTCCAACACCAGGGCATATAAAACATCTTTTAAAATGTCCTGGCTAACCTTTACATGGTACCCTACCCTGGGGGCACTTAGGGTAGACTTTTGGGATGAGGCATATGTAAAAATAAGGTAGTTTAATACTTTGGGAGTACTTTTAAATCCAAAGTCGAATTAGCACTTAAGTTCCTCCAAGCTGCTAGGCCTCTAAACCTATATGGCCTACCATATATTAGGGACTTATAGGTAGGTTCTCAGTGTCAATTGTAATTACACCTAATTTCCATATACCTTATCAGAGCACTGACCCTGGGTCTGGCTAGCAGAGCTCAGGGTGCAGTCAGTCAGTTACCACCAGTATCAGTCATAAAATGGGGGTGATCAGGACAAAAAGGATGACTTTCTCATATATATCTCGGAAATATATATATACTTATTATCTACTGGCGGTCGCCAGTAGATAGTTATAGTTAAAACCTATTATCCATAGGAAATCTGCGACATTCTATTTGAAATAACGTTGGCGCCGGTTGACGAATCTTCGTGAAAGTTTCCAACTTGTTGGGGCGCTCCGGTCCGCTCCTATCCTGAAAGTCTTGGGGTGATACGTCAAGCGGGGCCGAGAAAAAGGGGGTCCCAAAACGCATTTTCCCCATTCATTTTTCCATAGGAACCTTTAGTCGCAGCTACAGCCCGAACTGCTGAACGGAATTACACCAAATTTGGCAACGAGGTAGCCCTTGGTTCAGTGTCGTGCCTTTTGCTTAAATGGTGTAAATCCGTTCAGTAGTTCCTGAGAAAATCAAAAGTAAAGTCACATATATATCTGGGCGGAGCCTAACCACACATGTCATCGTGAGATCTGATTGGCTGTCAGCACTTCATCCTGGAATTGCTGGCAGCCATCTTGGGACCAATATAAATGATAGTACCTCATTGAAATGCATTGTAGTGAATAGAAGATTTTGAGGGTCACCAAAAGGAGAACTGTAAAGGGTGATAACAGGCTTTAGTTACATTGGAATTTATTTGTTGATGGAACCATACTAATTTTAGGAATTGTGGTGTATTCTAAGGTGATTTTACCATGTGAAAAACCTTCTGCTGGGATATCATGAATCATGTTTGAGAGAACACTATTTTCTCATGCTTGTCCCATGGAGGTTTGGAAGGTGCTCCAGAAGCTAAAATGAGAGCATATTTTCTGTAAATTCACTTTATCTTTCTCAGTCATGTGAGAATGAAGTCTGACATTCTCAGTAAAACATGTACATCCAACAAGGGCAGAGACTGTCAGTTGATTCCTTTGTGTTCTACTGCAGCTTCCCAGAGTGTTCTAAAGAACAACTAGAGTGCTAACAGCCTTACTTATGACAAAAGTATGGCACACCTGAAGCCATCTTGATTGGAATAAACTGGTAACACTTAAACAATTTAATTTAAAAAGGAACAAAATGATGGGGTTCATTTTGTCATAGAAATTATGGTTAGTGCTGTAGAAAGAAAAATTAGGACATATTTCAAGTGTGATCTCAAATATCTTTCTGTTATATTTCAACAGGAGCAGCCTGCCAGTTGATGCCTTTGTGTTCTACTGCAGCTTCCCAGAGTGTTCTAAAGAACAACTAGAGCGCTAACAGCCTTACTTATGACAAAAGTATGGCACACCTGAAGCCATTTTGATTGGAATAAACCGGTAACACTTAAAACATTTAATTTAAAAAGGAACAAAATGAGGGGTTCTTTTGAAATAGAAATTATGGTTAGTGCTGCAGAAAGAAAAATTAGGGCATGTTTTAAGTGAGATCTCAAATCCTCTTCTATTTCATTAGAAAATTCTGACATGCAGACTGAAACAATCACTTTCAATACCAGCAGCAGACTACCAGTTAACTCCCTGGTGAGCAGTAGCTTTACTCCAGTGATCTAATGAGCAACTAGAGTGCTAACATTCTGAATTTATGGCAGATGTGAGACACATCTGAATGCCTTCTTGATGGAATAATTTTTTTTTTTTTTTTTATATTTTTTTTTATTGGTGCATGATTAAATTAAACCGGTTACACTTCATTTTTTTTTTTTTTTCACTCACTTTGCGGATAGTTTATAAATACAAAACATGCATATATTATAGCTCCATAAGTAGATTGCATATATATTAAATAAGTTACTTAGCGTAAATAACATAAATAAGAATTAATATAAATCAGCATTTGTCCATCATGCACACATTTTATAGACATTTAACCCCCACTCCTGCCCCTCCCACCCCCGGGTTGGCACAACTTTATATAATTAAGAGAAAAAGAAAAAACACAATTGTATTATCTACATCATCTCTCAAGCCATTTAGTCAGAGGTTCCCATATCTTTAATCCCTTCTTACAAGACCGTACTCTCTTTTTCCCATAGATGGCTCTTTCAAAGTTATAATTTGCCACCAGTCTCGTTAACCATTGATGGTACACGGGTGGAGATGGATCCAGCCAGGCTGAAGCGATACAAAAGGGGATGATGGACGGAACGTTTGAGCCAATCAAACACTCACCCCCAGTCAACTGATCTGGGTTTAATCCATCATCATTCTTTAGCTCACTCCACCACCCCAGTTCAGACATGGCCATATGCAAATCAGTCTGACCCTGTGCCTCATGGGAACAGTCCAGCCCGAACTGCCAAGCCATGTCTTCCCTGGACCGGAAACAAGCATCCTAGGACCGGTTTCTGGCATTTCAGCCGTCATCAGCCAGGCTTGCTTGAATCCAGTGGCAAAGTGAGCAAGGGACCCACGTCTGGGCATACCCCCGCCAACTTAGGGCGACCAAAGCGATACAAAAGGGGATGATGGACGGAACGTTTGAGCCAATCAAACACTCACCCCCAGTCAACTGATCTGGGTTTAATCTCTGTACTGGGGTGAATGTATGACATTGTTCTGCATTCTGTCCATCAATTGTTGTTTTTGCATTTGTCACCCCGAGTGGGACGGGTATGCCCAGACGTGGGTCCCATGCTCTCCATGCCACTGGAATCAAGCTATCCTGGCTGAAGAGGGGTGAAACCCCGAAACCGGTCCTAGGATGCTTGTTTCCAGTCCAGGAGGACCTGGCCTGGCAGTTCGGGCTGGTCTGTTCCCATTGGGCACAGGGTCAAGACTGATTTGCATATGGCTGGGTTCAAACTGGAATGGCATGGTGAGCAAAAAACGATGGATTTAGGCCCAGATCTCTGTACTGGGGTGAATGTATGACATTGTTCTGCATTCTGTCCATCAACTGTTGTTTTTGCATTTTTCCAGCCAGGCTGAAGCAAGGCAAAGCCGATAGATTGCCATGGCTATGAAAATCAAATACTCTCCTGGTTTGCCTTGCATTTCCTGGATCCACCCTAAACAGATCAGGGAGGGAGAGAGAAAATATCCCTCCCTAACATTTCTTTAAAAAAAGTCGTAATCTCAAATTTTAATTTACTTAATACATCACAAGAGGCAAACATATGATTAAGATCAGCCTGAAAAACATACATCGTGGGCAAAAGGTCCCTCTTCCCGTCCCCCATTTTGCAATCTTTTTGGAGAAAAATACAGTGAAAAGCAAGATTTATAATACTGGGCTTGAAGTCGCGCTGGAATTAGCAAATTTTGTGCTAACTCTACTGAGTGAAGAAATAAGTCTTGTGATATATCAATCTCCTCTTTCCACTTCCTAGCTCGTAATGTTAAATCATCCGGCATTAATATATTAAAAGAGTTATACACCATTCCAATAGATGGATGATTCATCCTTACATTATCAATAATAGGATTGTTAATAAATCCTGCTGGCCCGCCACACTTTTTCCTTAAAAGTCACGTACTTGCAGGTATTTATAAAAATCTTTCCAATCCAGTTTAAATCTTCTTTGAGACTCTCAAAAGAGGCTATGTCAGAGAGAGAATATAAATCCCCAGTGTCAACAGACCCTTCTTTTGCCACTTTTGTAGTAATACATCTTTAAAAATATCAGGCAGATTTGGATTGTTGTATATTGGTGTATAATAATTCAGGCGGCCCAGTCCAAGCATTTTGCGAACTGACTTCATACATTTAAACCCGGGCACCAATGTTTTAAAGCGTACCTTCTTGTAGTGGGACTCGTTTAAAAACCGCCAGGTCCAGCCCCATGCATCTTTACCCATTATAAGTTCTATAGGCGTAGGTATGTCTCTCAAAGGACTATCTGTAACATTTTCTGATAAAAGAGTAAGATTATGCAGAAGAGTAGTTGCCCAGTAGTAAAGCCTTATATTTGGGAGAGCCAACCCTCCCTTATCCTTTGGTAGAGACAGAAATTTGTAGGCTCTTCTCGGTTTTGCATATGCCCATATAAATCTAAAGAACAAATCTTCAATCTTTTTAAACACATATTACTAAATTCTAACGGAATAGCTCTCATAAAATATAAAAGTTTGGGGAAAAAAGCATTTTAATTAAGTTACATCTCCCTATTATTGAAAGATGCAATTTGTGTAGTCGAAATAAATCTGGTTTAATTTTATCAATCAAGGGATCAATATTGCACTCGACTATCTTCTCAACGGTTGCCATGACTTCCACTCCGAGATACGTAGCTTTTTCTACCTGTCTTATATCTTGACTCATATCCACATTTTTACAGATTATCTGAGTTTTGGATCTATTAAGGGAATACCCCGACAGACTTCCAAACCTAATTCAACCTCAGCCATAGATTCTTCGGGATTAGCAGTCACCAAGGCGATGTCGTCGGCATAGGCCAGGACTTTCGTCTCCCACCCGTGTGAAACAATAGGACTAATTTTCTGATCGCTTTCCAGTAAACGTAAAAAAGGGTCTATATACAGTGCGAACAGGAGGGGTGAGCTTGGGAATCCCTGGCGAGTCCCTCTTTTTATTTTAAACTTGTCAGTTAGTGCACCGTTTATAAATAATCTAGCTGTAGGTTGATAATAAAACATCTTAAAGGCTTGAATACATCCATGACCTATCCCGACCCTTGACAGAGTCTCCCATAAAAAAGGCCAGGAGACTCTATCAAAAGCCTTCTCAGCATCAAGAAGAATAAGTGCCATTGGGTCTCTTGAGATATGTACTGCATCAAACAGGGAAATGATCCTCCTAACATGATCTACTGTGCCTCGTCCCGGTATAAATCCGTGTTGTCTTGGGGATATAACTTTATGTATTACCCCTGCTAATCGAACTGCCAGAATTTTCGAGTAGATTTTACTATCCGCATTTGTCAGGGTTATAGGGCGATACTGAGGCAGGATCCAGTGCCGATTTATGCTTTTTCAAAAATATAATAATTTTAGCTTGTGTCCATGACTCTGGTGGTTTTCCCCACTGAACACATGAATAAATAGCAGAAACATAATCTCTTTTAATTCCGTGGAGAATCTTTTATAAAATTCCCCTGGAATATTATCCAACCCAGTGGCTTTATTATTAGGAAGACAGTTAATACAGAGCAGTATGTCAATCCATTGGGGGCTCATCAAGTAGACCCTGGTCGTCATGCGATAATTGCACCACTGGGATTTGGTTTAGATATTTGGCAATATCGTCTGCCTGGGCGGTGGTCGTCTCATGATATAGATCCTGATAATAAGCAAGGAACTCCTTGCGAATGCCCTCAACATCTGG
The DNA here is from genome assembly GCA_963921515.1 of Calotriton arnoldi. NCBI lineage: Eukaryota > Metazoa > Chordata > Amphibia > Caudata > Salamandridae > Calotriton > Calotriton arnoldi. The sequence continues at coordinate 454,001 of CAWUFW010003339.1, forward strand.
AGACAACTTCTTGCGCAACATTTTTAACGGCTGTGATGATATTCCTGGTGGCTTTCTGTCTTGCCCTAATCGCAAGATGATGTCCAACCTGCTCACTACATTCATATGCCTCCTCTTCCAAATTTCTAATCTATCTGCTGCTCTTTTAGCAATTACCCCCATGACAGCCGATTTTGCTGATATTATTCTTGCTTGCGCATCAGCCGAGTCCTCCCCATCCCTAAGCACAGTAATTAAGTTCTCTTCTGCCTCAGCCAGTTGAGATTGAAGTTTATCCCATTGTCGACGCTTTTCTTTATTTAAAGTGAGTGAAAAGCTAAGTGTCTCTCCCCTAATTGCTGCTTTTAGTGCATCCCAAACCACCTCAATCCCTGTACTACCTAAATTGTCCTTAATAAATTGTACCATCCAGCGTTTCACATGTTTGCAGTACTCATCATTTAAAAGGAGGGATCGCTCAAAGGTCCAGTTAGCAACATCTCTATTGACCACCATTACCCCCTTATTTCCATAACTAAGGGATTATGGTCTGCCACTATACGCGGATGTTTTTCTATTAAACTCTCTAAAAGAATAGACTGAGATGCAAAGATGTAGTCTAGTCGCACCATTTTATTGTGCGGAAAGGAATAAAAGGTATAACCAGAATCCGTGGAATGTTGTGAATGCCAGATATCGGTGAGTGCTTGCTCCCTACATAAATCCTTGAGGGCTTTAAAGACTTTTGGTTTTCGTCCATTGTATATCCAATTTCTATCACCGGTTATACTCTTGTCTGCTGGCAGATTGATATTAAAATCGCCACAGATGATTAAAGGTAGTGGCCATTCGGCCAACTCATTGTTCAGAAAGTCAAAAATTGCTGAATCATCAGCGGTGCTGCCATAAATGGTACATATCGTAAGTAAATTCCCATTTTCCCTTCGACATACTGTAATAACCCACCTTCCATTTGAATCAGTTAGTGTGCGTATAAATTGAAGTGACCGATTTGCTGATAAAATTGCCACCCCTCGTATCCTAGCATTTTGGGTAGTAGCCCCAACTACAGTAAAACCAAGTGAATCTAACAAGTGAATTTGTGTCCTTTCTATGTGTGTCTCCTGTAAACATAAAATATCTGCCTTGAGTAACCTAAGTGCTACAGCCGTATTACGTCGTTTCTTAATATCATTAAGGCCACACACATTGATAGTTGCTATGCGTAATTTACTCATCTAAAGTAGCGAAGTTTTTTTACCGACCCTCCTTGTGCCAACCCCCTCCCCTACCCCTACCCCTAGCCCATCCCCTATGAACCCCGCCCGCCTCCCTCCACCACCCACTGAGGTTACCTGGTTCTGTAAGAACCAGGATGAGGACATCTGAGCATTCAGGGCCCCATGCCCACCTCCCCGATCCGACCCCCAAAATGATAGTCCAATCAATTCATAATCATTGACATCGCTTGATTGTCCCCAGGCTCATTTATACCCCAAGTTTTTAGGTATTTTAATCCGTTAAAGTATCAAGTTGAATGAATCTCTTCTTGATCCTGTCGCTTCTAGTCTCTGTAATCTCCTGCAGATAAGCCTGGGCCTGGATTTCAGAGATGAAGCTGCGTGTAGTCCCATTAAAGATAATTTTAAGACGTGCTGGGTTTTGCAGATATACTGTTGCCCCAATTTGTTGAAAAGGGGCAAAAAGTTGCCTCATCCTCCATCTTCGCTCAACTGTGGCATGAGCAAAACCTGGCCGACTAAAAAAGGTAACACCATTGAACTCCCTTTTACTGGTGGGCCTTGCTAAGTCAAAAAGCTTCTGACGTAGGAGAAAGTTGCCGAAATATACTATCATTGCGCGCGGATATTGCGCTGGAGACTGAGGATGTTTGGAAGGAGTTAATGGGAAGCGATGAGCGCGTTGTATCTCTCTATCCCAATCCCAGTTTTGCAACTCTGGAAAAGCTCCTTTGAAAAGTGTGATCATGTAGGCCATTGGATCACTTCCTTCCACTCCTTCGGGAACCCCCAAAATGCGAAGATTATTGCGTCGTGATCTGTTCTCCTGCTCCTCGATCTTCAGCATTAAGTCCTTTATGATCCCATCATGCTCCGTCCCTTGTACCCGGAGAGAGGTAACATCTTTTTCCAGATTTTCGGTGCGCACCTCTACTGATGACATTCTATCGGCTATCTCCACGCAGGTTCGGCCTACTTTCCTAATCACGCCCTGTAATTTCTGGAGTAGCATGACGATTTTTTCGGTTGTCGATCTTAACCTCCTCCTGAAAACTTTTGATTGAGTGAAGGACTTCAGCGAGGGTAGGCTCATCTTTATCTCTGGGGCTCTTCTCCAATCTTCCATGGTTGAAGGATTGCCGCCTGAAAATACTGTTTGGTCTGAAGGAGTCGCAAACTGTGAGGATGAGTAATCCCATCTGAGCTCGGCGTTACTCCCTTGGTCAATGGTCGTCCCACTCTTGTGTCTAATTCGTTTTTTTCTCCTTTTCTTTTCCATCTTCTTTTTTGTATAGCATCTTCTCGAGAATCCTCTGAGTCCTCTGAGCCCATTGAGCTCGTACTTCCCCAGTCTTGCCTTTCACAATCGCTGGATATCGATTTGCCGGTCTCATATCTCTCTGACTCATCTGTGACAGAGTGGGGTTTTTCAATGCTGTGGCGGTTTTCCAACCGTTGAGTAACAATATTTATTGGATTAGCTGAAGCCTTCTGTGACACAGTTACCGTATTTGTACAGTCTATACCCCCGTTCTCTGTCCCGGATATCCTTGTGTCCAATTTCTGAAGGAGGGTCACCGGGTCATTTAGGGGCTCAATCTGACTCTCCTCATAGTTTGTACAACTATCTGCCTCTGTGGTAGGGATAACTCCTGTGTTTTCCACAGGTTTTAATAGAGCCGGTGTTACTAATTGTACCGCCAAAGGTCCCTGTGAGGTTTCTCCTTCTAGTACAGATGTGATTTGTTCGATCTGCCCCTCAGGTGTCCCCACCATGGCCGGTTCGTTATGCATTTTTCCCACCACTGTTGGGCAAAACATATTAGATATCAGTGGCTGAGAATCTGGAATCTGTGCATTATCCGTGAACTTAATGTTCCTTTTAGCTTGTATCCTTTTTGCCTGTTTGGTCGTTTGTTCAGATTTGTCAATAGAGCTCAAATTATCCAGGTTTTCTCTGTTTTTTAACCCCCGCGTACCTGGGCGTCTTGTTTGGGGGTCTAAATGCGTTTGCTGCATTGTTTCAGTTATTTCAGGCACTGTTGTCTGATTATCTTTAACTTTAGCGGGTTTCCCTCCACCTCGCCCAGCCATCCTTACTTGCTTCACTTTGGTCTTTGATGAGCCCTGGAAACAAAGTAGCACCACTTTTCGTGGAAGTCCGATACAGTTGCTGTCTCCGATCACGGCGTCTGGCACGGCGTCTGGCAGAACAGTCAGGAATCCCCGATTGCCGATAGAGCTGCACCAGGCTGCCACGTCCCTGCAGGCAGCCGCAGGGCGATGTGAAGCGATGACGTGGGAGATGCTGGAGCGGCACAGCACACGGTTCGTATCACCGGAGCCGGGCGTCTCTTCATTCCTCGACGCTCCCTCTGATCTCCTGCCTGCGCGATGATGATAACGGCCGAAATACAATGCCGGCCCATACGGTCAGATTTGCCTGTTGATTTTGGCGAGGTTTTGCTATGTTTAGGGGTCAGACTGGCGGAGCGGCATTAGGTAGCTGCTACTCAGACACCATCTTGCCTACTCATGGAATCAAAGTAAAAAACTGAAAGCATTTCCTACTGAGGAGACTGCAGTAAATGAAGAAATTAGGAAACTTCATAACAAAGAAGTCTTCCAAGATGGCCACCAGTGAAAAAAGAGCCCAAATGTAGCACAAATATTACCCAGATGTAGCCCACATATAGCCCAATGACAAAAGTGTGCAAAACACTTTTTATTTTTAGTTTTTTTGCAGTTTTATGTAGTGCAGACTGGTCAGGTATTGGAGCGTTGCATCTTAAAACATGACCCCCTACACTACAAAAACACCACTGCACTACCCTAAAGCACTACCCCCAGCACGACCCCCTACACTACACAAGCACCACTGCACTATCCTAAACCCTAAAACACTACCCCCAGCACGACCCCCTACACTACCCAAACACCACTGCACTACCCTAAAACATGACCCCTACACTACACAAACACCACTGCACTACCCTAAACCCTAAAACACTACCCCCAGCACGACCCCCTACTCTACACAAGCACCACTGCACTACCCTAAACCCTAAAACACTACCCCCAGCACGACCCCCTACACTACACAAACACCACTGCACTACCCTAAACCCTAAAACACTACCCCCAGCACGACCCCCTACACTACCCAAACACCACTGCACTAACCTAAATCCTAAAACACTACCCCAGCACGACCCCCTACACTACCCAAACACCACTGCACTACCCTAAAACATGACCCCTACACTACAGAAACACCACTGCACTTTTCCTAAACCCTAAAACACTACCCCCAGCACGACCCCCTACACTACACAAGCACCACTGCACTACCCTAAACCCTAAAACACTACCCCCAGCACAACCCCCTACACTGCCCGAACACCACTGCACTGCCCTAAACCCTGAAACACCAGCCCCTGCATGACCCCTACACTGCCCCAACACCACTGCACTGCCCTAAACCCTGAAACACCACCCCTAGCACGACCCCCTACACTGCCCGAACACCACTGCACTGCCCTAAACCCTGAAACACCACCCCTTCACGACCCCCTACACTGCCCGAAAACCACTGCACTGCCCTAAACCCTGAAACACCACCCCCAGCATGACCCCCTACACTGCCCGAACATCACTGCACTGCCCTAAACCCTGAAACACTACCCCCAGCAAGACCCCCTACACTGCCCGAACACCACTGCACTGCCCTAAACCCTGAAACATCACCCCCAGCAAGACCCCCTACACTGCCCGAACACCACTGACCTAAACCCTGAAACACCACCCCCAGCACGACCCCCTACACTGCCCGAACACCACTGCACTCCCTAAACCCTGAAATACTACCCCCAGCAGGACCCCCTACACTGCCCAAACACCACTGCTCTGCCCAAAACCCTGAAACACCAGCCCCAGCACGACCCCCTACACTGCCCGAACACCACTGCACTGCCCTAAACCTTGAAACACCAGCCCCTGCACGACCCCCTACACTGCCCGAACACCACTGCACTACCCTAAACCCTGAAACATCACCCCAGCACGACCCCCTACACTGCCCGAGCACCACTGCACTGCCCTAAACCCTGAAACACCAGCCCCAGCACGACCCCCTACACTGCCCGAACACCACTGCACTGCCCTAAACCCTGAAACACCACCCCCAGCGCGACCCCCTACACTGCCCGAACACCACTGCACTGCCCTAAACCCTGAAACACCACCCCTGCACAACCCCTACACTGCTCGAACACTACTGCACTGCCCTAAACCCAGAAACACCATCCCCAGCACGACCCCCTATACTGCACGAACACCACTGCACTGCCCTAAACCCTGAAACACTACCCCCAGCAAGACCCCCTACACTGCCCGAACACCACTGCACTGCCCTAAACCCTGAAACATCACCCCCAGCAAGACCCCCTACACTGCCCTAAACCCTGAAACACCACCCCCAGCAAGACCCCCTAAACTGCCCGAACACAACTGCACTGCCCTAAACCCTGAAACACCAGCCCCAGCACGACCCCCTACACTGCCCGAACACCACTGCACTGCCCTAAACCCTGAAACACCACCCCTGCACGACCCCCTACACTGCCCGAACACCACTGTACTGCCCTAAACCCTGAAACCCCACTCCCAGCATGACCCCCTACACTGCCAGAACACCACTGCACTGCCCTAAACCCTGAAACACCACCCCCTGCACGACCCCTACACTGCCCGAACACTACTGCACTGCTCTAAACCCTGAAACACCACCCCCAGCACGACCCCTACACTGCACGAACACCACTGCACCGCCCTAAACCCTGAAACACTACCCCCAGCAAGACCCCCTACACTGCCCGAACACCACTGCACTGCCCTAAACCCTGAAACATCACCCCCAGCAAGACCCCCTACACTGCCTGAACACCACTGCCCTAAACCCTGAAACACCACCCCCAGCAAGACCCCCTACACTGCCCGAACACCACTGCACTGCCCTAAACCCTGAAACACCACCCCCAGCAAGACCCCCTACACTGCCCGAACACCACTGCACTGCCCTAAACCCTGAAACACCACCCCCAGCACGACCCCCTACATGGCCGAACACCACTGCTCTGCCCAAAACCCTGAAACACCAGCCCCAGCACGACCCCCTACACTGCCCAAACACCACTGCACTGCCCTAAACCCTGAAACACCAGCCCCAGCACGACCCCCTACACTGCCCGAACACCACTGCACTGCCCTAAACCCTGAAACACCACCCCAGCATGACCCCCTACACTGCCTGAACACCACTGCACTGCCCTAAACCCTGAAACACCAGCCCCAGCACAACCCTGTACACTGCCCGCACACCACTGCACTGCCCTAAACCCTGAAACACCAGCCCCAGCACAACCCCGTACACTGCCCGAACACCACTGCACTGCCCTAAACCCTGAAACACCAGCCCCAGCACCACCCCCTACAATGCCCGAACACCACTGTACTGCCCTAAACCCTGAAACACCACCCCTGCACCGCCCCTACACTGCCCGAACACCACTGCACTGCACTGCCCTAAACCCTGAAACACCACCCCTGCACGACCCCCTACACTGCCCGAACACCACTGCACTGCCCTAAACCCTGAAACACCACCCCTGCACCACCCCTACACTGCCCGAACACCACTGCACTGCCCTAAACCCTGAAACACCACCCCCTGCACCGCCCCTACACTGCCCGAACACCACTGCACTGCCCTAAACCCTGAAACACCCCCCAGCATGACCCCTTTACTGCTTGAACACCACTGCACTGCCCCAAACCCTGAAACACCACCCCCAGCATGACCCCCTACACTGCCGAACACCACTGCCCTAAACCCTGAAACACCACCCCTGCACGACTGCCCGAACACCACTGCACTGCCCTAAACCCTAAAACACCACCTCCAGCACGACCCCCTACACTGCCCGAACACCACTGCACTGCCCTAAACCCTGAAACACCACCCCCAGCACGACCCCCTACACTGCCCGAACACCACTGCCCTGCCCTAAACCCTAAAACACCACCTCCAGCACGACCCCCTACACTGCCCGAACACCACTGCACTGCCCTAAACCCTAGAACACTAACCCCAGCATGACCCCCTACACTACCCGAACACCACTGCACTACCCTAAACCCTAAAATACTCCCCCCACCACGACCCCCTACACTACCCGAACACGACTGCACTGCCCTAAACCCTAAAACACTCCCCCAGCACGACCCCCTACACTACCCGAACACCACTGCACTGCCCTAAACCCTAAAACACTCCCCCAGCACGACCCCCTACACTACCTAAACACCACTGCACTGCCCTAAACCCTAAAACACTACCCCCGCATGAGCCCCTACACTACCCAAATACCAATGCACTACCCTAATCCCTAAAACACTACCCCCGCACAACCCCTACACTACCCAAAGACCACTGCACTTCCCTAAACTCTAAAACAATACCCCCGCACGACTCCCTACACTACCCAAAGACCACTGCACTACCCTAAACCCTAAAACACGACCTCCTACACTACACAAACACCACTGCACTACCCTAAACCCTAAAAACTACCCCAGCACGATCCCCTACACTACCCAAACACCACTGCACTACCCTAAACCATAAAACACTACCCCCAGCAGTACCCCTACGCTACCCAAACACCACTGCACTACCCTAAACCCTAAAACACTACCCCCAGCAGTACCCCTACACTACCCAAACACCATTGCACTACCCTAAACCCTAAAACACTACCCCCAGCAGTATCCCCTACACTACCCAAACACCACTGCACTACCCTAAACCCTAAAACCCTAAAACACTAACCCCAGCACGACCCCCTACACTACCCAAACACCACTGTACTACCCTAAACCCTAAATCTACCCCCAGCATGACCCCCTACACTACACAAACACCACTGCACTACCCTAAACCCTAAAACACTACCCCCAGCATGACCCTCTTCACTACCTAAACACAACTGCACACTTTGTTACAGGCGTTGCAACGCAGGCCTGTGGTGCTTACTGGAAGTACCTGGTGGGCTAGTTGGGCCCCAGGGACTCTCAGGATTCAAGGTGACCTAATCCCCCAACTTAAAACGCGCCACGGGGCGCGTTTGCACAGTGGTGAAGGGAGGGGCGGGGCTTCAGGTGACATGTGCGCAAACACGCCCTGTGGTGCGTTTAAGTTGGGGAGTTAATTCTCTTTGAATCCTGGGGGCCAACTAGCCCACCAGGTACCTTCAGTAAGCACAACAGAGTTGCGTTGCAGAGAGGTGAAAAAGGTGCGTGGCCTCGAACGCCTCTCTGCAACTCAGCTCTGTGGTCCTAACTGTAGGTACCTGGGGGCTAGTTGGGCCCCAGGGACCCTCAGGATTCAAGGGGACTTAATCCCGCAACTTAAAACGCGCCACGGGGCGCGTTTGCACACATGTCACCTCAGGCCCCTCCCTTCACCACTGTGCAAACGCACACTGGCTCTGGTTAGTCAGAGTCAGTTACCACCAGTACCCGTCTGAAAAAGTTGTGGGCACAGGATGATTTTGCAACAAGGCCTCTTTCTGCTCCTCTGTTGGTTCTTTCTGCACATCTTTTGCTTCTTTCTGTGCGTTTTTTCTTCTTTCTTCACATGTCCTACCTCTGTTGGCATAGTTAGAAACTAGCATTTAAAAACCTTTGAAATTCACTTAAAAAATCATAGGTTTCAGGCACGTTATAGTTAGAAATTAGCATTTAAAAACCTTTGAAATTCACTGAAAAACCATAGGTTTCAGGCACGTTATAGTTAGAAATTAGCATTTAAAAAACCTTTGAAATTCACTGAAAAAACCATAGGTTTCAGGCACGTTATAGTTAGAAATTAGCATTTAAAAAACCTTTGAAATTCACTGAAAAACCATAGGTTTTAGGGACAGTTATAGTTAGTTGGACATTGCACTCGTACAAAACCCGTGAAATTCCCCTGTTATAGTTAGTTCAGCTAACTATAACTCGCGCCCCGCAATGCACTGCTGATGACGTCACATATTACATCACTCATGACATGGTCAGTGACATCACTGATGACATCACTGATGACATCTCAAATGACATCACTGATGACATCATCCAGTGACTGTGTGTTTCTGTAAAGTTTAAATATGTTTAATATATATAGGGAAAGGCGTCGTCGTCGTCGTCGTCGTCCTTCACGTAGTGCACAATAAATTATTGTGCTTTCTCCTGGTGTGCCGCCTTCTTTGTTCGCGCCGATTGGGGCGTCTACTGGGATTTATTGTGGAAATTGAAGTGGCCGCTGCTGCCGCTGGCAGGCACCGACGCCGAAGGCAGGGAACCGCTAACTGCAGCATCGGGTGGAAGTTATATATCTATATATATATATATATTTGTTGCCACAGGGTAGTAATTGTATAATTTTAGCTTTTGGAGTCAGGATGGTAATATGATGAAATAATATTGTAATTAAATTCATTTATTTATACACATAATTTTAATTCCAAGGTGGGAGTCATTAGAGAATATGAAAGGAGGTCATTGTGAAAGCAAATTTTAAAATAAAAAAAAAAAGATTTGAAGTTTTGAATTTTAAAGATGCACTAGCACTTTTCATATTATTCCATGGTAGAATATGGATTAGGAGGTGGCAAACAATGGATTAATTGTTTACAAAGCACTTGCACTTTATGATTACATGTACTGTATTGACTACATGTTGGAATTTGCACCTTACAGCAGGCTGTGAAAGAAGCACTTGCATCTTGCCATATAGTTTGGTTGCAAAGTTGTCATCACCCTTATATTAATTACAATGATATAAGTGGAACATATGAGAATGGTTATATTTGTTTACAATGCACTTGCACCTTATTTGAGCTGACCCACCAGGAAAACCTTTTTGGATGTTTTTAATGTTTGGAACATTTGAAGTATGTATGATTGTAATATGTATTTTTGATGTTTTTAATATTGGAATATCTTATGACATCTTAGGTTTTATGGACACATTTTAATTATTTATATTATGTGTATATGGAATATGGGATTCTAGATCCACCGAACATAAAATAGGTGGCTTGTTTAAAAGCTGTAGGATGAATTAGGCACTTGCCAAAATCCCCAGCTTGAATGGGAACCGAGGAGTGAGGAAAAATTCTTGAGCATTAACTGTTCAATGAACATACAGGAAAAGTTAGACTCCAAAGTTTTGAAAATCATTGAAAGAATTTTAAAATGAATCATTAGTGCGAAAAAACGAATTTAAGAGGATTGTAAAATCTCCAACATGGTAATTTTGTCAAGTTTATTTTAATCACAAAGTGTTGCAGAGTCTGTTTTCCATTGCTATGGAAATAGCGGACCACGTGATTGGGAGTTTGTGATTTTAAAATGAAGTTCTGGCAATGGCGTTTATTGTGTGAGGAAGACAGGCGAACCGCGTTACCTGGAAATAAACGAGAGTATTTAATCGAATTCTGAGTCCCTGTATCCGGGATCTGGAGGGAAACTGGAATTGGTGTTCATATATATATATATATATATTATCTACTGGCGGTCGCCAGTAGATAGTTATAGTTACAACCTATTATCCATAGGAAATCCGCGACATTCTATTTGAAATAACTCTCTTGCCGGTTGACGTATCTTCGCAAAATTTTCAAACTTTATGGCCCGCTCCGGTCCGCTCCTACCCTGAAAGTCTCGGGGGATTCGTCAAGCGGGGGCCGAGAAAAAGGGGGTCCCAAAACACGTTTTCCCCATGCAATTTTCCATAGGAAACTTTAGACACGGCTACAGCTCGAACTGCTGAACGGAATTACACCAAATTTGGCAAAGAGGTAGTTCTTGTTTCAGAAAGAACCCTTTTTGTTAAATGGTGTAAATCCGTTCAGTAGTTGCTGAGAAAATCAAAAGTAAAAAGATAGTGATATCTAGGGCCGCGGATCCTCCCGAGCACGAGCTTTATGTTAATTGGCTGTCAACACTCCAAATCAGGAAGTGTTGGCAGCCATTTTGTCCCTCGGTAGAACCGAGGGACAGAAACAAGTGCGCAAAGCGCACAAAGGGAGCAGGGTAGAAACACCCTGACCCCTAGGTCTGCTCAGGGGTCCCACAAGTACCCCTGGGCAAATTTTTTTTTTTTTTTTTTTAAATCGGCAGGATGCGCTCAGGGAGCGCGAATCCTGCCGAGAAAATCGAGCGCGGTCTCCGCGCTCGATAGTTAATTGGCCCCGGGTGGGCCAAGTCCCGGGGGCATGCTGGGGGAGGGTTAATTTTATGTGTGGGGGCCTCTAAGGGCTCCCAAAGCCCCGGGGACCACCACCCCCGGGGCTTTATGTGAGTAATGGTGTGGGAGGGCTCTGAGCCCTCCCGCAGCCCCGGGACCGCCACCTCCCGGGGCTTCTTTTTATTTAAAAAAACCTGTGTGGGGGCTCCAGCCCCCACATTCCCCGGGAACCACCACCTCCCCGGGGCACTAAGAAAAATTAAAATGGGGGTCCATTTTGGACTCCCAGAGCCCCGGGACCACCACCTCCCCGGGCTTTCAAAATGTAGGGAGGGGGCCGCGCGGCCCCCTCCTGGAGCCTGTGGTGGCCCTGGGGACCGCCACCCCCCAGGGCCGGCTCCTGCAGTGTCCCAGGGTGCCTACCCCCGGGACACTGCTGTTTGCAATGACAGGACGGAGCCTCGCGGCTCCCGTCCTGTCATTGCAAACTTGCTTTGGATATTGGAAGAGAGCAGGAAACCTGCTCTCTCTTCCAATATCCAAAGCCGATTGCTTTACACATGGGGAGCAGCATGTTAGCTGCTCCCCATGTGTAAAGCAATGCCGGCTCCCGTAGGACACGGGAGCCGGCGGGACTGTGGGGGTTTGGGGACCCCCACAGTCCCCAACGAGAGGCCAGGCCCCGGGAATGGGGTCCCCGGGGCCATAAGAGGCCACGGAGGGGGCCACGCAGCCCCCTCCCCAAAGTAACAAAAATTAAACAAAGGTGCAAGGCCGGCCCCGGGGATGGGGTCCCCGGGGCCTTAAATGGCCTGAGGAGGGGGCCACGCAGCCCCCTCCAAATAAAAAAAAGAGGCCATGCCCCGGGGATGGGGTCCCGGGGCCAATACAGGCCCAGGGAAGGGGGCCACGCGGCCCCTTCCCGTTTTTTTTTATTTTAATTTTAAAAAAGGGGTAAGGCCCTGGGGATTGGGGTCCCCAGCACCTAAAAATAGGAAAAAGGAAGGGGGCTACACAGCCCCCTTCGGGGAAAAAAAAAAAACGATCGGGCCCGTAGGCCCCGCCCCTTCCTTCACCACTCTGCAAACGCGCCCTGGCGCGTTTACAGAGGGGAACGATCCCCTTGAATACTGGGGGTCCTGGGGCCAACTAGCCCACCAGGAACCTCCAGTATGCGCCAGGGGCTGCCTTGCAGAGAGGTGTACAGAGGCCACGCCCCTTTTACACCTCTCTGCAACGCAGCTCTATGGCGCTTTTGGAGTTATATGGTGGGCTAGTTGCACCCCAGGGACCCTCAGGATTCAAGGGAGTTAATCCCCCGACTTAAAACGCGCCACGGGCGCGTTTGCACAGTGGTGAAGGGAGGGGCGGGCTTCAGGTGACATGTGTGCAAACAGGCCCCGTGGCGCGTTTTAAGATAGGGAATTAAATCCTCTTCAATCCTGAGGGTCCCTGGGGCCAACTAGCCCAACAGGTACGTCCAGAAAGCGCCACAGAGCTGCGTTGCAGAGAGGTGTAAAAGGGTGTGGCCTCTGTACATGTCTCTGCAACGCAGCCTCTGGCGCATACTGGAGGTTCCTGGTGGGCTAGTTGGCCCGTAGGGACCCTCATGAATCAAGGGGACTTAATCCCCCAACTTAAAACGCGCCACGGGGCGCGTTTGCACAGATGTCACCTCAGGCCCCGCCCCTCCCTTCACCATTGTGCAAATATTCCTCTAAAATCAGCCGAAATACGAATTCTGATTTACTCACCTGTTATCAGGAGAGACCTCAGTGCTGCATCTTTCAGCCCAGTACTAATCCTGAAAAGTAATTTTAACCGTACTTACCAGTAACTTGAATTTCCTTCCATAGGCTAACATTGACTGGTTTCACTTGGAAATTCTTCTAAGTGTGGAGTTTTGGAACTTTAAAATATTCCTCTAAAATCAGCCGAAATACGAATTCCGATTTACTCACCTGTTATCAGGAGAGACCTCAGTGCTGCATCTTTCAGCCCAGTACTGATCCTCAAAAGTAATTTTAACCGTACTTACCAGTAACTTGAATTTCCTTCCATAGGATATCATTGCCTGCTTTTTGCTGAAAAAGTTTCTAAGTGTTGATTTTTGAAACATACAAATATTCCTCTAAAATCAGCCGAAATCCGAATTCTAATTTACTCACCTGTTATCAGGAGAGACCTCAGTGCTGCATCTTTCAGCCCAGTACTGGTCCTGAAAAGTAATTTTAACCGTACTTACCAGTAACTTGAATTTCCTTCCATAGGCTAACATTGACTGGTTTCACTTGGAAATTCTTCTAAGTGTGGAGTTTTGGAACTTTAAAATATTCATCTAAAATCAGCCGAAATACGAATTCCGATTTACTCACCTGTTATCAGGAGAGACCTCAGTGCTGTATCTTTCAGACCAGTACTGGTCCTGAAAAGTAATTTTAACCGTACTTACCGGTAACTTGAATTTCCTTCCATAGGCTAACATTGACTGGTTTCACTTGGAAATTCTTCTAGGTGTGGAGTTTTGGAACTTTAAAATATTCATCTAAAATCAGCCGAAATACGAATTCCGATTTACTCATCTGTTATAAGGAGAGACCTCAGTGCTGTATCTTTCAGCCCAGTACTGGTCCTGAAAAGTAATTTTAACCGTACTTACCAGTAACTTGAATTTCCTTCCATAGGATATCATTGCCTGCTTTTTGCTGAAAAAGTTTCTAAGTGTTGATTTTTGAAACATACAAATATTCCTCTAAAATCAGCCGAAATACGAATTCCGATTTACTCACCTGTTATAAGGAGAGACCTCAGTGCTGTATCTTTCAGCCCAGTACTGGTCCTGAAAAGTAATTTTAACCGTACTTACCAGTAACTTATATTTTCTTCCATAGGAATCCATTGTCTGGTTTTCAGCAGAAAAGTTTGAAAGTGTCGATTTTCACAAACTACAAATATTCCTTAAAAATCGCCTGTATGACTTAAACGCATTCTTTCAACTGTTTACAGGAGATGCACCAGTGCTGGATCCAGGATCCAACACTGAGTAAGAAAAAGTTACGATAACAGTTTTTACCTGCTAAGTGAATTTCCTTCCATAGGATAACATTGGTGATTCTATGAGAAAAAGTTTCTAAGTGTCAACTTTTAAAATACAATAATATTCCTTAAAAATCACGATTGTAACCAAAACGCTTTTACTCAACTGTTTACAGGAGATGTACCAGGACTGAATCTAGGATCCAGTCCTGTGGTTAGAAAAGTAATCCATAAAGTAACTAATTGCATTTAACTAGAAATTCACTTTGAGCTGAATGTTGCATTGTGTTTGAAAATGTGTTGCCCATTCTAACAACTGTAACTACTGTACTTAAAAGTCTATTGCCTATGTGCAAAGTATTTAAACTAAAGTAATTCATTCTGAGAAAGTATTTTTTGTAATGTAATGTATAATGTAATTACAATGTAATTTAAAAAATAAAATATGTAAAAGAAATTGTTTCTAAAAATGTAGTAAATCAGTATGAAAAAAATTAATATAAAAATTAATACATTTAAAAATTGTCATTTAAAAACCTTTGAAATTCACTGAAAAAACCGTAGGTTTCAGGCACGTTATAGTTACAAATTAGCATTTTAAAAACCTTTGAAATTCACTGAAAAAACCATAGGTTTCAGACACGTTATAGTTAGAAATTAGCATTTAAAAAACCTTTGAAATTCACTGAAAAAACCATAGGTTTTAGGGACAGTTATAGTTAGTTGGACATTGCACTCGTACAAAACCCGTGAAATTCCCCGTTATAGTTAGTTCAGCTAACTATAACTCGCGCCCCACAATGCACTGCTGATGACGTCACATATTACATCACTCATGACATGGTCAGTGACATCACTGATGACATCACTGACATCTCAAATGACATCACTGATGACATCATCCACGTGATAATCTGATGCAGCTCCTCACACCCTAATATAACCTTTGATACACCCAATCTAAATTACAGAGTGCCATTCGCAAAACCATAGACACTCCAACACCAATAACTACATACCCACTCACTGATTCTTAGGTCTACACACACACATCCACTCACTCACCCGTACAGTCACTCATACTTATGGTCACTCAGTACAGGACTATCATATGCACTCTTACTCCTATATAGACACTGAAACACCGCCACTCATCCATAGAGGTACTCACACACCTAGTCAGTCATGCAAATAATTAAACACACTGCCATTTACTCACCTATACAGTTATACACACACCAGCTCACTTAATCATACAAATACTAGCACATTGTTACGCTCTTATACAATCACTGATACAAGCACACACTCATCCATACAGCCACTATCACAATCACTCACTCTCGCTTATAGCTATTTATATACTCCAATACACATATATACTGCCTTTCACATATGTAGTTACTCACACATGTACCACTGGGACATACATTCACTCACTAACACACTCTTACACACACTTACCCACCCATACAGTCTATCACAGATGCACTCTTGAAACCATCCACCCAGTGAATCACCCACTCACACATCTATGCACAGTCGCACACACCCCATCCACACAAACACTCAGGCACCCATACAGATACTCATAGAACCAATCAATAACCCATATAGACACTCATGTAGCTATTCGCAAATCCATGCATCCACTTACACACCAACAAACAGACGGATACAGACATTCACACAGTTTAGTCACTAACCCATGCATTCAGTAAGATACGTTTAATCACTCACTTGTAGAGTCAGTCACGCACGTACTAAATCATCCATTCAGACACTTATACACCCACTCATTCTTCAATACGCCTTTCCCTATATATATTAAACATATTTAAACTTTACAGAAACACACAGTCACTGGATGATGTCATCAGTGATGTCATTTGAGATGTCATCAGTGATGTCATCAGTGATGTCACTGACCATGTCATGAGTGATGTAATATGTGACGTCATCAGCAGAGCATTGCGGGCGCGAGTTATAGTTAGCTGAACTAACTATAACGGGGAATTTCACGGGTTTTGTACGAGTGCAATGTCCAACTAACTATAACTGTCCCTAAAACCTATGGTTTTTTCAGTGAATATATATATATATATATATATATATATATATTTGTTGCCACAGGGTAGTAATAGCTAGTTATGGTTGGGACCACATTATCATAGGAAAATCATTTTCTGATTTGGCACCATTTGCCAAATCTTCACAACATTTTCCTAAAAACAGTCCATCCAACTCATCTCCTTCTTGGAAAGTTTTGGCGTGATCCGTTGAGCAGGTCTGAGAAGAAGGGGGATCCAAAACAAGTGTTCACCATTCCTTTTTCCATAGGAAAATTAAACCTTGTTGCCAGCTCCTGCATGGCCCATGGGCCAGCTTGCAGGGAGTCTGGGGAACTGCAGGGACCCTGGGTCTCCCCCTGTGGCCCCCAATGAAAATTACAGATGTGGGTGTCCCAAGTGGGCACTAGGACACCCCCCAAAAAAGTTTTTAAAATATTAATGAACAATAAATAAGCAGCGGGTGCCGCTCATTTATTACTCACTTCAACACATTGAGCACTCCATTAATGCCCTGTGAGGGCTTTTTACTGATTTCATTTGAGCCTAGTTATGCCTCTAGAAGGGGCCGGGGTTCTTTCAAGCATTGTTTCAATGTTGTGGAGCAGCCGCAGGCAGTGCAGGATTCTACGAGAGCATTAAAAAAAAGTACGTTTCCTGGGACATTAAATCCACGACCACAGGAGAACCTACCAGATTTGTTTTTAAGCACTCCTAGTTGTATCCCTCTGCTCTTCTGCTGGAGTGCAGTTCCCTCTTGTGGTTGCTTTTATGGCTGCATTTTGTTGGCTGAAAAATGTTAAAGGAAAAGACGTTGATTTTTTTTTTAAAAACTGTTAAATTTTTATGGTACTCGCTTTTATTAAGATTTGCAATGTGTGAATGAATGAAATATATATTTGATTATAATTATTAGTGATTTTTTGACAAAGACAATGGTTCTGCTTTTTATATGTTGCTATTCTGACCCCTTGTCAAGGCCAATAGGCCCACTTTTTATATTTTGGCGTTCTTACCCTTTGACAAAGTCAGTAAGCCTGCCTTACTTAAGATAATGCCCTTTATATTGTGCGCCCAACCCCACACAGTACACAACCAAAGGACTTGCACTGCTGGGGTTGGGTGCAGTGAGTGTTTGTCCTCAGGGTCTGGCAGTAGGCTGTGCACTGCAGGGGATAGGGCATCTGACCTCACGCCTCGCATGTCTGAAGGCCGAGCTGTGCGGGGATAGAGGGTTCACAGGGGGTTGGGCACAGGTGCTTGGCGAAAGTCCAGATCCTGCACCAATCTGTCTGCAGCACACTTTTAACTTTACCTTAAAAAAGCATAGAAATTAATTGAAAAAACAAAGGTTAAAGTGACATTATAGTTAGGAATTGTAATACCATGTTACTTTACATTTTTTTTTTTAAACCTTAGAAATTCACTGAAAACCAAAGGTTAAAGGGTTATTATAGTTAGGCGAAAATGTCAGTTAGAGCATACCATTTAAACAAGCAAAACCACTGAAATTCACCAGTTATAGTTATCTCAAGCAACTATAACTCGTGCCATAAAGTAACTATAACTTGCGCCCTTGCCATGCACTGCTAATTACCTCACATATTACATCACTCATAAAATGTTCAATGACTTCATTGATAAGTACAACATCTGAAATTATGTTGTTTATTTCAAGACTTTGCATAGCGGAGACGAGTTATTGTTGCTTGAGACAACTATAACTGGTGAATTTCAGTGTTTTTGTTTATTTAAAACTGCATGCTTTAACTGACAATTTCCTCTAACTATAACATAAATAAGAACCCTGCTAGACAGCTAAGGTTTCAAAATGCCCCAATATTTTGATTAAAAAATGACATTGGCCACTCAGTAGACCATTGACCAATGGGTAGCGTAAATTAAAAATTAATGCAACATAATGTTTGCTTCTTTCCACAAACCCTTCCACACCTGCATGTTCAGAAATGGCTCACCAAACTCACATAATAATCAGTCATGGCCAGTGTGGTTCAGAGTAAAAGGTTAGTGAGGTTGATGGTGAACGTCATCTTCATAAGCATTTTCTAAAAAGATTACAGTGCGACTTCTTCTGCATGTCAATAGAACATAATAGCCATGAGAATGATCTCTGCAAAGTTCATACTGTCTGGGATGAACTAGAGAAATCCAATATGGCTAATTCTCCAAAGAGTACACTCGGATTGGCATGAATGTGTAACTAGAAGTAGTTAAAATTAAAATTTTGCTTGGAAACTTTGACAAATTTGGAAAGTTTCCTAAACTGGGTAAAACTTAGCTTAAGAATAACTTACTTGCAAAAAGTAAATTTTCAAGAGCGTACTCCAGGTAAAGGAGAGCTTTTGCTTACCTTTTATTTTTATAAATCCTGATTTTGCGGACATTTGTAAAGCAGTTTAAGGTTCACAACCTTCAAGAAGATTGCAAAGCTTGTAAACTTGTAAACATAACTTTTTAAAGTTTATACAGGAAAAGCTTTGGTACTTTTCAAGTTCTTACACATAATGGCCAACCAAGTTTCTAAGTACTGGTTCCCTATTTAAGTCCCTATATTATGTAAGCACACGCACTCATTCTCTTTCCCTCTCTGCCTGTCTCTCTCCTCACACCCCGATTGAAACTTGCCATTGAGATAGATAGAGGAAAAAGATTTAAGCGTGGGCTTAGTAAAGACTGGGCGTGCACTATATAAATCCAAAACAAGAAAAACAGGCAGGGACAACAGATCAGATATTGTACTCCATTTGCAGATGTGAAAAAAAGAGAACATGTTAGATCAGACACACATCACAAATGAAGGCAGTCTGGTAGCATTAACAAAACATTCTGCTACGTTTACATGACTATCACAGAAGCACGTTTGCTGCACCATTCGACTAAAGACTAAACAACTATTGAGCGCTCATTCATCAAAGGGTTTTAGGGTTG
The DNA here is from genome assembly GCA_963921515.1 of Calotriton arnoldi. Taxonomy (NCBI): domain Eukaryota; kingdom Metazoa; phylum Chordata; class Amphibia; order Caudata; family Salamandridae; genus Calotriton; species Calotriton arnoldi. The sequence goes on from CAWUFW010003339.1 coordinate 473,566, forward strand.
GGTTCAGTGGCAAAACCGTGCTGTAATTCTAAGCGCTATATATAAAAAATAAAGCTTTGCTTAATATTGTCTCACTTTGCAAAGTTTGGGTCTGCCTTAAACTGATACACAAATGGTACAGAGGAGAGTCTTCTTTCTAGATCTTTTCCCACATGAGTCTTCTACTGAGATAACAATCATTGCAATCAAATCTGTCCTGACAGTGACCTCTAGCTCTTGGCTCCAGTTACCAAAAAAGCAAAATCTCAGCAGAAGATGATTCCTGAGATAAGATGGCTCTTTGGGATTTAGATAGCATTAGCTTACTACTGGGAGAGGGATAGTTCCTTCCTTCAGTTGATCTGATGCCCCCAGTGGCCAGTGCATAGTGCAGAAAGTATTTTTCCCGAATGGCACTCTAACCCTGTGTGTGGGCAGAAGTTAACTTAACAACAAAAAAGTCTGTTGACGTCATTTTGGTATGTCTTTGATGCACAATCCCAAGGAAAAGTGAAAAGGTCATTACAAACAAAAACATCCAAGACATTTCACTAAATCATGGTTGGTGTAGGAGTATGCACGTGTGCATGCATATTTATTTAAAAATAATAATATAAAGGCTGATTTTTTTATGGAACAGCTTTTATTGAATATTAAATGATGCAGAACAGGTATGCGTATTATACAGAGAACAAAATCAAGTACTGAAAGCATCAGAGTCAAGAAGAGTCCCAAATACAATGCGTTGCACCGTGAGAGAACATATAATGCATACAAATGGCATGTGCTGAGCTAAGTCGAGCAAAAAGTGACGGCAGACGATCAAGAAGCCAGTCAATCATGAGCAATGTAAAACAGATGCAATACGTTCTTTACATGTAAAGACGGACGTATAGGAGATATAAATACCGGCTGTGGATGACATATTAGTGAAGCGTGGTATCTTTTATCGAACAAAGTAAACTACTGGATGAGTAATTATGTGTCTATATCTAACCAGTTGCTTGTCAGTCTGCCCGTCTGTCAATCCTTCTACATTTGCCTGTCTGTCTGAGTGTCTGTTTGCCTACGAATCCTTCTGTTGCTCTACCTAATGTTCTAGCATTGCATCATGTTTTTATTTCTTTTTAATTTCTAGGAAAAAACTAAATAAAAATAAAAAATTATAAAACCAGAAATGGCTGTTGAATCAACCAATTTTGTAGGATACCAGTACCAGTTTCATGCCTAATGCAGCACTAAGTCCACATCTTTGACTATGCTACGACATGTGGAAAAAAACAAATAAACATGGCACCACCCAAAGTGGGTTCAAGCTTTTTCAAATCACTTAATACATATTTTGGACAGAGATAATGCAGGTTAAAGAAATGCCTTTTCGGTCTGGGCTTTAATTATACATTTGCTGGTAAATGAACAATGTTTATAAGCAGAGTTAGTTTTTGCTGTCTAGCCTAGAAACGGCTTTAATTTTCTGGAAACTTGTGTAATATTTTTTCAAAATGCATATATGCATTGCTAGAGGAGCTTTGTATCGGCCCTCTTAACCGATTGGTCTGTCCAACTGTCAGTATGAAAATGTTTTCCTGCTCATGTCTACACATTTCCCTAAAATGAAGCGGATTGCAGTGCCAGTACAGGACCAATTCATTACATTGACAATTTTTTTTTCTATGTTTTTTTTACTTTTTAAGTCATCTTTGTGTATTTAAATTATGTCTTCAGGTTACAGTAGTTCATAGCTGTAACAAATTTGAGTATTAATTGTAGGGGGTAAGAACCCACTTTAAATAATAATCACAATCCCTGTCTCAGTAGACCACTGAAGTCAGCGAATAATCCTGTGTTTAACTCTCTTCTAGCTTGGCACAAAGCAGCCAGGTGTAATGCAGAGGCAATATGTATAGTATTTATGCAGCACTCGCACAGTAACAAAGTGAAAATGAAATACAAGAAAAATCCCCAAACAATTTAAAAAAATAGAAAATATTTTAATAAATAAAATGGCTAAAAAATGACAAAATCCAATAAGAAGACCGGAGATATGAACATTTAAAGTTTGAATCAACACTAGCGACAAAAAGTGCAAAGCAACAACCATGGGTATCTCATCGTTCTGCACCATGTCAAATTTAAGGCTGCCCCTGAATGATCACCGGTCGGATACATGGACCTGGTTCATCCTGGTGGAAAGTTTACCTTCCAACTTGAATTTTTTATGGAGAAAAGGTGGTGAATGAGGAGTCATCAGCAGGGAAAGCTCCAAGCTGGATCCAAAGCTGGGCTAGACGTTGGTTGGCTACTGAAGGGTGGAGTCCCAGTGCAGTCATTGACAAAGGCAGGAAAGCTCGAAGGGGGCAGAGTCTGAAGTTCGTGCCCTGGAAGGCCCCAACGGCGATCGGAGGCTGCTCGAAGTCTCTTCCAATGAAGCCCTCTGTGTTCGGATTCATAAACTTTTTGGGAAGTCAGATCTCCTTTAGTAGGCCAAACCAGCAAGTTAAGGCTGATGGGTCATTTGAATGTTGCGACTGCATCTTCAACAGTGACCCCAGTCTCCCTCGGTTCTGCTGGCAGAAAGTTGGCAAAAAGATTCTTGGTCCCCCTTCTTTTAGTTTGGCAAAAGGAGGAGTAAACTATAACACCAGCCGAGGGTCCAGGGTCTGGGATTCACCACTTGGGGGGGTGAGGACTCACTCTAACTGAGGCCAGAGGCAGGGTCCAGGGCAGGTCCTCTTGGAAGTGGTCAGCGTGGTAGTTGCAGGTATAAGGCCTCTGGGAGGTTGGTGTAGCTAAAACAGGAGATTAGCCAAATGAACATTGGAATAACATCTGCAGTTCTGGGTTCAAGGTGCACAGATCCAGTCTTCCTTCAGGAATCAGACAGCAGGCAGTCTTTCTTCAAATTCTTCACCGATCCAGGAGTATTCCTAGGAGAGTTCTTTGGGGTCCACATTTATGCTCAGTGCCTGCCTGTGGGTGTTGGGCAATCCTTTGTCCAACTGGTAAGTGGTGTTCAGTTACTCCCCTACCACTGTGTTTGGAACCAGCCTTACTAAAGAGATAAAAGGGTGGCAGGCCTAGGTGTGAGCTCCATCTGCCAGTGACACGATAGGCATACTTTGAAGCTAAGGAAGGTGTTGGGCACGGCCTTCTGGCCACTCTGTCAGGATAGGAGACCCTCTCCCCTCACCCAAAGTCCTTTGTACACTATCTGGAAGTAATAAATGTCTCAACACAGGTGAGCCATCAGGGGTCAGGTGACAGCTGGACACTTCCAAAAAAGCATTTTGGTTTTAGGATGGAAAATGACAACTTTCTAAAAGTGTAATTTCCCGAATAATAATATAAAATACAACATGACTATTAAGTTGGATTTTAAATTACTATTAAAAGGAGTCCTTAAAATGTTTTGTAGCTGTTACCAAAAAGAAATTTAGGACTTATTACCTTTAATAGTGTAAACCAGTGTTAACCTATGGAAGGGCCAGTCTTGCCACAGTGAAAACGACTTAGGAGGTTTTGCACTGCCAGCACATGTAAAACATTAAATATACATGTCCTACTTTTAAATTCCATGCACCCTTCCCTATAGGCTTTCCTTTGATGTGCATTAAAACCAAAACAGGTTTCTATACTTGTTGTAAGTACTAGTCTGCTAGGAAGTACACATACTGTTTTATTAAAATTATATGATATGGTTATTTTATTTTTTAATGTATATTTTTATTGCAGACATATGGCTACCACATATAGGTGGTTGCATGTTTCATTTTGATTTTTGGGCCATATACTTGCAATAAACAATGAAAACCTATACTAATTGCACCAGCCTGCCAAGTCAAGGCCTTTTGTTTTACCTGTGCCTGTTGCATATACTTCTCGTTCAATGCATTCTGGGAATTTTTCTGCATCACTGTTGACAGATCACCAATTTCTTTCTTTCGGTTCACCTTTGCTAACCCCATGAAATTCATATTGTTGTCACTTGGAACTTATTTCTAGGACTCCGAATGTGTAGGCAACTTCAGCGTTGTAATTCATTTATCTAACGTTTGGCTCTGTTACAATCAGCTCATTCCAACTCCAGGCTCAAAATTGGTCATTGGTATCTTTGTTTACTTGTAATTGTGTGTTGTTGTCTTCTTCTTGTTGAAATTTAATAAAGATCTTTTTCAAAAAATGCAACAATTTCAGGTGGTCAGTTCAATCTTGAAAGTGGAAGTGTTTTTTCTTGCTGCAATTCCATTCTAGGAAGGTCACCAAATGTTCCTCCACCCCACCTCTACATATTTTGCAGTTGTATTCTATCAAGACTTTAATTTTTGCACTTCACAGATGAATTATAGTCCAAGTCAAATGAATCACTGTCGTCTTCTTTCAGTGCACATTTCTTGTAAGAAAAGAAAAAGTGGTAAATCCGGTTCAGGAAAGATATCTAGCCTTTCATGTTATATATTGATGGCAAAGTGCTGTGTTCCAGCACTTCATGAAAATGCATTTTGTCAGTCAAAATTGAATGCCAAATTGGATGCAGAATGATTATTCAATTTTCCAAACAAACACAAATTATCTTCCTTTCATACTTTTTATAAATCTTGCCCACATCCAAATGCAGCAAGGTATCTCACAGATGACTGACTAGAATTTTGCTCATGTTCAGTCTGAAGCACAAGTGTGAATCAGTGAGTCAATTCTTTACTCGATCAGTACAAGACTATAAAAGCACACAAAAAAGACATCATATTAGCACAATGATAAAACCATGATTATAAAACAAAACTTCCATACTATTATATACCATACAAAACAATATCTAATAACACATTTGGTAACAGAGGCATCTCAATACATTGTAGCAGACTGCCCAGACGTAATCCATACAACAAAAACCTCAGTTAAGGGTCCGCCATGTTAAACGGAAAAGCGTTATGGGCACTTCATCTCTGACAAACAATCTATTCAAGTTTAATGTTTGAACAGTGAAAATTAAATCAAGAATAAAGGAAATTAAATCCCAATCATTGACTCAAAGGATTTGAATCTAACAAACATGTACTAAAACTATATATCATGTCATAAAAACCAGTTCATATGTTAGAAATAATACCACACAGCTGGTCAGAAAGAAAAGTCATAAATTTTCCATACTTAAGAGGCATACTTCCTTCTTATCTTTAGGGCATAATAAATATAACTGCTAACTGAAAGACAAACCAATTGAAAATCTAAGCACTGTAAATAATACAAACCATCTTTGCATGCGCTAAAATTCATGGGGCGAAATAATTGAAATAAGAAAAGCGATCTCAGGGTGCAATACAATGTGCAAAAGAGCATAAAGTGTGGCGTAAATTGTGAAGAAACAGAATAGCAGGGGCAACAAGGGAGTGAGGAGAATGAAGAGCCTGTCAATGGGAAGGCTTCTAAAAAATGGACTGTATTTAATCTCAAGTATGTGAGGTAGAATCTATGCTCAGTATTAACTACCTATGATAAATATGGTTTCAACTCTTCTGAAGTCTAAATTGGCACATAGTGAAGTACTAATGCCATTTCTAGGGTCCTTTCTATTCTATCATTTTTTCTGGAAATGGAAAACTTGTGCTGTACCTCTTCCTTAGAATACACACCAATACTGCCTGGTGAGTTAAAAAGAGTGCTCATACCAAGGTCTCGGAAGGCTTCTTTAACATAAACAAGCCAAGGGACAGAATCCATATTGTTTAAGCTGAGGCAGTCCTCTAATACCAAGCAGAAAAAGCTAGTCTCAGGTGTGCTCGGCAATTTCATCCACAAAGCAAAGGGGCCAATCTCACTTGGTCCTCCAAATAATGCAGACCAGGTTCTGAATGAGAAATAAAACTTGTCGTTGTTTTGTGGATGGCCAATAGCGTGCATAAGAATTTATTTTCAAGAGATTGCAAATTTCTCTAGCTGGCAAAACCCCAAACATCCAAGGTACAGCCACAAACTTCTGGGCTCTCTCAGTAATTAGCCTATCCCATTTCAGGCTGGCATCAAACAGAATACCAAAATAATTAAAATTGGATACCTTAACAATTGGTGTACCCCTAATTGAATAATTTCTTGATCAGGTGTTTTTTTTTGAGCCACTTCAAAATTAAAGATTTAAGACGGTTGAATTTCAGGTTTAAATTTCCCATGAAATCATTAAATGAATCTAGCGATGCCTGTAAACCATTGGCTTTACAAGTGATAAGAACCACATCGTCCACGTATAAAAGGACGGAATCGGTCAAAGCCCAATTTTAGGGACGTCCATAACGATTAGGGCTAACGCTGAATCAAGGGCATTGATGTAAAATAAAAAATAAAAAAAATTGGTGCTAGGATACAACCCTGCCTCACACTTTTTGTAGCTCGTATTGATTGAGTACATTCTTCTTTTTAAGCATAACACACTTTCATATTTGTGTCCCAGTGTGCTTAATTTGTAAAAAAATGAAGTGCCAGGGCCCTTCTCAGAAGGCCACTGCAGCATGCACCGCTCATACCCTGCCAGCATTACCAATGGCAGTACCAACATAACACCTAACCATCTCCTCCTACTAGTGTGACAATTCATACTATTTCAGGCCACAGACAGCTATTGTAATGGCATGAGAGGCTAGTATTATTCATGTCCAATGTACATTGACTTAATAAACATGGTTGTTGTGCTCATCTCAAAATTTAAAAAAGACAGCGCCACCTTGTGGGGGACTGTCACTAGAGCCGGTGCTGACAATGAAGTGCTGGTGCCGAGCACCGGAAACCACCAGCACAAATTAAGCACTGTCCAGTGTAGACGCTTGAGGAGGTCTAGTAAGGTCTCATTTCCTGCCAGATCCATCAGCTCCCATTGTTTCTCTCGGTCAACGAAGTCAAAAGCCATGCGTAAGTCAGCTCTCCTGGCTTTGACATATTTCCCTGTTAGTAAGGATACATTGAGAGCTTGTCAACTATGCCTAGCCCATGCCGGAATCCATATTGGACCTCCGGAAAAAAGAAATTGGCATCATTCCAGTATTCCAGCTTGCCCAAAATTACCCACCCTAATATTTTATTGGATGGATCTAGCAATGAAATAGGGCAGTAATAGGTCGGAAGAGTCCTGTCTCCATTTTAAGAAAATTGTCACAATGATTGACTCCCTTCAAGATTTGACTCGGCCAACACTTATGACAGCTTGGAGTACATTTGTTATTAAGGGTGCAGAGAAGGAGAGATTATGCCTAAACAAATCGATAGGGACCCCGTCAGGGCCGGACCAGTGGCATAACGAAAGTTGAGGGGGCCCCCCTGCCACGTACACGAAGGGGCCCCCACTCTGGATCTAATCCGAGCTCTTTGGCCTGAGTATTGTGCTGAGGGGGCCCCCTGCAGCCCGGGGCCCCCCCGCACCGCGGGGGCTGCGCGGGCCTGTGTTACGCCCCTTGGCCAGACGCTTTCCCAGCCGGGCATCTCAGAATAGCCTTGGTGACATCTGCCACCTCAATGGAATTGCCGAACTGGGACTTGGCAGATGAGAGGGAAAACAAGTGATCTAATATTGGAGGCGGTTCAAGCACAAAATTATCTGGGTCAAAGATTTGAGAGAAATGGAGGACCCAGTCATTAGCCAGAATGTGACATTCCGTGCCCGTGTTTGGACATTCAGATAACACAGGGACAAGTGGTGATTTCCCAAAAGGCTCTACTTTATCTCAGATGTGTAGCTGCTTCCATTTCTGCTCAAACTTCTATTCTGATTTCTTTCTTTCATTTTTCTAGAACAAGTTTATATTCGTTTCTAGCGTTGTAATAGCAATTATGTTGGGAGGAATTGTGTTAGTGACCTTTTTAAGGATTTTAAGGACAGCAGTACAATCAGGGTTAATCGTTTTTAGTTTAGTATATTGGTGATCTGTGAGCCTGGAACCCTAAGTTAATCTAACAAAAGTTTAAACAATTTACCTGCATTAGGGATATCCGTCATACACCTGGATAACCTCCCACTCTACTGTATATCTGTATGTAGTATATCTCTTAGAATCTGGAGAAGTCCATATGCCTGTATAATACACAGGAGCCTACCATTGTCGTATAGAAGCTAATCTCCAACTTCCTTATGACAGATGACTTGTGATGTCTCTTGTCACCAGTAACATCGAAATGACGTAGCTGCTCAACTTTAATAAGTAATTAACAACAGTCGAGTTTGGAGGTCATAATGCCTGCTACCAGAGCCAAGAGCCATGGTGAAAGGCAGGTCACAGAGCATCCTTGCAGCTGCAAAGAAGCAAAGACGAAAACTGCCTTTTCATCCTTTTGATCTTTTTTTTCTCAAAGTAACAGTGAAGGGCAAAAATGAGTTCTTTATGGGAGCATGTGTATTTTTTGCACGCTGAAGGTCATTACAGGAAGAATATAATAACTCTGCATTCATCTATACATTGTGAGGGCCATCTTTGTTTGAACCTGGATTGCAATAAACCGATTCTAATATGTTTTTGCAACTATTACTAACCGCTCTTGATGGGTTTAATTTCGCCCTAGGTTCTGCTTTTATTTTTCATGTTTGCAACTATACTATCTCTTTCAAATGAGAGAGCAAGACACTAATGCTTTAACCTGCTTAAGGGGAGAGTGGAGTTCTGGTCATACTTATAATAAATAGTCTTTACCATCCATTATAAAGTTATTGCGAGTCACCTCGGAGTTCCATGACCTTATAAAGGATCTCAACCTTCAGCATCGTTCCTCGATATCATGGAACTCTTTTGCGACATGTTATGTTATGTTAATTAATTTTGTAAGGCGCACAGCTACCCAACAGGGTTTCCCGGCGCCAGCTTGAGAAGAACAAAAGAAAAACAGAAAATTATTGATTGAACAGCCAAGTTTTCAAACATTTGCGGAAGTTCCCGTAAACCGTATTATATTGTATAGCAGGCGATACTTCATCACACATATAGCTCATTGTGTCCTCATGTTACATTACCTTTGCCAATTATATTTAGACAATTGCATATTTTATTATAAGCCACCTGTTTAATTTTCTTGCCATGTGCACTGTCACAGATGCTATATACAACATTCCTCATTGAAATAGAATCTTGCTATCACTAAAGAAATGAAATGTAATATCATACACTTACCAGTTACTGCTGATGTCTAACATTCCCAGCTAGGGTGCGTGTTGTTCACGGATGTATATGGTTATTTATTTAAGAGACCCTTTCATTTTTATTTATATCATGTTTGTTTGTTTCACCAGCATTTCGAATGGCAGACATTTCTGAATAGAAAAGCAGAATTTGAATAAAAGTGCATGTAACTGCAAATAGGGCCATTCTTGCAGCAAGGGTCGTGAATTGTTTATGGCAGTGATTTCGAGGCAGTGCTGATTAGCATAGATATGCAGAAAGTTAGATGCACAGAAAGACAAAGATATTCATCAGGTCTCTATGGTAAGTCGAGTATGTTAGGAGGTGAACCTGTGAGTTCTCATTCAGCAAAGATTTAATCCCCAAATGCATAAGCCCACCAAGTGTTGTTGAATATATAGTTTTTTTTGCTTACTGACCGAAGTCATGCAGTTAAAATCCTTCTGTGGGGAAGTCGCATTCGCAACTTGATTTGAAACTATGGTTGTGTTCCACCCAACATCTCTGTAACTGATCATAGTGAAACTGCTTTTGTCTACCATTTAATGTATCCTAACTATTGACGTCTGGACTCGAAGTCACTTCTACACACACATTCTATCCAATAAGTACACTTTGGCAAGATAGCTCCTTATGTTAACTGTGGGATGAAAGCTGGGTCGTTTAATGCCCTTTCTCCTGCTTCCATTCAGCATGCAGATCACAGTCTTCAATTTCGGTAGTATTTAGGTAGGTTTCATTATTTTGTGACAGTAATAGTGGACCTGAATGGTTATGCGTTTACGTAGGCACTCGTACGACACAAAGCAGCATAAATGTCTAAGTCGATCAACTTTCCCGTTCTAGATACATTTTGCATCAAAACGTTGATGCAAGCACAACACCAAATGGCTTTGCGTTGCATACCGCTAACCCCTGATAATACACGCAAAGCAAGTCTAAATGGTCGGAGCAGCATCAACACCTCTAGGATCTCACGCAAAACCCCATTTCACAAAAATGGCCCTATCACCAAATGAAATCCGGCACAAGTGTTGGACAAGCAGTATTTCGCATGATATTCGCAAATGTAACACACATTTTGTGTGGCTTACGCTTGGGTAGTTGTCATCCTGTAGACAGGAGCGGCCCGTGCAGGTAAGAGTGGTGGGGCAGTCGGGCGGAGTGGGGGTGGGGAGTCAACAGATGACGACGAGGGAAATTTTCCCTCATCGTCGTCTGTTGACTCAACACCGCTCTTACCTGCACGGGCCGCTCTTGCCTGCAGATGCCCCTATTGTCTGTGCTTGACATCATTGCTCATTGCTTACCACCACGCTGCAAAACCATTTTCAGCTCAAACAAAGCCAACATCATGAGCATTACTCTTTGTACAAATTGAGCTTCAGAGTTTTTTTACACTGTTTGCACAATTCAGCACCTTTTAATAATTCTAGACCAGAGTGCCACTGAAGAGGGCCTAATGTAAACCTCGGCTTTGCCGAACTTAGCCCCACCCCACTATTTAGTTATGTCGTTGTTTTTGTTTTTTTAAAACATGTTTTTTTTACCATCTAATTTACATCAAAATAGAGAAGCCACCTACTGCAATCACTGAAACTATTTTTTTTCCTGTGTCTGCATGAACGTGTTTCTATAAAGATGTTGAACAGTGCCTTTCTCGCTACTAACATCGCAAAAAAATCTGAACATTTCATTTTACTTCATTCTGCATTTCTAATTGCGGCTACTAGACAAGAGAAAGCCTTGACCGGGTTGAAAAAACCCATCAATCGGCTCATTAATGTTCATGGCTAGTTTCAAGGTCTGATATCACCCTCAAGCAGATCTCCCTCTTCGAGGGAGACGCTCTTTGCATTCGAAGCGGGCTTCCTGATGATGAACCAGGAGATACACATGTGAGATACTGCGCCTCGTTATTTTATACTAATACTTATTAGTTTTTATAAGTACTAATAAAACATGAAATAGCCTTAGGCAGCTCGGCTCTACCACTTTGATTTCAGTAAACGAGCTCATTGTGAAGGCAGCGGTCAATGATAGGGTCCCGGCACTAGTTCATTGTACATTTTTATGGAGAAAAATCAATGGCGCCAGAGAATCAGCATTATCTTATTTTCGCCTAATGTATTTCTTTTCACAAGTGGCTCTGCTCTAGTGGTTTAATTCTACAGTTAACGCTTGTTACTGCAGTTCTGGATAGGAGTTGGCCCGCTCTGGGGATGCGTCAAGGACGGCTGGCTCTGTGAGGGATGCCAGCGATTGCGGTTGCTTCTGTCAATCAATATATGGCAGTGAAGTTAAGTGAAGCTTGCCTGGTGGAACTTTGTTACCTGAGTAGCAAGATGGTGATTAGCCTCAAACAATGACTGCTAAAAGCAGAGGCAAAATATATAAAATGGACAAGTTTGCGCCATCTCAGGCAGGGTTACTGACAGTGCATAATGTGTGGCTTTGCTTAACGAGCACACATTTTTGGGGAACAAGACTTATTATCAAACTATGAACCAGAGAAAGAGAGAGAACGACAGAAAAGAGATAAAAAGGAGGAAGATAACAATAGGAAAGCAGAAAAAGTGGGAGAAAGCATGGATACCATTTTTCCATCATTGACACAAAGAGACAAGAATTGCAGGAGGGGAGAAAGAGCCATGAGGTAGAATCAAGATTTTGCAGTGTTGATAGACAGCAACTCTGGCATTCGGTAGCACTGGTGGTGGGCTCCTAAGAAAAGCTTTACACCCCTAAACATATTTATTGGTTTACAAATTAAGCACTGGTTACAGGTCACATTCCGCTACCTTGTCCTTTGACAGAAATCTTGAATTTCCCAGGATCATGGAGCATTCATGACACTTCAGAACAAAAGATAATTGGATATCTATTTCCCTTTATGTGTGTTTAAACTTCTTCTGATATAAGTGCAACATTTAATAAAACGCAGAACCATTTCAACTTCTGAGAAATGCAGAGAAAGTATTGTAGATCCACTTGAATGTAATTATGTTGACAGTGGGACAAGAATACAATTAATACCTGGCTGGTACTCACGTTTACTTACTATTTTATCCTTGCACAGTTTCCTTTCAAAACACACACACACACACACACACTTCTACACTCCCTTCCCTACTGTACAGCATACCATCTAAACAAACTGTCCCATCATAAGGATACCTCCCAGTGCAAGTTGGAGGACCCAATGATGAAGCAAACTACCATATGTGGTTGAGGTTTAATCATTCTTCCCAAAAAATTCAAAACATTTTATTCTTAAAGCTATGCATATGTGATGTAGTTTAATTTCACATTCCAGGTTCACTGGACTCACAATTCTTGAAAAAAAATATCAGTGTATCTACTTTGGCTCTGACTCTGAATCATGGACATCAATACACAAAGATGCAAAAGTTAAATGAAGTGACATCACACACACTTTGATTCAATAGCACCTTGTCACTCCTTTCAACCTCAGCAGCCTCCTCTGAACTCTTAAGAGGCTGGGTTAAAGACAGGATGTGGGAACTATAAGGCATAATCATGGTGTTCAGAGCCCTGTTGAATTTCCCTTCCTGTAACTTCTTTATATGACTGTTGCAGGGATTCTGCTTGCCCAGAACTGAGGCTGGGGACAACAGAACGCCAGAATGCAGGGACGGTGTCTGTCTGCCGCCACATCAGTGCCTGTGAGCCCAAATTTCCTGTCTAGCTCACAGTGCCTGACCTGAACTCCTAAACCTCCCAGAGTATCAGGTCATTTTGTCAACCTAGAACACAACACTATAGTTCCCAAGGGAACCGTGGAAACAGATCATCACCTTACGCTTCTCACTCATGCATGTCCATAATAAACAAAATAAAGACATGAGGACAGCTTACAATGTTTATTGAAACTATCATGCTCTATCATGAGGCAAGTGAGCTGCAATTGGAAAACATATACAACTAAGCAAAGTAATCAACATTACTAGCAAACTATATACAATGAAAAGCCCTAACATGGTAATAAGATATATTTGTCTATGCCTACCCTCACTACGTGAGCACAGGTATATATCAGTGACCTCTGGGATTAGCACCGGATCCCATACCTGATATCTTGTACTTAGGTGGTCTGCAACATAAGTGTAAACTCAGTTTATGCAAGGCCTGGGTGACCATTCCATGTCCTGTCCCTCTGCAAGAATCCTCCTCTCTGTTTTCAAAAAGGCAAGTAAGTCTGAGTTTATATGATAAGAGGTGCCGTGTTGGAAAACAGCAGCTGTGTTTTTGTGTTGTGTCTAAAACGTTAGGAGATATTGGTGACCAATTACATAAAAACAGTGCACCATATTGTTCGACATTGTACGAAATGTTAAAGCTGAGTCTCAAGAAGGAGAACTACTTAACAAATAACATGTGAAGCATATTTCTAAAATAATATTGTGGCACAAAATCAAATGTATTATGTGTGTCTGTATGAAGCAAAAGGCAACCTAAAATGTGTAATATGCAGAACTAAGGGAGAATCAACGTTGGTCCAGAAGGGAACTTACTACATGACCACTAAGACCTGGAGAGACTGGAGGAGTATCAAGGATCTAGATGACCCATTCCTTATCCATTTCTGCTTATTGCCTGCATCCCTCCAACACCAACCAGGTATGAGCAGTGTAATTAAGGCTGACATTGTCATTCCACTGAAGAGCAGGACCTTGATGTATTAAACCATGGTAAGATTTATCCACTATGTCCGATTATTTGTTCTCAAGCCCTCAAACTGTCCAAAATACAGCTGGCAAACTTATTTGCAACATACATAAATGGAGTTCAGCATCTACTTCATTGGCCACTAGTCTACAAACGAGCCATCTTTAAGTTACTGTGCCACATGCACAGAGCACTTTATGGTAACGGGCCCAGGCTATTGCTAAATAAAGTTAACTTTTTCAAACCTACTTGGAATCTCAGATCCGCCAGTAAGGCATTGATATCCTGTAAAAGAATTAAGAAATCCTGGATGGGTGAATACTCTTTTAACTTCTTAGGCTCCACTCATTGGAACAGGCTTCCTCAGGATCTACACACTGTGTTGGATTTGCGGAGTTTCCGAAAATAGCTGAAGACACGACTGTATCTACTTTAAGCTGTTAATCAGAACCAGTCATTGTCTCAGTCCAGTGCCTCTGGGGATGAGTTGTGCACTTTACAAATGTCAAATACAAATCTATGTTATTCATAATACTACTCAGACATAATCCCTGCAATTGCAATGGGTATAGCCATGACGCAAGATGGACAGGTGGCTAACCACTGTCGCCATGATCAGTCCTTGTACCATTCATGCCATTCTCTAAGCTTCTCCCACTCTGGACGCACAGACGATTTCAAAGCTAGTCAAAGCATGTCAAACCCTGGCAATTACCAGTCATCTGTAACCATGAACCGGCCCATTCTATACAATGATTCTTTGCTCCAGCACTGAAAAGCAATTCAGTTTTGAGCAAGAAAGAAAAATAAGCATAAAAATAAAACATGTTTTTTGTGTATTAGTCCTAGTTTAGTAACTACTATGCCTAGACACCCCTAATTTCCTCCAGTGCACAAGGTAATAGGCTAAGCTGGTGAAAAACTCAATTTTTGTTTGGAAGTCATAAAGTCATTGGCCCATGTCTAAATCTGTACTTCCTTCTGCTACTGGAACAATCACCTAGCAGATGTCTGTTTAACCTGGCAGCTTAACTAGAGCTAGTGCAAAATTAATGCCAGCCAAGGAAGATGTGCTCTGCTAGCAGGTCGGAACACGGTGCCATCATATTGTGTGATCTGCAATGTCTGCCAGTGGGTTCTGTGTCTCCTTCAATGTTACCAAAAAAGATCCCATGTGAAAGCATGGCCAAGCTCATAGGCACTTGACACATTAAATTCTCTGATGAGTGCATTTTGGAGTGTATAGGGCAATGCACTACTGCCACCTCAACTTTAGAAATACTTCAATTCAAATAAATCATTCTTCTCTGACTCCATTGTACAGGACGGTTTCAAAATCAGACAGTGCTCTGTAAAACACAGCTTCTAAGTGAATACACAAATACATAAATGAACAAATAAATACAAAATGAGCAGGTAAATAAAAAACACTCTGACCTCCAAATTAGCTAGACTTACAATTAAGGCACTTCTCTTGAGGGTAGGTGGTCTGAACCACAGGCCCTACAATGAGAGTGTCAAAAATATACTGGTGTCTATTGTTATGAAATGCTGTGCAACAACACAATGTGTGGCCTCTACCACATTGTCTCTTTCTGGTTGTCATTACTAATTGTGACTCTATTGAAGTCATATCTAGTGACCTATTTTTCCCTCCAGGTGTAAGCAGATAATAAAGAGGGGTTGATGTTGGTGGTGATATTGTTATACATACAACAGCACTCATTTTTATAGGTGGTAGGCCTGATTGTTTTGGAGAGGATTAAGAGAAAACAACCTACCACTCTGCAATCTACAAGAGGACTTTTAGAAAAGATTAAGCATCTCCACGAAGAGTGGGCTTTAAAAATGGCGGCCTCTTGCATATAGAGAAATTGCAGCCTTTTCTGTAGGAGAATGAGAAGCATTTTCTAGGGATGAAAGTTTCAGTGATTAATGCGGGAAAAATAGCAACCTCTCCTATAGCTGCAAGGAAGGAGTAAAATGTCCGCCTCTCTGGTTGGTAAAATAGTGGCCTCAGGCCATATGATAATGACTGAAAATGAAATAGCAAGATTAGAAGGTTTTTCCAAATGAATAGTATAGAGTATACTGCAGAGGAAAATAACAAAATATTTTTGAAATAGCAATAGGGAGAATATGTCATCCTTTTCTGAGAACGAAAATTATAGTCTGTTTTGGCATGCAAAATGCCACCCTGTTCGATAGCTGAAAATGACAGACTCTTGGGCATGTGAACATCCTCTGGTGATATTTATAAAGGTGAAAAGTACATTTTTTTCTGAAAGTACACATGATGGCAATTGGGCATGTGGATGTCCAGCCTCTGAGGAGAGACAGAAAACTTTCCTGCAGAAAAAATATTAGCTGAACATGGCGGCCGCTTCAGAAGGCCTTTTGGGCCGGCAGATATGGAGACTCTGTTCTGTAGCAGAAAATGGCATCCCCGGACATGTGAACATCCCTTAAGGTGAACCGGAAACCTTCTCTACAGATGCAAATGGTGGCATGTAGAGAAGGTTAAAAGTGCACACTTTTTATAAAAGTAGAAATGGCAGTCACTTAGGCATATGGAAGTCCAGCCTTTAACTGGGTGAAATGGAAGCCTTTCCCAGAGATGAAACCGCTAAACATACCACTAGTGGTGAGTGCGCTCAGTGGCAAGTGGTGGGGCAAGGCAATGCATGAGGAAATGCCTAAAAAAAAACAAGGATGAAATAATGAAAACAATTACAAAATAGTGCTTACCTGCCGCTGCTGGCCGCCTCCTTGCTCCACTGCTCCTTACCTGATCTCTGACTCCCGGAAGTCCACAGACTGGTGCACACTGCCCAGTCTCCCAGATGCCAATCCAGACGCTGCTCTCATGCTTGGAATACTATTACCCAGCACAAGAGAAGTTCTGGGATTGGTTTGAGCGGCCTGGTGTGGCACTCAGAGAGGGCCTGGGAGCCTGTATCTGTTCTCCACCCGGCTGTGCAACACAGCTCAGGTTGTGGAAATGGTAAGTGCGCATGTCGGTTTGGCTGTCCTAACACAGCTGGCGAAACCAACATGAGCACTTACAGTGCCCACCACTCCTCCTCCCTGAAGCTGAGGATGGCCCCTCCCCTCCACGCCCACCCTCAGACTCAGCTGGCATTGTGAAAAATAAAATGATAATAAAATAGCTTTAATATTATTTCATTTTTCACGTTTGCTTCTCTGGCTATCAGTAGTGGAGCGACACTCCTCTGCCATAACGGAGGAACCACCACTGCAAACCACTGGGAGTTCAGTCAATGTGATTGGCCGGCTTGATTGTGCGTTTAATGAGTCTTTGGGTGTATCCCAACCTTAGGAAAAGATTTATTGCCTTACAGCATCCTCTGCTGACTGATTGGTGAAATAAGCTTAAACGCATCTTGTACTTGATGAACTAAACTATAAACGTAGATTAAAATGGCAGAAATAACATAGATGAAAGATATTTCCGTCCTGATTCACAAAGCCATTTGTGTTTGTAAATATACATAGCGACCACGAATAGCTAAATTGATAAGCGTATGGTCTTCACAAAAGAATAATTTGCACTTGAGAATCCACTTACATCCAAGTAATATTACTCCACTGCACTGAAGTATTATGCAGGAGTACATCCCACGTAAAGGTGGGAAGAGGGCTGTTCAAGGGGCGGTGCCCTTTGCAAGTTTGTTTGAGGGAATCTGCAAACTTCCCTGCCACCCTTACCTGTATAGGAATGGACTGATGCTTTCTCCTGCCAAGGTCTCAAGTGAGTAAGACCCTTTCCAAAGTAGGGAGAGAAATTAAAACTACCAAACTTTGTGAGGGTGTAGGGGATGGAGTTCCTCTATGAAAAAATATAGGCATTGTCTTCCTAATTAGTAATTGTATGATGTGGGCAATTCTCCGTTGCGTATCAAAGTCACAGGACTTTCCGAAGAGTATGCCCAGAAGGTGTATTGCTGGAAAGGTTGATGAATATTGATGAAATGTAAAACTATGCCCATATAGGGGCATAAAGCTCTGCAAGGCTAGAGGAGCAGCACAGTATCTAGGATTCCCCCACCATTGCTCAATTAAGAGGACTATCAAGTATTTAATGTTTGTCTTTCTTGGGGTACACTGGAATGGCAACACCCCTTTCTGGGACCTCATGCTTTTTAATAAAATTGACATACAAGTAATAAAAAGACTCTAGAAAAAGGATTACAAAACTTCGGATGCAAACTAAATTGGACACCGTTCAAACTTTGCCTGTTCAAATATTTTGGATCTCATTTTTGTGATTTTTTATTTTGGGCTATTTCTTGCATCAGTGTGCAATTTATATTTTTTCTGATTGAGTTAACTTTGCCACAGTTTTGTATGTCTTTATTCATGTATATCTATGTAATTATGTTTTTTTTTTTTACAAAGTATGTATAGGTGTTGGCAAATGGTAGTACCCTATTTTCAGTTAGAGATCAAAATGGAACAGCTGCCTCCTCTTAAGCCAGAGTTCTGGCATTTAGTCTGGTAAATTTCTCCCACCTTCGGGCCAGGTGAAGTAGGGAGGAAATGAAGTCATTAAATATAATAAACATATCTTTGGTGTGTGTTGTCTCTCCCGCTGTGAAGCCAGTTTTTACAATTTTCTCTATCCAATCTTTTATCCCTGCAGTTTATTTCGGCGTCCCTTGCAAAGCACATTATGAATCTATTTGTTTTAGCGAGTTGTCTTTTGTGCATTTTACATTAGGTGCAAGGCAGCCTCAGGCAGTTTTTCTCTTCACTAGAGTTAACAATTGCCCATCGAAACTCCGTGTTAGACTGGCCTTTCAAGCAGTATGGCATTGCTAGATGGGCAATCTTGAAAAGGACAGTGTGAGAGCTGTGTGTGTTTTTTTGATCCGGTCACTGCTCTTGGGACTAACAAATGGGCCACACAATATCCCTCTCAAGCTAGCCGATCTGGTAGAAAGGCGGTCCCAACCAGTGGCGGCTGGTAGGGAACGGTGGTGGGGGGGCGGGTGTAGAAAATTAAAAACGTACCTGCTGCTCTCGTCGCCAGCTGCTGCTTCTCTGCAGCCTCTCCTCATCGCAGGGGAAGCACCCGGGATCACATGCTCCTAAGCCAACGACAACGCTGCATGCAGCGTTGTGATTGGTTCCCCTAAGCCAATCACAATGCTGCATCGCAGCGTTGTGAGCGCCGTGGTTTGGCGCTCAGACGGGGATAGGGAGCCTGTTCATGTTCCCCACCAGGCTGTTGTGGAACATGCAAAGTGCACAGACGGGGACAGGGAGCCTGTGCATGTTCCCCACCAGCCTGGTGGGGAACAGGCAAAGTGCACATGAATGTTTGGCCGGCCCACGACAGCCGGTCAAACAGTCATGCGCATTTTGAGTGGGCAAACCCCTCCTCCCCTGGCACCTGCTCTGGCCAGTCCCACCCCTCCCGCACCTAGGAATGGAAAAAGAAAATGATAATAACACGTTTCGTTATTATCATTTTCGTTTTCCTCTGCACTGCCTTAAAGCGTTGGGGCTATGCTCCTCCGCCTTAGGGGAGGAGCCGCCCCTGGTCCCAACACTATTGAAAACTGACTTGGCAAGGGATTGATAATTTATGCCAACATTTTAAATGGTGGAATCTTGAACGGCATACTCCACTCCAGTTCTCATGCACAGTGTAGATTCTATTGCCTTCCAAAAAGCAGGAAAATCCTCACAGGATGTGTAGGTTTAGATTTTGCTAGGACATTATTGTGCCTTACATACATTTCCCATTCCTAAAACTCCCATTATGCGAGGTAAGGAAAAATGGCATTGGTAATCTGACTCCCAGAATTACTGATTCTGCAGGATACAGTAGTTCTGCTGTACAAGATTACTGGACCGTTTTGAATGTTTCACTCTCCAAAGAGGAACTTAACCAATAATCGGAATTTCTGCACCCTTTCCAGCATGTTCGCCCGCCATTTTGGACCTGTTCACACACATTTTGCCAGTTTTTTCTTGGCAAAATGTCTGACAGGTAAACGAATCTGCAGTATTGTGTTGGTGTGCAACTCGTCGTCCTGATCTGGCCATAAGCATGAATACAGACGAATAAAGATTACCAGAATCTCGTAATAAGGGCCTATGTCTATTTGTTTTTTTAATTTAAAGTAGTCCATACAGCCATTCCACTGGCTCAATTATCCTCACGAGAAGTTTAATTTAATTAAAAGTACAGTCTTTTCATTTTGTCTTTATTCTATGGACTGCTGCTTGCAAACTATTTCAAATGTTCTTTAGTTTACTGGTTTTTATGTTACTCGTGCCTTTCTATCTTTGAATGTTGCAAATATCCTGCGTCCATTTTGTATAAAGTTATGTGTTAGGCACTGCTACCCCGATGTCTCTAAAATATTCAAAAAATGCCGTATTTGCATGAGATATTTTGGTCGGATCGTTTTATTCACAAAGACTATCAAGAGTTTTTGATTCGTTGTATTTCTTCTGCATTGTTTGAAAACAATTTCAAATCTGTTTTGGAAAAACAGTGAAAAGCCATACTTTAAAAATCTCACAATTCCCCCTGCAAAGTGACTGCTTTTCCTCAAGACAGATGTCACACAGACGGAAGGGACCACGGGAGCCGAAGCGATTTCTTGAGCGAGCTCTGTTTTATTTTGGACCCCTGCGCTGTTCAAAATCATAAATGTTAGGAAAGGTTGAAATATTTGCAGCAGACCATATGTTAGTCTGTAATTTCTCTCTGCGTGTACCCTTGCTCCCTAACACTGGTGCTGAATTAATGGAAGCCCTCTCGCAGGAACAGATTGTTTCATTGACAAAGCACAGGGCGTTTTCATTGAGGGCTAAGGTGACGGCACACTGTATACCTTGGCGTGTGGGTGTGCCAACAGACTACCCATGGCAGTATATCATACATCGGTCATAAATATTGTATCCTAAATATCTTTTACAATAATGTTGCACGTTTGGCAGTCATAATAGAAAATCTACACTCCTGAGAGGATATTGTTATGGAGGATTTCTAGGATGCGAAATTAATGTCAAACCAACCAACATTATTATATGGTAATGTTATATACAGTCAGCGAGTGAGTTGAATTTAAATTCTGCACTATATCACAGAAACAGCATGAAAACTATTTGTGTTAACCCCTGCAATTGGGATCAGAGAATGAATTCTGCTGGCCAGGCAATCCACATTAGATCTGAGCGCCCACAAGACTGCCTAATGAGGCTTCATCAGAGGTACTCAGTAGCTGCATATTGTGTGCAGTATCTGCTGAAACGTAGAATCTTTCCACCACTGCTTGATGACTTCTTTAAGGAGTCATTATTATTTTTTTCCGGTCCATCACTGTGGAAAAAAATGGAAAAGTAGGCACCTTTATTGACTAGGCAAAATGAGATTGAGTTTGCCAAGGCCTAGGAAGCAACTGTGTTTACAGCAACATTTATGATTTTTAGGTTTTTGTTTTTAGTGTATTATACATTTTGTCAAATTTCTGCTTTTTTTTTATTGATGAAGGCCTAGTTTTGAAAGACATTTAGTTGCACTATGTGGATTCTCAGTAGAAAACTGAAATATTGAGTTAGCATTGTTTTTACACATGTACCTCATGAGAGCGGGCAAGAGATCATGATGATAACTATTATGTATGTGTAGCTGGTCTAGAAAATTATTTTGCACTTGGTGTCAAAGTGCTGTTCTTGACTAATGAGATTTGGCAGTGAATTTTTATTCGAACAACAACAATATCCCTGGACAATAAATAGGTTGAAGCTTTTAATAAAACAAGATAGGCTATGAACGATGTGGCGGCAGGCAATCAAAGTCACAATAAGATTATTCCTTCCCATCCTACCTCTCACTTGCTCTCACCCTTCCTTGTATAGATTTATTTCCACTTGATATCACCTTCTTTCATATAACCAGTCATTCATTAATTTCTTTCTACCTGTTAACTTTGTTTTTGCGTATTTTGTGCATCCATTCCATTTTTTGTTTGTGCCTGATTTAGAGTTTTTAGGAAGGAGTAATGTCCATCAGGGCAATGAGTAAATAACTGCATCATCCTGACAGATATCCCATCCCCCTCATTTAGAGCTGTCCGCCTGCCCTGAGGACATTTCGTAACATTGGCTGGAATGCCATTACAGTGGTTCCTTTATATAGTTTTACTTATTTTTTTTTTTTAAAACAAACTACCAAAGCGGAGTTTGTTTTTGAGAAAAGTAAATCTAATGACCCCCCACACAATGCTAGTTTTCTCCCATGATGGGGGGGGGTCTGTTTTTTATTTTTACTGTACCTAACCTCCAAGATTGCCTGGTGGAGATGGACAGGAAAAAGTAATCCACCTGACCAATCTGAATTGGGTTGCTGGTCAAATGGATATCCTCTGTTGGGCTGTCGGAGAAGTATGTCAGCAATGGAGTCCGGAATAGGCTACTTTGTATACATAATGTTGGTTCACCCACCTCTAAATCAGCAAGGCGGAGTGTGAGTTTGGTGGGTAGGGTACTCCATCACCGTTGCGTTTTAGTAAACACTCTACCAAACTCTATATCAACTCCTTTGCTCTCATCTGCTGTTGATCTCATTCATTTTTTCCACCATATCCACTCATTCTTCTTGCCCTGCCACTACAACTTTTCATGCATACGTTCCTTCATGTATTCATTCATACCCCCATTCATTCATCCATTAATTTTTTTTTAGTTTGCTGCCTCACATTTTCGTTCATTCTTTTTCATTGATTGATGTCACCCCACTATTCCACTCTGCGGCCTCGTGAAGATGTAGTTCGCCTTTGTTGGATAATCCTTGCAGGGTTGACATTTACTCATAGACGCTAGGGGGGCCTTTACTAAGCGACGGTGTCAGAGCCCATTCTCCTGGCTGATATTCAGCACACTGTAGAAAGCAATATCTGAAGGGGAGGCACCGGTTGCGAGAGGTACGCAATTAGGTGCCGCTCTGCTGCCATAGAGCCAGACTCGAATGCCTCATGCGGTCTAATCATTAGACACAGGCGGACCAAGTAAAAGCCAAGAACAGTGAAGATGGATTGAAATTACCACCCTGCTGTCTGGAATAAAGAATCATAAAATAATAAGAGTCAACCTCCCAAGGCCTGGGGAGCGGTGACCTGTTCCCAATGCGGTTAGGCCTCCCTCATTTGTCTGAAGGAATAGCGAAGGGCATGCAATTGAGAAGGCGGTGTCTGAAAGACTTGATTTTGTATACATTACTCCAGCAGAAATTGTGTGCCGGGAAGCCGACAGGAGCAGAACAATCAGCCAACAGAACAACCACAGACACTAGGAAGATGCACACAAACAAAAGGTTCCATGGTATATGAACTTAAAGATGTGTGGTTGTCAATGACCTCCTAGTTTTCCAACAAACCCTTAGGATGTGCGAAATTCCATAATTTTTTTTTGTGGAATTTCATGTAATTCTAGAATAATTGTGTGAAATTGCGCTCTGATAGTGAAATGCGGTTTGCTAGTAACTTGCTTCAATTTTTCATTGAAGCATCCATTTTTATTATAAAAACGCTGTTAATATGGCAGGAGAATGGTTTGAGCAGAAAATGAGTCTTTGTGAGATATTTTATTTGTGAACCAGCGTCTGGTAGTCCAGATTCGGGTGACAGACTTCTTGGCAGGATATATTGTTTTGCATAGATCTCTGACTTTCTATTGTGCAGCCAAAAACACCTTTTGAGCTGTATCATAATTAATTGTAGTTAATAGTTGCGATGTTCTTAATGATGTGTGACGTCGTGTTTCCAGTTGCACGATGTTTGTGAGGCCATTCCTTAATTTCAGGAAGGTATGGTTCAATTTTGTTCTAGCGAGGCAGTTGGGACGCATTTTCCACACCCATGGGGCACTTGCAATTTGCCCTTATGGCCCGACCACACAATACTTGAGGCATTATTTCCTTATAACACAACATTTTTATCTAATTTCCAAACTTTGAAACATTTTGATGCAATTCCATGACTGCGAGCCAATCTTGATAACATTCTCATGTTGCAAATCAGGTGTGATTGGTGTCACCCAGTGCGGTAACTCATGGTGTCACCCCCTCACGACTTACCCCATGACACCATCACATGGAGTGACACCTTTCCCAAATGAGACCATTTAGTAAATAGTCTCATTTGGGAAAGGTGTCACCCCATGTGATGGTGTCACCTGATGCGGTCCGCACCCCCCGCCCCCTAATGACGCCACTGGGTGTGATGTCAATTTCTAATTGAAGGGCAGCAGCAGTATCATTTCCATATTTCATAACAGGTATACATTAATTTCCTTGCCTCTGGGCAGGCCCAGCAGAGTCAGCTGTCTATGGCGGGATAGTTGTGATGTCACAACCATTCACCCACATATGATGTTATTTCGGAGCTTTTATGCAGTTTTTGTAAAATTCTAAGCTAATATTGAATATTAAAAGAATGCTGGAGTCTTTTGTTTTGAAAGTGAGCATGTGAGGGTGAGCTTGCTGTGTCCCTGATCACCAGACGATGCAGGTGTACAAGATGGCTGCCTGTCTCCCATGTCCTCTTTTAATTCGAAATATCAGCTTGATGCAGGGAAGCTACCTCCAGGGAAATACTGGGATCTCGGCAGTTCATCATGATATGCTTGTGAAGGGCAACCTATTATCCTTCTGCCAGACACCTCGGATTTCCATATGCAGCTCCCAAGGCGCTATTATCATATTTTACAATGAATCTCATAAGCATGACAGATGCGAGGCACTATCAGGATTAAACACGGGCGCGTGCACTTGACGTCCGGTTCTTCAGAAGCAGGCCCAATTTCCTGTCAATTTATCATCCGCTTTGAATGAAAAGAAAATGCTTTAGGTCGAAATATTGTTGCAAAGTCGTAGTGAGCGTGGTGTCCCGCGTAGGCGTGAGAGCGTGCCTCAAGCCTGTGACGCTCCGCTCTCGTTCTGTGGATTCGCGAGCAGGTGTGCTCACTTATGCAAGTGTATGCAGGAGTGAGGGCAGTAATGCGACACCTTCTCTCACCTACGTCGGATGGAAGAGATAAAAAGCAGCTGTTTGGGAGAGTAAAGCCGGCGTTTTCCTCCCTAATGGCGCATATATTATAGGGGCCACACTGCCTGGAGATACTGTAATGCATGGGTGTATTGCTTTGATTACAACAGGAGCCTGTATTCGGATACATTTTTATCAGGGGTGACTCATTCCCTCCCACGCAAACAGCGTCAATGACTGACATATTTTCATTTGCCAGTTCTTTACCTTTGGAAGAAGGCAGAACTATTTGCCCTTGACTTAAAAAACGAAAAAAAAAACACAGAGCCATACATTCAATGACATCAGGAGTTGACCATCCCTAAAACGGGAAACAGCCTTTACACCGCAACTGTTACAACGCATGCATTTACCCCGCATGCCGTTGCAACGAAAAAGTTGTGTAGCAGTGGGTAGAAGGTGTTGGATTTAGCTCCAACACCTTCCCTACTGTTGCACACACTGGAGTTGGAATAGAAAATTAATCTATTCCAACTTCCAGCGTTCCCCCGACAGCCAGTCGGGGTAAAGTTTGGCGTTGCAATGGCATGCGGGGTAATGGCATGCGTTGTAACGTCACATAACCCCCTAAGTCAGTGTTCTCCTGATGAAAGATTGGGTTGTATCAAAGTGGTAACCATAATGGAACGAAGTGAGCTAATTTTTCATGTAGCTTCCTAGTACGAGCCAGAAAGTGTCTGAGCTAGCATCCCATCTCCTTCTGGATACCATAGTTACCTCAGAGCTGCTCACTCCGCTGTTGACCAGAAGGTCCCATTGGAGTGGTCATTCTTTACTCTTACTTCCCTAATGTATAGTTTAGGGCTGTAGGTATCAAAGTATTGGCCTATTGTCCCCAGTATGTCAAAGTTGAGTCCTCTTCCACGCTTGGGTATCAAACTTAGACTCCAATTTTAGCGCTGCTTCTCGCATTCCTTCATAGGTTAATTGACTGAGATGCCATCCAGATTGCAAAATGGGCTTCTCCTTTGTGCAGGAAAAAAGTATTTATTGTATTTCTTACCATATGCAACTATGTCCTGGCAAGGAGCAATCACAGCAGCAAAGCAGTTAAAGACAAAAAAGGGCACGAGTCAGGTCAAATAAAATAGCTAATAGAATCAAAGTAAGCGATTCCGCTCTATAAAAACCATCACTTGCAGTATGGGTTGTTGCTGGTAGAAGTATTTGAAGGCTTTATTGAGGGAGCAATGGGGCTTCAAGCATGGGTGGTGAGTGGGAGGTGCTTCCAGAGTACTAGGCCCTTTCCAGCAATGTATTACCATCCCACACCTCAAATCTGGAAGAGAGTGGTGGGAAGGAGAGCATTTGAAAAATCATCGAGGCCTTTTGAGGTGGCATCTTGATTATTTTTGTGTTTTTCCAGATGCAGTGAATGGATTTGTCTTCCAGGCATTGAATTATAACACTAATACATCTCATGAGAGGGAGTCAGTATGCAGGACAAAGGGCTGGGAATGTATGGGGCCATATGCTTGAAAACCAAGATGCCTCTGATGGCCACCATCTGGTAGACTTAGCTAGTACTCAGGAGGCGTGCATAGAGATATTTGTCATAGTCAATTTTGGTACAGATCAATGAGATGACCACCATTGCACGTGACTGTGGGTCATACAGTGGGATATCTTCTTGAGCAGCCTGAGTTAGTGGAAGACATTCTTAGCATCGGTACATATGCAGGTGGCAATGCTGCAGTCATTGTCACAATCAATTTGAAAGGTGTTGGTGGAATAAGAGATGATCCTATGCTGGTTGACCGATAAGGGTAGGAGAAGTGGTGGCACGTGAATTTAGGTAGTTTTGAGTGGCCAAGAAGGTGACTATTGGTCTTGGCTTCGCTGATTGTGAGGTTGCTCGAGTCCATCTACTTCTCTATGATGTTGAGTTTCCTGATAGTTTTGTCACGTGTGTCTTATTGGCTGCTCACTCTTAGGTATCTGTATGATTCATCAGCCAAGAAGTAGCATGTCATACCCAGTCTACTGAGAGTGAAAACATGAAGGAATTCATATGACTATATAAGAGAAGTGAGTGGGTATATTTTGGGTCCAGTGATGTTTGCTGTTCGGAATGTGGCTTTCAGTTTGGGAGCAAGTTAACGTGTCCTGATGGGGTGGGCAAATTAGTTAGGTTGATAATGAGAATTCATACCACGCTCAATGTGTAGAGAGACATCGGTTTGCACTTCAGTTAGTTATGTTAAGGGAGCACTTTTACCACATCTTCTCGTCAACCTCTGTCCTTTGTCTCTAGTGCAGGTGCAGGTTTCACAGTCTTTTGGAGCAATAATTTCACTGTTTCAATTGTCCTAATGCTTTACTGATTTAATGATTTACTCTTTCAGTGACCCTTGTCAAAGTGCCCACCTTCCAATCATCCAATTATGATTACAGACCTGACAACTCACAAAGTGCCACCGCGTGACACACAATTTCGACTCCCATCACACGGTCACCCGAAGATGAGCTGATATCACACGGTGGTAGGGAAAACGAGCCGAAAATCACTGCAAACTGAATTTTCAGCTGGTTTTCGGATGCTTTGAACTGCCGACGACCATTAAGAGGAGTGAAAACACCCAGGACTTTAGCAAAAGCCTTGAAAAGATCATTATACTATTTTTTCTAGGAGAGGGTTTGGGGGCAGGGTGGGGGCACAGGTGCCTCTTAGATGCTTCTTAGCACGAGCCCCTGACCCTTCCAAGGCCCAGCCCCTTCTCACACAGTATGATTTTTGATTTAGTTGGCAGGTGTGCGATTAGAAGAAAAATTACGGACAATAAATTTACAAGTGTAAGTAAACATGACATTATTCTCTGTGTTCAGGGTATTCAAACGATAAGCATCTTCCTACAACAATGGTGTTTAGCCTTTACATGTCAGTCTTCCCAGGTATCTGTCGTAAAAAACTCAGCACCACAAGGAAAGACACTAGAGGTAAAACCAACCTCCTACCGAAAATTGTGACCGTAATGAAGTCCAGTACTCTGAACCAGACCGGGCTCTCCCTCACCCTTTAACTCTAACATTGTTGCTAATCTAGTTTATTGTAATTTTGTGTTCTCGTGAAACACTCATGTGTCTAGATCAGCGCAATTCAGATATTATGAATACATTATAAATATTGACCAAAAATCACGTCTTGGCATCACATGGCATAACGTCGTTATTTTTTACATGGTGAGCTGGGATTGCCTGACATGCTTCCCCGAGCCTCCTTCTGTATAATTACAGTAATGCATGTAAGACAGAATAAAAACCAGACATTATCTACCGTCTTTATGAAGTTAAAAATCTGTCTGCTTGGACGGAGGTGTTTCTGGGCAGTCTGTTCCCTTTATTCGGCTAGGCCACACCACTAAGGTCCCTGTGGATATGATATTTCTAGCAGATAACTGGATCACTACGTTTTTTTCTATAACAAAGGGAAAAAAGGATTGAAATAAGGTAAAAGAGTAACCACAAAGAGATGGCTTTCTCCAGCATAACTAGAGATGGCTGGGATTCAAATAAACAATGTCTTCTTTGGAGTTGAAGGCGTAGAAGTCATTAAAAAGTAGGTTCAGTAGTTGAAAAACCCTCTAAGGAAATCAAACTCGTTAGGGCGGGACGCCAAATGAAATGTAATGAAGGTTTCTTATTTGTTTTGGTCACTAAACAAATCCATGGAGACTTAGGTTTTTCTGCTTTTTGAGACCTGTCTGGAAGACTATTAATCCCAACAAATTCTATGTGAAAGTTACTGCTGCGCTAGCTCGTTTTTTTCAATTTCTCATTACATCCTCTTTAAGGATTAAATGCTGATGTTCGACAGTGCAAGCCCAGAGCTCCAGCTTCTGGTAGTAATTGGGCTGTAATGTATTCTAACTGCTGTTCATTGTCAGTTGACCTGACAAAACTCCTGTATTACATTGTTCGTCTTCTCCATTGAGCGGAAGGAAGCTTGGCCAGGTGCGCTACCGCACACCAGCTTCTCAGAACACACATTCCCGATCCTTTCTTCTCCTTAATCATCATCTGCAGTGAACACAAAGAAAACCATCAAATTGTCCATTTTAAGTAGGTTTCCCAAAAAACATAAAGCAGCCATAATTTTTAAAATGTAAGAAATGCACCTGCTTACTTTTTTTTGCTTCTCCAGGCTACTCTGCTGTGATTTCAATTCACACAAGCGCACTTTTCTGTAGGCGTGAGATGATATGATTGCTGGTTTATGCGATTCTACAGAGGGAAAAAAATCACTGCCCGCTTGCTGCTTTCAGTTCATTTACTCAAAACGTTCCCATAGTTTCGGATGCCTCATCCATCCCTTTGTCTAGTTAAACTGAGGTGTCCGACACAGGAGGGCGGAAGGCATAAAACTGTTCAAGCTGTCCACACAGGACAGAATTGCATAACATGCATCTAAAAAGGACTAATTTAAATTGTTAGTTGTTATCCTTCAAAATGTGGCATGGATGCAGCCCTTATTGACCTTCCTTGGACACCTCTGATTTAATACATCTTTTATAAAATGGCAGAGGAGTTAAATGAAAATGCCCAGCTTTATTTATTGCTTGTTACGTTTCCTTTTTTCTCTTTATTCTAATTCTCTTAATTTTGACAGGTTATTGAACTGAGATACACCAAAATGTAGCAAAATAAATATATTTACCCAGGATTATTCATTGTTTGTCAAGTGTTGAATTAGAGAAATTGGACATAGCACCTTCATTGCTATACAGCATCTTACATTTTGTTATCAACAGGAGAGAATATAACTTAGAGCAAGAAGGGTGTTGGCATTTATTGTTGGGAAGAAAGTATCATAAAGATAGCTACAGCATCAACTTTATCGGCCCATCAACTGGACCTATTCATACAGGTTTTAGATGGAGTCACAGATTATAGGCTATAGATAACCCATCTATGAGTTTGCGATGAGACGTTTGATGTCATAGATCAAAGGTGAACAGGATGCTTCTTGTGCTGGACCTAAACGCTACATTGGACATGGTCGATCAGTCCACCTTGCCGAACCCATTGACAGGGGAAAAAGCATTCTCCCGGAAGCCATAAATGGGGAGGGGAACAATTAGTGTACCCATCAACCAGGTATATGTAAACCATCAGTGCAAGCTTTTGGTATAATGAATTTAGTTGTAGGTATCTCCCGCACTCCAGTATTTTACTGTTATAAACATGACACACATTGTTACGTCAGTGCCTGAGCCTCTTGACAGCAGGGGAAATGCATCTCTAGCAAAACATGTACCTATTGTCACATACTCTCAACACCCTAGAAAATCACATTATGATCAGAATAGAAACCTCCCCACTTCCGTGCTAATTAGTCAAATCACATTATGAAACCTAAACAGGAATGTCAGTATCACAAATATCTTCAAAAGCCACATCCCAGACATCCACTACACCAAACCCAACAGTTGCATGTTAGGAAGGTATTAGGTTTGGACTTGTTTGGACTTGTGGAGGCCTTTGCTGCAATACTGTGAGGAAATTTGCTATATTGTTAACGAATTATGAAATGTCAATTTCACATCCCAAAGGCAACCCTACGGCCAAGGGTTTCAAGGGGGATTGCTTAGAATAGTCCTTCTTTGTCTCAAGTCTCATGATTGAATAGAAGAAGGACATGACCTAATGATAGCCCACTTGGATTTCTACACCAGACACCCTACAAAAAACTCACTAAGAGCTTCCAGAATTTGAGGAAGGGGGAAAAAAAATTGTGACTAAAATAGTGCAGATGTGTTCATGTCAGGCCAGTGCTAAAGCCACCCCGCTAGCTCCCGGTGGAAATAAGCATTACATTAGAAACTCTTTGGTGTATGAGCAAAGCTTGTTTGACAAAGGGCCTTGTTAGCTTTAGATTCAGACCACTCACTACATGCTGATGTGGAGCCTAAAGTCTGCCGTCTCCCTTCTAATCCAATAATACAGCTTCAAGAGACAAATGTGCTGTGGTAAGTCTTTGTGGTGCGCGTCCCTAGGCCCAAAAACAAACTAATGCTTCAGAACTTAAGTTGTCCTAGTGTTAGATGATAACCGAAGACTGAGATGTTCGTTCTGGCATTTAAAGAAGCACTCCCAAACCTCTTTGGAAATGGCTGAGGGGTGTCTGATCAGTGACTAACCTTCAAATATATCCAAAATCGCTCTCTGATCATTACTCCTCTCCTCAACGAGTAAGTTAAACAAAATAGTAAACTATGAGTGTAAATTCCATAAAGGTGAGTGACAAAAAGACAGAGTCACTTGTTGTTAGGCATAATAATTGACAATTACATGTATTTGCTTTTAACTCCTCATACATTTATCAGACATGAGGCTCTCATCAAAAGTCATGTGGAAGATGAGCATCCTTCAGAAGTAGAGTTCGCAGTTGACCAGGTTTTTGGAAGCTTTAAAAAGCTATATTATTAGCAAAGTAATGTCCATAACATTTTCCTTTTTGATGTTTGAGGTTTGTAAGCAGCCAATGTGAAAATAATTCATAAAAAAACTCTATTGTTACAATGATCAAGTTTAAAATATCACCTGATTTATTTTCATTGGTTTTTTCTGTTTCCTAGTTAACGGTGGCTAATCAACTACATTTAAAATGCTGGTGCATTAGTTCCATCATAACTTTTCTATATACAGCCTAGGGTTCACCACTTTGAATGCTGGTGAGGTTTTGTAAGTCAATCTTGTGTATTTCCAATCCTTCTTCTCAGAATGGATTCATCTCATAATGCACCTTCAACCCTATGTCCATTACTACAAGCTAGCATGCTATTTTTTTTCCCTCCATTATTCTTTGGAAAGAACCTTTTTATGGGTCTCATGTGTGACCTGCATTTTACAACAAAATATTAACTGAGGACTTTGGTATTGTCTATAGGCAATGCAGAAAAACTCTGTTTGGGCAGGGTGACTTTCTAATAAAAGACTCCTAGCAGCTGATTGTGCGGTGTCTTGCTGTCTACCTACTCACTGTCTCTACCGTTGGTAAAGGACACAATTCCTGTTTAAGTTTCCGCGGGCATGGGCAAACATCACATTGCGGGGTATTTTTCATAGAATTTTTTTTACCACCCAAACGAGCAGAGGGCTTAAATATTGCAGCAAATTCTGAAAATGTAATTTATTTGTGCGCCATAGACTACTTAGCTTAAGTGCTTCTTGGTTCGAGTGCAGGTAGACGTCATGATTACAGCTGAGTAAGAAGGATGACCGAGGCAACCGTTATCGACCCTTCCAATGCAAGTACAGTACTTACAATGACAGGTATGCTTTGTGCATCTTGCAATAAAGAAGAAGCAGCTTCTCACATTCATTGAGCCAGTGAGTTAGTTTGCGAATGACACTCATCATCAGTGGCGGCTGGTGAAATTTGAAAGTGTTGAGGCGTAAAAGTTGGGTACGACTTGTATTTAGTGAGGAAAGCAAGGATGCTTAAAGGACAAACATGGGGTCTGTGGGATTCTCCTCCTGAGCAAAATTTTAAAAACATTGGCAAATGGTGCATTTTAAAGCAAATGAATTTATAGAGAAGGCAACATTTGCAATGCAGTGGGACCATATGGTCTTACAATATTAAACACATAAAAACTGCCCCATATCTTACTGCATTAATATGTTCAACAGTTACTGTAATGTGCAAATTGTACAGTGCAAAATCTTCAAGCCCTTTAAAGTGGATGCTTGTCCAGTGTCTTGGACCTCATCTGGCATCTACTGTGGAAGAAACCACAGCTGCTGGCTGCTATCAGTCATATAGAAATATGTGCAGACAGGTCTTTAAGCGGGATGGAAAAAATAGGGGCTCTCTAAAAGGGAACATGCAAAATAAATTTCTGTGTTTCCCATATTGTGCCACCCGACCGGTATTTTAGTTCTCTCTGAGATGTTAATGCATCCAGATATATAACACAATAACTGAGACACACCTAAAATCTGCCTGTACTATTGGCTTTGTCAATGGTTGTTCGCTATTCAAGGTAAATGAGTAAAAACAATGATTTGTTAGAAATAACGTTTCGATTCTTTAATTGTGAGACAGTGAATTAAATATTATTGAGGCCTGTGGAATGAGTAGATACTAGTGTTTTAGACTGATGTTGGGTGTTTTATTGGCAGTGTGCATTTTAAGAAGTCGATACACATTTTAATAGTGATTGCTTCTTACTGTGTAATTTGAAAAACTAAGCAGTAAAGATTACCAGTAAAATATGGGAAAAACTGGTCTGTGTTTAATGGTGCTTAAACAAAAATCCAGTGTTTTTTAAAAGTGGCTCCACCAGCAGCTTTAGATCTATATTGTCAGTACCTGCTGCATTTTCTAAAAGAGATAAGAGCTTGTATATTGTTACAAGCACATACAGACCTGCAACACATGATCAAATCTTCGTGGTTTGGTTGCAAACATGTTAACATATAAAGTGCCACAGTTGTAAAACAATTTGAGGTATTTTTTTCACATACACCTTGTTTACCTAGCTTTAGAAGGAGACCTTCTCACGTGAAGCACATTGTGTACAGCAATGTCATGTACAATGAGATGGCAGGCCAGGCTGGGAAGAACTATTTAACCTATTCTCCAAAGACACACAGCTGCAGGGAGGAATATCTGCTGATCTGCTTGGCCTTCAACCACCAGGCATGACAGATGGAAACGGCATTTAAATCTCAAAAATGTCTCGTGCACGCCTCTCATAGCGCTCCGAAGCGGTCAAATGAAACTCAGCACAAAATAACCGTGAAAGAAAACGAACCTTAAAAGGTGAAAAAGAACGCTCGATTGCTATTTTAATCACCAATGAAAAACACATAATGATGCCCTCTCACCAAAATATAAACATCCACAGTATGATTCACAGTGAAAAATGATAAGCACAATTACACACGCTGCGCTGTCTGGCTCTTCTGTGCCCGAGCTTGGAGCTTCCTGTATGCCAAAGAGCCAATACCAACATAGCTCTTATGATATTTACTATGTTAAATACAGTAGCGGCTGTCATGGCTCGCGGGTGGGAGGGCGGGCGCAGGGGGGTTCCGTGCACGAGGGGGTCGCGTGGGGAGGGGTGATTGCGTGGAAGGGTCAAGCGGGGGGTGTCGCGCGGAAGGGTCATTATTTAAAAAAAAAAATTTAAACCTAACTTTCCGCTGGGTCCCGCGTCTTCTCTGCTCCTTCTCTCCTGCCTCTGACAGGAACAGGAAGCAGGCAGCCAGGCTCCCTCCCCTAAGCCGATCCCAACGATGCATGCAACATTTTGATTGGTCTGGAGTGCCGTGACACGGCGCTCAGCCAGGGGCTAGAGGGGTGGGCATATTCTCCATGCAGGCTGCAATGCAGCCTGCATGGAGAAGGGCAAAGTGCACATGGCTGGTTTGGGCGGCCCGAGAGGGCCTATCAAACAGTCTTTGCGTACTCAGGAGTGGGCAAACCACTCCTCCCCGGCTCAGAGAGCAGAGCAACCCCGCCCACCCGCCCGCCCTCAAAGCAAACATAAAATGGTAATAACTAAAAGTTATTACCATTTTATGTTTTGGCTTCTCGCACTGCGAGAAAGCTGCGGGAGGGCTATGCTCCTCCACCATAGCGGAGGAGCCACCCCAGGTTACATACATGAGAGCTGTGCCGGGATTGGGTGGACAAGGCAACACAGTGCCCCACTGAAGAAACGAAGGACTGTGTTAGCCAACCCAACCCCTGCCTTCTAGGGAGAGTGAATTTTAACTGAAAAGCCTGAAGTACGCATGTCAGACTGGCCAAGTCCAGAGACCGGAAAACCTGTCATGCTCACTTTAAGTACACAGACAGCCTGGAGCCATGGCCTGAACAGAGATCACAGCAGGCGTCTGGAGGAAGAGGGCTAGAATTGTGTAGACTCCACATAGGCATCCTGCAGACCTCGGTCATCTAGACTTTTAGTTGGTTTGTTATCAGGAACTAATAGGTTCTCATTACGAGTCATGCAAAGTGGTATCTACACGATTCTGACTTTTATTAAAAATGCTCCACTTGCTGAAAGAATGAGGGATCTGTGTACAGAAAGGCCCTTCAATCAGGGGCCTGAATGCAGTAATGGACATGATAATTTTGCATCTTGCATGTTTTCTCAATTTTGTGCCCAGTAACTTGTAATGGCTGATAACTCTGGTGGAGATACTGGCCCAAATCAGTAGCTCTGATAATTTCCCCTTTCAGTTACTGTCCAATGCGTAATCAGACCCTTAAAGGATGCTGCCATAGTCAAGTTGAGAGTACTCCATTACACAAACACCATGGGGTGTTTTTTGCAGGTATAAAAGGCATAGTTTTTTCAACTGCTTCTATGTTTAAATAGAGGTTGATGTGGCATCCCACATGACTCCCACGTCTCCCTCCATTCTTTCAGGTGTTCTGCTAGAGAAAAGAATGTAGACGATGGCCCAGAGTGTACCTCGTCTTGAAAAGGTGAATCTAGGATTTTGTTGTATGGCCTATTTAATTCCAGTCAGTTGTGCCCCATCCATTGCAAGGTTTCTTGAGCTCCTTGAAGATGAGATGAGAAATTATTTGGTTGGCTTGTCTCACATAGGTTAATCTGTGTGTCATTATCCTAACAGTGTTAGGGGAAATAGTGTAAGTTGAGTATGTCTATTTGGTGTTTGGCATAAATGTTGAAAAGAGGTGGGTAAGGGAATAAGTCTCTGGGACCACACTGGTAATGTAGCTGGCATGGGAAGATAATTATTCTGTACACACTGAGTTTTGTCACAAATGAATTATTTAAATCATTTGTGTGATTACTCATAGATTTTGGCCTATGACTTGATATCATCATGATGTTATGTACAACCATATTGAATGTGACAGAGCGCTTTTATAGAATGAGTTGTCCATCCATGGATATGTTGAGTGATTACTGGTTAGGTCTGTTATGGCTTGACAGTGAGGTGGCAGCTGAACTAGTATGTTTTAAGGATCTTGTAGAATTCAAGGTGAGACAGAAGTATAGCAGTGACTCATTTTTGGGGGAAGTTTAGAGTAAAACTGGTGCTTGCCACATGTCAGTATTTGTTGGGACCCACTCGATCAAATGAAGACGTTTTGTGGTTGGGGTAATCCGAGGGTGTGCCACAGTCTTGTGGTGATACGGGTAGCTGTTGGGGATGCTGTTGCAATTTCAACAAGGATACCTATGTGGGCTGAGGATCCAATTATTCTGTGCACTGTCCTATTTTTATTAGGGGATGGGTACAGGAGTACTTCTTTTCTGCTTTTTAGTGTTCATTTTTGTTTTTATATCAGATGTACAATGTACTTTTACTCCACTGTGGATAATAGGCCACTTTAGCAACACAAATCAACTTGTAATCAGAAGGTGAACGCTAGTTTCTGAACAGGATAATATATTTATTTGTTGAGATGTTTTGTGTAGCACTAGTTGCTTTCTTTCTGTAACTTCAGGGCTCTACTATAAAATCTCAGGCATTTATAACATACAGTGTTTAGCCAGGTGGTCATCCCAACTGACTGCCAGTAGGAAGATGGGCATGATTGTGATGTACTGACTATCCACCAAAAGGATCTTCATTCAACCAGCCAAAAGACACTGGTGACTCCCAAGTCAGCATCAGATTTGGCAACAGCAAGTGCCCAAGAAGAGCTTCACCCACAGGATCACTTTAAGGCAGCCTTCTGATGACTCTTTCTGGAGCCACTAAAGCATTTCAGGCTTGTGGAGAGTTGTCATCGCAAGGCATGGCACTGTACATACTTTTCAATGCTCTTGGGAGCACTTATGAAAGGGTTAACGGATGTAAAGAAGGATCTTTTATCAGGTCTTATTTCTTTGGGTTGGTTAGTGAAAGTGGGCAAG
The DNA here is from genome assembly GCA_963921515.1 of Calotriton arnoldi. Classification (NCBI taxonomy): domain Eukaryota; kingdom Metazoa; phylum Chordata; class Amphibia; order Caudata; family Salamandridae; genus Calotriton; species Calotriton arnoldi. The sequence goes on from CAWUFW010003339.1 coordinate 510,319, forward strand.
AAATTGGTATTCGCACTGCTCTGATTTATTGTATTTTTTCTGTAAAGAACGTAGCTGGGATCAGTAGTTGATGGCTCGAAAGGACTGGGAGGTGAGTTTTTGAAACACCTTGAAAATGTCTTGAGGGTCTTCCATAGCTTCCAGTCCTTCTCCTGAAAAGTGTACTTTTTTAATATAAAGATTTATTCTCAGTGGAAAAGGCATTCTCTAGGTTTAGCAAAACCTATGGGATTTGTGTTGCTTGCCTGCTGGGTTCCAGGTTGCAAAAAACTGGTTTGATAATGGCAAACACATTCAATGTCATAGTGAGTTCAAAGGGGAGCACAACACAGTGAATCTGCAGGAGAAGCTCACTTTTACTCCATTAACCATAAAGGTCAGTATTCAGGTCGTTGCGAAGCCTTGAATCAAGGCTTGAATATAAGTCCATTGCAAACAGTTATGAACAGTCGAGGCTGGAATGGCTCACAGGTGGCGGGGCGGGCGCGGGGGGGACGTGTGTTGCACGGGGGAAGGGGGCATTGTAAATTAAAAAAATTAAAAACTTACCTCGAGGCCAGTTCCCACGTCTTCTCTGCTCCTGCTCCCCTTGCCTCCGACAGGAAGTAGGCAGCCAGGCTCCTTCCCCTGAACCAATCACAACGCTGCAATGCAGTGTTGTGATTGGTCTGAGCACCGTGACATGGCGCTTAGCCAGGGGCTGGACATGTTCGCCATGCAGGCACACGACTGGTTTGGGCGGCCCGAAAGGGCCGACTAAACAGCCATTGAGCACTTAGGAATGGTCAAATCACTCCTCCCCTGCCCTGCTCAGAGAGCTGAGCAGCTTCGCCCACCCGCCTGCCGCAAAGCAGCAGGACACGAAACATAAAATGACAATAACTCTAAGTTATTGTCATTTCATGTTTCTCACTGCTGAAAAGCAGCGGGGCGACGCTCCTCTGCCATAGCGGAGGAGCAGCCCCTGGTTATGGAGTAAGAAATATCTACTTTCAAAACAGTCTGTGTTCCGTACAGAAAGCGCGCATTACCAAAGTTCTTTTTCTACATTGTTTGAGGAGAGAACACCCTTGTAGTACGGAGATAATCATGCAAAATATGTTTTTTCCACTTCTTCTCTAATAATAAAAATAATAAGAAATCCACTTGAAACCTCAAGAAAGATAAGAGGCCTTCTTTCTGACGCTGCAGTACTATTAGGCAGGGAGTCACGTTGAGGCACCGTGCCGCAGCGGACCGTGCGGGCCTTTTGTTCGATGAGCCTGCTTATGAATTCATCATTTACGGATTTCTGAGACCATCAGCACTTTGATGCAGCATAATAAAAACAGGCGGCTCTAACTTCGTCTCTATTCATTCTCTGCTAGTTACCCCCGAGAGATCTTTCCAACCTACTTTGCATGAGTATGTAAATATGCCTAAATATCCTCCTACCTTTTTTCAGCTTTTCATGCTTGGTAATGGAGCTTGTCCCCTGGCACTGCCCTGTTTGGCTTGCAGTTACATTTTTATACCAAGCTATCATCGAGTTGTTTGGCTTGGTTAAGTTGTCTTCCCACATGCGCATGATCACTGCTTCTGGTAGGGACTTCTGGGTGCAAGCAACAAGCCGCCTCCTTCAGCCAGTCAAACAGACCCCACTTCTAGAGGTTGATCTAGTCTCTATGTGGTAAGAATTACTTAGGGGTGATTCGTGGAGTTGTGATACACAGGTGTTCTATCAAACTCAAACCCTAGGCAACCACATCCCCTCATCCCTGCTTTAATCATCAGATCCATTTAACTCACTCACCTAGCCACCCATTCACTTCGCCTCCCATTCCATCAGTCAATGAACACAAACTATACCCCCGTCCGTCCATCCCTCAAGCATCGTGAACAGTGATAATAGCAAAGTAGCATTTGGAAAAAAGGAATTGGAGGTAGGTGTTGTAACTTTTTGGCAGAGGGTCAATATAAAGCAGAAAATTAGTGTAGAGAACATACTCCTGTTTCACTAAGGCGCTGAAATATTTCCTTGGCTTCACAATACAATGTTTAAGTGACCCTTCAAAAGCAATTCAATGCGCAATGTGTCATTTCAGACTCTAGACATCTTCTGTGCTCTATGATTTGCAGCTGTCTGTAGTAGCGCATAACATAGACTTTTCTTGATTTGTACATTCTAACAATCGTCCCTTCCCAACTGCATATATTAAACACATTCTTCTCACATTAACTCGACTGTACACCCGGGACACACGACCAACCTGGCATACATTAGCTTACAAACTTGAGCCAATGCCCACAATTGAAAAAGTGGTTGCAGGGAACATTGGACAAGGTTGCTCGCCTAACAAAATGAATTCCCATGATTTGGGACTCACAAACGTTGTGTACTTTTTTCTAGCAGTCTTCCAGAACACCAGCATGCACCAGTTCACACAGAAAGGCCAAACTTTGAGTCCAAAAGAAATACTGCCATACACTCACTAAATTGTTTATCTGGCTGCAAGAGAACTTGGGCACAGCTTCATATCAAAGTTCTTGTTTATGCACTGATTTGGTGAAGAGAATGCAGCACACGCTTATTCTCGCTATGCCCAGGGTTTGGTAGCAATACCCCAACCAACGCTTAAAAAAAACACAGAGGCCCAAAGTTTATTTTTGGGGCTTGCCACCAGTAAGGCTGAATGTCTGGGTTGGAGAACAATAATGCTGCCTCTTTCTTACATCATCCTACACTTTCTGTCTCTTTATCCTACTCTTCCAATTTCCAGTTCATCCCAACTTTCTCCTTGTTTCAGTCTTTTCGTATACTAGATTCATTGGTCAAAGCCTGATAATGAAGCATATGACGAATACATTGCAAGCCTCGTTGATGTGCTCAGCTAATGGTGGTGAAATTAAGATGATGTAAAATACCAGCAGTAATACAAATTTGAATAATTATTTTTATCATGGCTGTTACACTATGTTGCAATTGTGCGGCCCATCTGTAGCATTTGTAGGCTGATGTCGAAGTAGATTTAATGAGTGTCATTCTGCACATTTGTGAGCTTTTTCAATCATCATAGTCACCAAATGGAGAATGTTGGTGCTAGATGTGCATCACCGGGGGCCTGTTCTCTGCATTGCTTAATGGCAGCTGCCACTTTGATTGAAGGGAAATGTCTGCCCCTGCTGTGCCTGAGTTTGTATGAGTATTTTTAGTGTTCATTTTATGTTTAAGTGAGGGTGGATTCTGGGGTTTCTGTCATTCCACCAGAGTGCATAGTTGTCTATTCCACAACACCAGGGGCATAGCTTAGGGAGGGGGGTGTTTAGGGTGTTACACTCCCCTAATAAATGTATTTTCTGAAAAATAGTTGGGTACAGGTCCTTTCAGTCGGGTATTGTGAGAAGTCAGTCGGATTTCACCAAGGATTTGTACATACACACAGACAAAAACACACACACTCACTCTTCCCTCTTTGCTTTGAAAGTCCTCAGAATATTGGTTATTTTACAAAATATTGTGTTTTTTCTCTTAGTACACCTACCAATCATTCCTCTCCCTTTCCACTGCCCCTTGGGGCCCTCTCATGCAACCTGCCTGTCCTGTAATGTATTTAAACATTATATGCCAGCCTGATTGTCAGACAATCTGAAGCTCTAGCCCCCCCACTGTTATTGACCAAGCTACGCCCCTGCACATCATGTTGCGTTTCCTTGCTAGAGAACATTCATGCCCATTATGTTATTCTGGTGACAGCTATATGTTAGAATTTGGCTGATCTGTTCTCACGCTAACTTTTTACAAATATTTTGTTAGCATTTCTTAACGTGATTTTTTGCTTTGTGCCTGTAAGCGTTTGCAGTTGTTGGTGTTTTGTCCAGTGAGGTGAATCTTTTCGTCAATCAGATAACGTCCCTTCTTAGGTGCACATGCTGTGTAAATTATTTTTCTTTTTAATTCCTTGACATTTTTCTTTCTTTCCCGGGCCATCCCTGGGGGCGTAGAGGTCTGGCCAGATTGAGTGCTCAAGATAAATAGAGCCGTCCCCAGCTGAATCGTTTCTTGGCTGAGTGTGAATACGATATGTAATTCAGATTTACTGATGCCCGAGAGAAGCTTGCAAACCATAAAACGTCCGAGCACATATTTGTGCCTTGAGCAACAGGTCTGTGACCCAGCTGCAAGGCTTTTCTGCGTGATTACTCCCTTGCAGAGCAGATTAACCTTTTGCACTTACAATTTTATGTTGTCTTCCAAAGTTTTTTTAAAACCCAGTTTTTATAACTTCGATTTTAGCACTAATTGGCCAACGATAATCACAACATTGACATAGATGGGTAAAATAATGATGGGTCAGATTATAACTGTCGGATTTGCAATATGAGAAATCAGGAGTTACTTTAATAAACAAATCACTTTTGAGAGAACGGCCAGTGTGCTTGTAAAATGAGAGTTGTGGTTTGGACGGTGACAGCCACCATACACCTTGAGGCTGTTATTTCAGCTACGAGTCCCTTGTTTTGTTACATCAGCTGCCACTCTGATATACCAGCAGGTCAGTATTTTTTCCAAATATTGTAGGGTCAGATATAGTCCTTGAACTAGACTGTTTGAGCAATTAATTCTCTTAAATCTACGAAATCTCATTTGTTTTTTTCACAAAATGTCCCAAAAAACCTGCAGATACATCTGAACTGTAGTTACCAGTATCACGTGTGAAAATTGAACGTAAGGGCATATATTGCACTCAAAAGTCAAATGGTAAACCGTCCGAAGACAGTTTTGATTAGGAAATGTCTCAGAGTGGTAATTTCACTCAGTGGCATACTGAAATATGATGTGGCCGCCCTGCAGAATTTATTGAGGGGCCCCTGAGTCTTCCATATATCGCAGATATTCTATTGGCCTTGGGCGGAATGGGCCCCCTGAAAAGTTGCTCCACCGCCCGCACCGCAGGGCTGCAGGGGCCCGCGTTACACCCATGGATTCACCCATGGATTCACTGTGCTCCAAGCATGCCTAGACCAAAACCACATAAAGTATTACTCCTGCGAAATCCCAAAGTAAATTTAGCAAATTTCACTTGCTTGAAAACAATTTCACCTGGGCCTCTTTGTAAGTGTTATGCAGTTGGGGAACACACTCTGAGTGGAGTCTCTCCTTTTTAGAAATCAGAAAGCTGTAGTTGCAGGAGGCGGGAAACATGAAGGACATCTCAAGTCTGTTTATTTCTGGATGAAGTAGTAGATTACTTGATAATGTCTAGTCATGTAATTTACATTGGACTTCACCTTTTGGATTGGGGCTTTCTCTTTTAGGTGAAAGAGTCTCTAAATTCATTTTTTTTCTCTTCAGAATAAAAATTTGATAATGAAAAATATGTTCCAGTCCCCAGAAGTGAGTGCGGGTTCTCTCCACCTGCTGCCACGGGCCCGATTTATGCCATGGCACAAATAATTCTGCACAAACATAGGTGGCAAAGTTGAGTTGGCATCAAATTCTGCCATTAAAATCAATTTGAAGATTTATATTACATAATGTTGCAGTTGGAGCGCACACTTTTACCATTTATATAGTGACAGTGGTGTACATTTTGTGTTTCCATTTATGAACTTTTTCACTTATCAAAGTCTAGGAATTTGGTATTTTTGTGGAAGGTGTCTATAACAGTGTATCTGTTCATTCTAGGGCTTAATGATTTGTTCCTCTTGGTTCAATTGATGTCAAAGGAGTGGCCTCTTCTGTGTGAGTTTGCAGGGCGTCTTTGCAGTGGATATTTTATGTCTGAGTGAGTGCTCTTCGGCACTTTTCAGTTCCTCTCATTCGACCAGGGTGAATGGTTGTATCTTCTTCATTATTTGCGTTGAGTTGTGTTGTTGGGGGACATTGTTGTATGTGAGAGCGTGGCTGATCTGAAAGAAAGATAGTTAGAAAAACTCATCTGAGCCATAGGAGTGGGGAAAGGAGAATAAAAATTGGGAGCCCAGAACCGACAGTGCTTGCAAGATCCAGCAGTCATGTTCACTCAGTCTCTGAAAGTATTACTCGATGGCCATGCACTCAAGAGACGTAAGGTGTTTTTAATTTTAATTGTTTGTAGTTTTCCTTGGCTTGGCCTAACGGATGATGGAGGGGATTTACAGTGCTGACCAGAGACAAATAGTTGATATAAGGTTAAGCTGGCGAAATAGAGTAGAAATCGAGAAGAAGATTGTAATGTGTATACAGATGGAAAGGACATCTTGACATCAGGCAGAAGACTTACATGCACGGCATAAGCATGTTAGAACATAGAACACAATAGTTGACATCTAGAGAGGAGAGAGACAACTCCATTTTCGGCGGGTGAAGTGGGTAAGGATCAAAAGGACACAAATGAGAGATGTCTCTCAATTTTGGGTGGTTTCAGAACGCCGCATGGACCCTGGATCAACTTAGTCTTGCACATTTAGTTTAGATCACGTATTTATATGTTATTCAGCCATGTCTGATGGCATAACTAGAACTCTGTGAAATATGCAAGAATAAAGAAGTTTCAAAGGAACATGTATGTTAGTACAATAGGCAGCAGAGATTGGGTAATTTGATTCTGTTCTTAAGCTTCGGCAGACCCGGGTCCCTAAATGGTGATGTATCACTCTCATGCCTTTAAATCCTTCGTCCTTCCTGTCACAGGAATCTGACATATACTCCAAAATGAGGCACTGAAGAGATGAAGAAATGTTGCACTTGATCATTTAAAAAAAAAAAAAAAACTTTTAAAAAACTCACTTATGAGCCAAGTTCAGTTCCAAAGTTTTGCCCAATCTGTTTTTTTAACAATAAATTGCTTAGGTCCTATTTATTTATTATTATTTGTTGAAATGTATAGAGTGCACTTTCAATCATATACAGAGTCTCTTGGTGCTAGGTGTAAAGGATGTTTATAGCAGAAATGCAGAATATTCTATGGGACAAACCTCTCTAAAACTATTTGGTATAAAGCTAGATTTCGAGAAGCCTTGTAAATTTAGGTAAGTTGTTTTTTGATCTCATTTGAAAAGAGAGAAATTACACAGGATTATACTTATTTTTGTACATTGCCGCAATCAGTTGAACGCTCAGCCACTGGAACCGAGCTATACCTGGCTGATGAGCCCTGATCAGGGCAAAACCAGCCCTGGGTTGCTTGTATTTCGGTTCAGGGAGGACCTAGCTTGGACATTCGGGCTGGACTGTTCTAATTGGAGAAGGGTCAAGGGTGATTAACATAGGGCTGGGCATTCCATCCATCACTTTTTTGCATAATTTTGTGTATACTTCTGGTTCACAGCCCTTCACAGGGCAGTGGCACTCTTCTTGTCACAGCGATTCACCAGGGTGATGGCACTTAATCTTTACAAGTCCACCACCTGCCGTGTTGCAGCCGCGAACAACACACATAGGGCAATGGCTCTTCTGCCTTGCGCACAGAGACGACCCTTACTGTTTATGGGTCCCGGGCACACAGGGGCCGTGAACAACAGCACATGTGTGGACAGCCCGATTAGTGCGGTGGTCCCAAGGTGGACCAGAATCTCATACTCTGCTTGAGTGATCCACTCAACAGGATCCCCACTGGATCTTGTTCCCTCCAGGCACTCTCCTCCTCCTCACATGGTCCTCTGGTCTGGCCAGGCAGGCAGATTCTGGTCTGGTACTCCAGGCTCCACAGCAAGTGGTCTTGATTCTCCTGGGTGCCAGCAGGGAGACTAGAAGACTTTTAGTCACCAGTCCTGGTCACAACTAGCAGAAGTCATGTTGAGCTTATCCATGCTGATGTACAGCTACAGTTTGACAATGTTTGGAGGCTCAAGTTCCTCTTTTGATAATACGTTTCCAGACAGATATGTGATTTCGTTTCTTAGTCTTTGAAGTTTGTGCTGTGGGCTTGCCCACTTTGAAGTGCCCACTCCTCTGTCCTGTCCCTAGTCCTGGAAGCAGTATGTCACAGCAGGAGCGACTCCCCTCTTAATAGCCCCACAACACAGGCCATGGGAGTGACTAGAGGATCATACCTTGATGCCAGTCTCACTGATATATATCTAGCAAATGGATAAAAAGGCCTTTAGCCCTATTCCTATGATTGGTTCATCAGCCCCATCTCCTCCCTGAAATGTGTTGAGGCACCAATGACCAGAGCCATTTTCAGAATCTACCCTTTTGAAAAGCACAGGAGAGCATAGCTCTCTCTTCCTCCTGTGTTGGTCTCACCCAGCTCTCAGGAATTCAGGTAATCCACAAATCAGTCTGTGATGGCTCCTTACCCTTACCCTCCACATGCCTTTCTCATGCCTTAGGCTTCCAATATTGAACCCATAGGTCTCCATGTACTGTACCACACACAGGCACACATACATCACAACATGCAATCACACCTGTGCTGGACAGTGCTAAATACTAACATAACGTAGAACAAGAGAGAGTTAGGTACACAGCAGCAAAACCTTATATGAGTGGGCCGGGAGCCTCAATCCAGTGACACAGGTAACAAGGCCTCTTCACTCCACTGATCACTTGTTTAAAAAATTGTATGCTGCACCACTGCTAATGGGCTGCTCAACTCTTGGTAAGGGTAATAGTCCTTTGCCACAACCATGGTAGTGCCCAGACGTGGGTCCCGTGCTCACTACACCACTGGAGTCAAGCTATCCTGGCTGATGAAGGCTGATAGCCTGAAACCGGTCCTAGGATGCTTGATTCCGGTCCAGGGAAGACATGGCTTGGCAGTTCGGTCTGGACTGTTCCCATGAGGCACAGGGTCAAGACTGATTTGCATATGGCTATGTCTGAACTGGGGTGGCGTGGTGAAGCAAAATAACGATGGATTAAACCCAGATCTGTGACTGGGGGTGAATGTTTGCCAATGTGCAGCATTCCGTCCATCATCTTGTGTGTTTTGCATTTTGCCCTAAGTGGGAAGGGTATGCCCAGACGTGGGTCCCGTGCTCACTACGCCACTGGAGTCAAGCTATCCTGGCTGATAGCCTGAAACCGGTCCTAGGATGCTTGATTCCGGTCCAGGGAAGACATGGCTTGGCAGTTCGGTCTGGACTGTTCCCATGAGGCACAGGGTCAAGACTGATTTGCATATGGCTATGTCTGAACTGGGGTGGCGTGGTGAAGCAAAATAACGATGGATTAAACCCAGATCTGTGACTGGGGGTGAATGTTTGCCAATGTGCAGCATTCCGTCCATCATCTTGTGTGTTTTGCAGTGCTTTAACAAGACCACCATTCAAGAGACAGGCCTAGGCCACAGTACAAAAGATCCACATATCACTGAAGCTTTGGCACTCAGGGCAAGGGTGCACTTCCTTGACCATGCAGGCGACTTTTTCATCCAAACATAATCCTAAAGGGATTTACAATGCTCCAAAATGGGACAGGTTATCAGAGGATGCTGGGCTTACTACATTGCAAGTATAGGATGTAATTTAACCCTTTTTAGTTGATATATCATCCAGATAAAGACCCAGCGGCTGATTATGTAATTGCAGTAGAAGAACTGAAGGCAGTAGTTGATAATTTTTCCCAGTGATAAAATACTACCCATTACAGAACGGGAAATACCACCAGGCAGTAAAATATGCTCTGCCAACGTACTGCCACTGGTACATTTTCTGCTGGCACTAAATGCCATATCAATTGAAACTAAGGACTCATGGGTAATAGCCCTAATGGGCAGGAAAACCATGTCAGTAGGAAAATTGTTTTTGGTGTAAGCAGCCTGTGCATGGAATGAACAAAGGGCCTTATATAGTGTTTGACAGACGGGATACTCTATCACAATGTGACTGATATCCTGTGCACCATATTATAAGTGCCATAGGCAATAATACAACTGTAAAATGGTAGATGGGAAATCTGTCACGTTTCTGAGTCCATCAAAATCTACACAAGGATCTAGGACAGGACATCAAATTAATTCTGGACCACATTAGCTCGCCTTGACTTCAGAATGCCTGGTTTGTTTCAAAATGTTGGTTATTTGGGTAAAATCTAGGCTGTTAAGTCCCTAGATGATACTTTTAGCGAAGCACAAATCTTATTAACAAATTTAAACGTTGGCAATCCCCATAACAGAATAAAAATGGTGAGAATTTGCACCAACACAGGATAAACTCTGAGCTATATCAAAGGACAAAACTGATAAACCTCTGCCTCAGTGTATCACTAAACAGTTAATGATGTAGTTGGTAACACAAAGTGTGTGATGGTGATGTTTGTTGTGCCCTATTCAGGTTTACTCCTGAATCGTTGGTGATGTCTATTAAGTCCCACTTAGGCTAACACCCTAACTCTACCAAACCTAGATATGCCAGTCATACTGAATAAGGAAGCCTCACCCATGTCTTGTGGCACGCATCACACCCCGCAACATCATCCCACTCTGGAAAGATAATACCATCAGGGTGGACTCAACATCAGTAAGAGGGAGTTCTTTATAAGACGCGTACTGGATAAAGGAGGGATCCAAATGAAATGAAATACCTTGAGGTAAACCCAAGGTAATACCTTTAATGGTGGGTATCTCAGGTATATTTAAAAACAGAAAGGGGTGGATGATAATTAGATTCAATGACCTGTTTATCCGTGTCAAGTCAAATGTTTCTGCCCTCTCTAGTGCCAAAAACAGGTCAGGGACATTAGTCAGGGAAAGGAGATCCCTGTCTCTAATTTTACATAGATAGAACATACAATTATTTGAAAGGAAGCTAGTACCTCCACACACACACTAAAGACATGAATGGTAATCCCTAAATACGGGTTAATTTTACTTGGTCTGGTCGGAGGAGGTACCCCCTGTAGTCACATACTCATCATGGGCGGTGAACCTGCAGTTTCGAACAGTGGCATAACGGAAGTCGAGGGCTCCCCCCTGCAAAGTACATTGAGGGGCCCCTCCGGACTCAGGAGCTCTTAGGCAAGGGTACTGTGCTGAGGGCGTCCCCTGGAGCTCGGAGCTAACCTGCACTGTGGGGGTTGCATGGGCCTTTGTTATGCCACTGGTTTCACCTACTTTGCCTCCATGCTCCGTGAAGTGTTCATTCATGAAACAGTCGCACTATCTTTGCCTCTGAAATGGAAATATTATTGCACTTGGATCTTTTTTTTACTTTATGCCTTGGAGTGTTACCCTGTGTGATCTTTATTTACTTCCCGCAAGTCAATTAAGATGTGTTCTACCTACTAAATTTTTTCAGCACGAGGCACTTCCTGCGGGTGGTATTTACCACTGGCAATAAATCCAATAAGATATAATATATAACAATTATATTTGTACTATTGTCACTGATTGACAGATGACTGTATTTCTCAAGAAGTTTGACACTTGGTACACAATATGTTTGATTCTTACTTCAGTTCAGATGAGTGGAAACATTTCAAAGGATTTTCTAATGTAACCACTGGAATTGACAACTTATTTTCATTTTATAATGGGTTTGTGAAAGGAATAGATGTAGTTCAGTGTTTTATCTAAAAGCGCCACAAAAGCAAATCCATTTTGATTTACAATAAATGCATCCCAGTAACTGGGCAACAAGTAGACCATAATTTCTAAAAAGATAAAATACGGTTAAATGAATTAAAATAAAATAAAATGGGTGCAAGGGCCCAAAGTTTTCCCCAAATCTGCCTAGTTTTAATTCCACCTCATACAAGGTTTTTTTTAATTTCTGCTTTCTTCATTACTTTTTTTTTATCTTCCTCCTGTTCCATTTTCTGCCATTCACTCTCTTGCTCAAGGTCAAAGTCTGAGGATGACAAATAAGTATTCTTCCCCAAAAATGCACACCACTAGGAACCGCTAGCACAAATTAAACACTGGCAGAAATCCTATCACCTCGCTTCCCCATATTGTTTCCTTAACTTCCTTTTTCAGTTTCAGTGGCCTCTGGTGCTGGACATCAATTGGATGATTGTACATTAGGATGATTTGTTGCTTGATATGTATTACTAGGAGTGTGTGAAATTACGCTTTTCCGTAGTTATTAGCAGACCCGGACTGGGAACCAAAACCGGCCCTGGCAAAGTGCTCGCCGGCCCCCCCGGGGGTTTGGGGGTGCAGCCGAGCTCTTTGCCAAGGCCGGTTTCGTCCGATTTTCTTACAGGGACCGAAAACAGCCCTGTAACAAAAACGGCCCCCACCCTGGCGACCCACCGGGGAAACGCCCGGTGCCCGCTACGGCCAGTCCGGCCCTGGTTATTAGAGAATTCACAAAATGAAACAATGCCATTTAGTGCTATTTGTTAGTACAAAATGCAGCCTGACTTCCATTTTGGATGTGAAGACACATTTTGCTCTAAAAAATATAGCACAAAAACCACAATTGCTGTGAACACAAGCCACTCACATTCTGGGAGTTCCCATTGTTTCAGTTCTCCCACTCAAAAATTTAGCTGCGAACGAGACGTACATCCACCACATGATCTAATGGCAACATTTTGGGAATTTAGTGTAACGCAAATCCCCAAAATGAAGCATGTTGACGCTAGTTTCATGGAAATTTCTCAATGGCATACATATTTGTTTGGAAAAGATTACATTAAAAGTCCAGGAGAGGCAAAAACATTTGTGTATCTATCTATAAACATGCTCCCTGAGAAACTACTCGAAGCACTGTCCTATAATCAGTAGCATTGCTCACTGAAATTTATCTCTCACTATTATTAATTTGCGTATGTGACACGTATGCACTCGTGATGTTTTTGAATGTTTCTGGTTAAAAATACTGTAAATGTTCCTGTTCCCTGACCAGTTATTACTTCCTTTAAAGCACCTGGGCAATACATTGACATGACTGCCTCCACCCTGCTCTGAAGGCCCAGCCTACAAGGGGAGTGCAGCTTCCATGCCCATGCTGCTGGGTTCCTAGCTAGCGAAAATGCCACCCAGGGTGCCAACGTCCGCTTGTTTGGTAGATGGATTTACTGCTGCGGGCTCCTGTCCAGTGGGAAGTGGACTGAGAACGCCATGCATGTCACATAGGCCATTGGGCGCTAACGACTCAGACATGCTGTCGCATTAGCTGGCACGCGGCGCCCTGATGGATCGGCGCGTTCCATTGGCCGGGGTTCTTCTCGGTTCTGGCAGCGAGGCATGGCTCGCTGATGCCTTTCACAAGTCAAGTGGTTTTTATTTCCTTTTGAAATCTGTAAAAACAAAATGAATAAAAGTGGTATTCCACCTCCTGCAAATGCCCAAGGCCTGCCCAGCTCATTTTCCAAATGTAATGAAAAGCCTGATTATGTGCTGATTAGCATTTCTCATGCACCTTACAAAGCCAAGAGCGTCTAATAAGTGGGCTTTTCACCTGATAGAAACGTTAAGTGTTTGTTTATGAATTCTGGCTTTATTGAGAAAGAAAGCAAATGACATAGTATGCGCCTTTGGTACTAATGCCTGGACTGCTATTAAAATGAACGCTTGCGCCTGCCTTGCCAAGCACAGCTGAACCGCATAATTAAGCGTTTTTCTCATGCAGCAAAACCAAAATAAATGAAAATACACATTCTGAATGGGCATCTTGAGGGACAATATTGTAGTAATGCTTAGAGGAGATGAAGTATAAATGTAAATGTCTTGAGTATTTTTTACACTTAATGCAATATCCATTATTTAACCAAACTTGCCAGGCGGTCGGTCATATTCGGTGTGTTCCTATTATGGACGCTGGAACCTAGTAAGCTGGATTCGGATCTCGTCTTTGGCACGTAAAAATAGTTTGGTTCTGTGCAAACAGCTCTTTTTCGTCTTGTATCACAAATTGTAAAAATGTGACATGCCAATGAGTGTAAAATAAGCTGTACGGTGTGTTCCCTTCACATCATGGTTTGCTTAATCTATTATCAGAAGGATCCAAACCCATTGCAAAATCCTATTCTGTGCCCAACACATCCTCTTAGAGATGCTGCTGCAAAAAAAAATTGTGTCTATAAAGCTCTCCTCTGCTCCTTTTTGCTACGTCTGCACTACATTACCAACCCAAAAAATAATAAAAAAGCAAGGGAAATGAAGTGTGTTTCGGGGATCGCACATTGTGGTCACATGATGGGAGATGGGATCAGGCCTCACATGTAAGGGGTCCGACAATATCACATCTCTACAATAGTAGCGGTAGCTCGTACTGCGAAGTGGTGGGGCATGGGTAGGGGTATTACAAACTAAAAAAAAAAAATATATATATACATGTATAAAATTGCACCTACCTGCACCGACGGCCACCGCCTTGCTCCCGATCCTCGCCTCCGGACGTCCAGAAACTGCTGCACACTGCGCAGGCTCCCAGGTGCTAATCCCAGCGCTGCTCTCATGCTGGGAACACTGTTCAGACAGTGCCCGGGAGCCTGTGTTGGTTCACCATCTGGCTGTACAACACAGCTCCGGTAGGAGAAAGGCTAAGTGCGCATGACGGTTTGGCTGGTCCGAGAGGGCCGGCCAAACCGTTATGCGCACTAAGCAGTGCCCACCACTCCCCCCTCCTCCTTGGGGCTGCAGCATCCGTGTGGATGGCCCCGCCCTTCCTCGGCTCACAGCCTGCTGGAGGAGAAATTAAATGATAATAAAAATGTTTTATTATCTTTAAATTTTTGTCAGTTGCCTCTGCTGGCTTTCAGCGGGGTGGGGAGGCGACACTCATCCGCCATAATGGATGAGCCGCTCCTGCTGTACAAAAAGCATATGACAGCCACATAACACAGTTTCCAGACTTCTGAATGTAGGCATTAGATTGCAGTTCTGAGGGGTCATGAACCGCCTGCGTAACAAGTAACTTTCTCCCGCCACTGTCTTCTACTGAACGGGGGAATCCACAGGACCAGATAACCTGATAAAGGTAGTTGGTGGAAAGAATAATCCTGATATGGTCATCCATGGAAGGAGTTATCCTGATTTTCATGGAGACATTAAATCAGTACAACTCCTCCCACAGAGAGCCATACCATGATGCTCCATGGTGGAATTAGTCTCTTGCGGTACTTCGCTTGTGGGGGTAGTTACTCAGGTGTCATAATGCAGAAGAGTGCTTATTAACGTGTAGTAATCCATTGGAGGAGTTAACCAATGGGCATAATCTGAGCTAGAAATTAAATCAAGGTAACTTTCTATTCAGAATAAGCCATCTTAATACCTTATGGACAAGGAATTAACGTGTTGTGGCGATGTTTTCAAAAGGATACATATTCTCTTCTGGTAATGTATGAGCGATTTGTTTTTTCTGATTTATTAATTAATTTATGGAGATAGCCTGATGGAAATTCCTGGTCAAAGACTGTATGATGCAGCAAGTGATAGAATGAATTATTCTAATTGCCACAAACCATATTATACTATATACTACTTGATGTTATGTCACCCTTGTTATGCTCTGTTTTGCTATGTAACATGTCTAGCACTCTTTCATCATTGGTATGACCTTGTAGCAAAGTGAGCTGCTTAGTGGGTGGGCTTCTGCACAGAAGAGGGTTTTTCTGCATATCAATGCTAGTTATAGGATCCTGTCTCTTTTTTTTCTCTGTAAAATGTCTGTAAACATTCATGTCTCTTCTTATCTCTGTATTATTCATTCTGTCTGTGTCACACCAACTCTGTTACATTGTCTCTGTTTCTCCACTTGTCTCTCTATGAGTTCTCTAACATGTCTTTGTCTGTGTCTCTGCGTCTGTATATCTGTGTCTCTCTGTCCCGGTGTTCGTGTCTGCATGTCCCAGTGCGCAATGCTATCTGTCCCCTTATCTGACTCCATGCTCTTTTGGTTTAATCTTTATGTCCCAATATTCGTTTCTGTATCTGAGTGCCCTTGTTACCCTGTGGCAATGTCTTTGTTTGCCTCTCACAGTGAATGTGTCTTTCCGGTCTCGTAAACCCCGCCTTCATGCATCCGTTTCTTACAATGGTGTGTGACCTGTTGATATGTCTTCGGTGGTGGCTCCTCTGTTATGGCGGAGGAGCGTCGCCCCACTGAATTAAAACATGTAAAATAAAATGACAATAAAGCAATTAATAAAACTGCTTTATTATCATTTTATTTTACAATATGAAGCCGAGTCTTGTGTGCTGGGCCCTCCTCGGACAGCAGCAGGAGGAGTGGTGGGCACAGGGCACTGCAAGTGTTCATCACGGTTTGGCCGGCTGTCTTAAGATGGCCAAACCTACTGCACACTTAGCTACCTTCATGCTGTTACTTGGGGAGCAGCAGGCACAGGCTCCCAGTCCTTGTTGGTGCATAAAACCAGCCTGCTCTGCCCAATCCAGGCACTTCTCTCATGCTCGGTAATACCAGTATGAGAGCAACATCTGGATTGGTGCAGGGGAGTCTGAGAGCCTGTACTGTGGAAATGCCGGTCAGGTCAGGAACATTGTAATTGGCAAAGGGTAGCCATTTAGATAGAAGGGAGTGCCATTGCAGAAGCCAAGGTAGACAAGGGTCATTGAGTGCAGGTGCAGTGTTGGACCCAGTGGGTGCAAGTTCTCATACTGGTGTAGGTACAAGTGA
The DNA here is from genome assembly GCA_963921515.1 of Calotriton arnoldi. Lineage (NCBI taxonomy): Eukaryota > Metazoa > Chordata > Amphibia > Caudata > Salamandridae > Calotriton > Calotriton arnoldi. The sequence goes on from CAWUFW010003339.1 coordinate 526,813, forward strand.
AGGTGTCAGTCACATATCTAGTGCTGCACTATCTGTGAAGGTGTCTTTGTGTTTATGAGGGGTGCATCTGGTGTGTGACTCTAGACACTTGGATGTTGAGGCTGTAGTCCATAGATGGCATCGCTCACTGTCAGAAGGGGGCCAGGGAGATGGCCAGTAACTGCAGATGGGCTGAAAGCAATAAAATATTTTTATTGTGATGCCACATGGTTCTCTATCTCTGATGTGGGAACACATCACATATGCTATTTTGATAGTAATAACCCTTGAGAGAAGTGTCATTGCGAGGGATAGTCCATCGGTTGAGTTCATTCAAGTAATAATTCAAGTGAGGAGATAATTTCATAGATGAAGTTCAAATAAGGAGTTATTCTGTCAACGTGACCTCGCGGTAATCAAACAGAGGAGCTAATTTTATGGTCATAATCCAAGGTTGAGGATTTTCCAATGGTACGAATCCAAGAGCTAGAGTTATTTTGACAGTGATAATCCATAAAGAGATATAGTGCTACAACTAGAGGTGGGTGAGCCAACAAATTGACAGGGCGTACCCAGCAAGTGCTGAGCCAAAGGTCTGGCTTTAAGCGCCTGTGCACTAGCCGAACCCGGGAAATATTTCCATGTAAATCAAGCATCAAACCTCATGTACAATTTGATAAGGTCTATTCAAAATTCTAAAAAGTGTATTCCTTTACATGGTGAAGCTTTGACATTAATAAGTTACATTATATCACTGCACTTAGAAGTACCTATTGAAAGTAAAGTTTTTTAATCATGAATTTAGAACCGTTCCTTTCCCCACCCAGACAACAATGCCTTTAGTGAAATAAAAGGCAAGTCAATTGTCCTGTGCACCTGTACATGGCCCAAATTCTTATAGATAGAGCAACATTATAGTCTATTAAATTAAACACAATACGTTTTTGTACATTTGACTGTGCTTTCATATGCAGTAATGAAGAAAAAGGAGTATAGGAGAAATAACACATTTGCCTAAAATCACACAATTTGGTTACGTGGGGAAGCCGGGATTATTCCCATCTTCTTTGGTTTCACTTCATACAATCTAGCCACTAAATGAGTGCTTATTCATCTCACCTTTTTACCTCAATTATTAAAGGTATTAGCGAGCGAGGGAGGAAGGCAGAAACCACACGAAGGCTTGGCTTGTTTTGGTCTCACGGGTCCAGGAGGACCTTGAGCTGAGCCAGAGCCAGGCACCTGACTCGAGCTTCCAGTGGCTCGCTCACCTCTAGCTACAACTGAGGCCACAGATTGGCTGCCTTGCCTGAGCCCTTCAAAGAACTTTCATTAGCAACTCAAAGAGTGAAAAGGAGTTTGACAATGCTTGATCTGATTTATTCCAGATGTATCTCATTTAATTTCAAATACTATTAGCTTTATTGACTATGGACTGTTCAGTGAGGCTTTTACCAGTGCTTAGGTCTCCCACTGAACCTAGGAGTATATTTCCATGTGTGTCATACGAAGCATTGATGCACAGGGGTGTGGCTATCAATGTGGCGAGCAGTTGGAGTGGCATTAGGACCCAGAGATGTGAAGAGCCCACTGATCCCCACTTATGGCTGTATTTTACTAACCAACTACAAAGTTGGAGACCTTTCTTCTTGCTTGTATTAGGACCCAGAAAACATTGATATGCCTGTGTTAGCTCGTGCGTGACGGGCTAGATGTGAGGACCAAGAGACACCCGCTTGTACATGCTGCTAGTCTCAGAACCTCAAAGAGCTGGGTTCCAGCACAGTCATAGAATAAATTCAAGCTATGTCCCAGAAATAAGATTGGCTTACTTTCCCACTATGAAGAAATTTGTTTTGCATAGGCTGAAGGAAGAACATGCACATTTTGCCTAGTGATTCAATAAAGAGGTGATTGCTGCTGTAGGAATGGCTCCCCGTGTGAAGCAGGTCTCTTAGCAAGAATGGCTCTGCTGGGCGAAGGGAAATTCAAAGCGCAAGAGTCTACTTCTTGTCTCTTGACATGTGGGGTGGATTTGCGGCACAAATGCACACGCGGGGCTGCACTGCCTCTTTCCGCTTTCTTTTTGATTATTTTTCTGCTGAGCACAACTTGTCAGCTCCACCACCGCCTGACTTATAACAGCTGCCACAAGCCATTCTCATGGGAAATCTTTCCTAGCGGAATAAGGCACATACGTTTCTCGCCTGGTGCATGAGCCGGAGAGGCAAGGAGAAGAAAGTCATTGGAGGTACGTGTTATTAGGGGAAAGTATTTGTTGCAATCAAAAAGGCCACATTTCTCGAGCGCGTCGTGATTACAAGTCCTGAAATTCAGTCAACCAAAGAGCCACAAATGAACATTAGAACAGGTCTGCTCCGATTAGAAAGCAGCACCATGGTAACCATAGCAGTCATCCAGCCCATCACACTGCAGTCAGCTAACAAAGCAGACAGAGGATTGAATATGCTACACTTGTCTGGAAAGGCTGTTTTATGCCACATAAAGTGCTTCATTCTAACACTGATTCCATTCCCCGGACATAGGGATAAGTGCTTGGGTGAGAATCGCCCTTGTCAATTCTTGAGCCTTCTTCAAGGGCGTAGAGGTCTAATCATGTGGAAATGAGACTTCTATAACAAAATTGGCGTTCAGATGAAGCAATGGACAGTATAGTCTTGGACACCAATGTGGCATATTAAAAGTGTGAGGAGATATCAGAAAGATGAGGGAGGGGATTAAGCCCTCAGCAGAAGTGATAATGAAACTGTGGAAATCAGACAGATGGAAAATAGAAGAACGGCTGTGTATTGAGGGGAAAGTGAGGGGAATAAACAGAACATTACCATCGATCATAAAAGAGTGTAAAAAACAGGCTTCTGGTTACATTTTACTAGATTGCCTATTGGATCCAATAGAAAATGTGACTTTACTCAGCCAAAGTGCAGTTTAGAAATCTGTTAAAATCTGTTTCCAGAGGATCCCGGGGCAAAGGAGGAAATTAATTTTTTCCCAAATGGTCTTTTGAAAGTATGGAAAACCATTGACATATGTCACATTTAATCCCTCAGCCAGCCGATTGCTGTGCATACTGATGGTTTCATGCCCAGATCACTAAGGACAGCTATATTTTGAAACAGTTTGGAAGTTTTGATAGAATAAGCCTAGGAGATTTTCATTTGATGGTCATGGACAGCTCAAGATAGGTATCAGAAAAGGGCTGTATGTGTTTATAACAGTATATATATTAACAACTAAAGAGAGAGGGAAAGTTCACTCTTCGTCCCCCTGACGAAACTACTAACTAACAACAAAAGAGCGAAGAAAATCTCTACGATAACACGAGGAGAAACCTCTTTCTTTAAAAGAACCCTCACTCACCAACCTAGTTGGTGACATGCTTCATCATTGGGTTCCCACCAGAGGGACCGAGTGTCCCCCCGGTGTGCTACGACGCCTGGAATTCCAGCGGAGCAGGTTTATTGGAAGGGTAGTGAAAGTGTGCAGGATGTGCAAATTAAAAGAACACTGGTTGCTTCCCAAAACAATTTTTAATGGTGGAGAACCAGTGGTCGATTAAAACTAGTGAGACGGACCCGAGCTGGCTAATTAAGTAAACCAGGAGAGTCCGATTTAAAAGTGAAACTTGGTCAACATGTTTCTGCTTATATATGCACCATTAGCTAAGCATTCTTCAGGACCTAACAACCCATGGCGGTATACGCACGCTAAGGCGTATCCTAACCTATGGGGAGTGTGCTTTGCGCTGTGTTAGGGCACTATCACTGAGCAATTTGATTTATCTAGAATTAAGTGTCAATTTCGAATTACATTGAAGTCGAAGTGTTACGGTGAATGACCCGGATTTAGGACTCCTCCGTCTATACTCGGATACGGAGTAGTAGCCTGCTTGATATGGTTGTATGAGCGAAAGTCACAATGTGTCAAGACCTGTCTTTCAATGTAAATGGACGAATTGGTTGTCCGATTGGCACGTTCGCCTGAGTTTTGGGCTAAACGTATTTTGGGCCGCGTCATATACCCAGGCTCTTTTAAGCACGAGGTGTTATAGCACTTTAATCCTCTGTTGCACCTGTTGATGAGTATCACAGTGGTCACATAGTGGTCGTGTGTTGTTTTATATTTGTTCTCTTTCTTTCAGAGTACAGCGGCTTTTTGGAAGTTCCACAAGGCCGCATTGGTAAAACCGTGAGTTTTGCCTTACGCACACTCCCCATAGGTTAGGATACGCCTTAGCGTGCGTATACCGCCATGGGTTGTTAGGTCCTGAAGAATGCTTAGCTAATGGTGCATATATAAGCAGAAACATGTTGACCAAGTTTCACTTTTAAATCGGACTCTCCTGGTTTACTTAATTAGCCAGCTCGGGTCCGTCTCACTAGTTTTAATCGACCACTGGTTCTCCACCATTAAAAATTGTTTTGGGAAGCAACCAGTGTTCTTTTAATTTGCACATCCTGCACACTTTCACTACCCTTCCAATAAACCTGCTCCGCTGGAATTCCAGGCGTCGTAGCACACCGGGGGACACTCGGTCCCTCTGGTGGGAACCCAATGATGAAGCATGTCACCAACTAGGTTGGTGAGTGAGGGTTCTTTTAAAGAAAGAGGTTTCTCCTCGTGTTATCGTAGAGATTTTCTTCGCTCTTTTGTTGTGTTTATAACAGTTCAAGGGTTTTCGGGTAGAGCGAACACAGGACTGTCACAATATGGGGGCCATCTGTGATCATATATAGGATTTAGTAGAAGAACGTTCTATTGAAGTTAATTGGGGACATGGATAAGAAGAAGGCTGTCCCAAAGTATTGCTTGTAAACCATTTATTCTTTGGATTAGATGTATGTGGTGTGTAGTGTAATTGTTTTGTTGATTATTTATGTGGTTTGGTGCTGAATTAGGTGGTGTGGATTGGAAATTTGTGGATTTGAATTGTGTGGCATATAACTGTGTGGATAGCTTTACATTTTTGGTGACAAAGAAAACAAATAGAAGCTTTGCTTTAGATCAGTGTCTATGGGTGTTAAAAAAATGAAAAACTGATGTCTGGACATATAAGTGGAGCCCTTATGGGGCTCCTTGTTAATATGTTTGTAGGCAGGATGGGGTAGCTATAGAGGAAAAAGGTGCCACCTACCAGAGAGAGAAGGTATTGGAAGAGCTTGCCACAGAACGAAAGAGGCAGATGGTCCCACCTACCAGACGAGAGAAGCTATTGCAAGAAGCCTGCCACAGAATGACTGGTGTCTGCAGCAATAATGGTACTTTGTCATAGGAGGGCCTTCCACAACCTCATCCTATCATCGTTTGCAGCTGAAAAGAAAGTACAAACGTCCTAATATATATTATGTATACGTGTAATTAAAGTGTACATTGTATCTTTTTATCTGTAAACCACACAATTGTGTCTATCTACAAATTGCTTCAAGGCTGTGAATGTGAAGGCAGAACATGAGCTAACTTTTTCAAAATAATGCACATATCTACAAACATTCTATAATACCTGACATGAAATAAAACACAAGTTGAGGAATGCAAATCATGCTGTAAAATGTTACGCACTCCTGTGACCCTTTATATTTAAAACTCTAACTTAATCTCAGTGATGCTGCTTTTGGGATTCATTTATAATATAGAACCCGTGCCTTGGGACCACAGAGTAATTTTACTAGCAGGGATCTCAGAGGTTTGTGTTTTGTTTTTATTAGTCCTCTGAAGCAGCCTCCGGACTGCAAGAGAACTATACAAAAAATATATAAATATATATGGAATACCAAAATTGGAATTTTGAAAATAACATTTAAAAGTTATTTTACCTATTGTACATTACTTGAATCTTTTTCACATATTAAGGGGCAGTTGACCTTGTAAATGCCTCAAAGAAATAACCTTTTAAAACAAAGGGCCGGAAAGTTTACTTGACACATTTGAAAGGCCACTTTTTCAAGACGAAATATTGTTGAGTTTAATGTTATAATGATGCAGTGCAAACACTCTGAAAAGTGAGAAAATACTTGCTATTGCAGTCTTCTTTGTGGTTCCAGCGGCTCCAGCCTCTTTTACAAATGACCATCACTGTATTTCACACCTGGTCCTTTGAACCCTGGAGGTGAAGCCAGGAGAAACAACGTGAAAGGTCCTGGCCTAACCCGACCCTTGGGCTTATAAGAAAATATTTCTGAGGCCTAAGACCTATGAACCTTAATAACTTGGCTCCTATGCGTCCCAAGTTGAATCTATGCCACCAGATAGTTTGTTTCTGGAAAATGAGTTGAAGTGATTGATTAAATTGACGTTTTATAAAAATGTTCATCTATCTCGGAAAGTGGTGTCCTGGCGCTAAGACAAGAACACTGTGTCCCACCTTATCAGAGAGCAGCAAATAAGTGTGTTTTAGTAGCTTCCGAACCTTTACCAAATTCTTTAACTCTATTTAGGTTACAGTATTGCACTTCTTCAAAGTCTCTCTTGCAGCATAACTCAAAGAAGCGAAAAGGATGAGGGAATCTTGCATTGTTGCTGTGTGTATGTAACAGTTCCATGCATGCGTGTGGGAAGCTTTTCCTGTTAGTGTCTGTGCTGTTGCTGCAGTATGTGTGTTACAGCATGAAGCTTGCCGTGTTGCAATTTGTCTGCGTATACAGGGGAAGCTTGGACTGCTATTCCCACTGCCATTACTGTTCTGTGTATCTGAGGGAAGCTTGCCCTGCTGCTTCTCATGCTGTACCTGTATTGTGAAGGCGCCGACACAAAAATGTAACCAGGCACTCCAAAAAGCTGAACGATTCCAGACCCACTTTCTAACTGACTTTTCCTAACAAGTGCACCATCACAGAACATCAACTATTGAGGCCACGACCACAGAACATCAACCACATTCGCCCCGCTTTTGTGTGATTTTTTTTTTTAAATTGGACACTGCTGTGTTCCTCACTTTGAGCGCCGAAGGAACCGCATAAAATGCAAGAGCGACACTATAAAACTCAGGAATAAACAAAGCACGCTGTGTTGAAGAGAAATGTGATTGCGTCATGACTAAGGAAAGAGTCACCTCCAGATAAAACAAACTTGCAAGATTACCTACCATGCATGCAGCACTTTCCTTGTAATTGTATTTATATAGCGCTTACTACCCATAATGAGGCATTGAAGCGCGAGCAGCACTCTTTATACATAGCGTTAACCAAAATGCAACTAAAAACAACACAGTGACTTTAAAAGAGGAATTTAACTCACAAGCTTTCAGGACTATACCTTCGAGAAGGACCTGTGCTTAAGTTACCTTTACGGAGCTTGAACCAACGATGGGGCGTAGGGGATGCAGACTCCATGGCAGACCCAGGCACCTCCAGTAAGGGCCCTGCAGCTGCAAGGACCCCCAGCCTCTTTACACCGGACAGAAGTTGGAGTGGGACAGACAGCACAAAAGAAAAGAAAACAAGGAATGGGACTGCAAAGGGCAGTGGAGGAGAGGAGCTGCCAGCATTTAGTGGTTTTAATTGGAAAAATATAGGTGCACTACTGCATGTAGATCAGACACACATAGCTGTTGACATGAAGATTATGGTAGAATCGGTAAGCTACATAATGTTCAAGAATATTAAGAAAAATTCTAAGTGGAGCACGTAAGTCATATGTTTGGAAGTACATCTTCAAGAGTTAGAGTAACCTAAAAAGCCCTGGAGTTTTAATTATAGCAGCCCGGAAATGTGCATATTGAAAATAAAAAACCCAACATTAGCTGCAGTAGTGTATTTGGGCACTTAAAGTTCCTCGAGACACAGAGGTAATGACACTATATCCCAATGATAATATTTGATTAACATATTACTATAACTGCTTGAAAACAAATGTAGACAAGTAAAATATGGGCAAGTAGCTACGTGGAGTGCAGCGCTGCAATGTAGGGACTGCTCGGGTTGAGATTAAATACCTTCTGGGAGGCAGCGGTGAAGCCCTCTTCTCAGCGGCTGGGGCAGCGATGGCATTTGCTGAGATCTGTAGTGGTCTCCTGGCTCCAGAATCGGATAAGGGAGGGCCATGGCGCACGGGTACATATGCTAGGGATCTTGCTGTTGTCATTCGAGTGTAGAGTGTGGTTTAGATACGGAGCACAGAACGGCCTCCTTATAAGCAGTTCCGGGCAGGGATGGCACAGCTGGGTGCTGAAGCTGAACATGCACCGACACAAGCAGGAACAAGCAGTGACCTCAGAGGGGTGGTGGGGGCAGGCAAGCAGTGTTGTGGGAGGGGTTGGGGTTGTGAGGGATGGCACAGTGAGATTAAGTGACGGGCAAAGCTGAAAAATGAAGCAGCCGCAAACGTTTCATGCAGGAAGAAAACAAAACAGAACCCTTACCACGAGCAGAAGCAGGCCAACAAAAGAAAGATCGATCTCGAAGTTTCCTAAATAACCTGAAGAGTAAGAGCACATGTATCAGGGGCAGTCCTCATGGAAGGATACAAAAGTCCAAAAGGAGGGACGACTACGCGTATTCACCAAACAAAAGCCGGCATTTACAAAGGACAGTAAGAGGAACCAATGGAAAAAAAGGGTGGTGCTTGAAGCCCATATTGTAGGTACAGCATGTTTCGAAGAGACAGCGTATGCACTGCCTAGGCGAGACCTAAAAAACGTTAGGGATAAGGCCACAGTCACATGTAATTTTACCCTACTTTCCCTCCCCCTCTCCTCATCTCCTCGACAACCTCCAAACAAGCCTCTCTTTTCCACTGATAGATGTGTTCTGGCTTTCTCTTCTAATTCCCATGTGTTGACAGCTGGTGTGTATTTGCTCGACGGCTCCCTGATCGATCCGGTTGAAAGGGCAAAAAACTATTTAATAATCAGTACTGTTTCTGCTTTTTGGCTCTCAGCATGTTTGCACCGAGCATCCAGAACACTCAGAGTGCCGGTATCAGCACCCTCAGCAAAGCAGCAGGTGCAAAGAGGAAGTTAATTTTTTCCCTAAGAAGGCTGACATGCACAGACATTCAGACCAGCCCTTAGCCTCTTTCAGAATTAAATTAATATTTGAGAAATATTTGTGGAGAAATTATTGCAAGCCTATAATGACTTCTTAAAATACTAAAACTCATTTTCACTGCAGTGGAATCAATTTTGCGGCAAGAATATTGATTTTTCTGCAAACAGTATAAAGTGGGCCTGATGTTAAAATGTTAATAATAATTAAAAAATATATATTCTGAGCTGTGTCAGCAAAGGAACACAGAGTACAGTACCCTGCGAAGTGGAAAACATAAGCTGCTGCACACCAGTACATCGATTAGAGATTATGTTTGATTTCTTTGTGAAATAATTAGATTTGTTACTGAAGTTGCTGGCTATCTACCCGCTGCAAGCACAACCTATTTCTATGTTTTTGAAAACTTCTACAGCTCTTTTATCTCAGTTAGGATGCCCGGCGATGCTCCTTATTAAAGTTATTGTGCCAGGCAATATATATATATATGTGTGTGTATAGACATATATATGTTTACATATATATATATATATATTCACTGAAAAAACCATAGGTTTTAGGGACAGTTATAGTTAGTTGGACATTTCACTCGTACAAAACCATAGAAATTCCCCCGTTATAGTTAGTTCAGCTAACTATAACTCACGCCCCCGCAATGCACTGCTGATGACGTCACATATTACATCACTCATGACATGGTCAGTGACATCACTGATGACATCACTGATGACATCTCAAATGACATCACTGATGACATCATCCAGTGACTGTGTGTTTCTGTAAAGTTTAAATATGTTTAATATATATAGGGAAAGGCGTATTGAAGAATGAGTGGGTGTATAAGTGTCTGAATGGATGATTTAGTACGTGAGTGACTGACTCTACAAGTGAGTGAATAAACGGATCTTACTGAATGCATGGGTTAGTGACTAAACTGTGTGAATGTCTGTATCCGTCTGTTTGTTGGTGTGTAAGTGGATGCATGGATTTGCGAATAGCTACATGAGTGTCTATATGGGTTATTGATTGGTTCTCTGAGTATGGCTGTCTGAGTGTTTGTGTGGGTGGGGTGTGTGTGACTCTGTACATAGATGTGTGAGTGGGTGATTCACTGGGTGCATGATTTCAAGAGTGCATCTGTGATGGACTGCTTGGGTGGGTGAGTGTGTGTATGGGTGTGTTAGTGAGTGAATGTATATCTCAGTGGTACATGTGCGAGTAACTACATATGTAAAAGGCAGTATATATGTGTGTTAGAGTATTTAAATGGCTATAAGTGAGAGTGTGTGATAGTGAGAGTGGCTGTATGGATGCGTGTGTGCTTGTATCAGTTATTGTATAAGAGCGTAAGAATGTGCTAGTATTTGTATGAGTAAGTGAGCTGGTGTGTGTATAACTGTATAGGTGAGTAAATGGGTGTGTGATTAATTTTTTGCATGACTGACTAGGTGTGTGAGTACCTCTATGGATGAGTGGCGGTGTGTGAGTGTTTATATAGGTGTATGAGTGCATATGATAGTCCTGTACTGAGTGACTAAGTATGAGTGACTGTACGGGTGAGTGAGTGGATGTGTGTGTAGACCTAAGAATCAGTGAGTGGGTATGTAGTTTTTGGTGTTGGAGTGTCTATGGTTTTGAGAATGGCAGTCTGTAATTTAGAGTGGGTGTATCAAAAGTTATATTAGGGTATGAGAAGATGCATGAAATTATCACATGGATGATGTCATCAGTGATGTCATTTGAGATGTCATCAGTGATGTCATCAGTGATGTCACTGACCATGCCATGAGTGATGTAATATGTGACGTCATCAGCAGTGCATTGCGGGCGTGAGTTATAGTTAGCTGAACTAACTATAACGGGGGAATTTCTATGGTTTTGTACGAGTGAAATGTCCAACTAACTATAACTGTCCCTAAAACCTATGGTTTTTTCAGTGAATTTCAAAGGTTTTTTAAATGCTAATTTCTAACTATAACGTGCCTGAAACCTATGATTTTTTAAGTGAATTTCCAAGGTTTTTTAAATGCTAGTTTCTAACTATGCCTACAGAGGTAGGACATGTGAAGAAAGAAGAAAAAACGCACAGAAAGAAGCAAAAGATGTGCAGAAAGAACCAACAGAGGAGCAGAAAGAGGCCTTGTTGCAAAATCATCCTGTGCCCACAACTTTTTCAGACGGGTACTGGTGGTAACTGACTCTGACTAACCAGAGCCAGTGCTATGCTAAAAGACACTTAGAATACAGTGAAAATACCTACATACACTAGGGAACACTATGCGTTGGGGTACCCCTGTGATTAGCATGACCTCCTCTGCAAGTCCCTAGTACATAATAGGACAGGGGGATTAAAACTACCTCTTAAAACGCGCTACAGGGCGAAGGGAGGGGGGCCTGAGGTGACATGTGTGCAAACGCACCCCGTGGCGCGTTTTAAGTTGTGGGATTAAGTCCCCTTGAATTCTGAGGGTCCCTGGGGGCCAACTAGCCCCCCAGGTACCTACAGTTAGGACCACAGAGCTGAGTTGCAGAGAGGCGTTCCGAGGCCAGGCACCTTTTTTCACCTCTCTGCAACGCAACTCTGTTGTGCTTACTGAAGGTACCTGGTGGTCTAGTTGGCCCCCAGGGTCCCTCAGGATTCAAAGGGAATTAATTCCCCAACTTAAAACGCACCACAGGGCGTGTTTGCGCACATGTCACCTGAGGCCCCGCCCTCCCTTCACCACTGTGCAAACGCGCCCCGTGGTGCGTTTTAAGTTGGGGAATTAATTCCCTTTGAATCCTGAGGGTCCCTGGGGCACAACTAGCCCACTAGGTACTTCCAGTAAGCACCACAGGCCTGCGTTGCAACGCCTGTAACAAATTGTGCAGGTGTGTTTAGGTAGTGAAGAGGGTTGTGCTGGGGGTAGTGTTTTAGGGTTTAGGGTAGTGCAGTGGTGTTTGTGTAGTGTAGGGGGTCATGCTGGGGGTAGATTTAGGGTAGTGCAGTGGTGTTTGGGTAGTGTAGGGAGTCGTGCTGGGGGAGTGTTTTAGGGTTTAGGGTAGTGCAGTGGTGTTTGGGTAGTGTAGGGGGTCATGCTGGGGGTAGTGATTTAGGGTAGTGCAGTGGTGTTTGGGTAGTGTAGGGGGTACTGCTGGGGGTAGTGTTTTAGGGTTTAGGGTAGTGCAGTGGTGTTTGGGTAGTGTAGGGGTACTGCTGGGGTAGTTTTTAGGGTTTAGGGTAGTGCAGTGGTGTTTGGGTAGTGTAGTGGTTCGTGCTGGGGGTAGTTTTTAGGGTTTAGGGTAGTGCAGTGGTGTTTGTGTAGTGTAGGGGTAGTGTTTTAGGGTTTAGGGTAGTGCAGTGGTGTTTGTGTAGTGTAGGAGGTCGTGTTTTAGGGTTTAGGGTAGTGCAGTGGTCTTTGGGTAGTGTAGGGAGTCGTGCGGGTGTAGTGTTTTAGGGTTTAGGGTAGTGTAGGGGGTCATGCGGGGGGTAGTGTTTTAGGGATTAGGGTAGTGCATTGGTGTTTGGGTAGTGTAGGGGTCATGCGGGGGTAGTGTTTTAGGGTTTAGGGCAGTGCAGTGGTGTTTGGGTAGTGTAGGGGGTCGTGCTGGGGGAGTGTTTTAGGGTTTAGGGCAGTGCAGTGGTGTTCGGGTAGTGTAGGGGGTCGTGCTGGGGGAGTGTTTTAGGGTTTACGGCAGTGCAGTGGTGATTGGGTAGTGTAGGGGTCGTGCTGGGGGAGTGTTGAGGGTTTAGGGCAGTGCAGACGTGTTCGGGTAGTGTAGGGGGTTGTGCTGGGGGTAGTATTTTAGGGTTTGGGTAGTGCAGTGGTGTTCGGGTAGTGTAGGGGGTCGTGCTGGGGGTAGTGTTCTAGGGTTTAGGGCAGTGCAGTGGTGTTTGGGCAGTGTAGGGGTAATGCTGGGGGTGGTGTTTTAGGGTTTAGGGCAGTGCAGTGGTATTCGGGCAGTGTAGGGGGTCGTGCTGGGGGTGGTGTTTCAGGGTTCAGGGCAGTGGGCAGTGTAGGGGGTGGTGTTTCAGGGTTTAGGGCAGTGCAGTGGTGTTCGGGCAGTGTAGGGGGTCGTGCAGGGGGTGGTGTTTCAGGGTTTAGGGCAGTGGTGTTCGGGCAGTGTAGGGGGTTGTGCTGGGGGTGGTGTTTCAGGGTTTGGGGCAGTGCAGTGGTGTTCGAGCAGTAAAGGGGGTCGTTCTGGGGGTGGTGTTTCAGGGTTTAGGGCAGTGCAGTGGTGTTCGGGCAGTGTAGGGGGCGGTGCAGGGGGTGGTGTTTCAGGGTTTAGGGCAGTGCAGTGGTGTTCGGGCAGTGTAGGGGGTCGTGCTGGGGCTAGTGTTTCAGGATTTAGGGCAGAGCAATGGTGTTCAGGAAGTGTAGGGGGTTTTGCTGGAGGTAGTGTTTCAGGGTTTAGGGCAGTGCAGTGGTGTTCGTGCAGTGTAGGGGGTGGTGTTTCAGGGTTTAGGGCAGTGGTGTTCAGGCAGTGTAGGGGGTCTTGCTGGGGTTGATGTTTCAGGGTTTAGGGCAGTGCAGTTGTGTTCGGGCAGTGTAGGGGGTCGTGCTGGGGGTGGTGTTTCAGGGTTTAGGGCAGTGCAGTGGTGTTCCGGCAGTGTAGGAGGTCATGCAGGGGGTGGTGTTTCAGGGTTTAGGGCAGTGCAGTGGTGTTCGGGCAGTGTAGGGGGTCGTGCTGGTGGTGGTGTTTCAGGGTTTAGGGCAGTGCAGTGGTGTTCGGGCAGTGTAGGGTGTTGTGCTGAGGGGTGGTGTTTCAGGGTTTAGGGCAGTGCAGTGGTGTTCGGGCAGTGTAGGGGGTCGTGCAGGGGGTGGTGTTTAGGGCAGTGCAGTGGTGTTGGGGCAGTGTAGGGGGTCGTGCAGGGGGTGGTGTTTCAGGGTTTAGGGCAGTGCAGTTGTGTTTGGCCAGTGTAGGTGGTCTTGCTGGGGGTGGTGTTTCAGGCTTTAGTGCTGTGGTGTTCGGGCAGTGTAGGGGTCTTGCTGGGGGTGGTGTTTCAGGGTTTAGGGCAGTGCAGTGGTGTTCGGGCAGTGTAGGGGGTCTTGCTGGGGCTGGTGTTTCAGGGTTTAGGGCAGTGCAGTGGTGTTCGGGCAGTGTAGGGGGTCATGCTGGGGCTGGTGTTTGAGGGTTTAGGGTAGTGCAGTGGTGTTCGGGCAGTGTAGGGGGTCATGCTGGGGTTGGTGTTTCAGGGTTTAGGGCAGTGCAGTGGTTTTCGGGCAGTGTAGGCGGTCGTGCTGGGGCTGGTGTTTCAGGGTTTAGGGCAGTGCAGTGGTTTTCGGGCAGTGTAGGCGGTCGTGCTGGGGCTGGTGTTTCAGGGTTTAGGGCAGTGCAGTGGTTTTCGGGCAGTGTACGGGGTCGTGCTGGGGCTGGTGTTTCAGGGTTTAGGGCAGTGCAGTGGTGTTCGGGCAGTGTAGGGGGTCGTGCTGGGGGTGGTGTTTCAGGGTTTAGGGCAGTGCAGTGGTGTTCGGGCAGTGTAGGGGTCATGCTGGGGCTGGTGTTTCATGGTTTAGGGCAGTGCAGTGGTGTTCGGGTAGTGTAGGGGGTCGTGCTGGGGGTGGTGTTTCAGGGTTTAGGGCAGTGCAGTGGTGTTCGGGCAGTGTAAGGGGTCATGCTGGGGGTGGTGTTTCAGGGTTTAGGGCAGTGCAGTGGTGTTCGGGCAGTGTAGGGGTCTTGCTGGGGTGGTGTTTCAGGGTTTAGGGCAGTGTTGTTCGGGCAGTGTAGGGGGTCTTGCTGGGGGTGATGTTTCAGGGTTTAGGGCAGTGCAGTGGTGTTCGGGCAGTGTAGGGGGTCATGCTGGGGCTAGTGTTTCAGGGTTTAGGGCAGTGCAGTGGTGTTCGTGCAGTGTAGGGGGTCGTGCTGGGGGTGGTGTTTCAGGGTTTAGGGCAGTGCAGTAGTGTTCGGGCAGTGTAGGGGGCGTGCTGGGGGTGGTGTTTCAGGGTTTAGGGCAGTGCAGTGGTGTTCGGGCAGTGTAGGGGGTCGTGAAGGGGTGGTGTTTCAGGGTTTAGGGCAGTGCAGTGGTGTTCGGGCAGTGTAGGGGTCGTGCTAGGGTTGGTGTTTCAGGGTTTAGGGCAGTGCAGTGGTGTTCGGGCAGTGTAGGGGGTCGTGCAGGGGCTGGTGTTTCAGGGTTTAGGGCAGTGCAGTGGTGTTCGGGCAGTGTAGGGGGTCATGCTGGGGGTAGTGTTTTAGGGTTTAGGGTAGTGCAGTGGTGCTTGTGTAGTGTAGGGGGTCGTGCTGGGGGTAGTGTTTTAGGGTTTAGGGTAGTGCAGTGGTGTTTGTGTAGTGTAGGGGTCATGTTTTAGGGTAGTGCAGTGGTGTTTGGGTAGTGTAGGGGGTCGTGCTGGGGGTAGTGTTTTAGGATTTAGGGTAGTGCAGTGGTGTTTGGGTAGTGTAGGGGTCGTGCTGGGGGTAGTGTTTTAGGGTTTAAGGTAGTGCAGTGGTGTTTGTGTAGTGTAGGGGTCGTGCAGGGGTAGTGTTTTAGGGTTTAGGGTAGTGCAGTGGTGCTTGTGTAGTGTAGGGGGTCGTGCTGGGGGTAGTGGTTTAGGGTAGTGCAGTGGTGTTTGTGTAGTGTAGGGGGTCATGTTTTAGGGTAGTGCAGTGGTGTTTGGGTAGTGTAGGGGGTCGTGCTGGGGGTAGTGTTTTAGGATTTAGGTTAGTGCAGTGGTGTTGGGGTAGTGTTTTAGGGGTTAGGGTAGTGCAGTGGTGTTTGTGTAGTGTAGGGGGTCATGCTGGGGGTAATGTTTTAGGGTTTAGGATAGTGCAGTGGTGCTTGTGTAGTGTAGGGGGTCGTGCTGGGGGTAGTGTTTTAGGGTTTAGGGTAGTGCAGTGGTGTTTTTGTAGTGTAGGGGGTCATGTTTTAAGATGCAACGCTCCAATACCTGACCAGTCTGCACTACATAAAACTACAAAAAAATAAAAATAAAAAGTGTTTTGCACACTTTTGTCATTGGGCTATATGTGGGCTACATCTGGGTAATATTTGTGCTACATTTGGGCTCTTTTTTCACTGGTGGCCGTCGTGGAAGACTTCTTTGTTATAAAGTTTCCTAATTTCCTCATTTACTGCAGTCTCCTCAGTAGGAAATGCTTTCAGTTTTTTACTTTGATTCCATCAAGAAGGCATTCAGATGTGTCACACATTTGCCATAAATTCAGAATGTTAGCACTCTAGTTGTTCATTAGATCACGTTAGTAAAGCTACTGCTCACCAAGGAGTTAACTGGAAGTCTACTGCTGGTATTGAAAGTGATTGTTTCAGTCTGCATGTCAGAATTTTCTAATGAAATAGAAGAGGATTTGAGATCTCACTTAAAACATGCACTAAATTTTCTTTTTGCAGCACTAACCATAATTTCTATGGCAAAATGAACCCCCTCATTTTGTTCCTTTTTAAATTAAATGTTTTAAGTGTTACCAGTTTATTCTAATCAAGATGGCTTCAGGTGTGCCATACTTTTGTCATAAGTAAGGCTGTTAGCACTCTAGTTGTTCTTTAGAACACTCTGGGAAGCTGCAGTAGAACACAAAGGCATCAACTGACAGGCTGCTCCTGTTGAAATATAACAGGAAGATATTTGAGATCTCACTTAAAACATGTCCTAATTTTTCTTTCTACAGCACTAACCATAATTTCTATGGCAAAATGAACCCCCTCATTTTGTTCCTTTTTAAATTAAATGTTTTAAGTGTTACCAGTTTATTCCAATCAAGATGGCTTCAGGTGTGCCATACTTTTGTCATAAGTAATTCTGTTAGCGCTCTAGTTGTTCTTTAGAACACTCTGGGAAGCTGCAGTAGAACACAAAGGCATCAACTGACAGGCTGCTCCTGTTGAAATATAACAGGAAGATATTTGAGATCACACTTGAAACATGTCCTAATTTTTCTTTCTACAGCACTAACCATAATTTCTATGACAAAATGAACCCCATCATTTTGTTCCTTTTTAAATTAAATGTTTTAAGTGTTACCAGTTTATTCCAATCAAGATGGCTTCAGGTGTGCCATACTTTTGTCATAAGTAAGACTGTTAGCGCTCTAGTTGTTCTTTAGAACACTCTGGGAAGCTGCAGTAGAACACAAAGGCATCAACTGACAGGCTGCTCCTGTTGAAATATAACAGGAAGATATTTGAGATCACACTTGAAACATGTCCTAATTTTTCTTTCTACAGCACTAACCATAATTTCTATGACAAAATGAACCCCATCATTTTGTTCCTTTTTAAATTAAATGTTTTAAGTGTTACCAGTTTATTCCAATCAAGATGGCTTCAGGTGTGCCATACTTTTGTCATAAGTAAGGCTGTTAGCACTCTAGTTGTTCTTTAGAACACTCTGGGAAGCTGCAGTAGAACACAAAGGAATCAACTGACAGTCTCTGCCCTTGTTGGATGTACATGTTTTACTGAGAATGTCAGACTTCATTCTCACATGACTGAGAAAGATAATGTGAATTTACAGAAAATATGCTCTCATTTTAGCTTCTGGAGCACCTTCCAAAACTGTATGGGACAAGCATGTGAAAATAGTTTTCTCTCAAACATGATTCATGATATCCCAGCAGAAGGTTTTTCACAGGGTAAAATCACCTTAGAACACACCACAATTCCTGAAATTAGTATGGTACCATCAACAAATGAATTCTAATGTACCTAAAGTCTGTTATCACCCTTTATAGTTCTCCTTTTGGTAACCCTCAAAATCTTCGATTCACTACAATGCATTTCAATGGGGTACTATCATTTATATTGGTCCCAAGATGGCTGCCAGCAATTCCAGGATGAAGTGCTGACAGCCAATCAGATCTCACGATGACATGTGTGGTTAGGCTCCGCCCAGATATATATGTGTTTTTACTTTTGATTTTCTCAGCAACTACTGAACGGATTTACACCATTTAACAAAAGGGTTCTTTCTGAACCAAGAACTACCTCTTTGCCAAATTTGGTGTAATTCCGTTCAGCAGTTCGAGCTGTAGCCTTGCATAAAGTTTCCTATGGGAAATTGATTTTGTGACTCTTATTTTTTTAATTTCTCCGTAACTACTGAACGGATTTACACCATTTAACAAAAAGGGTTCTTTCTGAACCAAGAACTACCTCTTTGCCAAATTTGGTGTAATTCCGTTCAGCAGTTCGGGCTGTAGCCGTGTCTAAAGTTTCCTATGGGAAAATGAATGGGGAAAACAAGTTTTGGGACCCCCCTTTTTTCTCGGCCCCCGCTTGACGAATCACCCTGAGACTTTCAGGGTAGGAGCGGACCGGAGCGGGCCATAAAGTTTGAAAATTTTGCAAAGATTCGTCAACCGACGCAAGAGTTATTTCAAATAGAATGTCGCGGATTTCCTATGGAAAATAGGTCCTAACTATAACTATCTACTGGCGACCGCCAGTAGATAATATATGTGTGTATATATATATGTATATATATATATATATATATATATATATATATATATATATATATATATATATATAAATATATGTGTATATATAATATATATATATATATATATATATGTGTGTGTGTATTTGTATATAAAAATTTATATATCTGTGTGTATATATATGTGTGTATAAACATATGTGTGTATATATATATATGTGTATATGTATATATATCCACTACAAACAGGTTGCCCATATGAAGACGCCACTGACCAGGGAGTTTTAACACCTTTAATTGTAGACTTCAGCTTTACAGGGTCACAGTCTCACGCCGATTTCATCACCAGCCCAACGCGTTTCAAGCACTCCAGTGCTCTTGTTCACGGGCAAAAATGGAGAAGAGTAGTAGCAGTCCTTCGATAGGGAACACCTGATAACTACACCAAGCCACGCCCCAGTGGGCGTATGCACGCACGGCATGCTGGTACTTGGAGTTCCCCATGAGATTAACCCCCGTGGGTGACGCCACGTCTCTCCCAGTAATCCAAATATAAAACCTCAGTGGGTTCGGAGGGAGCTTGAAAACCACCACCATGCTGATTTATAACCGTATATATATATACATATGTGTGTGTATATATGTGTGTGTGTATATATGTATGTATATTTATATATTTATATAGATACATATGTGTGTATATATATGTATATGTGGCCACCACATCAAAGGCAGCCAACCCAAGAGGGGGGCACGCAGCGCCACGCCTTAGGTTGATTGGGCTCTGGGGACCCCATCCACGGAGCCTGGCACATTATATGGGGGAGGGGATATGTGTCCCCCTGGGCTAATTTTGGCCCCTGAGGCCTGGCACTTTTTTATGGGAGAGAGTACATAGCCCCACTCCCCAGGACATTTTTGTCCCAAGGGTGCCCATCACCAGGGCCCTCAACTGGATAATGGGGGGGAAGGGCATGTAACCGAACCCGCGGGATGATTTCGGCCCCAGGAACCCCAAGTCCCAGAGCCTGGTCATATTGTAAAGGGGGAACGGGGCACGCAGCCCCCCTCCCAGGCCAATTTTGCCCTGGGGACCCTATCACTTGGGGCACTTCACCTTTTTTATATTGAGAATTGAGTACAGAAAACCAATTTGGCCCCGGGGACCCCATCCCCTGGGGCCTGGCCAATTATTAAAGGGGGAGAGTGACCACACAGCCCCCCTCCCTGGGCTGATTTTGGTTCCTGGGAATCCATCCCCCACAGCCCGGCCAAGAAAGGGTGGGTGCCAAGGAGCCCGCCAAGGGCACCCAGTGCATCCTTGAAGGGGGCCGTGGTGGGAGCCTTAATGCCCCTGCTGCCTCAGCCAGCTCCCCACATCTAGAGGGACCCAAAATTCCCCATGCTCATAGGGACCAGCTAAAAGTGCTGCTCCCTGCTGGCAGGAACAATATTCAGAAGTTTCCATGCCTGCATCACTGCGGGCAGGGAAACAGATCTGAAGTATGTTCCCACCTAGCGGGCGCATTTTTCAAGCTCCTGCTAGCTGGTAGCAGGGTTCATGTTGGCTCTCACTTGGCAGGAGCTTTGAAATTGCTCAAGACAAGATAGAGCAAACACAGGTTTCTCTGCTTCGCCAGTGTGGGCAAGGAAACCTCTACATCCGAGGGATGGGCATCCCAAGACATTGCAGGAGCCGGTCTTGGGTCGATGAGGTCTCCAGAGCAATAAATGGCTCCACGAGGGGGGCCATGCTGCCGCCTCCTCTTTCTAATTGCAGCCTTTCTGTCTAACCCACCCACCCAGGCATCAACCTACCTGCCTCAGACTGTCTGTTATTCCCACACTGTCTGAAATCTGTATGCTTCCATTCCTTTGCAAAACCTTCCTCTTCAGTACACTTCCTAGCATCCCCACATTGTCTCGCTTTCAGGCACTTTCCGCCTTTTGTAAACTGCCTTGTTAACCTTACACTGTCCTGTTTCTCCACACTGTCCATTGTCCCATAATTTTTGGCCAACATTGTTCTGTCATGCTGATCTTTTACTATTATAAATTGTGATGTGGCTTTTCAAAGCCAGCCGGGGACAAGCTCCGAAAATACTTTTTCTTACCTGTGGATTTGACAACTTAGATGAGTTTTCTCCCTCTGTTGACACTGAATCCGTGTGCCTGACTTTCATCAAATGGTCTAAGGGACAGACTGTAATACAATTCCCATTTGTTAATCAATCCTGCCATATAAAGAGACAATGGACTCTGTGAGGACACATAGGAGGGCCGAACTGGAAACTAAAATCAGCTCTGGCAAAAATGTAAAACTTGCCCAACAGTGCAGATGTTTGCACGTGAAAGTAGGTCATGAAGTCATAGTTGGATCATAGCAGCCAATCTTGCTCTAAAAACACCTAGTAGCCTGCCACCCACAGCAGAATTACCAGAAAGACAGAATGGTCAGTACTGCTCTGGCTTTTGACATCTTTGTAACATGCATAGACTTGAGGCACACTGGCCCAAAGTTACATTCAAACATTTGAAGACAGTATCCCCAGCAACGTCAGTGGTTATAGGACCGATTCATACACCTCTCAGGAACAAACTGGTGTAACAAAGGCCCCCGCAGCTCCCGCAGTGCAGTGGGGGGGCCAAGCTCCAGGGGGCTCTCTCAGCCCAGTACTCTGGCCGGAGAGCTCCTGATTGAGTCCAGAGGGGGCCCCTCCAGTGACCTTGCAGGGGTGGCCCCCTCAAGTTTTGTTATGCCAGTGCAGGAACAACTGAACTGCGACAGAGACCCACCCCACCCAGGTCTCTTTCAGATGACCTGGCCTTCTGATGAATCTAAAATAGTCCTGATAGCTCAGTCCCTACCAATATACAACTTCTCACTAGACCACAAACCTCCTTTAATTGCCAAGAACGCCGGAAGATTCGCCCACTGTACTCAGGAGCAGGTTACATTTTTGCCACATTTTTTGTAACTCATACATGTCTGCTTGTCAGAGTAAACACATTCCTACATAGTGGGCCACAGGATTTATATGCCAATGCAGTACCAAAATGTGCGGCTGTGTTGACTAAATTATGTGGCAAGAAACAGCAATCGAAAGAGCAATATACTGTATTCTCTATTTTTCGTTTTAAAACTCTCTAATACCAGCTGACCAAAAAAGCCACATCATTGGTTTAACACCGGAATACAGCAATCAAAGACTGAAAGGTGAATAGTTAATCTATGCAAAGATGCTTTCTTAGGTACCTTTTGGTCAATATGATCACGAAACATCTTTTGTTGAAATCTGCCATTTCTACAGCAGGTGGTAAATTATATGGCAAGTGTGGTACAGCCCTAAATATTCAGAAAAGCCCAGGACTGCGGTATTGCAGAATTCCTTTGGTCCTGACTATAGAGTATTAGGATGCAAAACATTCACTAGACATCTCATCACTTAGCCAATCTCTGTCCGTTTGTAAATGTACACAGATAGGCAGAAATAAGGTTGTTGGTAACCACCTGTTCTCCTGCGTGTTCATAGAAGAGCCAGCACACGGCTGCTCCTCTACCTCCCACCACATCATACCTGACTGATAAGGAATGCTAGGAGAGAAACAGTTTTGCCTGAAGAAACTTTTAAAAGTGAGAGATCGATTTATTTTCATCCATAACGAACTGTAACAGCTTTGGAGGACTGACTTGTCAGCAGGAGGGGAAATACTTGGTGATGAAGAGGACAATGACTTCTGAGAGGTGTTTGTAGCCATCCAACAGTGGTTTCAAAATATATATTTTTACAAAAACACCCATTTTGTTTTTAGGTCCGATGTTTCCCAAGACCATTTGTGTTTAACAAAACAATATACTATACATTAAAATGGGGGCCTTCACTCTTCCCTTTTTATCCATTGGTCTACTGTCGTGTCAATCACATTTAGCATCCTCCCACTGCAGGATACAGCATGGGGTACAACCCACTTCAGCGCTGGCTTACCAGATTGCGTGGTGGCCTTCTGATGTACTTAATTTGCACATCTGCACTAAAAGAATCCACATTCAGTCCCAGATTCTACTGGTGCAATGTATACTTTAGCCTTTTACATTAAAAAAAACTTTGGCTTTCAGACAATGCTTCTTTTGCATAGGCAAGGGCCCATTAGCTGCCCCAACACTGCCACCAGGCCACTGGGGTCTCCTGTGTCTTCATACAAAAACATTCAAAAACAAACAATGCATATATGCTAAAATGTTAGCAGCCAGTGCCAAAACTATTGGCTTTGCGAATGCTTGTTTACAAATGAAAAATGGGTTGCCATTAATTTCCAGGGTGAAAAGTGCAAAGCATACAGAAACCTGTTCTTAAGGGAAACAAAGCTGTCATGTTGCTTTTGGGCCACGCATGAGTAAAGATGAATGGCCTGATTGACCATATTTCTCATACAAAATTAAGGATAAAAGGTTATTCAGCGGCCACATAAGGACTTGAAATACAGTCTGTTAGTGGCACAGAAAACTACTCGTCCATCCAGCCTTTTCCCATCTCCCCAAACCAAGGCATTTCCAGTTTCGGCCTTGGAGAAATTAGAGTTTTGTTTGAATGAGAATGATTGGTCTACATCATGATGCTACCAGACTATGGACTGGCGTAATTGGTTGTTTTTTCTGAAGGATTTCCATCTTGTTTGAAGATAATGAAGATTTGTAGCTTTACATTGCATGCCCAGTGCAGGCCAAGTGTGTCTAGAGATCCAATCAACTTCTGAGACATATTCCCTCGCCTTGATTTAAATATATTTCCATTGTAGTACAAGTAATGCATCTACCTTGCACTGAACACTTTCTATGAACCCTGACTTTTGTACACCACAGAAGGCTGATGCTAGAAGGTCTGGATTCTGGGGTTTTATACTTGCCTCCTACTCTATGTGCATCCCACGGTATGCCCTGACTTCTTGGTCAGCCCACCCATGAAAGTGAGGAGTCAAATATATATGATTATTTCAGATTACATAACGTGGTCAGCGCGTAGGTGGTGGGTTTCATGGGGCCTCTAATAGTGCATTGACGTCTCACCGCTGGGACTGGGGACGTACGCGAGGGGTGTATGTATGTATGGTAGGTAATGGTTGGGCAGATTGGATGCAGTCAAAAACATATCCATCATTGCTGCGGCAGTCTGGTTTTTCAGCAGAGGAAAAGCCTGGATTGGTTGGTAGTATTCTACCTAATTTAAAGCATATAAGGATAAGCACCACGTGGAAAAGCACCAACATTTTGCAAGTAAATAAACTCGAACCATAACACTAATCAGGGATGGACTCCGGATTGGCCGTAGCAGGCAATGGGCATTTTCCCTGTGGGCCGGAAGGGTGTGGGCAAGTTTTTGAGCGGTGGGGGCCGTTTTCTTTTTTACTGGGGGGCGGTTTTGCAACAGTGCTGCAATATCCGCACCCTGTAACAAAAGTGGCAGCAGTGCTAAAGCGGCTAACTAGACACCACCCCCTGGCCGGTCCAACAAAATTGCCATGGCTGGTTTGTGTTCCCAGTCCGGCCCTGACACTGATCCAAAACACCCACCCCAATACCTAAACCCTAATCCAGCACCCCAAGCCTACACATTAGCTGTACATCCTTACCCTAATAATAATCCTAAACCTAGATATTCATCCTAAAATACTTACATGTTTTAGGTGTTCTATGTTTGCTACATGTGGATTTTGATGGAACATATTGTCTGTGTGGTTTGAATGATGCAAAAATAGAACCTCACTCAGCACCCTCGTAGATACATGCAGTTGTCCATAATGTAATGGATCAATTTAACAATCACAAAAAGTGTTGAACACAACTTCACATTGTGAGAAGTTGGCCTGGTATATGCTGTCCACTAATTATAGTGGGCACCTTGCACCAGTCCAAACAACCCCTTATTGGAGATAGGTTAAAGACAACCTTTATTGAAAGCTATCCTAGTGGTAGCTATGGAGAGCAGCCTTCAGGCTAAGTCTTGAAGGAATGTAAAGCAGCTTGTTTTACCAGTCTATAATCTCTTGAGTGACCAAATTAAAGAGCACCACACCAGGTATATATTCAAAATATATGTATTTATTGCTAAACACACCCCTCTAGTCTCTTTATGAGGCTAGAGTTCGAAATACATAAGTTATAAGTTATTAAATCACAGTAATAGCACAAATACACGTTTGGGCCCTAGGGGCATACCAAACCATATACCAATAAAGTGGTATGCGAACCACGACTGAACTAGACACTAGGCCTAGAGCCTCTAGAAGTGCTTGGACCACAAGGAACCACCCAAGGTAGTGACACAGGGGACCCACGGGAGACGCGTGCAGTGTAAATACACAACCGCGATACGCCGTTAACTTCTATGGAGAAAGTCGGGATCGGGAAAATAGAGAAAAGGGACACTTAAAAGAGGACTAGGACAAAACCCTTTGAGATCTAGGACTTTGAAGAGTCTCTACCCACGGGAGCACCGGAGTACTCGTGTTACCTCACCCAGGAAGCCGGGTGCATAGGTGCCTTTCGGGGTCGGGTTTCGTCGTCGATTCGAATGGCGATCTGCTGCAAAGTGCTGCTGGCGGCCAAGAGAAAAGTGTCCGGGTGGATCCAAGAGTGGATCGGAGTTCTGAAGAACCTGAAAGCAGAGGGGACAGAGTCTGGGTCACTAGCCAGTGACCAGGAAGGCGATGGACAGATGCCCACCGATGTCGAGTGCTTCAGGTGCGTTGATGGTCGTCTTGACTCTTCAGCCACGAGGTCCAGGAGGCGTTGTCGGTGACCAGGAGCAGGATTCGGGCTGGTACACAATGTTTGTCGAGTGCTGAGGTGTCGGCGACCGGATTGGACCCAACAAGCCTTGGCAACGGCAAGTCTCGGTGAAGATGTAGATCGTCGATGGTGCAGACCAGCAAGGTCTGTGGAACTCACCCAGTGAAGGTAAGTGAGGGCAGGCCTGGAGCAACCAGGATGCCAAGTAAGAAAAGGATTGGCCTTCGTTAAGGGCTACTAGCCAACGGGCTAGCGACCGCGAAGGAGCCTCGTGACGCCGCACGTGGAGCTGGCTTACAGGACACTCGTGGAGTGGGGGCCAGTGATCTTCGGTGCAGGTGGTGCTGGAGGGTAGGGCTACTCGAAGCCCAAAGCACGACTTCTTGGGAGACCCAGAAGATGATGCACTTGCAAATGTGCTCGGTGTCCAGGGGTCACGGTCTCAAGTCACCCACGATAGCCACGGGCCTCAGCTTTGCTGGGGACTCAGGGTAGCCTCGAGGAAGTCTGAGAATCCACCTCTGGTGATGCGATGACTTCGGCGTCCGACGGGAGCTTCAGAAATGCGAACCGGACAGATGCTTCTTTGGTGCCTGCCAAGCAGGAGTCACTCCTTGACCCCAAGGGAGATTCTTCAGTCCTCTAATCTTGTCGTAGAGCGTCGAAGGTCCAGGATTCAGTTTCAGAGTTTCGTCCAGGTATAATCTAAAGTCCTAAGGACTGGGTTCCTACCTTTATTCTAAAAATAGGGGTTGGACTACTCTGTGGCCCCACCTATGGGTGGGTCAGGGCAGAGGGGTGGCTACACCCTTTTCCTTTGTCCAGTTCGCGCCAAAGCAGGGGCTGCAAGCCCCTGATCCGGTTTGAACTGGGGTATGCCTAGGGACACCAAATGTGCCCCCAGTGCAGGACTTCAAAGCACCCGAAAGTGCTCCCGCCCAGCCCCAATACACATTATCCTGTCTGGGGAGGTGGTCACACCTCCCTGGGACAGGAAACCTATTGTCCAGGCCTCCCCTGCCGGAGTTTCGTCCAGCAGCAGGAGGCCAGACTCGTGTCTGTGGCAGCAGCATCCATTTTGTGATGCCAGGGCTCTGGAAAGAAGTTACCGGACTCGTCAGAGTTAACATGTCTTTCCCTCTAGAAGGGTGGAATGCTACCCCCGCAGCCAGGATTGGCGGGGGGGTAGTATTCCAAGATGTTTGACACCAAACACGACATGTTTAGGTGCAGCCATTCCAAAGTTAGCATTTTACCGCGAGGATATAATGCGCTTAAGAGTATATGGTCAGGCTGCACTACAAACAGCATCAGAGATGGTCTCCGAACGCTGCGGAGGGGCCCTGCTCATGCAGGGGCACCCTCTCACATAGGAACCATGCACTCTGCCTTTAGGATTGATAAGGCCTGCCTTAGGAGTGACCTATAGGTTTATATGTGTGTATGTATTTCGTGATATAGGTAACCTATATCACAGTAAGGGGTGCATGCACCACCTTACCCAGGCTGCAGTAGCAGACCTGTGGTGTCAGTTTGGATGGCCTTCCAGGGGTGGCATAATACATGCTGCAGCCCCTGGCAGGCCTCTGAGGTACCTATGCCCTTGGTACATAGTATACCATATACTAGGGACTTATAAGGGCACTCCAGATCCCAATCAGTGATGTGCCTAAGGCACATGGAAACCATTTTAGAGAGGAAGCAGCTAGGCTGGGGTTCTGATTAGCAGGGCCCCAGCCAGACTAATGTCGAAAAACAGTGAAGCATCAGCAAAAAGTGGGGGTACCCATGTGAAGCAGATCCTACTCTCCTACACAACCCCCCCAAACGTAGGGACATTAAACTAACCTTGCCCAGTTAAGTCTTCATGTTCTAAGTGGAAATACCTAGAGAGTCCATCTGCATTCGCATGGTTACTCCCAGGCCTATGTTCCACTGTAAAGTCCATCCCCTGTAGGGAAATGGACCACCTAAGCAGTTTGGGGTTTTCACCCTTCATTTGTTTTAGCCATAAGAGGGGCTTATGGTCTGTCTGAACCAGGAAGTGTGTACCAAACAAGTATGGCCTCAACTTCTTCAGAGCCCAGACCACAGCAAAGGCCTCCCTCTCTATGGCTGACCAACGTTTCTCTCTAGGGGTCAGCCTTCTGCTAATAAAAGCTACTGGCTGATCCTGACCTTCTTCATTCAATTGTGACAGTACAGCCCCTACCCCCAATTCAGATGCATCTGTTTGAACAATGAACTTCTTGGAGTAATCAGGACTCTGCAGAATTGGAGCAGTGCACATGGCCTGCTTGAGGTCATCAAATGCCTTTTGACAGCTAACTGTCCACTGAACCTTTTGGGCATTTTCTTAGAAGTTAAGTCATTCAGGGGTGTCACTATTGATCCATACCCCTTGACAAATCTCCTATAGTACCCAGTCAGGCCTAAGAAGGCTCTCACCTGAGTCTGGGTAGTGGGAGCAGTCCAGTCCATGATGGTCTGGATCTTGCTCTGCAAAGGTTGAACCTGGCCTCCACCCACAAGGTGGCCCAGGTACACAACCTGACTCTGCCCTATCTGGCACTTAGTGGCCTTGATAGTCAGCCCTGCCTTTTGCAGGGCCTGTAAAACATTCCTGAGGTGGACCAGGTGATCCTCCCAGGTGGAGCTAAAGACAGCAATATCATCTAGATAAGCTGCACTATAGGCTTCCAGTCCTGTGAGAACTGTATTCACCAACCTCTGGAAAGTGGCAGGTGCATTCTTCAGACCAAAGGGCATTACCACAAATTGATAATGCCCACTAGGGGTTGAGAATGCTGTTTTGGGTTTTGCAGTATCAGCTAGTCTGATCTGCCAGTAGCCAGCTGTTAGGTCAAATTTGCTGAGATATTTGGCAGAGGCCAAAGTATCTATGAGCTCATCTGCCCTGGGTATTGGATGGGCATCAGTCCTAGTGACTGCATTGAGACCCCTGTAGTCCACACAAAACCTCATCTCTCTTTTTCCACCACTGGTGTGAGGTTTTGGTACAAGGACTACTGGACTAGCCCAAGGGCTATCTGAGGGTTCAATAACTCCCAATTCCAACATTTTCTGGACTTCAGTCCTGATTCAGTCCCTGACATGGTCAGGTTGCCTATAAATCTTGTTTTTAATAGGCAGACTGTCCCCAGTGTCCACTTCATGAGTGCACCAGGTGGTCTGACTGGGTGTCAGTGAAAACATATGTCTAAACTGATTGAGGACTTGCCTGCAATCAGTTTGTTGCTGGGTAGTGAGGCTGCCTGCCAAGGCTGCACCATCAACTGACCCATCGTCAGGGTTCTGTGAGAGCAGGTCAGGGAGTGGGTCACTCTCTTCCTCCTGCCCTTCATCAGTAGCCATGAGCAAGCCCATGTCTGCCCTGTCCACATATGGTTTTAACCTGTTGACATGGAGAACCCTGTGGGGACTCCTGGGTGTTCCTAGGTCCACTAAATAAGTGACCTCACCCTTCTGCTCAACAATAGTGTGGGGTCCACTCCATTTATCTTGGAGAGCTGCTGGGGCCACTGGCTCCAACACCCACACCTTCTGTCCTGGCTGGTAAACAGTCAGAACAGCCTTTTGGTCATGCCAGGCCTTCTGAAGTTCCTGGCTAGCCTCAAGGTTTTGGTTGCCTTTTTCATGTACTCAGCCATCCTGGAGCGGAGACCAAGTACATAGTCCACTATATCTTGCTTTGGGGGCTTGAGAGGTAACTCCCATCCTTCCTTCACCAAGCACAGTGGACCCCTCACAGGGTGGCCAAACAGAAGTTCAAAAGGGCTGTAACCAACCCCCTTCTGAGGCACCTCCCTATATGCGAATAAAAGTCAGGGCAAGAGTATGTCCCATCTACGCCTAAGCTTTTCTGGGAGCCCTTTAATGATGCCCTTCAAGGTTTTGTTGAATCTCTCAACTAAACCATTGCATTGTGGGTGATAGGGTGT
The DNA here is from genome assembly GCA_963921515.1 of Calotriton arnoldi. Taxonomy (NCBI): domain Eukaryota; kingdom Metazoa; phylum Chordata; class Amphibia; order Caudata; family Salamandridae; genus Calotriton; species Calotriton arnoldi. Next base: position 555,914 of record CAWUFW010003339.1, read on the forward strand.
GGTGAACTTATAAGTCACTCCACACTCCTTCCACATTGCTTTTAAGTACCCAGACATGAAGTTAGCACCCCTGTCTGATACTACCTCCTTAGGAAAGCCCACTCTTGAGAAGATTCCCAGGAGGGCCCTTGCCACCACAGGTGCTGTAGTGGTCCTGAGGGGAATAGCTTCTGGGTACCTGGTGGCATGATCCACTACCACCAGGATAAACCTGTGCCCAGAGGCTGTTTGGGGATCCATGGGACCAACAATGTCAATCCCTACCCTTTCAAAGGGCACCCCCACCACAGGTAGTGGTATCAGGGGGCCTTTGTAGTGCCACCTGCTTTGCCACTGGCTTGGCAGGTTACACAGGAGCGACAAAACTCCTTGCTGTCTTCAGACAAGTGGGGCCAGTGAAAGTGAGGGACAATTCTGTCCCAAGTCTTGTTCTGGCCCAGGTGACCTGCTAAGGGAATATCATGGGCTAGGGTCAATAGGAAGCCCCTGAACTTCAAAGGTATTACCAACCTCCTGGTAGCACCAGGCTTGGGGTCTCTACTCTCTGAGTACAGGAGTCCATCATCCCAATACACTGTATGGGGACCACTAGCTTTCCCAGCAGCCTCAGCAGCAGCTTGCTGTCTGAGGGGTTCAAGGGAGGGGCAGCTCTGCTGCTCCTGGCTCAGATCTGCCCTAGAAGGTCCCCCTGTCCCCAAGAACTCAACCTGGTCAGGTTCAAGTTCCTCTGGGACAGTTCCTTCTTCAGGGCTGAGATCATCCCCTCAAGGGACTGATCTTCCTCCTGAGCCAAGGGGAAGGCACTGCCTTAACCCTACTACTCCTCCTCTTGGAAGGCACTTGGTCCATTCTTCCAGGATCCAAGGCCTGTTCAGTGCTAGACATTTTGGCTTGTGACCTGGTCACAGCAAACACATCTGCAGGGATCCCCAGCATTTCTGCATGGGTCCTGAGCTCCACTTCTGCCCAAGCAGAGGTCTCTAAGTCATTGCCAAGCAAGCATTCGACTGGTAGGTTTGCACTTACCACAACCTTCTTAAGGCCAGTTACCCCTCCCCAGGAGAAGTTAACAACTGCCAGAGTATGGTCTGTTCTGACATTGCTAGCATTGGTCACTTGGTACATCTCACCAAGCATAACTTGCCCAGGTAGCACAAGGTCTTGTGTCACCATTGTGACACTTGCCCCTGTGTCCCTAAATGCCAAAGCCTCACGTCCATTAATTAAAGGCTGTTGTCTGTACTTGCCCAGATTACTGGGACTCACAGTGGAGGTCACATCCATGCCTCCATCACAGACTAACACAGCCTGAGTCAGTTCTCTGACTAAGTCAGAGCCCAACTCAGTTCCCAGGGTGAACCCTACTAAACCCTTTGCTGGAGCACTTCCACCAACTGTACTAGGGGGAACAGGTGCCTTAGGGGCATTGGTGGGTGCTGGACTGGAGTCTTTGGACTTGGTGCAATCACTGGTCCAGTGGGTCTTTTGCTTACAGACCTTGCACCATGGTTTTCTTTGGCCTTTCCCTTTGGTAGACTGTGAATCCCCACCAGAAGAAGATTTTTGGGGACCTGATGAAGACTTTTGATCTTTACCCTTCTCCCCACCCTTGTCGGAGTTCTTAGCTTCTTGCTTCTTGGTTTCCCCACCTTGGTTCTGTACCTTCTGCTTCACCCTGGTTCTGACCCATTTGTCTGCCTTCTTTCCCAATTCTTGGGGAGAGGTCAGATCAGAGTCTACCAGGTATTGAATCAACAGCTGATTTTGACAGTTATTAAGAATCTGCTCCCTCATTATCAGATTGTACAATCCTGAGAAGTCACACACCTTACTGCCCATCAACCAGCCTTCCAGAGCCTTGGCAGAACAATCCACATAGTCTACCCAGTCTTGAGTCTGTGCTTTTGGGTGTCTCTGAACTTCAACCTGTACTGTTCAGTGGTTAGGCCAAACCCATCAATAAGAGCACTCTTCAAGACCTTGTAATTATCAGCATCCTCCTCTCTAACAGTGAGGAGCGTATCTCTACCTTTGTCAGCAAAGGAGAGCCACAAGATTGCTGCCCACTGCTCCTGAGGGACCTTCTGTACCTTACAGGCCCTCTCTAATGCAGTTATCCATTTGTGGATATCATCCCCACTCTGGTAGGGAGGGACAATCTTGCTCAGGTTCCTATGGTCATAGGACCTTTCCCTGTCTCTAGGGACATGGCTGCCACCATGGGACTCTAGTCCCAATTTTCTTCTCTCTCTAAGGAGATCTAGGGATTCCCTATCTAAAGCCAATTGCTTTTTCTGATCTCCAGCTGAGTTTCCTCATACTGGACCAGTCTGGTTCTCCTCTCATGAGAGGATTCCCTCCTGTGAGATGAGACAGAGCTCCCTATAGAGGTGCCAGAGTGGTTAGACTCCTGAGAAGGAGATCTAGACTTCCTGGGCACACTCTTAATCCTTCCTGGGGGGACAAAGAGGGCATCATCTTGATCATCCTCATCATCATCCACAGGAGGGATTGGGTTTTCCAGGTCAGGGTCATTGTCACCCTCCTGGCCAGTTTCAGTCGGGGGCTGGGGGTATTGGTACCCCTGGCCTCGTCCTCTTCTTCTGCCCCACCCTCAGCTCCTACCCCTTCAGTCCCTACAGGCTTACTAAGGTCATAAGCCACCAACAACTCCTTGAGGTGTTGGGTGGTGAGGCTTTGGCCTGTCCTTATTTTTCTCAAGTTACATAAAGCTCTCAATTCCAAGAATGGGAGTGTATCATACTTGGAGGGTGGAAGCTCAATGGCTTCCTGCAAGGATTCTTTGGATCCTGCCCTTAAAGACATTACTAGTGTGGTGTGGTGTATGCACTACCTACTCTAGTGTGGCCTACTAAACTCTCTTGAGTTGTAGAAAGGGTTGTGCTATCCCTTAACACACAACTCTAAGTTCAGTAGAACTTACTGTATTCTAAGCTTAAATTATATGTACCTTAGGTACCTTTAGTGGTTTTCAGTTGATCAATTCAATTGAGATTATCTGGTAAAACAATAGCAAGCTGGAATCCCACACGCTGCACACCAATGTGAGAAGTTGGCCTGGTATATGCTGTCCACTAATTATAGTGGGCACCTTGCACCAGTCCAAACAACCCCTTATTGGAGATAGGTTAAAGACAACCTTTATTGAAAGCTATCCTAGTGGTAGCTATGGAGAGCAGCCTTCAGGCTAAGTCTTGAAGGAATGTAAAGCAGCTTGTTTTACCAGTCTATAATCTCTTGAGTGACCAAATGAAAGAGCACCACACCAGGTATATATTCAAAATATATGTATTTATTGCTAAACACACCCCTCTAGTCTCTTTATGAGGCTAGAGTTCGAAGTACATAAGTTATAAGTTATTAAATCACAGTAATAGCACAAATACACGTCTGGGCCCTAGGGGCGTACCAAACCATATACCAATAAAGTGGTATGCGAACCACGACTGAACTAGACACTAGGCCTAGAGCCTCTAGAAGTGCTTGGACCACAAGGAACCACCCAAGGTAGTGACACAGGGGACCCACGGGAGACGCGTGCAGTGTAAATACACAACCGCGATACGCCGTTAACTTCTATGGAGAAAGTCGGGATCGGGAAAATAGAGAAAAGGGACACTTAAAAGAGGACTAGGACAAAACCCTTTGAGATCTAGGACTTTGAAGAGTCTCTACCCACGGGAGCACCGGAGTACTCGTGTTACCTCACCCAGGGAAGCCGGGTGCATAGGTGCCTTTCGGGGTCGGGTTTCGTCGTCGATTCGAATGGCGATCTGCTGCAAAGTGCTGCTGGCGGCCAAGAGAAAAGTGTCCGGGTGGATCCAAGAGTGGATCGGAGTTCTGAAGAACCTGAAAGCAGAGGGGACAGAGTCTGGGTCACTAGCCAGTGACCAGGAAGGCGATGGACAGATGCCCACCGATGTCGAGTGCTTCAGGTGCATTGATGGTCGTCTTGACTCTTCAGCCACGAGGTCCGAGAGGCTTGTCGGCAACCAGGAGCAGGATTCAGGCTGGTACACAATGTCTGTCGAGTGCTGAGGTGTCGGCGACCGGATTGGACCCAACAAGCCTTGGCAACGGCAAGTCTCGGTGAAGATGTAGATCGTCGATGGTGCAGACCAGCAAGGTCTGTGGAACTCACCCAGCGAGGGTAAGTGAGGGCAGGCCTGGAGCAACCAGGATGCCAAGTAAGAAAAGGATTGGCCTTCGTTAAGGGCTACTAGCCAACGGGCTAGCGACCGCGAATGAGCCTCGTGACGCCGCACATGGTGCTGACTTACAGAACACTCGTGGAGTGGGGGCCAGTGATCTTCGGTGCAGGTGGTGCTGGAGGCTAGGGCTACTCGAAGCCCAAAGCACGACTTCTTGGGAGACCCAGAAGATGATGCACTTGCAAATGTGGTCGGTGTCCAGGGGTCACAGTCTCAAGTCACCCACGATAGCCACGGGCCTCAGCTTTGCTGGGGACTCAGGGTAGCCTCGGGGAAGTCTGAGAATCTACCTCTGGTGATGCGATGACTTCGGCGTTTGACGGGAGCTTCAGAAATGCGAACCGGACAGATGCTTCTTTGGTGCCTGCCAAGCAGGGGAGTCACTCCTTGACCCCAAGGGAGATTCTTCAGTCCTCTAATCTTGTCGTAGAGCGTTGAAGGTCCAGGATTCAGTTTCAGAGTTTTGTCCAGGTATAATCTAAAGTCCTAAGGACTGGGTTCCTACCTTTATTCTAAAAATAGGGGTTGGACTACTCTGTGGCCCCACCTATGGGTGGGTCAGGGCAGAGGGGTGGCTACACCCCTTTCCCTTTGTCCAGTTCGCGCCAAAGCAGGGGCTGCAAGCCCCTGATCCGGTTTGAACTGGGGTATGCACTAGGGACACCAAATGTGCCCCCAGTGCAGGACTTCAAAGCACCCGAAAGTGCTCCCGCCCAGCCCCAATACACATTATCCTGTCTGGGGAGGTGGTCACACCTCCCTGGGACAGGAAACCTATTGTCCAGGCCTCCCCTGCCGGAGTTTCGTCCAGCAGCAGGAGGCCAGACTCGTGTCTGTGGCAGCAGCATCCATTTTGTGATGCCAGGGCTCTGGAAAGAAGTTACCGGACTCGTCAGAGTTAACATGTCTTTCCCTCTAGAAGGGTGGAATGCTACCCCGCCGCCAGGATTGGCGGGGGTAGTATTCCAAGATGTTTGACACCAAACACGACATGTTTAGGTGCAGCCATTCCAAAGTTAGCATTTTACCGCGAGGATATAATGCGCTTAAGAGTATATGGTCAGGCTGCACTACAAACAGCATCAGAGATGGTCTCCGAACGCTGCAGAGGGGCCCTGCTCATGCAGGGCACCCTCTCACATAGGAACCATGCACTCTGCCTTTAGGATTGATAAGGCCTGCCTTAGGAGTGACCTATAGGTTTATATGTGTGTATGTATTTCGTGATATAGGTAACCTATATCACAGTAAGGAGTGCATGCACCACCTTACCCAGGCTGCAGTAGCAGACCTGTGGTGTCAGTTTGGATGGCCTTCCAGGGGTGGCATAATACATGCTGCAGCCCCTGGCAGGCCTCTGAGGTACCTATGCCCTTGGTACATAGTATACCATATACTAGGGACTTATAAGGGCACTCCAGATCCCAATCAGTGATGTGCCTAAGGCACATGGAAACCATTTTAGAGAGGAAGCAGCTAGGCTGGGGTTCTGATTAGCAGGGCCCCAGCCAGACTAATGTCGAAAAACAGTGAAGCATCAGCAAAAAGTGGGGGTACCCATGTGAAGCAGATCCTACTCTCCTACACACATTAGGCACCAATTCAAAGTAGATCAATGATATCTTTTGGTGTAAGCAGCACGGACTGGCGTGTGAGCATTGGCTTTGACTCTTCCTAGCGAGGGAGCTTACCAGGGACTCCCACCCAAATGGATCTCATATAAATACTTTCATTCACCGCGGGGAACGAACGCGGTGACGCAGCCCAGATTACACGGACTCACGTCCCATATAACGCAGTTACACTTTTTCGGAGAGGAAGCCTACTTGTTACTTCCTTCTGACTGGACCATTTCCTTTGGGACTGCAGCTTTATTTTAGACGCCACCATCACCAGTAACCTTCGTACGCATTTGTCTGCATTAGGTACCACTCACGTTGTTAAGACATCGGTTTTTGAATATTTGGAGGACATACAGAAACACAGTCATTGCAATCGAGCATGAGAGTACGCTAATTTGTGAGGACTACATTACTATTAATGATGCTTGTCTGACAATTTGTTTGTGGATTTTATCGTATGACGTCGTGGCAAGAATACTTACGTCAGGAACGTCTAGACATCTTAGTTGAAATCACCTTGAAAAAGTCTATGTTAGACGAAACACGTGTTGGCTGAATCCTTGCTGGGAGTACCTATTGAATAAACCAACGAGTGGAATACAAATTGATGGACTCTTGCGCTTACTTACATTTTTGAAAAGATATCATTGATCTACTTTGAATTGGTGCCTAATGTGAAGTTGTGTTCAACACTTTTTGTGATTGTTAAATTGATCCATTACATTATGGACAACTGCATGTATCTACGAGGGTGCTGAGTAAGGTTCTATTTTTGCATATGTATATATACATTAGCCCTTTGAATGTATAAACAGTAGGTGAACAGAGCCTAGAAAGCACCTCAATTTGACTACATTTTGTCTCATTTACTTATTCACACAAGATTTGATTGTAATCAACATAGTAATATTTGAGGTGCGGTAAATTCCCAACTGTGGGACCACTACTGCCTCATTCTAATTCATTATATGGTTTGAATGAGGCCTGGTGAATACAAATGCATTCTTTTCTTTCTTCCCTTTCACTAGGATCACATTCACATACAAAGTTGGGTGCCAGGGACTACAGTGGCAATAGATGGTATATGAGACTAAAAGGTAGTTTGTTTTTAGCCAATTTGTTTAGATTGATGAGGGCGAGGTTTATTTCCCAAAAATAAAGTTTTGCAAAAATCATGACAAAACGCATTGAAAAAAACCAAAAAGCTGGTGGTAGATACTTTGGCATTGTTAATGCTTGTATTTTATCATTGTCTTGGTTTATTCTCTAATGGGAAAACCTTTTCACTCATGAATTAACCCCTTCAACTACACATCTACAAAGTTTGAAGGTGTTCCATTCCCCTTCTCACCCTGGATGGGGATTTAGTCCACCCCTTTGTTGGAGCAGATTTCCAACCATTCCCAAGGTGGAAAAGGGCCGGTGACGGGTGCTTGAATGTTCACAGTTTCATGTGGGCATTCACAAACTCACAAGGCAAATCCTCATCCTCCCTTTCCCTCCACCTTGCATGGGAGATATTCCAGTGGCATTCTACAGTTTGGCGTACAATTGCATAGTATGAAATGCATTTACTCCTGCTGGGTATTTATTTGCTGATAGGTGGCTTGCTTATATATCCATCCATTTTCACCACTGAATGTACCTAAATGGCAGCAAATGGCTTTGTGAATCAGTGCCATCAGGTCAGCTTGAATTATGGATGTGCAACATATATATTTTTTTTAAATACAAATGGTGCAAGCATATTGTCACGCTTTAGACACAAGCTTTTTTAAGTAGGCCTGGGTGGATTTCAATTATGCAAACACAAGGAAATGATGGACGGAGCGCTGAAACTTTTCAGACACTCACCCCAATCACAGATCTGGGTTGAATCCATCATCGTTCTTTAGCTCACTTTGCCACCCCAGTGCAGACCTACCTATATGCAAATCAGTCTTGACCCTGTGCCTCATGGGAACAGTCCAGCCAAAACTGCCAAGCCAGGTCTTCCCTGGACCAGAAACAAGCATCTTAAGACCGGTTTCGGGGTAACACCCCTTATCAGCCAACTGAGGGCGAACTGTGGGCAAACTGGGGGTGAGTATCTGAAAAGTTTCAGCGCTCCGTCCATCATCTCCTTGTGTTTGCTTTGTTCACCCTATGTTGGCAAGGTATGCCCAGACGTGGGTCCCTTGCTCACTTTGCCACTGGATTCAAGCTAGCCTGGCTGATGAGGGGTGTTACCCCAAAATCGGTCCCAGGATGCTTGTTTCCGGTTCAGGGAAGACCTGGCTTGGCAATTCGGGCTGGACTGTTCCCATGAGGCACAGGGTCAAGACTGATTTGCATATAGCTGGGTCTGAACTGAGGTGGCGAAGTGAGCTAAAGAATGATGATGGATTCTACCCAGATCTGTGACTGGGGGTGAGTGTCTGAAAAGTTTCAGCGCTATGTCCATCATCTCCTTGTGTTTGCTTGGATTTCAATAATGCCGGAGTTATCGGACTAATTTGCATTACTCTTTGAAGCGGAATTACTGACATTTACTCAATTACTCCTCGCATAATTAAGAGTAATTTGGGGGTAAATAATCCTTCCACTAGAGCATATTTAGCGAGCGTAAGCAGCTGCTCACACTTGCTATTCATGTTCTGTTGCATTTAGCGCTATTTCATAGCATAAAATGCATCCTTGCATCCATTTTGGATGGGAGAATGCATTTTATGCTTAGAAAATAGCACTAAATGCCGGTATCAAGTTGGGGAAAAATCCTACCCCAAGAGCTCATTAAAACAAGCACAGGCAGCAGCCGGTGCTTGCTATTTGTGTTCAGTTACCTTTAGCGCAAAATGCATTCTCACGTCCATTTTAGACCAGAGGAGACCTTTTTGCTCTAAGAAATAGCGCTAAATGCAGAATTACTCATGTTGCATAATTCAAGCATAATCTCACGTGATTTCTTAGACAATCCTGCGTGATCACACTACACGTAATTATGCAAGTTACACCCACCCCTAGTTGAAATGTGTCCATGCGTAATCTTTGCTTGAGTACAGTGCATACTGTGCTGTATCTTATCACAGATTTATGTTATCGTTTTAGGCCGCATAGTATCTACCATTTATACATACGCAAATGAAATATTCATATTGATGTTAACTCATATGTTTCTCAGCCTGCGATAGAATAAACAGAATGACTCGATATGACATTTGTTGCTGTCACGTGATGAAGCAATCTGTTCAAAATTCCCTTAGCTGTTGTCAGGCTGCCTGCAGCGGGGACTAGTCTGCAGTAGTTCTCGGCTAGTGACTGGCGCTTAACATAATCAGTTTTGTTATAGGAAAACGAGGCACAACTCCAGTAGTCTAACAAACAAGCATTTGCAATGCAATAGGTCTCGCATTTACACAAGTTTAAGCTATTGGCATTGTAAATGACAATGCCTTTTATTTATGTTTTAAAAACGAAAACAAAAATAAAAGGCATTGTTATTTGCAATGTCAATAGCTGAAACTTATGTAAATGCGAGACCTATTGCATTGCAAATGCTTGTTAGATTAGTGAGTAGAAACGCTCCATTTCGGCCCGCTCGGCAAATTAATTAAATAAACAAGCGCGGCCGCTAAAGTGAAAGCGGACCGCGCTGCAAATAAAAAAAAAAATAGTGCTTACCGACTTATGAAGGAGACCGTGTAGCGCCACAAGTAAAAGGTCCAGTCCTCATGGGAGGTAACAAATGGCGACAGGGCGGTAACAAGGAGGGACTAACAAGCCTCATTATCAATCGGAAGCCAGCATTTACCAAGGACAATGACACCAGCCAATCAAAAATATGGGCGGAGAGAAGGCGAGGCTTCCACAGCATACTCGACTACTGCATGCCTTGCAGAGCGAGCAATGCATGCGCGCTGCCGCTAGGCTCGACCTAAAAATGGTGCACCCTGCCCTATGTGATGAGTGGCTCCTGCGCCTCCCGTGTATTACAGATATTCATTGACTTTGGTGGCAACCCTGCAGTGGAGGGGCTGCAGGGAATTGTTACGCCGCAGCACAACTCTACGCTCCCCTATGGCTGTATTAGTTGTGGCCTTGAATAATTCACGTGAGTCCAGTGAGCTATGCACTAATCAGAAACACAAGGCACTCCATGGTCTTCTTTCACAGTTCATCTGTACAGTGGCATGTTTAACGAAAGTTGTTAACCTCCCTGCCTCCTTGTGCGATTATGACTGATGTCCATTCTACCTACTGCAGAATGCTGCTTCTTTCGTTTTACATCCTGTTGGGGTGTCTGGTGGCTGGGTGGACCACTGCACCCACCCCTGGTTGCTTCTTTGTGCCCCTTGATCCAAGGTTCACTGTGGAGAGGCTCCACTCCAAGTGCCACCCTTCGGAGGTCTATAAAGAGAATGTCATTGAGTTAGGCAACTTTATTATTTTATCTGGCATCAGGGTCAAGAATCCACCCCGGGTGAAGCTGCACTCTATCACAAAATCGTTATGACACTTATTTAGCACACAGCAATCTTCCTGCCTGTTCTGTTCCTGGCTCCTGGGAGAGTTCACATCCAGTTTGCAGAATCCTTGATGTTTTATGAGGCGCGGTATCTACAAAGACTCCAACACTGGCGTGACCCACTTTGTCAGCATGCAGCTGCGAAGTATGGCTTCGGATTCTTAATATCGGTCCATTATTTGTACCTATTGATTAACCGTCCAGGCATGGCTGTCGTGCCTTTGCATGTACAGCCACATAGATCTGGAAGGCCCTCCTGCTGGAGGTCTAGAGGGCGCCAAGCCTTCACTGCTTCTGCTCCAAAGGCAAAGCTGCTTCTTTGCTTTGTCTTTTCCGTTACTCCATAACTTTTATGCATTTTAATTTTGCGTTCGCCTTATTTACTGATATGCGGCATTGCTAGAGTGCCATGGGCGCAAATGCCAGCAAACATAATGGGTACCATTTTCCCAGGTTTACGTAATAAATCAGTTCTAAATGGAGGAGAGGTGTGGCAGAGTAGCTAGAGTGGCTGACTCTGGAGCGCGGGGCTCACGGTTCGATCCCCGGCGCCAGTTGCAGTTCAGCTCAGCATCATGTGACTCTGGGCAATAGCTCACTTAATCTCCCCAACGGCCCCCAGCACCTCATATTTTAGGACTGTGGTGCCACAGCACCTACTGCACTAATAACAGCGCTTTTGTAATGGTGATGCAAATGACTGGCAATAACTCCAAAGAGGAGCTAAACAGGAATCTCGCAGTTCTTACTGTAGCTTAGTGGGAAGGCGTCTTCTTGTTTATATAGGGAACTGTTGGTGAAGTCTGCAGGTTATTAACATGAATTCCCCAAGCCTAGATTTAGAAGAGGGCTAAATATTATTTATTTTTTACAAAATTTCCTGGAATTATTCTAACTTTATTTGTCAGTATTTCGCCTGAAAATTGAACACGAGGACCCACCTACCACTCAAAGTCACGTAAGATAATGGCAGGAATCTGGTTAAAGGAGAACATTTCTCGAGCATGACCTTGTCTTCACAAACCAGCCCCTGGTGTGTAAAAGACTGAGCCAGTGATATCTTTGGAGAAAAAAAAAATTCGGGCCATGCCTACTTAAAATGATAACATATTAAAGGAGAAGCTGGGGAGGACAGTTCTGGTTGTTTAATTTCTTAAAAATATCCTACATGCTGCAACAGCTTGAAGAAGGACTGTTGTCTTCTCTGATCATCTTCTTAAAGAACCAGACAAGCTTTACATCCATGGGGAAAACTACGGCTCCATTGGCTCACCGGCAACCTTTCCATCCATCCTGCAGCTAATTAAGTCATGGCACTCAACAGGGCTTGCTTAAGTGGATCATTTTAGCATATCTTGAGCGTCTGTCAAGGCATTAGTCTGACGGCCGAGTGACTTCGAATGCTGGGGAAGTGCTCAAATGAGCCACAGCGAAAAAAGCCCCCAGAGTGTCTCGATGCTGCTTCAGTGCACTAACGGAGCATTTTGTAGCGCAGCCAACGAAAGCAACCAGGCTACTGGTCTCTGGGGCTGTGTTTTCTTTTGGCTGTCAGAATAAGGACTCAACAACTACAAAGTTACACCATTGGGTAGAGTAGAAACATGTGTCGGAGACTCACAGGCTGAAGATATTGCTAGTTCCTACAGCCACCATTACGCCTTTGTCCCTCTCGCCGTGAGTCATCACGGCGAGAAAAGGACTCAGAGTAATGCTATTACCGGTAAGTAAACACAGCATTCAAGACCAGGAAGCATTTACTTGTTACTAGTCGTGATACCTTCTGTTATTTCAGTGGATTTGATGCAAAGCAGGGATGCTAAATAGAGCAAAGCACACTTGTATTCACGAGTAATGCATGAGATGAGGTAAGTGGCAGCGGGGAGGACACTATGTAAGTTAGAGCGAACGCCCATGATCTCATACATTTGTAGGTATTCACCTACGCCTTGCAGGTAGTTTACAACCCTGGAAAAACATATAAATTTGGGCCTGTCAATGGCAACAGGAAGTGTGATTCCAGGAATGGCATAGGGCGGAGACCGCTCTAAATAGACTGTGGGGGCTAGAAGAAGACGTTTCTTAATGGAGAAAAAATGTTTCCCATCTGAAAAAAAGGTACATAATGCAAATTCCCTTTTGCATTAAATGTACGCATTTTAAAGTTTTCACTTTCCGGCAATTCAACATGATTATATTTTTCCAATTTGGGCACCCCTCTGCATGTCTAATAGGAATAGATTTCCAGGTGTACACCAGGGATGTTTAGTAAATCTCATAAAAGTCTCTGCTTTTGAGCTTTACTTTATAAATCAGTTTGTCTGTTTTTCTTTATTTTCTCTATTAGAGCTCCCTTTAAAATTATTTCCGGGTTCATTTACTTACTTATTTCATTGAGATATTTTAACACCCACCAAGTTTTTAGAATTCTTGACAAGCTCCACTCCATGCATATATTTTAAATGGATATTTAAAATGGAAGGTGATATTTTAAATGGAATATATTTAAACGGAAGGTGTGAACCCAGTTTGTTAAAAAAACGTCCGCATGAAAATGCAGAATAGAATCAATCTTCTCCTAACTCCATCTCCATTTATTTAGCTTAGATTGAGAATGGAAGGTCAGTAAATAAGTATATTCTTTTAATTATAGTCATTCATTGCAATTCCATTATTTCTTCAGCTTATCTAAATTAATGTTATTCCCCTTAGCGTTACAAGTGCAAAATAAATTCTTGAGATAGTTATGTTGTGTTTTAAAACCATTTTCCCTGCAGACAAATGGATTCTATTCAATCCAATTTGCAGCTGGCGCGTGCTTGCAACATTATCCAAGATGTTCTCGAGACCTCAGACAACGTGCACTGGTTAGGAATGGAGGGCGAATAGTTTACTTGGCTGGAGCTCGAGTTATATGTGGGTTGAGTTGTATTTTATGATTGAGTCTGGTAGAAGTCGAGTCTGTGTCTTTGTACATGTGAGGAAGGTCTGTAATTAAGACTTCTTCATACGGGTATCAAAGGCCACGTCTTATAGCCTGTTTTTCATTGCTCTTTGTACCTCATTATTTTCCGTTTTTGAAAGCTTTGATTAGGGTATACAGCCAAGAAATAAATACAGAAATAAATACGAAATATCCTGTGTCCCTTCCTTCAAAACATTCCGCCAGTGAAAATATTCAGCATCATCATTCTTTATACTCCTTTGATGTAAATATTTCTTCTTTCACTTTTTGTCATGAGTTTTTATGATACTTTTTCACTCATGGACATTGACTGCACTTTTTCAACAGGGCATTTAAGACTTAGGGCCCATATTAGAGTTTTTTTAACAGGGTACTCTGTCACTAATGGGACTGATGTAAGAAATTGGGTTATTACTGGAAAGAGGTGGAAGCCTCACTCAAATAATCAACACAGTCCTTGTCCGGGTTAACCACAAAAGTCATTAAATCAACCTGTGCTTAACCCTTTGGCAGCTTGGCACAAAAGCAGTCAGGCTTAACTTAAAGACAATCTGCAAAGTTATTTATGCAGCACGCAAACAGTAATAAAGTTAAAACACACCACAAGAAAAATCCCAAACCGATTTAGAAAAAGAAAGTAAACTTTAATAAATAAAAGGGCACCAACATTATCAAAATACAATTAGTAGAACTAGGGATATCCATTTTTTTAAAATCTTAGGTGAAAATAGCACCAAGAATCAGAAAGCGCCACTTGGAATTATCTGGTCGTGCTAGGCCTGTGGAAAGACCAGGCCTGGGCGTAGTTCGCGGAGTTTTGCTACGCGGAACTCCGCGAAGTTAGAAAAAAACTCAGCGAAGTTCAGCGAGTGGCGGAGTGCAGTGCGAACTGCAGTTTGTGCTGGTATTCCTGCCGCTCGGGGAGAAATTCTACCCGAGCGGCAGCTCGCGCTCCCGAACTTACCAATCGCGAACTTACTGTTCGCGATCGCGAGCGGGGAAAAAACTCTGCTGCACATCGTGAAGCGGAGTTTTCTGCACTCCGCGAGCTCCGCGGAGTGCAGCAAACTCCGCAAACTCCGCGAACGGAGCGAAGTTCACAGCACAGGCCTAGGAAAGACACAAGTTTAGGCTGACCACAATGGAGTGCGGGTCAGATACAGGGACCAGGTTAGTCCTGCTAAAGAGTTACTTTCTCAAGGTCCGTGCGAAGAGTTCAGTTACCATTGGCGGGGGCCGTGAGGAGGCGGCTGGCACCATGAGGTACAAGTGGCAAATCATGGATGCTTGTCGCTGTAGCGTGAAGAACTGGTCATCACTGAGGCTTCACGTTGGTTGATCATAGCAGACAGTCGCTGCCAGTGAAAAGAGCAGGTCCCGCTGAAGCTTCACATCAGCGGTTGTGCAGGCAGTTGATTCTTAGTGTGAATAGGTCACTTTGCTGTCATGTAGAGCCCAAAACGTCTTCACTTTCACCTTTTCTTTAGGAGTTCACACTGATGCCAGCTAAGGGTCCAGGACCTGGGGGGTAACTCTTGGGGATCAGGACTCCCTCCAGCAGAGGCCAGCAGTAGGGCTCAGGCAGTTCCAGTTGGTATTGGTCAGCTCGGTAGTTGCAGGAAGGCCTCTGGAAGCTTGTTGTGTCCCTTTTGCTTGCACAGGAGGTCATTGAACTGACTCTTGGAGTCACCCTGGGTAGCCTGTGTTCAAGGCAAGCAGGTCCAATACTTCTTCAGTCAGCAAGGCAGTCTTTTTTCATCAGACAGTAGTCCTGTCCTTCTTCTGAATCTTCCCCAGGTCCAGGAGTTTTCTGATGAGAGGTTCTGAAGGTCCCACAGTTATACCTGATGCCAGTGTTTATGTAGGGGAATTCCCTGCCCAACCCCCAAAACTGGTTCTGGTCAATTCTTCCCTCTTCCCCTGCTCCAAACTTTCTAGGGTGACAAAGTGTACTGCAGGCAGGGCGCTTTGAAGTGCAATTAGGGCAGGGTATAGCTCCTCCACATAAATCCTGTCAGAAATATCCTCTCCCCTCACACCTAGGCCTGTTTTGCCTCACTGTCTGGAAGTGATACACAGCCCATAAGAGCAGAGATATTCACTGTCATGTGACCAGGATATTGGTAGAAAGAGACAGTTGGTTTGGGCAGGAAAATGGCAAATTTATAAAAGTGCCATTTTGAAAATTGTTAGACTTGGCATCTTTTGGCGTGTTTCCCCTGACTTTTTGCTTTCTGACCTCCCGGTTTTGACTCTGTTTTTGCTGGTGTGATGATTCTGCGCACTTTCCTCACTGCTGTCCAGTGGGAAAGTGCAAGTGCTCCTGTATAAAATGTGTTATGGATTGGCGTTTTCATGATTGGCCTATTTGGTTTATGTGTCAGTCCCTTGTAAAGTGCACTGCGAGTGCCGGGGCCTATAGACCAAATGCTGTTGGTGGGCTGCAGCACTGGATTGTGCCACCCACGCAAACAGCCCGTAAAGTGTAACTCGGGCCTGCCATTGCAGAGCCTGTGCGCAGCCTGGGGCTGCCATGTCGACTTGGCAAGTGCGCACACTTGCAAGTAAGTCCCTAAACCTTCCCTTTTCTACATGTTAGTCACCCCTAAGGTAGGCCCAAGGTACCCCTGTGGGCAGGGTGCGTTGTATGCGAAAGGTAGGACATGCCCTGGTGTGTGTGGCATGTCCTGATAGTGAATTGCAGCCTAGTTCGCTTTTCACTATTGCAAGGCTACCTGTTCCCCATAGGCCAGAACGGGCAGTTTTGATTATTACAGCTTATAATCCTAACTGACCCCGGGAACATGGTAGAAATTCGAGTTTAGTATGCCTGGACTCAGAATGATAAAATGCATCTTTTAGTGAAGTTGGTTTTAACATTCTGTGTTTGAAAATACCCCTTTTAGAAAGTGGGTATTTTCTTGTCTAACCATCCAAGCCTGCCTCTGCGAGGTTGTGTATTCCTTGTCTGGAGTGTGAGTGACAGGGGCTGGGGGATGCCAGGAGACAGGGTGAGTCAGCACAGGGCTGAATAGCAAGATCTACATGTAGATGGGTGGGAGGAGTTGCACCTGGGCCCTGAATAGGACAGTGCCTTCCCTCCACAATGCTGGCTCCACCTCCTGTGGTGCGTCTGATGTCCCTGGCCTACTCTCTGAAAGAAGGGACGGAGACTTGTCAACAAAGTGCTCCAGAACTGGTTTGGACTAGGCAAAGGCCTCTCTGCCTTCAGAGAACAAAGGAATTTGGGATATAAATATTGGGGCCCTGACCCCATGAATTTAGATCTCGCTGGAATCAAGGAACCTGCCAAGACGAAGAGCTGGAAGAGCTGCCAGGAGGAGTACTGCCCCTTTGCTGTGTTGTTGCTTTGTTGGGTTGGCCTGCAGCTGCTGCTTCTGCCTTGGGCAGTGAAAGGACTGAACTTTCTACAAACTTGTGCTGAGTATCTCCAAGGGCCTGGAACCGAGCTGGCCTCCTGTTAAGAAGTCTCAGGGACTACAAAGACTTCACAAGCCTCTGGGTACCGCTCCTGGAACGCTGTTTCAGTTGCCACAGAGGAAGGGAACTGCAACCGACTCCGTCAGCTGAATCCATCCCTGACCGGTGACCTGTTTGCACCGCAGACCGCATCGCCCCGCTTCGCATCGCAACCCTGGTCTCACCGTAGGCGACGTCCGACGCCGTCAACATCGAGCCGCTGCTTGCACCGTGACCTGTGGGCACCGCAGTTCGCATCGCATCGCTTCACTGCACCAGCCGGACCCGACCGACGCGGTCGCTGCAACTGGCTCAACAGTCGTGACTGCATCGCATTTGGGGCACCGCTCGCACGTTTGCGACGCACCGCTCCGACTCGCACCGCTGTCCGATGCCAGCTCCCGCACTCCGGCTTGGTCGCCTGCATCGCAACCTGTCAGCACCGCATCGAGCATCGTCTCACCCTGCATCGCACGCCTTGGACTCACCGACTCCGTCTGCACGACGCTCATCGAGCCGCTGCCTGCACCGCATCGAGGGACACCGCACCTTGCATCGCTCCGTATTGCACCGCAACCGCGACGAACGCCGACCGGCTCGTACACTCCGTACCAGCCACAACGAGAAAGGTACTGTGACCGAGTCTGTTCACGACTCTGCTGGCCCGTAGCGACGTGGTCGGCTGGAACTGTTGGACTCTGTGTAATTCAGCATCGCGGTAGACTCGGACGGAGCTACCGACTCGTACGAACTTTGTTTTTGAACTATTCCTGCAAAGAAGAAGTTACCGTATCAAGCATTCATTTTTAAAGTATAGTATTGTGGATTTTTGTCGTAATTGGTCTTGTCTTGAGTATATAAAAATTGGTTATTTTTCTAAACTGGTGTGGTGTCCGTTTGTAGTGCTTACACTGTATTACTGTTGGTTATGTACAAATGCTTTACACACTGCCTCTGAATTAAGCCTGACTGCTCGTGCCAAGCTACCACGAGGGTGAGCAGGGGTTACTTCACGAGTGTAACACCCTTACCCTGCCTAGGAAGAAGGGTCCCTACTTGGACAAAGGTGCAAGCCCTTGCCAACTAGAGACCCCATTTCTAACATTGGTTGTCAGCGGTGAGGATAGGACTTGTGTTTGCACTTGACTTACAGTGATTGGTGTGCACTACTACCATATTGCAGACCATTACGTACCACATACTGGTTCTTTTTCTTTTGGCCTATTTTTGATCTTGCCAGTTTTCAACTCACTACTTTTGTCATGCCTGACATAGCTGCATCATCCGTTGCATCTCTGGAGGTTATCTTTGAGGAGGATAGGTTGGAAACCTACGCCGTAAAGGAACTACGAGCAATTTGTAAAAACCTGAAAGTCCAAATTAAAGGCCTCACAAGGAAGGAGGAGCTACAGAAGGCGCTGAGGGCCTGGGAAGCAGCCAGACATGCCAGTGGGCAGCCTGGTAATCTCAGTGAGGAGGTGGAGGAGCCTATTTCCAGGGTGGATGTGCTTTTGGGTAGGGGGGAACCCGCCAGGTCATGCAGCAGCAGTCTGTCCCCAGAGGAGCTGGAGGACAGGCGGGAGGCAAGGCAGTTTGAGCTGCAGAAACTCAGGCTGGAGAGTGAGCGGGAGGAGAAGAGATTGGCCATGGAGGAGAGGAAGATGCTCTTAGAGCATGAGAGAGAACTGAAGGAGCTAGAACTTAGGAGTAAGTCAGGCTCAGATGGTGGCAGCAATTCGACCAGAAAGGCAGACAGGATTGTGCACATTCCCAAGAATGTAGGCAAGGAGTTCAAGAAGGGGGATGACATACAAAGGTGGTTTTAAGGGTTATGAGGCAGCCATACACATGAATGGGGTCCCTGAGGAGAATTGGGGAGCAGGATTGTGGCCACTTTTCCCTGAAGAAGCAAGGGATGCTCTGATAGCTTTGGGTAAGGGGTATCACCTCACCTATGCTGACATGAAGGATGCCCTTCTCACTAAGTATGGTCTTACTCCTGAAAAGTACAGGGATCAGTTCAGGTCCAGTAAGAAGTCTGATGCCAACACTTGGTTGGAATGTGTGGATGTGTTCTGCAGGTCGCTGGATGGTTGGGTAAAGGGCAGTAGTGTAACAGATTTTCAGGGGCTCTACAACTTGATTGCATGGGAGCACTTGTCTAGTCTATGTTTTGCAGATCTGCGCCAGCACCTAGTTGATAGTAAGCTAACTGACCCCAGGAAGCTTGCTATGGAGACGGACCGCTGGGTGAGTACCAGGGCCACAAGAAAGCGTTTGGGGAGACTCAGCCAAAGGTGGGCAGGGTCCCCAGCAGAAAGGTGGGGGGGACAAGGGTAAAGCACAGGAGTTCTCTAAAGGGCCCCAAACTAGTACCCAGGGTAAAGGTTCCCAGCCCCCGGTGATAAGAAGAAAGGGGTCTCTACAGGAAGCCTGTTGAGACCGGCCCCCGCAAAGTGTTATGCATGTGACCAGGTAGGTCACTTAAGGGGACCCCAAGTGCCCGAAGGGGACACAGCCACCCACCGGTGGACAGTCCAAAGTGTTGGCTAGTGTAGCGCTTGGGGAGGAGGGGTGCCCCCAGGAGGGTGGGGATCCCGCAGAAATGACACTTGTCTCACTAGGGGACAGTGAGATGGTCCCAGGAAACCAGGTGCCCCCTAACACAAAGAAATATAGCACCTGGGTGACCATCAATGGGAACAGGGTAGAGGCTCTCAGAGATACTGGAGCCAGTGTGACCTCAGTCCGGTGTCACCTGGTGTCTGAGAAGCAAGTAGTCCCCGGAGCATTCCACCAAGTAGTTGCTGTAGACAACTCAGAGCGCCAATGTATGTTGGCGCAGGTTCCCTTTGAATGGGGGGGGGGTCTCAGGTCCCTTGAGGGTGGTTGTGAGCCCTACCATGCCTGTAGATTGTCTGCTAGGTAAACGACCTGGAGCAGTCCTTATGGAAGGAGGTTGAGCTCAGGTCTCACTTGGAGATGCTTGGGTTGCCAGAGTGGGCATGCGTGTCTACTCGGTCAATGGCAGCCAGAAAGGGTGATCAAGAGGACTTGGAGCCTGGAACAGTGGCCCAAGTCCCTGCCAAGAGAAAGGGCAGGGGGCGCGGGAAACCAGCCCCCGAAGTTCCCACGGACCGGGAGTAGGCGGACCTCGAGGGGGACGCCCGGTGCCTACAGGGGAGCAGGTAGCCGAACTGGGAGACCTCTCTGAGCTGACCCATTGGCAGCAAGAAGGGGTCCCACCAGGGAGGAGTTATGCAGGGAGCAGAACAGAGTGCCCTACTCTGGAGGGTCTGCGGCGGCAGGCTGCAGACCAGGCAGCTGGTAATCAGTCCGGGTCACATCTGATCTACTGGGAGAGTGGTCTCCTATACAGTGAGCCTAAGGTTGCTGAGCCTGGGTCAGCCCGTGTGCTGGTGGTACCCCAGCGCTTCAGGACCTTCCTACTGGGTCTGGCTCATGACGTGCCTTTGGCAGGACATTTGGGGCAGGACAAGACCTTTGACAGGCTTGTCACCCACTTCTTTTGGCCCCAAATGCGAAGGCAGTCAGATGCACACTGTAGGTCTTGCCAAACTTGCCAGGCAAGTGGTAAGAGTGGGAGGAAGGTCAAAGCTCCTCTCCAACCTTTTCCTGTTGTTGGAACACCCTTTGAAAGGGTAGTGATGGATATTGTGGGGCCACTGGACCCCAAGACAGCCATGGGCAACAGGTACATCCTGGTCTTGGTGGACCATGCCACCCGGTACCCGGAGGCAATCCCTCTCAGGACAACGACGGCGCCAGTGGTGGGCCGGGCGTTAATGGGGATCTTTTCCCGTGTGGGATTCCCCAGAGAGGTGGTTTCTGATAGGGGGACCAATTTCATATCCAAGTATATGACATCCCTGTGGAAGGAGTGTGGTGTAACCTACAAGTTCACCACCCCTTACCACCCACAAGGAAACGGTCTGGTGGAGAGATTCAACCAGACCTTGAAAGGCATGATCAAGGGTCTAACAGAACCCATGAGGCGTAAGTGGGACGTCCTCTTGCCATGCCTACTCTTTGCATACAGGAGGTGCCTCAGAAGTCTCTTGGGTACAGCCCCTTTGAGCTCCTGTATGGCCACCCTGTCAGAGGACCTCTGAGTTTGGTAAAGGAAGGCTGGGAGGCAGCTCCCAGGAAAACTCCCCAGGATGTGTTTAGCTACATGCTGGCCTTTAGAAACCAGACTGCCCGCTTCAGGAAACTCGCTCAGGCGAACCTAGAAGCAAGCCAGGAAGAAATGAAGAGATGGTATGACCAGAATGCCACTCTGGTCGAATTTCAACCTGGGCAAAAAGTGTGGGTCATGGCCCCTGTGGCACCTTGTGCCTTGCAGGACAAGTGGACTGGGCCATATGAGGTAAAGGAGCGCAAAAGTGACGTCACCTACCTGGTGGATTTGCAGGCTCCAAGGAACCCTTTGAGGGTCCTTCACGTGAACCGCCTCAAGCCCCACTTTGAGAGGTCCGAAGTGAGTATGCTCTTGGCGACAGATTATGGGGTGGAAGAGGAGAGTGAGCCTCTCCCTGACCTCCTGTCTACCAAGGAGCATGATGGGTCAGTAGAGGGTGTGATCCTCTCCCCTACTCTGACTCAGGAGCAGCAGGGGTCTGTCGCCAGTTGTTGGGACAGTTCGCCCACTGTTCTCTCTGACCCCGGTGTTACTCACTGGTGTACCCATGACGTGGACACGGGTGACAGCCCTCCTGTGAAGCACAAGATTTACAGGTTGACTGACCGGGTCAGAGCCAGCATCAAGGAGGAGGTCTCTAAGATGTTGGCGTTAGGGGTGATTGAGCCCTCCCACAGTCCTTGGACCAGCCCAGTGGTCTTGGTCCCAAAGGCTGCTGCGCCCGGTGCCACTCCAGAACTCCGGTTTTGTGTGGACTACCGTGGACTCAATGCCGTCACCAGGACTGACGCGCACCCCATCCCCAGAGCTGATGAGCTCATTGATCGGTTGGGAGCTGCCCGGTTCCTCAGCACGTTTGATTTAACGTCTGGGTACTGGCAGATTGCCTTAACCGATGGGGCCAAGGAGATCAGCATTCTCAACCCCAGAAGGTCATTACCAATTCCGGGTGATGCCCTTTGGGTTGAAGAATGCCCCTGCCACCTTTCAGAGGTTGGTCAATCAGGTGTTGGCTGGGCTGGAGGATTTCAGTGCCGCCTACCTGGATGACATTGCTGTGTTCAGTTCCAGCTGGGAAGAACATTTACAGCACCTTCAGAAAGTGTTGAGGGCTCTGCAAGGTGCAGGCCTCACGATCAAGGCCAGTAAGTGCCAGATCGGGCAGGGTTCTGTGGTGTGCTTGGGACACCAGGTAGGAAGCGGCCAGGTGGCGCCCTACAACCCAAGATTGACACCATTCTGGCTTGGGAGCCCCCAAGACCCAGACAGAGGTGAGGGCCTTCTTAGGTCTCACCGGCTACTATAGGAGATTTGTTAAGGGCTATGGCACCATCGTTCCCCTTAACAGAGCTGACTTCTAAGAAGCAGCCCAGGAAAGTGATCTGGACTGAGTCCTGCCAGAAAGCTTTTGATGCCCTGAAGGCAGCCATGTGCACGGCGCCCGTGCTCAAGGCACCTGACTTCTCCAAGGAATTCGTCGTGCAGACTGACACTTCAGAGCATGGTGTGGGAGCGGTGCTCTCACAACTGAACGAAGAGGGCCTGGATCAGCCTGTAGTCTTCCTTAGCAGGAGACTACTTCCCAGGGAACAGAGGTGGAGTGCCATAGAAAGGGAAGCTTTTGCTGTGGTCTGGGCGCTGAAGAAGTTGAGACCATACCTGTTTGGGACTCACTTCCGGGTTCAGACAGACCACAGGCCCCTCAGATGGTTGATGCAAATGAGGGGTGAGAATCCAAAACTGCTGAGGTGGTCCATCTCCCTACAGGGAATGGACTTTACGGTGGAACACCGTCCTGGTACAGAACAAGCCAACGCAGATGGTCTGTCCAGGTTCTTCCGCCTTAGTGAAGAGAACTCCAATGGGGTTGGGTAGTTCTCCCTACTTTCAGCTGGAGGGGACATGTGTTAGACTTGGCATCTTTTGGCGTGTTTCCCCTGACTTTTTGCTTTCTGACCTCCCGGTTTTGACTCTGTTTTTGCTGGTGTGATGATTCTGCGCACTTTCCTCACTGCTGTCCAGTGGGAAAGTGCAAGTGCTCCTGTATAAAATGTGTTATGGATTGGCGTTTCCATGATTGGCCTATTTGGTTTATGTGTCAGTCCCTTGTAAAGTGCACTGCGAGTTCCAGGGCCTATAGACCAAATGCTGTTGGTGGGTTGCAGCACTGGATTGTGCCACCCACGCAAACAGCCCATAAAGTGTAACTTGGGCCTGCCATTGCAGAGCCTGTGCCCAGCCTGGGGCTGCCATGTCGACTTGGCAAGTGCGCACACTTGCAAGTCCCTAAACCTTCCCTTTTCTACATGTTAGTCACCCCTAAGGTAGGCCCAAGGTACCCCTGTGGGCAGGGTGCGTTGTATGCGAAAGGTAGGACATGCCCTGGTGTGTGTGGCATGTCCTGATAGTGAATTGCAGCCTAGTTCGTTTTTCACTATTGCAAGGCTACCTGTTCCCCATAGGCCAGAACGGGCAGTTTTGATTATTACAGCTTATAATCCTAACTGACCCCGGGAACATGGTAGAAATTCGAGTTTAGTATGCCTGGACTCAGAATGATAAAATGCATCTTTTAGTGAAGTTGGTTTTAACATTCTGTGTTTGAAAATACCCCTTTTAGAAAGTGGGTATTTTCTTGTCTAACCATCCAAGCCTGCCTCTGCGAGGTTGTGTATTCCTTGTCTGGAGTGTGAGTGACAGGGGCTGGGGGATGCCAGGAGACAGGGTGAGTCAGCACAGGGCTGAATAGCAAGATCTACATGTAGATGGGTGGGAGGAGTTGCACCTGGGCCCTGAATAGGACAGTGCCTTCCCTCCACAATGCTGGCTCCACCTCCTGTGGTGCGCCTGATGTCCCTGGCCTACTCTCTGAAAGAAGGGACGGAGACTTGTCAACAAAGTGCTCCAGAACTGGTTTGGACTAGGCAAAGGCCTCTCTGCCTTCAGAGAACAAAGGAATTTGGGATATAAATATTGGGGCCCTGACCCCATGAATTTAGATCTCGCTGGAATCAAGGAACCTGCCAAGACGAAGAGCTGGAAGAGCTGCCAGGAGGAGTACTGCCCCTTTGCTGTGTTGTTGCTTTGTTGGATTGGCCTGCAGCTGCTGCTTCTGCCTTGGGCAGTGAAAGGACTGAACTTTCTACAAACTTGTGCTGAGTATCTCCAAGGGCCTGGAACCGAGCTGGCCTCCTGTTAAGAAGTCTCAGGGACTACAAAGACTTCACAAGCCTCTGGGTACCGCTTCTGGAACGCTGTTTCAGTTGCCACAGAGGAAGGGAACTGCAACCGACTCCGTCAGCCGAATCCATCCCTGACCGGTGACCTGTTTGCACCGCAGACCGCATCGCCCCGCTTCGCATCGCAACCCTGGTCTCACCGTAGGCGACGTCCGACGGCGTCAACATCGAGCTGCTGCTTGCACCGTGACCTGTGGGCACCGCAGTTCGCATCGCATCGCATCGCTTCACTGCACCAGCCGGACCCGACCGACGCGGTCGCTGCAACTGGCTCAACAGTCGTGACCGCATCGCATTTGGGGCACCGCTCGCACGTTTGCGACGCACCGCTGTCCGATGCCAGCTCCCGCACTCCGGCTTGGTCGCCTGCATCGCAACCTGTCAGCACCGCATCGAGCATCGTCTCACCCTGCATCGCACGCCTTGGACTCACCGACTCCTTCTGCACGACGCTCATCGAGCCGCTGCCTGCACCGCATCGAGGGACACCGCACCTTGCATCGCTCCGTCTTGCACCGCAACCGCGACGAACGCCGACCGGCTCGCACACTCCGTACCAGCCACAACGAGAAAGGTACTGTGACCGAGTCTGTTCACGACTCTGCTGGCCCGTAGCGACGCGGTCGGCTGGAACTGTTGGACTCTGTGTAATTCAGCATCGCGGCAGACTCGGACGGAGCTACCGACTCGCACGAACTTTGTTTTTGAACTATTCCTGCAAAGAAGAAGTTACCGTATCAAGCATTCATTTTTAAAGTATAGTATTGTGGATTTTTGTCGTAATTGGTCTTGTCTTGAGTATATAAAAATTGGTTATTTTTCTAAACTGGTGTGGTGTCCGTTTGTAGTGCTTACACTGTATTACTGTTGGTTATGTGCAAATGCTTTACACACTGCCTCTGAATTAAGCCTGACTGCTCGTGCCAAGCTACCACGAGGTGAGCAGGGGTTACTTCACGAGTGTAACACCCTTACCCTGACTAGGAAGAAGGGTCCCTACTTGGACAAAGGTGCAAGCCCTTGCCAACTAGAGATCCCATTTCTAACAAAAATTATAACTTAAAATCCAACTTTACCATCAAAGAGGATCTTACATTACAATTCATTTGAGTGTAAACATCATTTGTCTATCTGCTTCCAGTCTGAAGTTAACACTTATTAATTCTAATAAGGTAACCCGGTGTTATATTGCAGAGACAGACCTTGCAACAGTGGAAAGCATCTTTAGGAGTTTTTTCTGTTAGGATACGTAGAACTTACCACACATTTCCTACTTTTTAAATACAAGTTACCCTGCCTTATGAGCCTTTAGGGCCTACCTTATGGGTGACTTATAATTTTTTTGTAAAGGAAGATTTTGGCCTGGCAAAAATTCATTTTGGCAGGTCGAAATGGCAGTTTAAAAATGCACTGCAGGCTGCAGCGACAGGCTTGAGACATGTTTTACAGTGCTACTTTAGTGAGTGGCACAATGAGTACTGCTGCCCACTAGTAGCATTTTATTTACAGGTCCTGAGTTCAGGGAGTACCATTTACTAGGGACTTACATGTAAATAGAATATGCTAATTAGATGTGGGCCAATTTTACCAGGATTTAAGGAGAGAGCACAAGTACTTTAGGACTGGTTAGAAGGGGTAATATGCACAGAGTCTTAATGCCAACAAAAATGAGTTCAGCAAAGTAAGGGAATGAAGTTTGGGGGTGCACCACGCCACAGAGGTCAGGTCTAATGACAGAGTGCCCAGCCCTCCAAACCCTCAGCCTGCCTGTGTCATTTAGAAATAGTCAGACCTTGGGTATTCCATTGACAAAGCCCCAGTTGTCTCTATCAACAGACTACTTCCCCCAAAACCAGACAGAGTAGGGGGCATCAGAGGAAGGACATTACACCATCCTGCCTAGTTAGGGTGGAAGTGTAATGCCTTGTTTTCCCAGTCCGTCAATGGAATAATCTGGCAGTGAGAGGCAGGAATAATCCCACTTTGGGAGTTTGTTTTTTAAAAATAAATAAAAGTTGAAATGTTGTTGAATGGCCATCATTACCAAAGGCAGCTGTCCACCAAACTTTCATTACATTGAAAGGAACTGCTGGATGGTGGTTGTGTTCAATGTACAGAGATTACCTCTGGGCCAGTGGTCAACTCTAAATTTGGCAGACATAGTCCATCAGGGGAGATTAGGCAATGTCCTCCGCCACCCTGATGGATTACACTGTATCCACCAAACATTAAATCACGCCCTCAGATATTGGCTTCTATCACATATTGGTGTAAAACACCATGTGTACATATTCAAGTATGCTTAAGGTATGCTTATTTGCTTTTTTGCTCCCATGTGGTAGGATTATAGATGCTGTGTATAGATTACTAGGTAGGAGGCCACAGCAGGAAGAAGGATGGCATGCATAGCCTCTCCAGAGAGAGGCCACAGCAGGAAGAAGGGCTGTCTGCTCACTCCACCAGTCAGTTCCACCAGTTCCTGATGATATGATACGATATGATATGATATATGATGTTATATATGATATGGTATGATAAGGTATGATATGATATATGATATATGATATGATATTATATGATATGATATGGTATAGTATGATATGGTATATTATAATGTGGTATGATATGATCATTATAAACAATATCCAACCATTAAGACTGCACATGTATTACTCTCTTTCACAATTCAGTAATTTATGTTTTTTTTATTTTTTATGGCATTTAGTACAATGCTATGCTCTTGTTGTATAGCTACATCATAGCGTTAGTCCACTAGGGAGACACGGAACAGGTGCATCTTTGGGTCGAGCAGTGGAGTGTTCTCCAATTGGTGGAGCCAGTCATCTGTAGAGAGGTGTTGATCCCAAGTCAAACAATAATGGGCTGAAGGCTGTGTCTGCTTTACCTTATCAGCAAAAGATAGAAATGCTTGCAAGCAGGATAAACTACCAGTAGAACGTGTTACAAAGAAACTTGTCACAACATTGTTTTCCAAATGTAGAAAAAAACAATATTAAACCTACTCATCCCATTCTTGCTCCCTCGCTTCCGTAAAGAGTTGCCTCACCTAGGTTTCTAAAGAGCATTCAATCTGCTTCATGGGGTTTGGGCTGTTCCCATAAGGTGCAATAGAACACTCTACTCATGCCTTGGCCACCGAAGCTCTATAGAGACACCTGCTGGATGTGCCTAGAGATCATTTAAAGTCAAGGCAGGCGTATGCTTTAGGCTCTCATGGTGCGAAGTGCATAGGGTGAGATCATTTGGATGCTTTGGATTCCTGGTGGAGATGCATGGGTTGGTTGCAGTGAACACAGTCTGACAGAGACAACTAGATGATAGAGAAAAATTTCAAAGGAAGTGTGTGAGAAGAACAGTTCTTGCTTGATAAATCATAGTCATGTTTGTGTTTCTGCAGCACAGATGCAATTAGGTATAACCCCTGCAAAATATAAAACACCTCAATTATATGATATGCAAAATAATAAAAAGATGACAGGTGAACTGTAGCAAGCATTAGAAAGGCTAATTTCGCCTTCCTTGACAATCTGCATGCCATGCAGCTTCTCACCTACAGCTCTTCATCAATTGAGTTGACCCAGAATCAAGACACATGCAGAAGCTCTGATTATGCCAGTTCACATTGGACTCTATCATATTGACATTGTCCCAAGTAACATCTGAGAGTACTCATCAAAATACATAGTTTCAGCACTTGCGGGGAGAGACACAATGACACGAAAACCAAAAACTTACAACAAAACGGCCTGTGGTCTATTTGCCTAAGGGAAAACATTGCATTGAATGACATATTACCTAATCCTTGATCTCCTGGAACAAATGCATTAACCCGCACCCTGATTCTGAGAACCAACGGTTATTTCTGCACCTTCAAAAGGAGAGGCACACTCAGCAGGGCTTCCCACTCTCTGGAATCAGTCAATCTGGCAATCCCAATTTAAGACTAAGTAGATCACTCTCTTCAAACTCAACTCCCACCATCAATGACCATTCCAAGGGTATTTATTTATTTGTTTGTTTATTTATTTATTGGGGAGTGTTAGATTTGGGGATCTCTAGTTGGCAGAGGTAGGTACCTTTGACCAAATAGGGACCCTTGCGTCTAGTCAGGGTAAGGGGGTACACTCCTAAAATAACCCCTGCTTCACCCCCTTGGTAGCTTGGCACGAGCATACAGGCTTATCTCAGAGGCAGTGTGTAAAGCATTTGTGAGCACATACAGTAATCAAGTGACAACACTACAGATGGACACCACACAGGTTGTATATTAAAAATAAGTCTCTTTTATATAGATTTACCACAAGACCACAAACGACAAAAATCCACAATACTGTACTTAAAAATGGTAGAATTAGCTCAGTTCTCTTTAGATGGTAAATGCGACACTTTGAGTTCAATGTACCTTTGGATGCGTAACGCTATACAACGAAAGTGTTGCAGGGAAGGTGATGCGTCGGTTCCTTACACGTAAGAACGGTGATGCGTCGGGTCCCTACTGCTGCGTAGGGGATGCGTCGGTTCTTCTCCGCATGGGGAGGTGATGCGTCGGTTTCTTACTGTGCTTTCGTGGCGATGCGACCAGCAGTGCCGTGATGCGATGAAGATCCGGTGCAATGAAACAAAATGGCATCTTCTTCTTGATGCGACAACGATGCGTGCACGCCCGACGGCCGTGCGGACATTCAACGATTCTTCTGAGCCGCGACAGGCCCTGCGACGCGCTTCTCTGGTGATGCGACAGCGTCTTCTCCAGGGATGCGGGGCGCCTCGGTGATGCGATGCGACAGCGGCGGCATGCTTTCTCAGCGATGCGACGACAGCGGCTACATCAGCGACACTCTTCTCCGGTGATGCGACGGCATCTGCTGCGACGGCGACACTCTTCTCCGGTGATGCGAGGCGCTTCGGGTGATGCGAGGGCAACAGCGGCAGCGGCGGCACGCTTCTCCAGTGATGCGACGGCGTCTGCTGCAATGGCGACACTCTTCTCCGGGGATGCGATGACAACGGCTGCGGCGGCGTCACACTTCTTCGTATAGAGTCACGCTTTCAGCTCCCAGGAACACGCAGTCTCTCAGAAGGCCCAGCTCAACAGCATGCACTTCAATTCCCAGCAAGGGAAGGCAGGGGAGCTGGTTGGTGAAGACTGTTGTCCCTGAGACTTCAGCAGGAGGCAAGCTCTATCACAAAGCCCTTGGAGATCTTTTACAAGTTGATGAAAGTACACACAAATTTCCTTTCTCCTTTCTTTGGCAGTCAGGCAACCACTGCAGGCCAATCCCCCAAACAGCACTCAGCTTAGGGATAGTCTCCTCCTCAGTTTCTCTGGTTCCTCTCCTCAGCAAAGGTTCTTCTTGTTTCCCAAAGTGATCTAAAGTTCTGGGGTTTGGGTCCCCTCTTTTATACTCCTTTTCCCTTTGTTCTCTGAAGGCAGAGAGGCCTTTGCCTAGTCCACACCAGTTCTGGTCAGTCCTGGAGCACTTTGCTGACAATACTCCTTCTTTCCTTTCACAGTGTAGGCCAGGGACATCAGACGCACCACAGGAGGTGGAGCCAGCATTGTGGAGGGAAGGCACAGCCTTATCAGGTCCCAGGTGCAACTCCTCCCACCCATCTCCATGCAGATCTCTCTATTCAGCCCTGTGCTGACTCACCCTGTCTCCTGGAATTCCCCAGCCCCTGTCACTCACAAACCAGACAAGGAATACACAACCTAGCAGAGACAGGCTTGGATAGTTAGGCAAGAAAATACCCACTTTCTAAAAGTGGTATTTTCAAACACAGAATGTTAAAACCAACTTCACTAAAAGATGTATTTTATCATTCTGAGTTCAGGCCTACTAAATTCGTTTTTTTACCATGTTCCCTGGGTCAGTTAGGATTATAAGATGTAATAATCAAACTGCCCATTCTGGCCTATGGGGAACAGGTAGCCTTGCAATAGTGAAAAACGAAAATGGCTGTAATTCACTATTAGGACATGCCACATACACCAGGGCATGTCCTACCTTATACTTACAATGCACCCTGCCCTTGGGCCTACCATAGGGGTGTCTGATATGAAGAAAAGGGAAGGTTTAGGGACTGGCAAGTGGGTGCACTTGCCCAGTCAACATGGCAATACCAGACTGCACACAGGCTCTGCAATGGCAGACCTGAGACACACTTTTACAGGCTGCTTCTGTGGGTGGCACAACCAGTGCTGCAAGCCCACCAGCAGCATTTGGTTTACAAGCCCTGGGCACTCTCAGTGCACTGTACTAGGGTCTGACAAGTAAACCAAACCAACCAATCATGGAATCACTAATCCATACATCAATTTACCATAGGGAGCACTTGCACTGTGGCACTGAATAGCAGTGGCACAGTGCCCAAAGCATCTATAACCAGCAAAAACACATGAGGCAACAGCAAAAAATGGAAGGGAGACCCACGCCAACAGTGCCAGGTCTAACAGGGAGTCTTTAAATAGTGGCCTTTACCCCACCAGGGGTGTAAGAGCTCTTTACAGAGAACAGAGTTTACAAAATAGATCTTATTAGGTACATATAAGCATGTGTTGCACTACAGTGTTCAATATACCGGTGGCATGACAAGAGTGCTGGTCAAAAGTAATTTCCAGGAGGTCCCAAACAACCGTTTTGGGGTGACGAAGTTCTATGTGTTATAGTGTAAAAAGGCAGTAGGGTTGATGAGGGTCCAGGATACAGATGGGTGGTGTTCAGATGTGAGTCATCCAGTCATGACCGGTGCAGGTAAGAGCAGTGGGGCAGGGTGGGGGGGGGGGGGAGTCAACAGATGACAACGAGGCAAAATAAAAAATTTTAAAAAAGGAAACCACTTACCTTGCGCTTGCCGCATTGCCGAGTCGGTGACGCGGCGAGTGCAAGTTAAGTGGTTTTCTGTTTTAAATTTTATTTTACCTCGTCGTCATCTGTCGACCACCCCCCACCCAGCCCCACCGCTCTTACCTGCATCGGCCATGGCTGGAGTCATCCTCGTGTATTTGAGGGGCCCTGAGGCTTGCGAGTCTCTGTCCATGTGGGTGCCCCTTCAAGTGCGAGGATCAACAGATCAGTAGTGTCCCCCTCAGCAAGTGAGATGTAGAATTGGGCAGGAAATCTATCTGCACACACCCAGTTGTTGAGTAATATTTATTATAGGTGTGGGCAATTACTTATTAGTTTGGATTTACCATTAGGGTAAGTTAATAGGGGAAGGTAACAGGGCCATTAAAGAGGAATTGTTGGAAGAGTAAAGTTTCCATCTCCGATTTGAAGACTTTGAGAGATGGATTTGTTCTGATTGAAGAGGAATTGTTGTTCCACAGCCTTGGGTTATAGTTTCTCTAATAGGGAAATTTGGACAAGAGATACAGTCCCTAAAACCCTCAGAATATTCTTAAAAGCCTCAGATTAACACCACATCACACTGTATCCCTGACGTTGTTAGAAGGATCCAGCCAAAACAAGTCCTACCAAGAACCTTTTAAATGCAACATAGTCAGATAGGAGACATGTTTGTCTTTTGTTCATGATATGGCTCCCAGGGTTGTCTAAACCAAAAATAACATAAAGGGAAGGAAGATTAAAAACCTCATGCAAAGCTTACAAAATCAGTTGTTCTCAGCATCAGACCAATTTTTTTCCCTACATCTGTTTGAGCGAGGCGGCAGAAATTCTGCTGACTGTGGGTTTTGTGTATCTGTTTGCTCCTCACCTGGAGCATGCCTCTCCGCAGCAAGATGTGTCATTAGGATTTAAGAGTTTATAAACCTTTAAGGATTGTTTTTTTCCTTTTGAATTTCTTATGAGGGACCCGCGAAGACCTCTTAGGAAGCTTCTCATTAGAGACATTGAAAGGCAGTCTTTTTCACTGTTTTATGCTGATGCCGGTACAGCTACATATGCCCAAAGGTGCTTGGCGCTGTGAAAAGTTTCCTATACTGCTTTGCTAGGCATAACAGGGAACGTGTACGTGAAACTGAGGCTCAGCTTGAAGTGTCTGTAATCCTCGTTAATTTGTATATAATTAGACTTGAATCTGCAATAAAAAAAAGTGTCTCGACAGTCAACAAGCAGATGCGTTTGAAGATGCCCTACATTCTCAAAGAGACACCTGCCTCCTCCTCCTCCCTGCATCCTAACCTGTGCCCACTCCCCTCATTAGGGTCCTGGGGGAGCAGGGCGTCTGCATTAGAAGCAAACGCTGGTGTTCATACACAACCAGAGACAAGCACTGACGAATCCGATCATTCAGGCTTGGCATAATGAAAAGGTTTGTTTACACTCCCATAAGACATAAAAATCAGGTTCAAGGCAGCAGCGGTGCCATCTTGCCTCACACACACGGAGCAGGTGGAAGAGAAGCGGCAGCAGTGAAACACACATACACACTCTCTCTCTCTCTCTCTCTCTCTCATAGCACTGGGGAAGACCTTCTTGTGTGCTGCTCATTGAGTCTGCAAACTTCCCTCCCAAAGATAATCGATATTGAATGGAGAGCTGCCGTCCAAGCTTCACTCACACATGCAGAACAGACAGACCACGGCTAGCATGGGAAATACACACACGAGTCACTGACCCATAAAAACAGGCCTATCACAGGCAGAAGCAGAATAGGCTTCATTGTCACACCCACACACACAAACACACACACGCACATGAATCACTGACACATAAAACAGGCCTATCACAGGCAGATACAGAATAGGCTTCATTGTCACACACACATATACACACATACATACACACACATACATACACACACACAAGAGAGGCAGCAGCAGTGGAAGACTGACACACTCTCTCTCTCTCTCATACCACTGGGGAAGACCTTCTTGTGTGCTGCTCATTGAGTCTGCAAACTTCCCTCCGAAAGATAATCGATATTGAATGGAGAGCTGCAGTCCAAGCTTCACTCACACATGCAGAACAGACAGACCACGGCTAGCATAGGAAATACACACACGAGTCACTGACACATAAAAACAGGCCTATCACAGGCAGAAGCAGAATAGGTTTCAACACACAAACACACACACACACACACACACACACACACATACATACACACGAATCACTAACACATAAAACAGGCCTATCACAGGCAGACGCAGAATAGGCTTCATTGTCTCACACGCACACATTCACACACACACACACACACACACACACACACAAGAGAGGCAGCAGCAGTGGAAGACTGACACACACACACACTCTCTCTCTCTCACTCTCTCTCTCATAGCACTGGAGAAGACCTTCTTGTGTGCTGCTCATTGAGTCTGCAAACTTCCTTCCCAAAGATAATCGATATTGAATGGAGAGCTGCAGTCCAAGTTTCACTCACACATGCAGAACAGACAGACCACGGCTAGCATGGGAAATACACACATGAGTCACTGACCCATAAAAACAGACCTATCACAGGCAGAAGTAGAATAGGCTTCATTGTCACACCCACCCACACACACACACACACGAATCACTGACACATAAAACAGGCTTATCACAGGCAGACACAGAATAGGCTTCATTGTCACACACACACATACACACACACACAAATCACTGACACATAAAACAGGCCTATCACAGGCAGACGCAGAATAGGTTTCTTTGTCACACAAAACACGTTGAGCCTGGGCAACGGTATTGCAGGCTTCAGCAAACACACAGAAAAGGTGCAGCATCTAAAGCCAACCTTCTCCTTTCAATCAAATATATAGAACAGGTACAGTACTTCCTTTAGCAATGCAGACTTCCTTTAAAAGGAGAACATCCCTTTCTGCTTGTCAAGGAAGCCTTATTCTGCACTTGTTTTGTGCATCTCTAGGAAGCGAGCATGCCGTCAGCTGCTCTCCCCTTCTTGTATGTGAAGCAGGTCTAATGTCTGCATCAGCAGCTGTAGAGGTTACCGTCACGCACATTCAAGAAGTGCAGGACTGCCTGCAGCATGCAAGCTTTCTCTGTGTACACACAAAACAAATACAGAATAATCAGTGGCATTGCAGACTCTCCCTACCCACAGACACGGTCTCTCTCACACATAGCACATATAGCACAGGTTTCTATAGTATAATCCAGTGCTTAATTTGAGCTGGTGGTTTCCGGTGCTTGGCACCGGCACTTAATTGTCGACACTGGTGCTTGACAGTCTGTCACAAGGTGGCGCTGTGTGGGTAATTTAGAGATGACCACAACAACAGTTACTTATTAATTCAAGCTACATTAAAAATTAGTATTACGTGCCGCCCAACACATTCTTTTAGCTCTGGGGGCCTGAAATAGTCTGAATAGTCACACTTGTAGGAGTGTGAGGATTAGCAGTTTCTTTGGTTTTGTCATTGGCATCCTGGCAGGGGAAATGTGTGGTGCAAGCTGCATTGGCCTCCTGACGAGAGCCCTGGCACTTATTTTTTTTTTTACAAATTAAGCACTAAACTCTTCTTACATATTTAGAAAGAGACTGGTTGGGCAGAGCTATTCAAGCTCCCCTCAGGCAGAGAACATATACAGCAATCATACCAGCTGTGGAATCTTATCTCAGGCACCAAGGAGGGCCATGCACCAGCCTGCACTACCCTGCAGGCGCAGTCCAGGCTCCTCACTTTTTGGCCTCTGTGATAGAACTTCTGTCAAATGACACATGTGCTCCTTAAAGAGTAGCACGTGTGTGGCCATCATCCCACTGGCATTACTGACTCCTCTAGAGCCCGAATGGATCACCTTAGTATAATAAGCTCAGTGGCATCTTGCTCAACTCGTCCCTAGTGACCTGCAGAGATGCCACAGCAGACACTACTTTCTGCCTTCATGGGAGGCAGTTGCAGATGAAAGGTGGACCAAAATACAGATCAATCGAATGTAATATTAAAATGTGCCCAAAACAGCCAATTCACACACTCATACAGACCTCCTTGATGGCCAACATTCTGGACGATGTATATGGCAGCCAAAACGTTGTCAGTGCTCTGGAACACACAAACTAACTCCTGTCTCCAACAATAGGATCCCTAGACAACTTCCACACACACCAGTGTCTCATGCAACCTGAAGAACAATGTCGCCTGCGTCTTTGCAGCAGGGCAGGGATTGGCAGGGCATCAATATGTGTTGCAGTTTGATTCTTCGATGCTTATTCCTCATTCTTTCCGAAATTCTAAGGCGAAACTTTGTTCCTATGGCACAATCATGCAACTGCCACCGAAACATAAACCTGTTCTGGGGGCCACTGCTTGGTTACTGTTCCTAGTTCCAAGGGCAACTCATGGAATGTTGTGTACAGCACAGGCGACCTCCACGAGTGTTGTGTTCAGCCTGGAATCTATCTGTTCGGTATTGTATGCAGGGTTGTAGACTATGTGCGGAAGATTGTGCCAGTTCTGAATTCAATGCACAAAAAAGAGGGGAAACCCAGTATTCATGGGGTGCGTGTGTTAAGTGTATCCGAGATTGGTGAGTAAAGGTACCCAGGTAAATCAGTGCGTACCTCACAATTTCTCAGATTTTTTGTATTGTGTAACTATATACCTGTTGTACTGATGTGTTTGTGTATATAAATATATAAGTATATATATTTATATTTAGGTTCCTCACCCACAGGTACCATCCCATGCCATGCTTCATCATCGGACCTTCACCCAAATACTGAATGTGAATGGGTGGACTCAATGCATTTGTAAGCGGAGTTCTTTGGATGATAGAAGTGAGTGAAGGCAGGGGGTGCAAGTGGATTAAAATTGCCTCTGAATCCTAATTTCCAAATTTTAATGATATGGGATTTAAGGCTAGGTTAAAAGAATAGTGAGGCACTTTTAGGTTATAATGTTCCCAGGCATCATTTTAGGTCGACATGTTTCAGCCATTGGGTTGCCCCGAAGGGTCATATGGCTTCCCTCAGGACCTTATTTTACGCTGCGTAATGTCGAAATGTGCCTTTTGCAATTAAATTCTAATAAGCGTACTATGCAGACCATACTTGAGGAACCTTTTCCTTGTATGGTCCTAGATGTCTAATTTTAAAAAAAAAGACATCATAGGGAATTTCAAGGGAGTACCGTCCCTATAGTCAAACTTTTGTCAAGGGTACGTGTCTGTTCTCACTCGTGGAGTGTCCCTGTATCCCTGCATCTGAATACTTCATCTGTAGCATTATGTCAAGGATCTCAGGCAGTATGTGATGTTATGTTATGTTAAAAAAGATTTGTAAAGCGCTCGTACACCGGTTGGTTTCTTGGCGCTGAGTACTAGGGGGTTGCCGACCCGAAAACAGTTTGTTCGTATGCTTGGGTGAATAGCCAGGTTTTGAGAGATTTTCTGAAACTCAGTAGGTCAGCGCTTGACCTAATTTCCAGGGGGATGGAGTTCCACAGACGGGGGGCCAGAGTTGCAAACCTGCACCCCTCTTGGCGCTTCCGCTTGAAGGTAGGGACAGTCAGACGTTGGAGCTGGGCCGAGCGGAGGTTTCGTGAAGGAGTGTAGCGAGAAATTAGGTTATCTATGAATTTAGGGCTCCGGCCATTCAGGGATTTAAACACCAGGCAGCCAACTTTGAAAGCGCAGCGCTGGGGGATGGGGAGCCAGTGCAGCTTCTTAAGAAGGGGGGAAGCGTGTTGCCACCTGGGCTGTTTGTATATCAGTCTGTCCGCTTGGTTCTGTAGCCGTTTTGTAAGGCCAAGTGGTAGACCAAGGTATGTTGCATTGGCATAGTCTAGGCACGATAGGACCAAGGCTATCAGGGCCTGTACCAGAGGTGCTTGGGTCAGTAGCCTGCTTATCTTTCTAATTTTTCGCAACTGAAAGAAGCAGGTGGAAATCACCGAGCCTACATGCGATTTTAGGGAGAGGTCATTGCCTATGGTGACCCCTAAACTTTTCACTGAGGGTGAGGGAACAGGGGGGGACCTAATTCGCTTGGCCAGTACTGTGGGCCCCACTGATTGTGGCCACCACCTGTCAGAACCAGTTCGGTTTTGCCTGGGTTTAATTTTAAGTGATTGTGGTCCATCCATTGACGGATGAATGTCATGGTGGACTGAAAGTCAAATATTGACTGGGGGGAGTTATCAATTGTGAACATTAGTTGGAGGTCGTCGGCATAGTTGAAAGTGACCAATCTTCTTTCCTTCAAGGATCTGATCAGTGGTAGAAGGTAGAGGTTGAACAGGTGCGGGGAGAGCGAGGAACCCTGTGGGACCCTGCATGTGGTTTTGAGTTTGGAGGCTGTGAACTGGCCAATACAGACTGCCTGAGTGCGGTTTTTCAGGAAGGAGTTGATCCATCTAAGGGCTGGGCCCTGAATGCCTGCCTCACTGACACGGTCTGCCAATATATTATGGTCAACCCTGTCAAATGCGCCAAGAGATCTAACAGCACCAGGGCCTGGGAAGTGCCTCTGTCCGCCTTTTCTCGTAAGGAGTCCAGTACCGCCAGTATCACCGTTTCAGTGGAGTGGGCTGGACGAAAACCCGCTTGGCGTGGGTCAAGGAACTCAGTATGTTCCATGAAATTGGACAGGCATTTTGCAACATGGGCTTCTAATACCTTGGCCAGATAAGGGAGCAAGGAGATGGGGCGGTAGTTAGCCAGCGTCTGGGGATCGGCACTAGGTTTCTTTAAGAGGGGGACCACTATAGCCTCCTTGAAGGCATTAGGGACACAGCCCTTGGACAGGGAGTTGTTTAGGAGGGCGAGAACAGGGTCTGGGGAGGCGGTGAAGGCTGCTTTTAAGACATAAGGGGGGCAGTGGTCCAGAGGGAAGCCAGGTCTGACCTTTGCCAGTAGGTCACGCAAGGTCTCTGTGTCAATGGGCGGAAAAGAGTCAAGGGTGTGGGGATTCCTGGGCATGGGAGGGATGGTTTCTAGAGACGTAAGGGAGAGAATACTGGCTTTGATGGTGACAATTTTATCAATGAAGAAATTGTTCAGAGAGTCGCAGAGGGCCTGTGACGGCGTGGGTTTGCTTAGTACTCTCTCTGGATTGGACAATTCGTCTACAATTGCAAAGATTTCTTTGGCTTGGTTTTTTGAGGTTAGGATTCTCGAGGAGAAGTGAGCTGCCTTAGCTGTGGAGATTGCCTTTTTATATTCCTTCAAGGCCAATAGGTAGATCGTTTTACCTGCATGTGAATAATCCTGCCTCCACTTCCTTTCTGATTGGCGGAGAGCGAGTTTTTGTTGTTTTAGTTCGGGGGAGAACCATCTCTGCGCCTCATGACGGCGGGTTAATCTAATTTGTTTAAGTGGGGCATGTTCATTGCTGGCCGCTAAAAGCCAAGCCGAGATAGTCTCCTCATGGAGGTTGACATCAGGTGTGGGATGGGGAGCTGTGTTGACCAGTGTGGCGATAAAGTCGTTATTGTCAATGGTGTTCCATTTTCTCGCCATTCCCCCCCTATAAGTAGGAATTTTTCCAGTAGTCGGGTGCTTTAAAGTGCATTTTACCAGGTAATGGTCAGACCATACACAGGGTGTGATGGATAGAGCGGATACCACCAAGTTGATGGTCCAAAGTTGGTCCAGAGTGTGACCTTTTAAGTGGGTTGCTGAAGAGATCTGTTGGGTAAAGTTCATGTTTTTTAGCGATTCAGTCAGCTCGATGGAATGTGGCCCTCCCTGAGGGTCGTTTGCCCAGTAGTTGAAGTCGCTTATCAGGAGGATTCTGGCGTGATTTGTTACTAGGTGTGCGATTTGTTCTCCCATAGAGTGGGGGAACAGGGGCATGTGCTGAGGGGGCCTATAGAGTAATACACATATAAGCGGGGCAGAGTCGGACTCAAGTTTTATCACGGCGTTATCTCCTGCGGGGAGGCAGAGTGGGGTGAGAGCAGTGAATTTCAAATCCTTGTGGATGATAGCCGCTACTCCACCGCCCATCTTGCCTGGAGGGCGGTTTGTTTGCAGAATATAGTATTCATTTGGTAGAGCAGCTAAGATGTTGGGCGAGGATTCAGGAGTGAGCCAAGTTTCGGTGAGCAGAAGAATGTCAGGTTTTTCTGAATCTAGGAGAGTAAAGATTTCTAGCTGGTGTCTAACTAGGGATTGAGTTTTAAGATAGAATATTAATATAGCCATGCGCTCATTTATTTTTTCCTGTTGCTGATGGGGATGGGTTGTGAGCTGGTTGACCTCAGGGAACGAATGTCGATTCTGAAGTATATTGTTGTGGAGCAAACATGCAGTAATCTTAGGATTGGGCGTGAGTGAGGCAGAATGAAGCATTCTGAGTTTTTGGGAGGAGTACTTATAGAATTGGGCATAGTAACTGGGCCCTGGGCCCGTATGGGCGCGGACGGGCGCAGACGGGCTTGCCTTTGGTGCGCCACCGGCGCGTCCGCTGCGCTCCCGCGCTGCAGCCGGCATTTATGCCAGCTGATTGCCTAAGCCCCTCCTATTGGCCCACGTGATCGGACACCGGGGAAGGTGGCAGGAAGTTGCTGGAGCACTCTAGACTATGAGTGCTCAAACGCGGTTAGTTTTTCTATAGTTTTCCTAAAATCACAATGAAATTCAAACAGTCTTAAATGTTTTAAAAAACGAAGCACGTTGCAGTAAAACACTGTTACCGGGTGGTGGCCTCTTGCCTAGAGTGCCCGCTCCCGCGCTGCAGCCGGCATTTATGCCAGCTGATTGCCTAAGCCCCTCCTATTGGCCCACGTGATCGGACACCAGGGAAGGTAGCAGGAAGTTGCTGGAGCGCTCTAGACTATGAGTGCTCAATCGCGGTTAGTGTTCGTATAGTTTTCCTAAAATCACAATCAAATTCAAACAGTCTTAAAAGTTTTAAAAAGCGAAGCACGTTGCAGTAAAACACTGTTACTAGAGTGCCTGCTCCCGCGCTGCAGCCGGCATTTATGCCAGCTGATTGCCTATATATATTGTGTTCAGTTCTCAGTCACCTAAAGCATTTGCATTTTGTACCTTAACCACATCTGCCATGTTTTGTGCAGTTTTGATGGCAACCTGAACATATTGTGTGTTGGTCTGGAGGCCTCCTATTGGTTATTAGGTTCAGCTCTGGAGGAGATGTATCGATTCCATATCCTGTTTCGACAGTTCAGTTCTGGTGGCTTCCTCTTGGGTTTTGTGTTTAGCTCTAGAGTATTGTGTTGTGTTCTGGAGACTCCCTCTGTCTTATGGTCTCTTATTGTAGGGTCACTTGAAGAATATTGCATCCCGTTCTGAATGTCACTGTTAAATTCTTTTGGGATAGCATTTGTTTGTTTATTTATGGATTTGTTTGTGTGTGCCTGTTGTATAGATGGGAGGTTGGTGCGTCGAAGGATTATAGAGTGGATGGATGAGAGGGTGAATAATTAAGTGAGTGGATGGGTAGATAGATGGATGAATGGATGTGTGAGCTAGTGGGTGATTGAGTGAATGATGAATAAATGAATGGGTGAATTAGTAGATTAATAAGTGGGAGCATGTCTGAATTGGTAACTGTCTGAATGAGTAAACATTGGTGTTGTGATTAATACATTTTTATGTAACAGCGTTTACCAATGGGAAAATTCTGCATGTGGTTGTGAATGAACGGGTGGATAGATGACTGAGGATGGATGGGTGTTAAGGCTTATTCAGCCAGTGATTCATTGCATTGAAGTCTAATTAGAAGTTTGAATTGGTGAATTAATGACTGGACAGATGGGGAATTTGTGTGGGTGAATGATTGAAAATGTGTGTGCATGAGAATAGTGTGTAGATGACAATGGTTCATATTAGGGTGAAGATGGACTAATGGTTGTCTGTCTGTGTGTGTGTGTGTGTGTGTGTGTGTGTGTGTGTGTGTGTGTGTGTGTGTGTGTGTGCGCGCAATAAAGGCAAAGATTTGGGGGTGGAGTGCATGGGGTTTTTATGTATTTGTGCCTTGAGGTTGTGCGGTGTGAAATATTTGGAGCCTGTTGTGTATGTGTGGATTGATGGATAGGTGGACGGATAGTTGGTGTCTGGATGTGTGTGGATAGATTGATGGCTTCGGGACTGGGAACACAGGAGAGTAACATAAATGGCACCATGTATCGCTGGGATCAATCAGGGAACTTCTGTCATGCGACTGGACAGCAACAGTCCTGGCCTGCAGAAGAGCAGAGATAGGAAGAGGGGAAAACACTGGCATGCCCAGGGACATTTTAAGGATTTTAGGGGCCCTGTGCCAAACGTATTTTGGGGGCCTCTGTTCGGAGCAGCTTTAACATTTATGATCCAATTTAAGCTCTTTCATGCTGTACTCGGCCAGGTCACTGACATTGCACAGGCACACTCGTCCAAATTCTAAATTTGTTTACAGATAGTGATGTGAGTTTTCAATATTGTAACACAGCGGCAGCTCACTAATATTACTGCAAATAATCTCTGTGACACCCTCCCATTTCTCATATGTGAGGTCCGGTTTTGATCTAAAATAACATTTTTATGGATGTTGCATGAAACATAAACACATTTCACCGCAAAATATCTGCAATAGACTCTCACACATCACCCACATTAAACATAGATTAAATGGAAATGATATTTAAAACAATCTGTTTAAGAATTATTCAAGGCCATCAGTGCAAGACTCTGCAGAACACAACTGACTCTATCGGGGGGAGCCTGAAAGGCTGGGGCCCAGGGCCAGAGCCCACTTTTCCCATGCCTTAAAACGTCTCCGGACATGCCCAGTTCAGCAATGAATGAGGAGATGAGCAGAAGCGCAGTTAAGGCTGGGTGTAAGACAGGTTTTAAAGGCACAAACAGGTTTGTGAGGGGCTGAACTCCCTAGTGAGGTGGGACGGTATTGGGGAGGACCATGAAGGGGGAATCAAGGGTGCTGTAGGTACTACAGGGTAAATCAATGCATTGCTGATTTGGCGGGACAGAAACTGACTCTCAGCTTATGATCGCTTGGATGAGTGTTCCCTAGTGAATTGGTTGAGAGGTGCGGAGGCAAGGTGTGCACAATATATATGCTGATATTACCTGCATTGGGTCAGTGAAGGAGATTCCGATTGAATGTACCCTTCAGACAAACACTATTTTGTGTGGGGTCCTTCAGGTGGACAGCCCTTTCCCTTTCAAAACACCAATACATTAATCAGAGTACATTATTTTCAGCAAGGTTTGCTGTGATAAGGAAACCATTTTTAGATCTCGCCTACCATGCATCACACCCGCTGCCTGTTAGACATTTTGCTAGCTTATAATGGGCATATAGCCCGCCCATTGCTTACCATTGGTTGGCTTTATTTTCAATTTTATTTGCTTGCTTATTAGTCACTAGGTCACTTGGGCTTT
Source organism: Calotriton arnoldi (assembly GCA_963921515.1). Lineage (NCBI taxonomy): Eukaryota > Metazoa > Chordata > Amphibia > Caudata > Salamandridae > Calotriton > Calotriton arnoldi. The sequence continues at coordinate 598,414 of CAWUFW010003339.1, forward strand.
TCTTCCTCTTTGTGCATTTGTCTCTCCCCTGGAGCATGGACGCATTACTTGTGCCCTACCTCTGCTCACTTTTGAAGTGCTACTTTTTCTCAAGTGCTACTTTTTCTTTTTTTGTAAGCACTCCACAAGAGTGTGTGTGTTTTCTAGTTATTTCTTTTGTTTACTTCTTTCACTTCCTTTGCCCCACTCAATGCTCCTCTCTCGCCCCCATTCTTCCCCCCCACCACCAGCTGTATTGCTTTCTCGTCTGCCTGCCAGCTCCATGCTGATCTTACGCCTGTTTGTTCCCTCTGCACCCTCTGTGTTGCTTCCTCCTACTTGCACCTTCTGTGCTGCTTCCCTCAACCCATTTCCCCTGTTTTGCTTTCACTCCACACCCATGCTCCCTCATGTTACTACCACCTCCTGTGTTGCTTCCACCCTCCCACCAAAACCCCATATGTTGCTTCTACCCCTGTGTTTTCCACTTAAAACATCACTTTGTGCATTTTTTATTTTTTTAGTTACTAATCCAATACAGATCAGTAAATAAAAAGTAGAAAAAATGGCTGTGTCCTTTTGTAGGCGCACACATGCGGGGTGCGCACACTTACAAAATAAAGCAGCTGACCAAGTCAAAAGCTTTCTTTTTTTAAATTCTTTAGCCATGCTACACAGCATCGGCAAGCCAATAGGTTCCAATGACCTATTGACTTTGCCTCTGGTTTTATATATACTTCTGCTGAGCAAAAAGCTTTCTTGGGATTCAATGAACACACAGAATGAGAACAAAAAAGGCAATGACGATGCAAGCTTCCCTCACGTACACAAAACATACTGAAAAAGCAAAAGATGCACATGCTTTCCTCACACACGGAGAACATATAGAGCATAGGGAGGAGTACCACCTTCGCTGGCATGAATAAAGGCACAACCAGGGTCAGACTGTCCTATAGCGTAATCTGTCGGTGCCAAAAGGATTGGTCTTACATGTCAGTGTGGACTGGATTGTTGCCTGTTTGTGTGCCTGTTTTATGGTCTGTTGCATTTTTCACTGTTGATTTCTTTAATATTACCACAAACATTGCCTACAGCAAACACAAATGCATGCAGTCTCCAATACCTTACAAAAAGAACTACACTGCTTTTCTTTACAAGTTCAAAAGTGCAGATGTGGCCAACTTTTTAATCTATTTGATTCGCTAATTGGGCCCACTTTTGTTTTGCTGAACAGGAATGTATGCACATTTTTATGGCCCAAAAAACAGAGTCCGCACAGGCAGGAAATGTACAGGCTTCACTCACGCAGAGAACAAGAGCATAAAGGGCAATGGATGTTCAAGCTCCCCTCAAACACAGAACCAGTACATGACAGGCACAGGTAGTGCATGCTCCGTTCTGTCCTCTCTCTACTCTGACAGATGCATGCGTACACACACAGACACACACGCACACTTTGTCACTCTCTTTGAAAGAGTCCGTGTTTTACAATCATGTTCTAAGACAATCCAAATAAAAGTGTTAAAAGTCATGCCTGAGTTTTTAAAAAAAATTTTTTTTAGAGTTTTATATAGCGCGAACTAGACTCGAAGATATCAGGTATCAGACCGCTTTTACATAGCACCAGTTTCGTTACACAAGGACACATTCATTTTTGTTAGGCACGGGGAGATTAAGTGATCTGCCCATTATCACAGGATGTTGAGCGTCGTTGCCGAGACTCGAACCCAGTAAAGGATGAATGCCAGTGGAGGGTGGCCCAGCAGAGTTTGTACTTTGCCTCTTTTAGCCTGAGCCTGAGACAGAAGGGGAAGTTGCACCATTCACTTTGACAGTAATAGAAACACTTTCCATCACTGCTATGACTGTTCACATGTGTAGTTTTGTATGTTTTCTAGCAGGATTATCACAAGGTATTTTGGCAGTATGATTATAGTACATTGTCTTGCACTATTGTGGCTTCAGATCTACTACACAAATTGGAGGGCTTTATGCTGGGGGAGGGAGGAGCTGTGATGCCCATTATCAGGAAACACCTTAGGCAACTGTCTGCCAGTTATATGTATTGAGAAGATTGTGTTGTCCCATCCACTTTCAATGAGTCCACACAGGTTGACTTATAACCCCCAGGCAATATCCACTTTATCTCTTAGAAGAGGCCAGTGGGGAGTGTCTTTGGATGTCTTAACTGTTTTGATAGGAAGTCCCCACCATTAACCATATGATCACTGTATTTAGGCCTCAAATAATTATCATTACCACATGTAACTTTGTGTTCTTATTATGCACTATAGTAGAATGAAAAATGATTGCATTATGCCAGAATATGAACCTATGATCTGTCAGTCACACACAGGTTTTAACAGTGAGCGTTTAACTAGTTAATGTCCGTCAGCGGATCAGGCCTATCACTCGGGTTTAGGGTCATTAACAACCGGTATAGCCCGAGGCAGAAGGCTATAAGGCTATATTAAAACATGAATACTGAGGTCAGACATAAACAAAGTAAGAACACAGCATAGGATGTATGAGCTCGTTTATGTGAATTAACATAACATGTATTTGTAAAGCGCCCGTTCACCCAGAAGGGTATCTTGGTGCAGAATTACAGATGTTTATTGTTACCCAACTCAATGGCACTATTTTATCGACCTCAGAAGGATGAAAGGCTGAGTGAACCCACTGGGATTTGAACCTGTGGTCGAACACAGGTCCCTACAGTGGACACATTAGTCCACTAAGCCACCATACCCAGCATATGCCCACCACAGATGAATATAGCAAAAAGCAGACTATCATAGCCTGTAAAAGAGAGCCATTACTGCTCTAGTCAGGGGAATGATAGGGCAGTGCCATCACTACCTGTGACATGCGTTCTGCGACATCATGGCATTTGCATATGCTAATTAGCCCCATTCTACATTTATGTGCAGCAAAAGCAGGGCTCGAGTCAGGGTACCACGCGGGTGGACGGCGTCCCCCCACTTATTTTACCGGGAGCTCGATAACTGGAGCAAATGGAGCCACACATTCACTCTTTGGCCTCTCTGGAGCGAGATCGGAGCTGCTGCTCACGCGCTGGCTTCTCTGATGCAATCGCATCTAAGGGGTGAGCGAGGGGAGGCAATGAGTCTGATGGTGCAAGCCACCTTTCGTGACGTCACTTCCTGTCGTGACATCAGCGTCCCCCCACTTCTTTTTTTAGGACTTGTGCCCTGAGCAAAAGCCTGAATTATAGACTAAACCTTCCAGCAGGGGGAGAGTGGGCAGACAGGAATTCGTACCATTAGGCACTTTTTACTAATTCGGATATGGGCACTCCCCACAACCACCCTGTGCTCAGTGGAGCAGTCTGCCTCCTTCGGTGAAAAGGATTTTAGCCAGCAGTTTTAAACGAACTTCCTCACACCAGAGGTCACTTACTTGCCTATTCCAGCAAATAATTGCAGCTTCTCTGCCTGGCTAAACAAAGCGTGGCGCGTTTTTCCTGCTGACCGTGCCTTTGGACTGCGCCGAGACGAGCGCATCCATTTTCCTTGGCATTTTGTCTCCCTCGCCGGTCCGCGGCCTCGTGCTTATGAATCATCGTTTTTGTTTATCCCCGCTCCAGCTCCATAAACTGTGGCCTGCATCATCCGATTCACGCTGTTAGCAGCTGTCAGATAGCTAAATTGCTTTTTGTTATCATCTCTGAGCATCGATTGAGATTCTAATTTTGCCCACCCGTACAGTTCAGAAGCCCACACCTGCTGCCGCCTGTGCTCAGCCTCAGAAGTACAATATTTAAAAGCTCTAGTTACCTTCCCTCATCCTCTCACGATATCATTGCGCTGCTGTACCAACTGTACACCTTTTGCATTTTTACAGATGAACAAGCTATTGCACAATTTCCCCTACATAGCGGAAGTGACATCACATCTAATTTAATAGCTCTCATGACATACAGGAAGTTATATGGCTGGGCATTAGACAGTGATGGTGGATCATAGAATTTTTTTAAATAACCTTTATTGAAAACTTGACCCTGAATCATGTTCAGAAAACAGTGGTCAGCTAGAAGAGGGCCCACCAGTTTTGATCAATAACAACAGCTAAATGCCCCTTTCTTTCAAAAGATAAGTTATAAATAGGGCTCCCGGTTTTATGGTATTTATTTTTGTAACATTTCTGTCTGTATTTATCCATATTTATTTTTTGGCTATTTTATCTGCATTTATCCGTATTTATTTTGTGTTTTGTGTATAAATGAAGTTGTAAAACTGTACATTTCCATATTTATTTAGCTAATAGACACGCACTCATACTTTGATGTCTTTCATGATTTAGCTATTTAAGCTGCCAAATATTACGTAACGATACATCCACTAACTATTAGCATTAAACCACAAATATATGTTGACATATGCCATTTAAAAAAAAAAATTCATCCTGTTTTTTAAATTTCCCATGCTGTCCATCTGCTCAGCTATTGGGCTACAATGCATGAAAGACAGTACGGAGAGTCACTAAAAAGAAGCACAATTTTCTGTATTTATTCAATTTTAAAAATAAATGCAGAAAGAAAACACATTGTTTTCTGTCTGTGTTTATCTGTAAAAAATCGGTAAAAACGGAAAACAGGGAGCCTTAGTTATAAGTTGACAAAGTATCCCCCGTGATTTGGAAGCAATATTGTACAGATAGCTCTTCAGTGATGTCCAACATAGGTCCAGAGGTTTCAGATTCACGCCAGACTTTTCGGACGACCACTATGCAAATGAGTACCACTTAGATTATTTGTATTTAACTTTACTATAAGTAGATAAGGACGGCTGAGCATAAAAATAAGTCTGCTTCAAATCTATGTATGCGATTCTCAGTCTACACCTGGGGCAACAATCCAGGTGTAGATGGGTGCTGTGTAAATGCAAATGTTTATCGCTGGCTTGAAATGTTGCCTCTAGAAGGCATTAACCCTCTCCCCTCCCAAATAAAAAGGCCAGATCCTGACCTAGTTTATAAGCCATCCAATGACAGGCCACTCTAACAGCTCACCAACCTGATTGTGCTCACGAGCAGTCAAGACACCCAAGGTCAGCCAACTAAAAGAGACTTTCCAACCTCCTGGCGAGATAGAAACACTTTGGGTGGGGGGGAGATCGGTAGATGCGCAAGGCTCCTCTTTATGGAACCCCATACGTCTATCACTTTGACTTGAATCAGATGTTGTAAAGTTCCAGAAAGATCTGAAAAGCTGTACCTCTGTAGGTACACCTCTGTTGGGCTATTCACCAGGTGATTGCATATGCAACTGTGACCAACTTCCCCAGCACCCTCTTGTCTTGTCTGGTGATGATGACTGCTCTTTCCCTATATTTCATAAAGTCTTTTAGCTCTTCTCCTCATAGAGACAGTGGTGCTGGAACAATTTTCCTAGTGGGGTTGCTGCCATCAATGGAATTATATTGAAGTAATCAAGATTGTGAAAAATCCAAGCGTCACACAAAGAACAAGTGTAGCAAATGAGCCACGCCCATTCAGTAGGAGAGAGGAAAGGAAGGGGTATGTAGCTGGTGGTGCATTTTGGAGCAGACTGTCACAAACATATTACTAAAGCATGATGTGACAGTGCACTGTATTTTACAGACAACCATTTTCCATTTAATTTGCCATAAATTTACACAGAAATGTAGTTTTACTGATAAAATTGTATAGGGCACAAACGATACATAGCATGTGGGATTTCAGTGAATATGTTCATGTGTGCATCCCCAAGTGCGTTGATTTGCGTTTCCATTTAAGTACAGAATTACAAAAAAATGTGCTTCATTTATGATAACTGTTGACTATTTTGAAATATTTGTGCAGTACATTTACAGCTATTCACATTTTGTTGTGTGTTAGAAAAAATATACATTTTACAGCCGTTCCTTTCACGCTCCCTGTATGACAGAAAGACTGACACACAATTCACTTTACAGAGTCCTCTCACTTTGAAGTCACAGAAAGAAAATTAAGCACCAATCTACATGTTAAAAGAATAAGCAGCAATTTTGCTGGAAGACCTAACCTGAAATTTGACCTATGTGTTTAAATGCACAGCAAATGTGACACAAAATAAAAACAAAATTTAAAGACATCTTTATAGCTCATTCATCTTCCAAACCACAGGATGGTTATTTTGGAGGTGCTGCTGCACCCCTCCCCCACACACACACACACCCCTCTGCATCCTTACTTCCAGAATATAACACTTTTTCAAACACATGATTGGATGTTAGCTTATCTGATTGTTAAATTAAACACTAAAACCTAATGATTGTGTCAGAAGCAAAAGATACTGCGAAGGAGCCAGAGGAGCCAGTCTGTTTATTATTGCCACTCACTTGTCAAGAAGCGGCTCAATTTTGGATAAGTTGCTTTAATAAGGTGTGCGCTCTACGGATCCATCTTATAAATGTTAATTAGACTTCTGTTTCTTCCCAATAAAGTTTGACATTTTTAAAGAGGTTGATGCCCAGACCCAATAGCATACTAACGCCTCCTCAGCCCTTCCCCCTCCCCCCGGCATTGCATTTTAATGTCTTAAATTGAGTAGCTGGTAGACATATACCCCCCCATTCCCTTTAGTTAGCTGGGTCTGGGAGATCCATTTGACGTGGCGGTGGGTGGCAGGAGAGCACTTTGCTGCAATTGCCTTATGAATTGGAGGGGAGGAGGAGAAAGATGATTACGCACAGCTTTATCACTCAAATTAAGAGCCAGGAAAGCAAAGGTATGATTAGAGCCCACTCATCGACTCTCCTCTGCTGCTGTTTACTACATGCATCGCTGATGGACGATGATGCATAGGATGACGTTTCAATCACTTATCCTTCCTGACAGACCACTCTAATCAGTTTACTTTGCTTTGGCTAAACAACATTGATTGTAGTTGGCCGCTGGTTGAGTAGAGTTTAGATGTTGTTTTCCATTGTCGGTTGTGTTGACGTTATTTGGAGTCATTCCTTCTCTCCTTGTCAGTTTAAGAGTTAGCAGTGCTTCCTTTCATTTCCAGACCGCCGCACAGTGGTGTAACAATGGCCTCCACAGCCCCCGCGGTGTGGGGGGCTCCCGAGCTCCAGGTTGGCCCCTCCAGCACTGTGCACAGGCGGTGGGGCCCCTGGCCTTAAAGCTCCTGACTGAGTCCAGAGCGTGGGGGGGGCACCCTCCGTGAACTGTGCAGGGGGCCTTCTCAAGCTTCATTACGCCACTGCCGCCCCATCATGACAGCTAGTTGCCAAGACTGCTTTACACACAGACTCAGATCTAACCTGGGCAGCTTTGTTTGTTTTAGAATGATCAGTTCTGCAGGGAAAAATGTTGTTGGTCCTCATTATGAGTACCTTGGTATTCCTGATGGGCAGCTAACAGAATCTGTAAAAACATTACTGACCTGTCATGTGTCCCCCAGGCCACTTGGCTGCTGAGAGCAGCGGAAATCACCAGTGAGACTTAGAGGAAGAATGAGCATCATTGATTCCCCCAGTAATTACTCATTCATTTCTCAGATAATTCTCAAGAGTCAGACCTTAATCCCAGTTTATTCCACATCCCTGGAGTTACGGGAACACCACTTATTGTTAACTCCAGGTGTACAGACTTAACACTAACAAGTCACTCCTAATCAGGCCCGTTGCGGCAGACCCTCAGTGGCGTAACAAAGGCCCCCGCAGCCCACGCAATGCGGGGGCCCGAACTCAAGGAGGCCCCTCAGTACAGTATCTTGGCACGAGTGCTCCTAAGTGAGTCTGGTGGGGGGCTCCATGTCCTTTGCAAGGGGGCCCTCTCAGCACAGTATCTTGGCCCGAGAACTCCTAAGTGAGTCCGTTGGGGGGCTCCATGTCCTTTGTAAGGGGGGCCCCTCAGGCTTCGTTACACCACTGCAGACCCTGCAAGGCAAACACCAGGAGCCAGACAAATGTAGTAGGCCACTGTTCTCCACAACTAAATCAAAATAGAAGAGAGCTGAAACATCTATATCTCAGTCCTTCAAAGTTCCTGTTGCATATACCATGTTCACTGCTCAAGCCATCTGTGGCCTCTGTCAAATCTGAGACACATCTGGTGTGAACAAAAGGCTTCACATCCACATATCAATAGATCCAGTTGTGCCTAACTTCCCTTGGTTAAGGTGAGAGCCAGCTTTGGGGCAGTGCGACAGGTGCCATGGCACCAGGCACCAAGCTCGGAGTGGGGAGGGCTGCTTTTTAAAGTATCTTACAAGGTTGAAGGCTCCTTCGGCAGGGTTCTTTGAGTTTCCAGCAATTTTCAGGCTGATAATAAAAATGTGAAGATATCCGATGTGATTGATGTACTTTCTAGAGAGATCCGAGTTTTGTCTAGTCCCAGTTCTGGCTCATTATAAGCAAGGAGGGTTAATGTACCTGCTGCACAGCACCACGTTTAACACACAGATGACACATTTGTATTTTGTTACTTCCAGTTCATAAATGACAATCCCTCTAACATAGCACAGAAATCTATGAAATCGCATCAAACAGCTCAATTCAAACTTCAAGGCATAGGTTTAGAACCTTATTATTTTTTCCCTCTACCCTTCGTTATTCTACGGTTGCTAAAAAGGGCACCTTTGGGTAGTGATAAATTCTTATTAGTACACACAACCTCAATCATTGCAATACCTTGTAGCCCTCATTTCCATTATCCCTGTATAATATGTGTTTGTGTGTTGTGAAGTGCCCTGACACCCTACATATGGACGAGAAGCCAGTGGCGGCTCGCCGAGGGCGTGCTGCAGGGCGGGGGAGGGGCAGGGTGGGGGGGGTAGTGAACTCGGACATACGACGGACAGAACTCAGAGGGAGGTCTGTCCGTCTTAAGTCCGAGTCCACTACCCCCCACCTTGCCCCTCCCCCGCCCCGCCCCACCGCCCCGCAGCACGCCCTCGGCGAACCGCCACTGCGAGAAGCACTATAAAAAATAAATACATTTAAGAGAAGGGATTTGAAAAGAAGAAGGGCACCATTGGTGGGTGATAGTGTGGGAATACAAAGAAAAGGAGGTCATTGTGGGGACACCAACAAAGACTGCAGCACCGGGTGCCACTGGTTCTAAAGCCAGCCCTGCATAAGCTGCACCCCGAATTGCAGGCAGACAACTGAGATCTAATGAAATTCACTTCTAAAAATATCTCACAGTTCACAAGATAAAACCAATGACATCAGAAGGAAAACATTTCATTTTGCTTTGCACATTTTTTTTTTTGCATTCTGAAGGGGTCGGTTTGAAAAATCCAAATGTAATTCCCATTTTAAAGTCAGAGGTTCGAGTAAGGTGATGCCGAAATATGTGCAAAGACAAACAATTGGCGTTATAACGAAAGTCACAGATTTAAATTTGAACATTTATATAAATACTACTAGATTTTTTTAAATTATTTGTCTCTCCACGCTCACCATTCATTATTCACACCACTTCATTTCCTTAGGGTCAAGTTACATTTAAAAGGAGATAAACAAAATGTGCCCTTTTAAAGGGTATTAAGTGCCTATGCCCGGGCCAGACTATGGATTCTCTTATAAAAGACATTAATTATTAATGCAGGCCAAGACTCGTCTCATTGCTGTTTCTAAGCCATTATGCAACGAGAAAGGTGTCACCGGCATATTTGAATTGTGGCTTGTGTTGAGGCACGTTTGCCAGCATTTGCACTCAACCTCCTTTGCTTTAGAGGTTTTTCGTCTCATTATGCACAATTTACGCCCCATTATCTGTAAGAACATATTTATCTCGGTTGGAACAATTAAAAACTTTAAAGGTCATACTCCGTGCTTAGGTTTGCAGGTGGTGGGCACAGGCACTCCTGTTTGGGGAGCAGGATTTATTTTAAGATCTTGGCTAACAGACCAGCAAGCTGCCTGGTTGGGTGGCTAAAGACTTATTATGAGTCACCAAAACTGAGAGGGGGCTTAAAACCCACCAGTTGCTTACCATTAGTTGGCTTTCTTGTCATTCTCATTTGATTGCTCCTTATTTGATGGGTTGCTTTTTCCAACGTGTGCTTGTCCCTCCTCTGGGGAACAGCCTCTTAACCATTCTTTTGATTGGCTAACTTGTATTCTTGCAATATTAACTTTTAGGGAACTACTTTTTTCTTTTTCTTTAAGAACCCCATGAAAATGTGTGTGTTTTCTAGCTTTCTCCACTGTGTGCGCCTCCCCAGCCCCAAACACCAACCACCCCACACTCTCCATGTTTTTCTCTCTTGTGTGCTTATCCTCCACGTGCTCCACGTTGCTCTCCCCTCATGCACTTGTTTTTCCCCCATTGCTCAACCAGTATTTCATTTTATTTCCCTCCTTTCCATTGCTTTCACCAGAAGCATAACGGAGGCCCCCGCAGCCACTGCAGTGTGAGGGGCCCTCAGCGTTTTTTGTTTTGGAGGGCCACCCTCACCCTCTAAGCCATACCATTGCATGCCTTGCAGAATGAGTGCAGTGGCACGGAATAAGGAATAGTAAAAAACTCGGGAAAGCCATCCTGATTTACGGCGCAGGCCCCTACAATGTAGGGGGGGCCAACCATTCAGGGCCCCCCATTGAGCCCATTCTGCACGGGGGCCCATCATTTTGCATTACATCACTGACTTTCACAGACCCGCTCCTCCATTGCTCTCCCACCGCTTGTGGACCTTTCCACTTTTTTCCACTTGTGCATGTCCCAGAAGCTATTTGCTGCCAGGTGTTCTGCTGTGCAAAAAATCACTTTCACGACCTTAAAACTGTTTTTGGCTTATTTTGTGATCTAAGTGGCATCAGCTATATTAGCTAGGTCAATAAAAGAAAAGGAAAATTATGCCTGAATCATTCTGTAGGCGCTCACAGGCTTGGGGACACCTCAAAAATCTACACAATGATGCTGTGACCAGCAACAACAGTTTTTTTGGTTATGCTGCACAGCATTGTCAGACATCATTGGCAAAGCCAATAGGCCCCAATGGGGAAACATCGATCCACTTCTGATTCATTTTGTAAAGAAAAGATATTAAGGATATTTATAAAATCATTGACCTTCATGTAATAAACACTAAACGCGAGTTGAAAGGAAACAATTAGTGTACATGTGAATGAAATTGCTGGCCAATCTTTCATTCCTAGAACTGGGTACCTGCTCTTGCTGCTTCCTCTTACAAATGTGTTGCCTAGAATTACATGGTAGTTTTGGAGCAAAGAATCTTTGAAGGGTGAAGAATTGCGTAGGTTTCATACCCAGGGGTGCTGATACTGTTCCATGCTTGTATATATGTGTGTGTGTGTGTGTGAGGAGGGGGGGGGTCAGGTACCGTTGTTCGATATAATCGCAAAATCTACAACTCATGCACTAAAGCAGTAACTCTCTGGATATTAAGCTCGGAAACATGGAACAGCAACTACAGTTCTGTGTTTCTGAACTTTATGGTATGCGGTAAATGCTCTAACTTGGAGAGTTACGACATTTGTGTGTGTGCTGTTTAACATCCTGACCTGCAAAAGATGGCAAATGTTTTGCAAAGAAAGTTGACAATTCCAATTTGTATCATGTATGCTCATGTTCAGTGGAAAAAAACTGGTTGCCTGACTCTCAAAGCCTTCTTTGCCCATATATATAGCTTACAATTGGAATCTCTTAGCACAAAAGGGTGTAGTGTTCATAGACTCCCCTAATGTATGACTGTTGCTCTAAACATATGTGTGCCTATTGATGAGTATCCACGTACAGAATTCAGTGCTTACTTTTTCAAATTCAAGAAAGAAGAGGGGCACTTAGCTTTTTTCTTGGGAGCTCCTTTAATGTTCCAGTGACAATCAACCATTTACCACTGTTTGAGGTGGTAAAATAGTGCTGCCCTAGCTCTCCCACTGTTGAAGATACTAGTCAACCTAAAACAGTAGTAGACTCCTGCCTTAAACGTGCACTTCAATTGCTCACTCTCTGTGATGCAGCTCTCCATCTTCTTATCTCAATCTTGCAGGTTCTCTTTCATCCCAGCTTTCTCCCTTTATCCTATCTTCCTCTTCCAGCTTCTTTATCTCTTTTCTGCCTTTCTCTATTTGTATGTCAACGTTAGGTAATGAAGAACAAGGCCCAACCTTAAAAAAACATGAGTGCTGGTGTTGCTCACCTCCTACAACCACAGGCACAAATTGAGCACTAGTAGGACTGAAAATGTGTGAATTCTATTTTCTATTGAATTATTTTTCCCCTTAAAATATTGTTCCTTGAGATTTATTTATTTATTTTTGCAGTTCTATTGCATGTGAACCAGGCCCCAAAAGGCGTCAGAGCGACGTACAGGCATTTGGGAGAAAGTCTGACACAAACAATACTCAGAAAACAAAGTGAGGAAGGTAACTATGGTGGGAAAGTTTTGCCTGATTGAGAAAATGTTTTCACTTCCTACACAGTCTCAAACACACCCTGTGAAAAATCAGGAAAAGTGATGCACTTTCTCACACCTTTTGCCCCACTGCTCCTGGATCATGTGAGTGCACGTTAAAAGCTCATATACATGTGGAGGACATTTTTAAGTGCCCTTAAAGTTAAGACTTTGTGTCTCTTCACAATAATTGTACAACATTTTATTGACCCTCCCATGAAAACAGGCTGTTCTACTTCCATAACAGAAATTAATAAAAGCAAAATATAGCCTAAAAGGCAGAATATACACTTCGCAACTGTAATGCGCATGAAGATGACACCTGAGATGTATAAGATTGACATTTCTGAAGTATACTGCAGCTGAGTTAGTTACATTCCATAAACACATCTGAGTTGTGCACATTAGTAAATCCTCAAAATCCAACACTCTGGGTTCTGATACCTTTCATTAGGCTGTAACTGTACAAACAAGCATTGGCAATGCCAATAGGACTGGCATTAAAGGAAGGTTGTATGGTAATGCGAAGCAGTACAAGTTAATAGCATGGGAATGGACACATATTTGTGTGGAAGTAAAAAACTGAGAATATGTTGGTTAAGATTTAAATGTCTGGTGACAGTTGAACTTTCAAGCCAGACCTAAACATCCATGTAGGTTAATGACTGTCCAACTCCCAGCTGTGCTGCTGCCACAGAAAAACACCATATATTTTCTAACTATGTAAGACATTTTAATAGATTTACAATGTCATGTGTGTGCCTCTAAAAGTTCAAATTCAGTTAACTGGACAAATGAACAAAATGATCACAGCTGCAAGGAGGGCAAGCCCTTTTTTTGTGTATGCACACAACTTCTACCCAATCAAAACATGTACTTCTGGTTCCCAACATGTGGGTTGTGCCAAAGTCCCTCTCTAGTGTTCCTCACATAATGGTCTGGCAACAGCTGCACAACAATAGGAAAACCCTTTAATTTCATAGTTGTATTTACTCCTTCTCTGGGTGTTATAGCACTAAATCATGGTTTTATTAAAGGCTTATAAAGATCTTGGACCGTATAAAATAAAGTGAACACAGGAAGGGCTTATTTAATGCAAGGGAAGTATGACAGTTATAGATTGAGAGCTGTCTCAAATAGCTGAAGAAGTAAAGCAGTGGTATTTTATTACCTTAGACAGTGGTAAATTGTAGTTTGTCGCTGGAACTTTAAAGGAAAGTGCTGATTTTGACTAAGCCTGGGCACAGAAGTGATGCAAAAACTCCACTGCGCTCCGCGGAGTTCTGCAAGCACCGGAGTATGGCAAGTAGCACTGCTCGCACTGATTTTTAGCACTGGGAGTTTATCCCGTACTATAAAATCAGTGCAAACAGCGCTACGCGCAGAGCAAGAGGACACTGCTTCATTCTGCCGCTCGAGCAGATGTTCTACTTGAGCAGCAGCATCCTCAATGTGAGTGGTAGATTTCTCAATGCGAGCGGTCGCGACCTAACGCGAGCTGTCGCGACCTGCCACGACCACCCATATTGAGAAATCTCACCTTGAGGAGGTCTAGCGCGTGATTTGTTCTCACGAGCGCTCGCCAACTTAACGTTGATGAGCCTCTTGATAGAAAAAACTCTGCTCCACGTCGCTTCGCGGAGTTTTGCGGACCTTCGCGCTCTGTGCGGAACACAAAGTGCGCAAAACTCCACGAACTCCGCCGGCGGAGCAGAATTCTTCGCCCACCCCTAATTTTGACAAGAAATGTAGCAACATTATTGACATCTTTTGGCCCACTATATCCACGATATTGAATTCCAACATATTGTAAAAATAGTTAGGTGTGCAGTTCTGAATGCTAAATCTATAATTCCCTGGATACATTTTGCTTGACGTTATGTTGTTTGTCATTAATTTAGATGCACTATTTTTGCAAGTTGATATCGAAGAGCATGATTGTGACATACATGCAACCACTGCAGAATTTAGAAGCTGTCTCTGAGACTTTAAACATTGATGCACTGTACAATCATTACTTTATATTTTCAGATTGTTCACTAAAAGGCATCAAAACCTCGAAGGTTTGGTGAGCTTTGCTCACACTTGGAAAAAATCTGAGTCACAAAGTGAGAGTGGAAGCCACTGACTCACATCTCAGCACTCAGTTCGCCCCAATGCATCATGGTAAATGCAGTCCATGATAACACTTACTCCAGTAACAGTCTTTAGTTTTTCACCCTTGTTGGTGCAGCCAGTGCTGTGTAACTCTAGACACCTGTTTCAGGATAGTTGTTCTTCTTCAGTAGAGAGAAACACATCATTTGGGGGGACTGGAAATGCTGCTCAAAGTCTTCTCAGGTCTCTGTACCACTCACTGAGTGCAGGTGCATCAACCAGAGCTCATCAGTACATTAGCTCAAGGGAGTCTTTTCAACTAAAAAGAGGGTGGGGCACACTGCCTCACATCCCAGCACTCAGTTCGCCCCAATGCATCATGGTAAATGCAGTGCATGATAACACTTACTTCAGTGGCAATCTTTAGTTTTTCGCCCTTGTTGATGCAGCCCATGCTGTGTATCTCTAGGCAGCATTTCCAGCACCCCCCCAAAAATGTGTTGCTCTCTACTGAAAAAGGGAAACTATACTGAAACATGAGTCTAGAGATACACAGCATTGGCTGCACCAACAAGGGTGAAAAACTAAAGACTGAAACTGAAGTAAGTGTTATCATGCACTGCTTTTACCATGATGCATTGGGGCGAACTGAGTACTGGGATGAGAGGCAGTGTGCTCCCACCTTCTTTTTTGTTTGAAAAAATCAGAATCCTGCCTAGATATTTGTTACCGTCCAAGCTTGATTTATGACCCAGTGGCGGTACCTCACATAATTTTGGCTAATGGTGTTAGCATCACCAACCAAGTCACCTTCATCATTTTTATTTGGCTGACCCATTGATCATTGGGCCAGTGAGTGAACATTAAGTCAGGCTAGTATATTGCCATCTAGTTGCCTTTTTATAAACGATGTGTTTGGTTGTACAAGCCTTAGGTTCAGTGGTGGCTCGCATAGGGCGTGCTGTGGGGCGGTGGGGTGGGGCGGGGGAGGGGCAGGGTGGGGGGTAGTAACCTCGGACATACGACGGAACGGAGGAACGTAATAATTACTTTCCTCCGTTCCGTCGTATGTCGAGTTTACTACCCCCCCACCCTGCCCCTCCCCCGCCCCACCCCACCGTCCCGCAGAGCGCCCTATGCGAGCTGCCACTGCTTAGGTTATTTTCTGACTCTGAGAACAGCTTATTCATAATGATCAGGGTGGTGTGAAAAAAGTACAATACGTGTCACTGTCTTTTGTCTCATAATACTCATAATTATTCTTTGATTGTTTTAATCACAATCCCCCCTTACACATGAACAAGAGCAGCAATATTTAATATCTGTTGTTTACGAGCGTTATTCTACCCCATAATCCCGAATAACATAAACATTTCTTTAGACAACTATTGTGACCAAAATATAAATGTACTCGTTATGCAACATAGGCAACTGACTATCCACGTAATAGTTATGACATTAATATGTCGAGTTACCTACCTGAGCATGTCCTCCACTGGTGAACTAGCAAGTCTCCCAGCTTCTCTTCTCCACAATTTTTGCCCCTCTATTAGGTCTATTTGTTGCGCTTCCCGTAGGACTTATGGCACTGTTGGAATAAAAGAGGGATTAGAACAGTATCTCATTGTTAGCACATCTGGAAAATGTTTATAGGAAACACTAAAAAAGCCAAGATGAATATATATACATCATTCCTAGAAAACAAATTTACTTCTATTCAAATAAGCAGGTGTCCTGTACTTTTTTCTGACCAATAGAAATGAGTCTACACATACTGTTTTTAAATAAGATTGAATTTGAACATAAATGAGTCCCACAGGACTATTGTTGGATTATAGTATAAAACAAATCCAACATGTGCGTGTGTGTAAGGTTGTATAAAACAGCTGTATTTCAAATGCCTTTAGTGTCATACCTTCCCTGCAGTGTGTGGGTAACAGCACCAGTCAACCAAGCAAAGTGTGTCTGAAGATATCCCGATGGTCAAGTCACCATTCTTTTGGTCCCACAACTGAAGCAGATAAGTTTAATAAGGTGAAGATCTTAGATCAAGGTCGACACAACAAAATAAAGAGAATTTTCTTAAACTAAAGAGTACCATAGATTAAGAAACCAAAATGCAATTTAGTGCAGTGATGCTGTCCAAACTTTTGTGGGACAGGGTTACTTGAAGGGCTCTGTTGAAGTCTGAGGTGAATCAGATTTTTCACAGGGACCTTGTCATGGACTCAAGGGATGCATTGTTCAGAGGAACCCTGAGAGTCAAGTTAATATACTTGTTAAGGGCTTGGGCGGAGCAGTAAGATCAGAAAATGGAGCATGGACAGTGTCATTAAATGGAGCATGGCTGGAGAGCTACAGTATTTTTCAATGGGTCATGGTTGGAGAGCTTCATCATCAGCATATAAAACATAGCTATGTAGCTGCAAAATCAATAAACGCAGCATGGCTAGCAGGCACCAGTATGATAAAATCGGGCATTGATGAGAGGATGCAGTGCCATAAAATGGGTCAAGGCTGCAGAGCTGCAGTATCCGCATGTGAAGCATGACTGGGGATCTGCAGGATGATTAGTTTGAGTGTGGTTGGGAAGCTACAGTATCAGTATACATAGTATAGCTGGGGATCTGCAGGGTCATTCAACGGGGCATGGTTGAGGAGCTGCAGTATCTTAAAATGGCCCATGGCTGAGGAGCTGCAGTGGCATTAAATCATTAAATGTGTCATGCACGGGGAGCTGCAGTACCAGCATACAAAGCATGGCTGGGGATCTACAGGATCATTCAATGTACGGCTGTGGAGCTGCAACATCAGCATATGAAGCATGGCTGAAGATCTGCAGGATCATTATATGGAGAGGTAATTGCAATATCATAAAGTGGGTCATGGATGGGGAGCTGCAGTGTCATGAATTGGGTCCTGACTGTGGAGCTGCAGTATCATCATTTGAAGAATTGCTGGGAAGTGATAGAATCATTAAATGGAGCGTGGCGAGGGAGCTGCAGAACCAGCATGCGTAGTGTGGCTGGGGATCTGCAGGCTCATTCAGTGGGTCATGGCTGGGGAGTCGCAGTATCAAATAGATCATGGTTGGGGAGCTGCAGTATCATAACCAGCGGCGGCCAGTGCAGGTAAGTGTGGTGGGGCAGGACGGGGTGGGGTAAGTCGACAGACGACGGAATAGGTAAAATTAAATGAATAAATAAGACCTATTCCGTCATCTGTCGACTCCTCCCCCGCCCCACCCCGCTACACCGCCCCACTGCCCCACTGCACTTAACTGCACTGGCCACGGCTGATCATGACGTGGGTCTTGGCTGAGAAGATGCAGTATTATACTGTGGATTATGGCTGTGGCGCTGGAGTTTTGGCATATGAAGCATCGCTGGGGATCTATAGGATCATTAAATGGAGTGTGGCTGGGGAACTGCAGTATCAGCATAAGTGGTAAGGCTGAGGATCTGCTGAATCATTAAATGTAGTGGCTATGGAGGTGCAACATCAGCATATGAAGCATGGTTGGAGAGCTGCAGGATCATTAACAGGGTCATGGCTGTGGAGCTGCAGTATCATAAAATGGAGCTGGGGATCTATAGAATCATTAAATGGAGTGTGTCTGTAGAGCTGCAGTATTGGCATATGAAGCACCGCTGGGGATCTGTAGGATCATTAAAAGGAGCGTTTCTGGGAAGCTGCAGCATCAGCATCTAAAGCACAACTGGGCATCTGCAGGATAATGAAATGGAGCATAGCTGTGGAGCTGCAGAATCGCCATACGAAGCGTATCTGGGGATCTACTTGATTAATAAATGTAACATGGTTGGGGACCTGCAGTATCCTTAAATCAAGCATAGCTGGGGAGCCGAGGTATCATTAAACGGAGCACAGTGGCAAGCTGCAGTGATATGAAATAGGTCACGGTCAGGGAGCTGCAGTATCATCTAACAGAGTATTATTAAATGGAGTACGACTGGGAAACAGCAGTGTTTTATATGGGTCTTAGCTGAGAAACTGCAGTGTCATTAAACGGAGCATGGCTGGGGAGCTGCAGTACCCGTAAATAAAGCTTGGCTGAGGAGCTGCTGTGTCGTGTGGAGTATTGCAGGGGAGCTGAAGCACAAGCCATTGAAATATGCTGGGAAGGTAGAATTGTCTGCAAAGGGACACTAAAATATGATGCACTATCTGCGATAACAGAATGTCTGGAACTGCAGAATCCACACACGCAGGCCGGACTGGGAACCCAAAGCAGCCCTGGCAATTTTGTCAGACCAGCCCCCTGGAGGGGGGGGTGGATGGGTGCAAGTGTGAAGCACTACTGCTTTTGTAACTGGGGGCCAATATTGCAGTACCGCTGTAAAACTGGCCCCCAGTAACAAAATCGTCCCCCTCTGCTTCAAATCCGGTCCCCATCCTCCTAGCCCCCCCGGGGAAACATCTGATGCCCGCTATGGCCAGTCCGGCTCTGCACACATGTAGCCTCTCTGTGAGGGCTGCAATAGGAACACTCGAAGAGGATCTACTAACTGTGTGAGGAGCCTGCTGGAGCTGCCCTATCAAGCTGGCATCTGCAGTAGAAACTGCCCAGGAAATCCAAAGTGGCAGAGGCTGCAGTATCTGTGCTACCAGCACACTATGGGTCTGCAGAATCGAAAACATGTAGCTATCCTGTCTATAATAGCTGGGCTGCATTACATGCCCCAGGAGGCTGGGTTGGCTCCGCTGTAGCCACAAGAGATTCGATGCTAAGGGCAGCAGTATATTAGAAAGCACACAAGCAAACAATCTGGTTACAGCATTCCAATTTCATTGGTGCATTATACATGTACTACCTTGCAATTAATTTGCTATCTTGAACATAGTTTGTCACTCATGCCATTTTGGCATAGAACGAAAAGGCCTTCACAGATACTGGCAGGGCCAGCTTTAGCTCTGGTGGCATACGGTGTGACAATCGTTTTTGGCGCCCCCACCACATGACCTCCTCCTCAGATTCTCTCACTGCCACCGGGCAAAAGTGCCCCTTATCTCTCCAATCATAAGTTATTGCTAAACACAGCACACCCCCTGAGGTCAGCGCCCCCTCCACAGGCCAGCACCCATTGCGGCCGCACCGATCGGACTGCCGTAAAGCCGGCCGTGGGTACCGGGCATCCTTTATTGCAGAACAGAGCAATTAATAATGCCTTACCTTGCTTATTGGGGGGAAAGGGAGGTGTGATTGCAAAGAAAGCTAATAGTGCACTAGCCACATTTTTGAGCTCCAGGTTGTTATGCTATTTTGAGTTATCATATATTTGGGTAGCACTGTATTTTCATTAGTATGGTCTTGCTAAGCTGTAGGTTGTACAGGGAGTCTTTTTGGTGTAGTGATTTATTTTGGTTTGTTGGTTTGGTTTGTTGTGGCTTTAAAGGGTTGTTATGGCTCTTATGCACTGCCATATTTGTGAGTATGAATGTAACAAAGGAATATAGTTGTTTACAATGAATGCGTTGTTCACGCATTCCTTTACAACGCGGTCATTACAACGACCGCGTTGTTACCATGCCAACCATTACATTGCAAGTCGTTTCAACGACTTGCTGTAGGGGGCGCACTGGACTTAGGAATAGTATTATTTACTATTCCTACTCCAGTTTGTGCAACAGCAGGGAAGGTGTTGGATTCTAAATCCAACACTAGCGCGCCCCCTACAGTAAGTCGTAGAAACTACTTGCGATGTAATGGCACGTGTGGTAACAACGTGGTCGTTGTAACGACCGCGTTGTAATGGTACCGCGTTGTGGAGACAGCATTGTAAACGTTGTTTCCCATCCTGCCCTCCACCGAAAGCATTATTGCTCCTTATTGCCCATGTTACTCATAAGTGTAGATGTTCTGATTTTGGGAGCAGCGCACTCACTATAATGCAGTGTATTTTCCTGGTTAGTGCTGGGCGCACCTCTTGAAAGGTGCGCCCAGCTCTAACCAGGAAAATGCGCAGCATATGTAATACAGCCCCTGGATGTATTTTCCAGTCCCAGAACTAAAGTGTGTCTTCTGTTTCTACAGATGGTTTTGCATGCTAAAAAATATACAAGATCACCAGCAACTTGGCACAAGTCATATTAATAAAAAGAGCCACAGGGACTTGACTGAAGTACACCACAAAGCAGTTCACGGGAAAGTAATATAGACATAGGTATTAACACTCAAACATTTCAATAGCCAAGTAATATTTATTTTTAATTCTAATTGTCTTATTGTACTAAGCATGCATTATTTGATATGCCTTTAAAGAGATTTCACTTTTTTTAAAAAAAATTAAACACTGTTGCCATCCAGGTGGTGCCTTTTTTTCTTTGTTATTTATCCGATCTGGCATGATGACAAAGTAACTTATCATACTGTTCTCACAGTCTGATGTTTTCAGAAGTCGACAAATATTTAAACATTTTGATTAGTTGCCTGAAAACAATTGCTGTAGGTGGTCTTTAAATACCACTATTATAATTCATATGAAAATTGCATAGACAGGCTGGGGCGGTTGTGCACATGATGTGCTCTAAGCATAAACTGGGTGTGCCTCCTAAATATCGAGTAGGGAATATCGCGGGACCTTATTATTTGTAGACAGACTATCGAGGGACAAAATATCGAAAGGTAAGTATGTATACATTTTCTATACCTAACTCCACATCTATGTACCTTGAGGATATATACATCTCCTCAAGGTACATAGATATGGAGTTAAAAATAGTAAATCTATTCTTCCTCTTTATAATATTTTGTCCTTCGATATTTTGCTTGCAATGTTATGATACCACAATATTCCTTTGCTCGATATTCCATTGCACAATCATGTACAGAATTAAATTGTGCGAGCAAATACCGTACTTGTTGACTTGGTGCAACTCCAAAACGGGTGTCAATAGCGTGTCATCTCCCGTTCCAAGGTGCATAAGCCAGAATAGGGTGAAAATTGCATTACCCAGCACTTTTACAGTTTTTTGAATATATTTAGAATATACAAGAATACAAAATACCAGGGGCAGCTACTCTGTAATGGCGGAGGAGCGTCACCCCACTCGTCATACACAGAAAAATAAAATTATAATAAAACATAATTTTATTTTTCTGTGACTGCCTTAGGCATGCGTGTAGGGTGGGGCGGGGCTGGGAGGAGTGGTGGACACTTAGAAGTGCGCATGTAAGTTTCGCCGAAGGTCTTAGGCCGGCCAGACATGCACATTTCTATTTCTCCAACATAGCTGTGTGCACAGCCGGGTTGGATAAAAGCCGCAGGCTCCCAGGGACTGTCTGAGCGCCGCCAGGCTGCTCAGACCAATCCTGGTGCTACTCTCATAGCATGAGAGCAGCATCTAGATTGGGTAGGGAGCCTGCTTTCCCAGAGACTGCTGTGAGAGCACCGAGGCGGGCGTAGGGGGCAGCGGCAGTGAAAAGAAAGATACATTTAAAAAAAATTATTATTTCCCTCCTTTGTCCCCCCCCTTTATGGCGGCCGCTACTGCAAAATGCTATTCAATTCAAAGAGATGTCATTGAAACATTTTACACTGCTAAGATTAGCAACTAAAATAAGGTCAAAAACAAACTACATCGCACAGTAAAATAATATTAAATTTTTTTTTTTTAAATATCACATTAACAAATACCAAATCCTGTGCCCTCAATATTTACAAATTGCCCTATCACCTACCATAGTGGCCCTCGACCGGGTAAGAGGGCCAGATTTTTCTAAATTGGATCCTGTGTGACTGGTGGACATAGGTGTCAGATCCTTGGGGTGGGATGAGCTGTCAAGAGAGTTCATTCCAAAATGTTAATGTCTGACTACATCTGCTGTACCCGTCTCTGAATGTCATGCCAATTGTAAGCCGGGGTCGAAAGATGTTTGTTCTACTGGAGTGGCAAATCATTTGCTTAGAATAATCCTCGACATTTGGCGGGTGCCAAAGGAGGAAAAGCTCTGTGAAACGCTCTGCGAAATGCCAATAGCTCACTAGGCAGGGCCAACGTAATTTAGGAAGAAACGCATCCAAGTCATGAACAACTGTCGCCCACACTCCGTGTGAAGAAGGGATTAACTCATGGCCCAAAACAAACACCTATAATATTTGTTTTTGGATTACTTGGGAAGTTGAATTGGAGGAAAAACATCAGACCGGTTTCAAAGGAAGAACATTTTCAAGTCGAGTCTCTCTGTTCAATAGCTTATGTCTATGCTTGCTTTACAATTTCAGTTACTCTATTTTGTTACATTTTCCAGCTACCAATTAGTTGTTTTAGCTTCACGTCTTTCAGAAAACTTGTCATTCTTTTGCGGAGTATCTTTCTGTTCGTTTTTCTTCATTTCAAGCTATCTTTTTGACGTATTAGTGTCTCTTTAAATTTGTGTTTCTATCATTTCTTTCCACACCTTTCCATTCCTCTTTCTTTTGTGGTTATGATGTTGTGCTTTAATTAGCTGAGCAGCTCACTTTACTGGGAAGTTTGGTTCAAAAGCCGTCCTAAAAAATGGAACTAGTGCCAGCGGACACATTCCACTTCTCTCTACTGGGAAAAGTAAGAGGCATGATATGGGAGTATGACACTCTGATCTGCTGATGTAGGGGCCATTTAACATAAAACATGGTGACAAAAGGACTCGATCTATTAAGAATCAATTCATCAAAAGTGACTGCAAATTTTGCACCTACTTTTTCGAAAGGACTCTAATTCTTGCTAACCGGTCTATGAACACTCTATTGAGTATTAATTGGCCAAGAACAAAGTTGTGTTTTGTGAATTTTTATCAAATCACTGAAACTTATGAAAACGTTGTTGTAAATCTTAATTATTTGCTTTATTCATTTGCAAAATAAATCAGAAAATGTTAATACGTTTTTGTCCTGGAATTGAAAGCCGTACAGCAATTGGGTTAAATGAGAAGCTGGGAAGTATAAAGTTCAAATGTGATTTAGGCAAGTGGTAAATGCAGGCCATGGTGGTGGACAGCAGGTTATATTTCCTAGGTTCACCTTTTGTGAGAAATTGGGTTGTTGGTTGAAGTGGGTGGGAGCCCATCTGAATCAAAATCCACAATCCATGTCCAGTGCCGGCTCATCCGCTAAGGTGGAGGAGCGCCGCCCCACTGCAGTGAAATGAAGGAAAAATAAAATGACTCGAGGTTATTATAATTTTATTTGTTCCTGCTGGGCGTATCTGCGGGGCAGGGAGGGGCTGCTCTTCTCTCAGAGCAGGGGGAGGAGTGGTAGGCAGGCACACTCTGTAAGTGCACAAGAATGTTTGGCCTGCCGTCTCGGGCCAGCCAAACATTCATGCGCACTTTGCATGTTCTCCACCCAGGCTGTATTGCAGCCTGGGTAGAGAACATGCCAGGGCTCCTACTGCCTGTCTGAGCTCTGAACCACGGTGCTCAGACCAATCAGCGCTGTGATTGGCTATGGGGAGCCTAGGAGTGCTTCCTGCTCTGGCTGGAGCAGGGACCACGGAGGAGAGACCGGCTGGAGAGAGGGACTACAGAGGAGAGACACAGCGAGGAAGTGGTGAGAAGGTACGTATTTTCTTCTCCTTTTTTTTTCTGCTCCCGCTTCCCCTATACCCCTCCGATCCATGCCGGCCGCCTCTGTCCTTGTCAGGGTGAACCATAAACAGTCACTAAATTAACCTGTGTTTAACCCTCTGGTAGTTTTGCACAAAAGCAGTCAGGCTTAACTTAGAGGCAATGTGTAAAATATTTATGAAGCAAACAAACAGTGTTAAAGTGAAAAACACAACACAATAACACTCCCACACCAATTTAGGAAACTAGAGTAAAATGTAATCAATTATCTGACACCAAAATTACAAATATCCAATCAGTAGAAATTAAAATATGCAAGTTTATAGATTTTAGGCAAGTATAGCACCTGAGAGCATAAAGGGTCACTTGCGGTTATCTGGTCATGCGAGAGCAAGTGACAGTCACAATTTAACAGCAGCCGCAATTGAGTGCGTTCCTAATACAGTGACCAGGTTAGTCCCGCTGAACAAAGTTACCTTCTAAAATCCAGTGCGAAGTGTACTGTTCACATTGGAGAAGGCCGTGAGGAGCAAGGAGAAAATCGCAGATGATCTTTGCTGTAGCTCGAAGAGCAGGCATGGCATAGCAAATGGTCGTTGCTGTAACACGAAGATTCTATCTGGCATCACAGATGGTTGCTGCTGGAGTTTCGCATTCATGGTCACCGTGGACTGTAGATGCTGTAGCACAAAGTGGAGATCTCTGGCAATCACTGTAGGGCAAAGAGTCAGGTTCGCAGAAGCTTCGCATTGGCGGTCTGGTGCAGGTGGCAAGATCTTGGCGCGAACAGGCCTTTTAAGGTCACAAGGAGCCCAAAACTTTAGGATTTCTCCTTTTTTTTTAACTGATGCTGCACCAAGGGTCCAGGACCTGGGAGGCACCTCTTGGGAATCAGGAACTTACTCCAGGAGAGGCCATCAGTGCACAGACAGGTCCAGTTGCAGGTCCAGGCTGGTCCAGTGTAGCAGCACAGCTGAGCAGTTGCAGTAAGACCTCTGGAGCTTGTTGTGTCCCTATACCTCAGAACAGGAGGTCCATCAGCTGACATTTGGAGTCACCTCAGTCTGGGATGATGGGTGTAGGTCCAGTCTTCATTCTCAGACAGCAGGGTACAGCTCTGGAAGGTCCATTTGCAGGTCCAGTGAAGTAGGTCAGCTGGTCAGTCCTCCTTCTGTAGTATTGACAGGTCCAGGAGTGTACTGAAGAGTGGGACTGAGGGTCCCCATTTTATACCTGGTGCTCACATTTAAGTGGAAGAAACTTGTGGAATCTTCCATCAATAGAAGTATCTGGTATTTCCTGCCTCCCTGCCATCGCCCCAGTCTGTCTGCAGGCACAATAGGCTAGTGTGAAGTTATTAATGTGTGAGCTGAAGCAGAGTCTTTGAAGTGCAAGTGTGACAGGTGACAGCTCGCCTCCCCGTCCTCAAGTCTAGATGGACCATCCTGCCAACACCTAGAACCTCCACTGTGTGGCTTTCTGGGAGGAATACACAAAGAGAAACTGCTAGCTACACCTAGTCATGTGACCCAGGAACAGGCTGCAGGCACCAAATGGTTAGGGCAATAAAATGCCAACTTTCTAAAAGTGGCATGTGCAGAATTATGAGTTAGAATATGACTTTACCATTAAAAAAGGTTTAACATTACAATTTCTGGGACAACAAACATGCCATTCCCACTTGCTCCCAAACAAAAGTTATCACTTATCAAAAGTAATAAGATAGCCCCATGTTATCCTATGAGAAAGGTAGACCTCACTGTAGTGGAAAACAAATTTGTGAGTTTTTCATTACCAGGACATTTAAAACAATGCACCTTGTCTTATGGGCTGTTTATGGACTACAGTATGGGTGACTTATATGTATTAAAAAGAGAGTCTTAGGATTGACAAAAGCTTGATTTTGAGAAGTCGAATTGGCAGTTTAAAACTGAATACAAGCTTCAATGGCAGACATGCTTAGAAAGGCTACTTAAGCGGGAAGCACAATAAGTGTTGCAGGACAACTAGTAGCATTTTAATTACAGGCCCTGGGTACATTTAGTACCACTTTACGAGCTACTTGCAAGTAAATAAAATGTGCTATTTGGGGTTAAGCCAATTTCACTGTGTTTAAAGGAGAGAGCACAAGCACTTTCTCACTGGTTAGCGGTGTTAGAGTGCGCAGGCAGAATGTTTGGGGACTACCACCCAAGGGCTACCACCTTTGCATCAGTAGATGAGTGGGTTGGGATTCATCATTGTGAAATAATGCATTAAGATGATGGCTCCATTCATTGTCCAGGCCCATTCC
Organism: Calotriton arnoldi; assembly: GCA_963921515.1. Lineage (NCBI taxonomy): Eukaryota > Metazoa > Chordata > Amphibia > Caudata > Salamandridae > Calotriton > Calotriton arnoldi. The sequence goes on from CAWUFW010003339.1 coordinate 624,745, forward strand.
GTTTGTTTGTGGGGCTCTCTGACTTGGCTAATGTGGTTTGGCTGCCAAAGAGAGCACCCACACATTTGGGCAGCCCCATATACTTATAAATGTTTTTGTTTCCCCCCACACTCCCATTCATCGGTTTGTAGGGTCCACCATTATCCTGGGACTGTCCAAAGTCTCCTGCCTCACCCCCATCGATACTCACAAAAAAGTGGGGTGTAATAATTTTTATTTCCCCCACCTACAAATGAGACTAGTGCTCTTGTATCCTGGACACTTCACATCATTTGCAGTATAAACAATCCTCTTAAAGAACTGCCTCCATAGTCTTAGACAATTCAGAGGCCTTGCTGTGTTAGACACCTATAAATTGATACACATAAAAATGTATGGTTATCCATTTACTGGTGTCCAAGAAAAACATAGGGAGAAGTTTTAATTTTCGGGAGTTTTAGATATGGATTTCTTTAAAGGAGCTTTTCATATTTAATCCTAGTTTTATCCAGAGACATTATAAGGTTCCCTCATTTAAGGACTTGTTATACATGAAGCAACCTTCCTCTATTTCTTTATTTGTAAGAATGATACAAAAACTGATTTCAAAATGAATCCAAAAGTGAGTGGTTGTAACAAAAGAACTTAACATTTATTTGAATAGTGAAGTGCTGCTTTTTTTTTTTTTTTTAAAGACAAGAAGTTTACCACCCAGCCAGACAGCTCTACATAATTCGTTTTCTCAATTCTGAAATGCTTTTAAGATCTGCCTTTTCTCTTCCAATGTAGGCTTCTGATTATTTCATTGGCTCTCTCCAGGACACCTATAGGGGAGCTGTTTTGCACTTGATACATGTCTATGCTCTTCTATTCTGTTCTATTCTATTCTAAAGGCTTACATTACATGCAGATGCCTACTGAATATTTTCAAAGTCCCTTTATAGTATGTGCCTCAAGAGTAGGGTTGATGACTTGCTTTTAACCTTATTAGATCTTGGCATTTGCAGTTTCTTATGCATATAATATTGTACTGGGACTGACTGACATTGAAAGATAAAAAAAGTAGATTGAACGAGTGAGGCACTCTTTTACTTAGTGAAGGACCGGCCGCAGCAGTAATGAATGGCTGCATCCTTTTGGAAGTGGCGAGCACCCCATCATTCACTTATCGACTCGCTACAGTGTTTTGTAATTAATAGCGCCTCCGCTGCAGCAGAGACTTTTTCTCTTCGCTTTAGGATTATTTACGTTCAGCTAATTTTTCCTGGTGAGTGGAGTAAACACTGTTGCGTGGGTTCTCCAAGCCCTTCTGTGCATTGATTCAATGTTAGGCGCCCCAGAAGCAATTTACTAAATGTGCAAATGAACTCAGCTTGTCCTGGCAATTTGTACTGCAGTGAGGGTTTGTGCTTATTGCGTGGAGAGAGAGCCAAAGTGAATTGTTTGCAGGATTGGCGTTGTGAGTGAATCACATCTCAAGTCGATTTGCCATGACTGAGCCCAAGATATTGTGAATCTTTCTGCATAAACAACCTCTATGTTGACCTAAATCCAATGATCCTTTGTTGAGATGCGACATCCTAAGACATAGCTCATCATAATGAATTGGGGCGAAAAAATGCAGCTTGTTTCCTCTCCAAACGTCTAACACTGGCCTCAAATTTAAAAAACAAATCTTAACATTTCTTCAGAGCACCTGGCTGCTGCATATTACTACCACGCTGTTCACCTGCATACAATTTTAAATTTACTGTTTGAAAATGGCCATTTCCAAATTGTAAACTTAAACCTGCAATTCATTTCAAAATGGCCGTCGGTGCTTTGCGACACATATGCATGGACATGTGGCCTTCTTGGAATTCATTATCTTTAAGAGAACACCATTTATTTTCTTAGAGAGAACAATATTCAAAGTTGACTTTTATGCATGTGCATTTGTCAAGACTGCAAAATGCATGCATGCACCGATTCTGAATGGTGTTATATTTGGAAAAACATCCTTCAAAGATGGCCACTGTGGTGTGTTGATGCATCGTGACATCATGACACAATGCCCATGTTACAGTAGCCATTTTCTATTATTATTATTTGTTTTTGCTTCTGCCAAATGAAAGAAGCACTAGCAAAGCCAATAGCTCACCACATGTTTTTAACAGGCAAGACCAATTGCCTTTGCTGTTTCTTGATTTAGGCAGATGGCACCCAGACTCTTCTGAAAGTTTGAAAAGATATGAGAGCCACCATTCTGAAGGTAGATACTACTTGCTGGCTGTAGATTTCTGAATGAGCTAAAAGAGATTACATTTAAACAGTGTTGGACCTCGCCCTTTTTGCAGGGTTATCCCAAAGCTTTTTGCCACCTTCCTCCTATTTTTTCTGACCTGTTTTTGTTGACTTTATGACTCTGCTTACTTTACAACTGCTAACCAGTGTTAAAGTGCATATGTTCTCTGTGTAAATTGTAATGGTGATTGGTTTATCCATGATTGGCATATTTGGTTTACTATTAAGTCCCTAGTAAAGTGCACCAGGTGTGCCCAGGGCCTGTAAATCAAATGCTACTAGTGGGCTCAGACCTGCCACTGGAGTGTCTGTGTGTATGTCTCGGACCTGCCACTGCAGTGTCTGTGTGTGCAGTTTTAAATACCATTTCGACCTGGCAAGTGCACCCACTTGCCAGACCCAAACTTTCCCTTTTGCTACATGTAAGGCAGCTCCATAAGCAGGGTGCCATGTATTTAACATGTAGGACATGTTTTTGGTATGTTTTACATGTCCTAATAGTGAAACAGTGCTAATTTCACTATAGTAAGGCCTATCTCTGCCATAGGGTAACATGGAGACTGCCTTGAAATATCTTAAGTGTAATTTACCAATGGGGACAGATGGAGATTTGGGTCTCTGAACTAACCCTGGGCAAAGCACTACGCTACGCTCGCGTAGTTTGCGAAGTTTGCGCTACTTCGCACAACGCGAATTGCACGTAGCACAGTGCAAACATGCGTAGCGTAGCGTAGTGCAGCGGTCATTTTTTGCTTGCTCGCGGTCCTCAACGTCAAGTTGGTGACCGCGAGCAAGCAAAATGAAATCCCGGCGAGACTTTTTCCTCGTTCGCGATCAGCAACATCAAGTTGCCGATCGCGAGCGTGGAAAATAAACATCCCGGCGAGATTCTCAACGCGGGGAGGTCAGGTTTCTCATTGCGAGTGGTCGCGTATGCTCGCGACCGCTCGCGATGAGAAACTACCAGTCCGCGTTGAGAAAGCTGCCGCTCGAGTAAAAATCTACTCGAGCGGCAGTAAAAGACAGCTCGCACTGTGCAAGATGCCGTTTTCAATGATTGCACAGTGCCGGATGCTTGTCCGCACTGTGCAATCATCGCGAACAGCGCACTACGCAGTTCGCGTAGTGCTACGCGTAGCTCGCGTAGTGCGAACTGCACTTTGCGTAGCTTCGCGTAGCGCTACTTCGCGGACTACGCCCAGGGTTACTCTGAACTCACAATTTAAAACAACATATTTTGGTGAAGTTGGTTTTTAAATTGCATGTTTGAAAATGCCACTTTTAGAAAGTGGGCATTTCCTTTTTTAAGCATTCTGTGCCTCTGCCTGTCTGTAGAATCCACGTCTGGGTAAGGATGGGAGCTGGGCTCTTGTGCATTCACTCTAGACAGTCACACAAAGGGAGCTGAGGTGTGCCTTGCATATCCTGTTGGGCCATCACCAGGCTGATGGGCCTTCCTGAGCTACAGTGGTGTGAGGAGTTGTCATTGACACCTGAATAGGGCTGTGCTTGTCCTCACAGAAAGCTGGCTCCACCCCTCTGTAGTGTGTCTAGATCCAGGTCAGGGAAAGGCAGGATGCGCTACAAAGACTTTCATTTGAAGGTCGCCTACTTCAAAGGCAGAAAGGGGTATAAGTATTGGACCTCTGACACTCAAAAATCAGAACACTTCTGGACTAAAGGGCATTCTGCCAGGAAGAAGAGCTGGATGCTGTAAAATGGACTGACACTGCTTGTTGCTTTGCTGTGGTGGCCTGCTGCTTCTGTCCTGGGAGTGAAAGGACTGGACTTTGCTTTCTACGTCCTGCTTCCAAGGTTCACCAAGGCTTGTGCATGCTTGCCTCATGTTAAGAAGTCTCAGGGCCCTCAAAGACTTCACCTACCTGTGCCTTGGCTCTTCTGCTGAGAGCCCTTACTTGCCAAGTGGTGGCAAGTCCAGTTCCTGGTCCCTTGGAAGTAGAATCTGGTGATCTGAAGAAGAAAATACACACATCGACTCTTAGCACCCGTTTTTCTATATGCAACACTGCCATGCAGCTGAAAAACAGAAAAAATCAACACAGAGCCTGTAGTGTGGCTGAAGAATCACCACAGCCCAAGTCCAGACCACTGTGCCACCAAAGTCTGTGGCACCCGCTCCGACGCAGTCCCTGCTTTGCGGCTGTGAAATCAACGCAGAGCCTGCTTCGCTGCCGCTGCATCGACACAGCACAGCTGTATTTTCGATGCATCGTCCCAGGGTGCCGATGTCTTCATCGAAATTGCCCAGCAGTATTAGAACCAAGGCCGTTGTCTTGAGATCGTTGCATCACCTCCCCTTCCAGTAAGGAACCAACGCATCACTTCCACTGCCAGTAAGGAACCGAAGCATCACCTCCCATGGGAGTAAGGAATGGACGCATTGCTTTGTTTTTCTGGCGCGTCACCTCCCCTGTGCTTGTTTTCATCATTGAATTCTGAAGCATCCCGGGTACTTTGTGCTAAAAGTGACGTATCCATAGATTCCCATGGACTGAACTGATTTAACCTTTGAAAATTGCTATCTGTACTTGTTTATGTTGGATTTTTGTCTTTTTGGTCTCGTTTTATTCAGATAAATATTGTCTATTTTTCTAAACTGGTTTGGACTCAATTTTTAGTGTTTTCACTGTGTTACTGTGTGTGTGTGTGTATGTACAAATGCTTTACACATTGCCTCTGAGATAAGCCTGACTGATTGGGCCAAGCTACCAAGGGGGTGAGCAGAGGTTATCTTAGCTGGGTGGTTCCCTTATCCTGACTAGAGTGAGGGTTCCTACTTGGACAGGGTGCATACTAACTACCAAAAAGAGACCCCATTTCTAGCAAACTGTAATTGATTACTTTAATCCATTGTGTGGGCGCAACTTATCTGGCCTCAGTTGATCACCTACTCCATTCCAAAAGTGAAAAATCTTCGAGTAATTGGGCTCCGATGCTACTATACAGGCATTTTCAGGAACTCGAACCTGTGCAAACAAAACATTTTAATAACCTAAATAATAAACTCCTAGTTTTTCTTGTCCTCCATACTAAACTTCTAATATTTTATGCTGTTGGTGCGGCATAGGAGTTGATGACCATGTCTTAGGTGATTCATTAAAAAAAGTTAAACAGATAAATTCATATCCTCTTATATCAGTCCGTAGCACTGGCTGGCAAAGCCTCCCATTTTAAAAGCAGTGCATTTGTACTGATTCAGTCCAAGACTTCGTCACTTATTATTCGTGAAGTTTCTGCACCTTTAGGCACTTTTCATTGCCATATTCTGCTTAAATTGTTGTCTATTTTGATCATATACTCGTGTGTTCTATCAAGGCTGATGGTCTATCTGGCTGAATCATTTGCCACTCATTTCTCTGTCATTTGCTTTCCACTTCCTTCCTCGCAGTCAATCTCTTAAAATTGCAAGCGTCTGGCGATTAATAAGCAGTCCATGACAGCAGCTTCGGCTGCTATTTCTTTTCATAAAAGAATTTGTGCACTATATCTGCTAAATAGCAAATAGTCACTGATCTAGAACAGTGAGGAGATCAGGAGTCTCTTGATGCAGCATTGATTTTGACAATTTGGTTCACATATCTGTCAGTTTTGGTGAAGAAAGACGCATGTAAGGGTGGTTGTCAAGCTCCTTGAATACCTACTACAGGAAACTTCCTTTCATGGCTAGCTGCCTGAGAGGCTTTGCTGAGCAAAGACCCCGGAGATATGGAGCCTGCATGAATCATTCTCTTTTTCTGATGCAGCGGAGACGAAGAAAACCCAGTAAGGATATACTGCGTGTTGCTTGCATTCAGGGCCGGACTGGGAACCCAAAGAAGGGGAGAGGTGTGGCGCAGCAGCCAGGGTGGCTGACTCCGGAGCGTAGGGCTCAGAGTTCGATCCCCGGCGACAGGGGCAGCTCAGCTCAGCACCATGTGGCTCTGGGCAATAGCTCACTTAAACTCCCCGACGGCCCCCAGTGCCTTGAGACCCTTAGGGGTAAGTCATTAGCGCTTTACAAATACCAGAATTAAAGAAGCCTTGGCAATTTTGTCAGACCGGCCCCCACCCCGGGAGGGAGGGTCGAAGCGTGAAGCACTGCTGCTTGACAAAACCAGCCCCTAGCACTACTCCTTTTGTTACTGGGTTCACTATTGCAGCATTACTGCAGTACTGGCCCTCAGTAACAAAACCGGCCCCCACTGCTCCAAAACCGTCCCCCACCCTTCCAGCCTCCCGGGCAAATGCCCGATGCCCCCAACGGCCAGTCTGGCCTTGGTTGCATTGGTCGACTATGATTACAGTACAAGGGCCCAATTCACAAAGACATTTTTGGCTGTAAAGCACATTTATAGCGGAGTATGAGTCCAGTTGTGTGAACCACTTATCTACAGAAGGATATCTAGCAGGAGCAAATGCTTTCATTAATGTTTAAATATATGCCACAACTACGCACGGTTGTGCAGTAACAAGCAAGTGGATGGAAAAAAGTGGATCACGGTGTGGCTTGTCTTGTGAGTTTGTGAGCGCCCATAAACTCAAGAGTTTGTAGCCTTTCCCAAACTTCTTTCTGACCTCTTCCCACCCTGGCAGTGACCGGACATTTTCTACAGCAAAGGCTTTAATTAAATCCCACTTCCATGGTGGCAACGGAACAACACCAAACTTTGTGTGGGTGTAGAAGATGTTTCTCCAACGGTACAATATATTCCGGATGAGGGAAACAAAAACAAAAACAAAAAATATCCATTTGCAATGCAGGCTGCCTTTTTCCAAAGAAGAGTTGCACTAAGTATATAATTCTTCACTTGTTAAATAGCAGCTCGGGAAAATGTCACATGAAATCCCCAGTACTATTCTTAAACCAAATGTTTTACTGGGAGACCAATTGCACAGTCGGAGAGTACTGTAGGGCATTTCTTCCTTCATTTACTTCAATTGCTTTTCCTTCCTTCCCAGAAGGATTCCTGGAAACCTGCGACTGGTGCAGTTCCAGTCACGTGTATCAGAATTGGAAAAACTTGTAGATCTCCCCACCTCCTTAACCCGTTTGCTGCTGCTGTCGGCCAACGGCCGTCGCGAGCACTACCTCGGTAGTGCTGAGCACGTCCGTTGGCCGACGCGGCCCCACCCGTTTAATAGAACGTTCCGCACTGGCGCGAAACGTTCGAAGCAGCAAACGGTTTAAAGTAGCACCCCATCACACCGCACTAATAGTCCATGTCCACTCGCAGAACCCGACTAGTCTAACTTTGCCTGAGACCTTGTAAAGTGCTCCACTGCCTTTCGGCTAGGTTTGTACTGTTCAATTTCCACATACACACATATTTGTGTTTAGGAGTGCATGTGTGGATGTAGATTTCTAAGTTTTCTTTTCCCTTCAGCTCTGGTTGAGACCAGGCACCTGTGTTTTGAGCATGAGCTCACTTGCCAGTGATAGACACCATTTCTATCAGTGCAGTTACCTAAGGTATGAGAGGCCCTAGTGAATCTGCAAAATTCTAGGTCTTTATCTACTGGGAACTCGCTGGCTCCAAAAAACACTATTCTATTATACCTGTTCCCCTCTAGTAGTTCACTTTTAAAAGGGTGGGCTTCTTTCCAAGAAGAATCACTTGAGGATACTGTACAGTTATATATTCGGAGGCCAGAAACCAAGATCGAAAACACCATCGCATTTCCAGGAGTATTGTTCTCTTAGAAAGGGAACTAAATCTCAGTGGTGCAGCAAGTGAAATGACACTGGAATGTTGCTTAATTTGTAAATAAAAACGTGCCGGTGCCCAAAGCTCTCCTCTGAAACACGCGGCTGCTGCAATTAAGTGTGCGAGCACAGAATACTGAGGCAGCGTAATCCTAAAGCCATCTCGGGCCTCTTTATTCCATTTAAAGCCACTCCCTGCCCCTTCAGCTTACTCTTGCAGCTTTCTGTTTTGTCTCTTAGTGGCGCTCTTCCGTCTTTCTCTTCCTCCGTCTTTCCCATGTGTGTCTTTTGCTCGCAGTAAATGCCTGAACCAGAAAAATAAGTGCCGACCCCCAAAAATAAGTGCTGGTGCCCCCCACCGAAAAATCACTGGCTCAAATTAAGCACTGCACTGTGACCCAGAGGCCCGAGGTGCCCACTGAACCCTGATTATTGCTGTATTTTGCTATCTGAGCAGCAGTCAGGGACTCATTGTTGTCCTTGCTAGTTTTGGGGTACATGAAACCCCTGCTGCTCCTTTGCATCTGTACAGATTATTTCTGAGTAGTGTGAGTTTTCCCTTGCCTTCATCTCCAGGGCAGCCACTCGCTTGACAGTCCTCGCACTGCCACCTTAAATGAAAGCAGAATGACTTGCGAGCCGCCCTGCCTTCGGTGTCACTCACCGTGGCATCGCTTTACTCGCTAATGAAAAGCTTGGCACCTATGGCAGGGCATACTCAGCCACTCTGGACTTCAGCCGTCCGAGCTGTCAATATAATTGGCACCTTATCTGTCAAAGCACTGATGGGAAGTTGGCATTTGTTACAGGTAATAAGGGGCCCCGTCTTCCAACAGTGGATGCAATGGATCTAAATACCATGCTGATGGGGTGGTGCTAGGGGTATGATTTGCAGTCATTTCTCCAGGCTTTGTCACAAAGGAAACTGAAGTCAAACGCAGCAGCCAGAAGTTAACATTTAACAGTGAATTTTACGTGCCTTGATGGGCCTAGAATAGGTGCTATTTGAAAAATATTGGTTGTATTTGGCACGTTTCCACTTTCCACACCTTCTCCCCTCACACTACTTTTATAATGGGACACCTCAACTCGATGGGGCGATATTGCTGTAAACTATATTTAGGATTCAATATTTACATCAGACAATATTCTGGCAACAACATTGTAGGACTGTACCCTGCATATCCTTCCAATACAGGCGGAACTGCATGTGCTCATTTTAGACACGGTCTCTGTCACAGTTTTGGGATGACTGCTAGTGGCGGCTCGCATAGGGCGTGCTGCGGGGTGGTGGGGCGGGACGGGGGAGGGGCAGGGTAGGGGGGTAGTAAACTCGGACATTTAACGGAACGGAGAAAAGTAATTATTACGTTCCTCCGTTCAGTCGTATGTCCGAGTTTACTACTCCCCCACCCTGCCCCTCCCCCGCCCCACCACATTAGGCATTGGCAAATAGTATCCTGTCGCAGGAAGTTTAAATGTCTGTGCTGTTTTTGGCTGTACATGTAGCAGCATTATTTGACATATCTCATTAAATATCAGGACATAGCACAACAGCATACACAAAGCAACATAATAAAAATAAGGCAGAGTGCATAATACGACCAAATAGTCGAAACAGAGCACAACACCACAGCACAACACATCACATTGCAATAATCTAGGGCAAAATCATAGGAGCACAAAAAAGAACACCTCTCCATGCCACACAACCAATATTTATTCTTGCCACACATCACCACCTCCAAAGACCTGTGCACTTAATATGTGCTAAAAGATGCTTACATCAAGCATTGCCTTAACTTGCCACCAAGGACATGAAATAGCACCAGTAATAACGTTTGTTATCCTGCCCCGCGTCCATCAGGAAGACAAGACAGTTCACTTTGGGTGGTCTGGACAGGAACTTTTATTTCAAAGTGTTTTCTCAACTACAGGTTTGCTGTAGAAAGTCTATTTTACAAAAGCATTCCAAGCAAAAAGGAGAATTTTCATTATATCAACACTGTGATTTTCACATTCTAAAATAAAAATGAGAAAGCACAAATCTAAAGGCGCTGCTGTTAGATTGTGGTATACACAATCACTCTGTTCATAATTGTGTTTATTTATCTAGCACAATTTCATCTGTACTGCTGTTTTCCCCAAAAGAAGGAATCCTGAAGCATTCTAATTGCAGGTCCTCTACATTTCCCTCACACAGTATTTTTCCTAATGTATTTGTTGTCAGGAAGGTTCAGTGAGTTCAATGCTCACTGCTGAAACATACAATAAACGATTTCAAATCCCAGAAAGGCGAGATCAGCCTTCTATAGTTCTTCTGAGTTAAAAAAAAAAATTAAGTACCATTAAATTGGGTACTAGTAACACCTGCTACTTACAGCTCTGAGAAACAGCAAAGGTGCAGTATGAATCATTGCGTAAGAAAATGCTTTTGTGTCAAGCAATGGCAAAGCTAAGAGGTCTGGCCCTTGCAGTCAGCCTTTTGAAATATCAGTTCTTGTTTTGTTCTGTCATGGTTTGTGCAAAACATTTTTGTTGGGGAAGCTGCCAGACCCTGATTAAAACATTGCCTAAAGGCAAAAATATGTTTTTGGTCTTAAAAAGCACAAATTACCATAGTAGTCCCTAGCTCTAAAGGTGACTACTTTGTGTGAGGATTTGTTCCTTGTGAAAAGAAGCACATCATAACTCACTGTGAAGTCACCTAATGGCTTGAGTGATCTGACCCATTGGCCCATGATGCATGAGTGGGTGGGAGAAAATCTAAATGACACAACAGAGTAATGGATGAAGTCTGGCTCAAAACCCCTATAAGTAATTATGTTGCACACATAATTTTAGTAAAATCAAAAGGTCTTGAATAACACCAGACCTAAAAAACATAATTAGTAGAAAACATCCTGACGCCATATCAGGCTCTAAACGCAAAAGCGACACTAAAGAAATAAAAAAGTAAAATAAAAAAAAATATGGCAATGAAGGAAACTCCTTTGTGTGCCGATATGCTACTTGGGAAAAAGGAGAATGAAGTCACTCAAAGTGAAGTTAGCCAGCGGGTGAAGTGGGGTGTGTGTGTATGCATTTTTGCATGGGTGCTGTGTAGCATGGCAAAAAATAATTTAAAAAAACCTCTATGATGCGGCCAACACTAATGAGCTTTTTAAAAGAAAGCAAAAGCGCATTAGCGTTGGCTGTGCCACATCCCTATTTAAAATTATTTGTAACTGTGTGCTTCCCCCACCAGCTCTCGCCTGCCTTCTCCCCCACTTATGTCCTTCGCTTCTGCCCTCCCTCACTCCATGTTGCTTAGTCCGCCTCCCCCAAACCACTTCCCACGGGGAGTGAGTTAGGGTCGAGACGACACGTAGAAGGGAGAGAAGAATACTGAAGAGGGAGAGGCTAGGGGAGAGGGAGTGGGGGGCACATAAACAATGAAGGCTGGGTAGGAGAGTATAGTGGGAGCATACAAACAACAGAGGGTGGGCAGGAGTGGCTGGGGGAGCACATGGACAATGGAGGATTGGCGGGAGGGGTGGGGAAAGCCCACAGACAATGGAGGGTGGGCAGGAGTGACAGGGGTAAGCACATGGATAATGGCAGGTGAGCATGAGGGGCAAGCACACAGACAACAGAGAGTGTGCCGGAGGGAATGGGGAAGTACACGAACAATGAAGGGTGAGAGTGAGGGGCTAGAGAAAGCACATGGACAACAGAGAGTGGACATGAGGAAAATTAGGAACACAGACGAGGGAGAAGTACACGTGGGACGTAGCTGAAAATACACACACTCTCTGAGAGTGTTTAAATAAAGAGAAAAAAGTAGCACCTGAAAAAGAGAGCAGTGGAAATACACAGTAATGTGTCCATGCTCCAGGGGAGGCACAAAGACAAGAAGAGAGAGGAAAGCCTACTGAAAGGGACAAAGTAGAAGTAAGTGAATGGGAGTGACAATGAATCAAACAAAGGAAAGTAATGTGCTGACTTTGAGCCCACTGCATGGTAACAAAATGTCTTGCCACAGACAGTGCATGTGAGATGTAAAAATGGGGCTACACAAGACAACTTCCTGCCCCTTTGTGATTCTCTCAAAAATCAAAATAATAGTGAGTTGCAGTCTACAATATTCTGGAGTTGATGATTACCAAGGCTGCTTTGTCTTGATTTTAACTCATGCCTCTTTTTCCCACCACCCTGAAATTCCTGGCAGCTTATCACAGTCTTGCAGATTCTTTTTCATTCCTACTGTGTTTCTTTGTCACCGGTTTACTTTCTTTCTCTTCCTTCTTCCTTCTTTTTCTGCCTTTCTCTAGAGGTGGGTGAACCACTCCAGGATCGAGCCAGGCTCGGGCCAGAGGCTTGGCTCTGACTCAGCTCAAGCTCCGTTTGGACTCTCGAGCCCACAATGAGGCGAGCATTAATGTGGCTTCTGCCTGCCACCAAAGCACTACCATTATGTACCAAGAATTAAAAAGAAAGCATAAACCTTTTATATTAAAAGGTAGAGAAAGAGGTAACAGTCAAGTGGGTGAAATGAATAATGTGAAAGGAAAAACCTAGACCATTCCTAGCTCTCCCTCTTGACCAAATAGGGTGATTATAAGCAAATATTTTATTTTACAGAGCTTCCTTTTTCTTTGTGAGCAGATATGAGTATCTTCCTATACAGGAATTCAAGGTGTGTGCTGTACAAAAATATTCTGGTGTATCAAGGTGAAACGCTTCGGCAAGTTAAAGAAATACCTTTTTTAATTTTAATATAACTATCATTTTCACATGATGTTTGTTGAGTACCAGTAGCCACCACCTGAAACCATCAGAACAAATTAAGTACTGCCAGATTGCATGAATGTGGTAAAATGCATCAAATCAGTAGAACTGAAAAATTACTATCCCAAGAAAGACTAATCTTCTTCATCTGCCTTCAGGGGAGAGTTCGGGTGCCCTAACGTGGATTCATGTGGTCCCACACAAACTTCTACGCGATTTCATTTGTAGTACCAGGGCCGGTTCTAGGATTCTGGGGGCCCTGGGCAGAAAGGGAATTTGTGAGGCCCCTCTAATTTGCATAGAAGTGACACATTCAGGGCTGCCTGCATTTCAATAGATGCCCCTGCTCCTGAAGCTGCAGCCCCTCCCTCTCCTTAAGTGCCTCTTAACAGTTCATAAAGGGCTGGAGGTGTGAGGGTTGCTTATCTGCAGAGACTGCCAGGGAGCTAAACAATAGCCATGTGTAGTACCTTATCTGAAGCGAACCTTTCATTTTGAAAACTAGAATAGGACATTACCTCTATTTTCTTTCACTTCTTGCCCTTAACTTTATATAATAAGTTTGAATTGAAACATGGAATCAATACAATTTTCTGGTCTAGGAATATTACTGCTTCCATCGTGTATGTATGCGGGCTGTGTTTTGAATCTTCGCTTTGAAAGACTTTGCTGTGAATGCTGGAAATTCGTTCATATTTTTCGTCCCGTTCCTCCTTGAGATAAGGTATCCCGGTGGCTGCTTGTAATCCATAGCCATTAGTGGGAGCAAAGCGATCAACTTCTCTACCTACTGCTCATTAAGAGTAACCCGAGAGCATGGTGGCGCCTAGTTAATGGCGGAGATTGTCCCCCTCCTCGCCCCTCCCACCTCGGCACGTGCCACAAACGCCGAGTGTTGTGGGCGGCACCTCTAGGGAAACCCGCACGCGCTCCTCACCAAGGGCACGCAGTAACCCCTGACCCCCAGCACTCCCGGCGCTCCCTACTGTCTCATCGAGAAGACTTAATTAATAGCACTAAAAAGTGAAATAAGTGCCCGGGAACGCTGACATGCCGCAACGGGCACCCGCTGTTACAGCAATGAGAAAGCTTGTTTGCAATTAACTGGCTTTTATCTGCTCAAGATGTTTTCCTCTGTTTTAAAGATATTAATAGGTAAATAGATAGCTATTTTTTATTCTTAATTGAAAGCTATTAAGCACAACTGCTAAGCAATCAAACCTTATCAAGCAGTGGGTATGTTTTCAACAAGCCTTTCCCATCTCATGAATGCCAAGCGGGAAAGCTAAATAAATGCATGTTAAAGAAAGTGGGGACATTTTGTTGTGTTACTAGCCGTCCCAGGCTTAGGACTGTAGCAGTCTGTTCTAATGCATCAGGAATCTGGTGAGGTCGAATATGTGCTCTATGGTTAAATTGCGAGGAACCCCAGAGCCAATTATAATACAGTGAGAGCAAACAGCTTTGTACACATTTCCTTATATTGCACAGTTACAATAAGCTGAATAGCACAACAATATACTGTACAGGTACAACTGGAGAGATAGCTCTAGCTTATACTGTACATATGTCGGGCAAAAGTAAACACTTGAAAAAAAATTGGACCTCATTACGAAATCCATTGCAATTCCATTGTGAGTGATGTCTGGAGTTAGAGTATCACCAGAATGTACATCCATTGCACTAAAGTGTGCTGCTGTTTACTATGCACCTAGTTAAGCAAATAATGGATAGGTAATATGAGCGATAGTACAACGTGTCCTGTGCACATAGTTGAAAGGATAATAACGTATGCACTGAACAAAGTGTGAGGGACATTGCAGACATTGACTCTGCATATTGTAAGAGTAACAACAAGTCACGATTACATGATGTATATTTAACCTCATTATAGAATGTACAGGGACAGTGGGGCAGGGAGGGGACTCACCAGTAGTAAACAGCAGCGGCTGCTGCCAAAATAAAATGGTGGGGCAGCACGGGGGCAAATAATTTAAAAAAAATGCATTTACCTGCTTCTCCTTTCTTCTGGAAGTCCTTGGGCCAGCACAGGCTCTCAGACTCCCACCCCAATCCAGATGCTGCTCTCGTGCTTCGAGAGAAGCGCCTGGATTGGTCTGAGTGGCCTGGTTAGGCGCTCACTAAGGGACTGGGAGCCTGTGCCATTTCTCCACACAGCTGTACAATACAGCTAGGTGGAGAAATTCTAAGTGCGCATGTCTGTTTGTCCAGCCTAAGACGGCTGGCTAAACTGACATGCACACTTACAAGTGCCCTCCACTCCTCCTCCCACTCCCTGCGCTAGTGTCGAGAGGATAGCCTGGCCCTGCCCTAGACTCGGCAGCACCAGCTGCCAGTGAAAAATAAAACAATAATAAAATTGTTATATTTTTGTTTTATTTTTCATTCTCAGTGGGGCGACGCTCCTCCGTCATTGGGAAGTAAAAACCAGAGTAACAAGTCAATCTTGGAACGATGAGTTACAGCGGGTGGCGACAACATCTCTATACAGTACAGTCGTAAAAGAAGGGATGGTGAGCCCATGTAGTATTAAGGGAGGAATAGTTCTCTCAAGTACTTAGGAGTTGCGTTGGGGCATAACACAGCCATATAAAAAAGCAGCAGCAGGAGACAATGTGCTTAGTTGTAGTAGTGGGAGAATTAGTGTTGTGATGTACTTTAGATTTATATTGAGGGTATAGGAGAGACACATGCTGTAGAGCTGCTCAAAGCTGCCAGGTTACTGAAAACCATAAACTGAGCACCTGTCCCTCACACTTCTCCATCCATCGCACTGCTTGACGTTGCGTCCCATAACACGATGACTGCACCTCAGTGGTCCCAAGCACACATGGAAACACTTCCCACACAAGATCAAAACAAAGACAACACCCTTCCAACCACACACCCTACATTGTGTAGCATGCTGCCAATGTAGGCATGCGCTTCAGCTCCCTTCATAGGGGTAGTAATCATAATATAAATGCTGCAATAGCATACAATACACAAAGCAAGAGTGAGAGAGAGTCAGTAGAAAGGTGACATAGTTCAATGGACTGTAGAGTTGCAGTGGGTGTTTATATCAACTATTTACTGCACATTTAGGGCAGGGGCAGTACACTACTTTTTTGTAGAGGTGTAGTGATGGAGGCATACTTATGCCATGCACTGCAGAGCTACAGTCTGTGTTTAGGAAAGCATTACACAGCACAGCTACAGCACAATTCAGAGCAAAATAGTGTACAGTGCAGTTAACTTAAAACAAATTTGCCCCTGGTTTTCTGGAACCCCGGTAGGTGGTTGTTCATCTATTGTCATTATAGCACTTCTTGCAACACCCTTACCTGCGAATGCAGTTCATTCTGAAATGTATCATATTGTTGCTTAATAAAAGATATGGAGCCACATGTATCAAACAATTTTGCATTCGCAAAAGGTGCGAATCAGTAATTTCGGCCATTTGCGAATGCAAAATAGCCTTTCAAGATGTATGAACAGCTTTGTAGTCACAATTTTAAGTAATCGCAAAAATAGCGATTACCTAAAATTGCAACTACAAATGGAGAATAACAATTTGCGATTCCTTTAGCACATGTACCAAGCATTTTCTAAACGTAAACTGTGCATTTAGGAAAATGCCATTACCATCGACTTCAAGTTGATGGTAACCATGTGCAAATTTTGAAAAATGCACAAAAATGCATTTTTCAAAGTGCCATGTAGCGCACACATGAGTACATTATTTTTTTTTGGGTGCTTCAGGGGGGGCCTTAGGCCCCGGGGCACCCTTGGCTTTCCATTACTTAATTTGCAATTACCAATTAGGTAATTGCAAATTAGCTAATGCAAAACCATTCGCACCTATGGGCCTTTTGGCCTATAGGAATGAATAGATTAGTATTACCTAATAGTGATTCACTATTTAGTGAACCTCTATTTGGTAATATTAAGGAATCGCTAAATCTTTGGCGATTCCTTACATATATAGCATTTTGCGATTACCAAATAGTGATTCGGTAAAAATTGCTATTTGGTTATCGCAAAATGTTTTTTTGATACATGTGGCCCACGCTCTTTATTACGCTACACAAAGTATGCTAAGATGGGTACATTAGTAGAGACCATATAATATTTACGATTTCTTCTAATCAAGCTCTTTCTAGCCACCTTTTCACTGTTCAGGTGGTGCAAGTCCCTGCCACCAACTATTGTGTAAGTTTTTTTAATGTAGCTGGTTCTTTAAAAAAAAATCCCACCCACCCACCTTTTTTTAGGTCGAGCCTAGAGTAGCGCGCATGCGCTGCCTGCGAGACTTTAAGTTAGAGGCTTCAAAAAGCTGACCAGACGCTCGTGCACAATGGCCTTTTCCGTGCGGTTACCCGCACGTAACTGCACGGAAAAGGCCATTGTGCACGAGCGCCTGGTCAGCTCAGCAGGCTGCCGCGCTCGCTTGCCCCCGCTCCTCTCTCACACTGCCGACGTCTCTGCTGTCCAGCGCTTCACTTGTGCTGACGCTGACTCCCTCCTCCGTCTTTTCTGTGCTGCAAGCAGGCAGCCGACTTCAATGATTTCACAATCTTGTTTACATATAGTGGGCAGTATGGTGAGAAGCGAGCGCGAGGATAGGGGGTGTCTTATTTCTATTTCCTCAGCAAATACTGCAGATCCAATGGAAAAATATCAGACCAGGTATGAGACTGTAATACAAACCAAAAATTTCATCTGCCTTGAGAATAATGTCCCCCACCACAAGTGAGGGGAGAAAGGCAGCAAGTGGGAGTGTGGTTCATAAACGGAACGAGTGCATGTTTTTTTCCACAGTAAATTGACTTTTCGAAATCGGCTCACTGACTGCTTCTTCGGTGCAATGTCAGCTTTCCCATGCTATAAAAGTGTGGTGTTCTGATCTCATTTCTACATGACGTAATTGCTCTGTTTAGGCGGGGGTTACAGCTCACAGCTATGGGTAGGTGGGAGGTCTCAGCCCACTGTAATCACACAGTTAAGGCTTCCTCCGATCGCCGCGCAGCTCTCTCTCTACGGACACCGGAGGTCAGGTATAGAGAATGTAGCTGTGTGTAGGTTTCGGTGCGCTGCTTCTTTAAAGGGTGGTTTCATGCTTATGAAAGGGCATGCTCTGAAATCATGTGCTGTCTGGTGTCTCTCTAATATCCTCATCCTCTCCGGTGCTATTTCTTCTCCCTTGGTTATCTTTTCTGTTGCTTGCCTCTGCTGAGTTTCTCTCTCTCTTTTTCTCTCAATTTATGGTTTGCGGCAGTGCAATACAACAGAGAGCCTTTTCCTCGCACCTCTGTAGTTAAGCAACAGTATGTTAATAATATTCCCACTGTGCTGTTTTTTTGCTTCATGTATCACAAAGAGCTGACTGAAGCAGGGAAGCTGCCCCAGTTCTTCCTCATGATCTTTCAATCCTTTACTCTGTCATAGGGCACCCTGCCCTACTCCCCCGTTCTACATCTGTGGTGCTGGCCTCTTTTTCTCTGATTCCAGGGTGTGTAAATAACCTGGAGCTTACGTGTTTTGTGAAACCTTCCTAAAGGTCCTGCCTCACAACAATATTTTCTTTCCAATGGAAACGAAAACGATAATTTAGCTTTCCCCACACCGCAACACGCACTATTAATAACCAGTGTTTTTGTTAGTCAAATCGGAAGGATGAAAGACAGCTACGGCACTATGGGCGTCTAGTGATGCATATGCACCCTCTGATTTATTTCTTAGATTACATATTCTAAAAAATATCCGTTAGTGTTTGGTTGAATTAGGGACCCTTGTTCCTTTCCCCAACTTTGAACCCCTAGGTCCATGGTTATTTCAGAGTAAACCCTTGTTAACTACTACACTCGCACTTTCTATTTTTTTTACTCCAACCCGATGGATGTGGTGGGAGTTAAGGCTGCGTTGACACCTGACCAGGACAACTTCTAATCTGTTTTTTAAAGTTTTGGGTCGTGGATTTTATATCCCTGCAATTAGGATGCTTTAGTTTCCTGCCTGCCAACCTAAACTAAAGTTTAACCAAATTATTTTCACTAATTAATCATTAATTTTAAAGCAAAACTATGGTTTAGTCAAACACTTACAGTTTCACAAGAACCGCAGGTAAATCTATCCCCCAGTGGTAGTATTATACTGAAATACTTTTCAAATGGTAAAAATCTGTGTGAAATAATAACTCTATCTGGTGCATTCCTTCAGTAGACACAATTGCCAGCAAAGTACTGGCTTCGCCAAACTGTGTGCATATTAAATCACGGCATTGCTATTCATTATCAGGCTTAAGTATGCTAAGCGCTTATTTTTGGTTGCACTGTGTAGTTTTATTTTTTAAATTCTTCGTTAGGAAGCTCGCTTTCAGTATTTCCACAAATGCATGGAAATCCGAAAATATTTTAGTTTTAAGTCCGGAGATAATGAAATACAGACCTTGTTTTAGTGAACATTACATATTTTTTTTAAGTGTTCTAAGTGGTTGACCATGTGGCTGTCTCTAATTTTCATTGGTGTACCTGTGGTGAAACACAAACACACTTTTTAAAGACTTGTGCATTGTCTGTAGGTTTTTGGGTCTAATGAGAATGAGTAAATTGCCTGTGACTGTTTGTTAGAAAATTTTTAGGTGCAATAATTAGGTAGGGCTGATTTTTATTAAAAATGTGTTTAATCCTTTATGTAAAAATGTACATGTCTAGGATAGAGGTGATTATCTTCAGAGCATTTCTTAACCTCAGGAACTATAGTTCACAGCTGACTAGAAATGTGGGTTTCCATTCTAGACCTTTATATTTTGATTGCGCAGTCACTCATTGTCATTGAGGTGGTTGTCCCAATTCTGTAAAAAACAGAATTTTGGGCCCAAATTGGGATCACAACTCATCCTCTCATGCCACTCTGTATATCACGCCATTTTTGCTAGGTAAAACCTGGTGAAATTAGGTCTGGGAAAAACTGCACATATCGAGTTTTGAAACCCTGAAGGTAGAAAACATCCACATTATCCCTGCAACTTCTTGCAATTAAATTAAAATTTGGAGGTAATAATGTACCTAGGAACGAATACACTCGATGGTATAACTGCTTGCCAAGTGCGGTGTTGCCTCTCAATCAACTAGTAACCAAAACTTAAGTGTGCTAGAAGACGGAGACTACAATTCAGAGAACAATAATTACATCCCTGTATGACCCAAGTGTGCAGGGTTGTTCTCCATGCTGACATTGCATGTACAGAAATCTTGACAATAAGTACCGGAACCATGTCTGTGCTTGAAATCCTGTTGATGACCAGTAATCTCACAAAACTGTCACTCTTAGAAATTGGAATGCCCTCCAGTAGATGGGAGACTCAGGGAGAGGTGGGAAAAGTATCTGGACCAGTAACTACCCATGAAAGCATAGTGATATTGTTGTGAGCGGACCTGCCCAGTCACACTTCTTTAAAAACTTAGGTTTATTCATTATTAGTTTCTCACCAGGGCCTATTACACACACAAGCAGCTCCAACTGATAGACCAAACTCAACTCTCAGGATGGATCCAAAGCACTTTACAGACTTGGCCTGGCACTGTCCACCCTTACAGGCGTTTTGGTCTGATTTGGTCCCTGTAATCAATGACATAGCACGCACATTTTTGCAATACGCACCCTTGTGCCTATTAAGATTCAATAGCTGATGTCCCCAGGAGCCGGCTGAAGCTGGTAGACATTGCCATTTGCAATGCCAATAACTTTAACTAAAAAAAAATGCGAGACCTATTGCATTTCTAATGCTTGTTTAAAATACTGATGATCTAGGCAAGTTCTACAGGCATAGTGGAGATGGGGGTCAACGTGGGCTAGGCATCCCAGTGGAGCACATCCCTCAAGAAGGGCACTCTGAGGTGGAAAGTCTAAATGACTTAATAGGGGGCACTCATCAAATCTTGTGCTGGTGGCATCATTATGCCACTTGAACTTTGTACTGCTGGAGGTCACAATGATTAACACAGAGAAGCACCTCACATGTGAGCCCTGGCTAGCTGATGGGGTGTTTCACTTTCATTTGCAGATCTCTGTCATTGTATGTGCTGAATGATTTGGAGAAACATGGACGTGGAACCTTTCCATTTCTCCTTCTACTGAGTAGTGCATTGTAACACTTTGTTGGGCAGTAAATCTTAAACATGGACGTTGTTAGACCTGGCACCATTGGCGTGGGTCTCCCTTCCATTTTTCGCTGTTGTCTCCTCTGTTTTACTGGTGTTAGATGCTCTGGGCGCTGTGCCACTGCCATTCAGTGTCACAGCGCGAATGCTCCCTGTGTAAATATGTCTATGTGAATTGGTATATCCCTGATTGGCTTATTTGGTTTACCTGTTAGTCCCTAGTAGTGTGGCCTATGTGTGCCCAGGGCTGGTAAACCAAATGCTGCTGGTGGGCCTGCAGCACTGATGTGTGCACCCACAGAAGCAGCTTGTAAAGTGTGTCTCAGACCTGCCACTGCAGTGTCTGTGTGCAGTCCAGAACTGCCATCTTGGCTGTGAAGTGCACTCACTTCCCAGCCCCTGAACCTTCCCTTGGCAGCCTGTAAGTCACCCCTATGGTAGGGTGCATTGTATGTGTAAGGTAGGACATGCCTTGGTGTATGTAGCATGTCCTGGTAGTGAATTACACCCCATTTCGTTTTTCACTACTGTAAGGCTACCTGTTCCTCATAGGCTAGAATGGGCAGTTTGACTATTACATTCTATAGTCCTAACTGACCCCAGGGACATGGGAGAAAAACGAATTTAGTATGCCTGAGCTCAGAATATTAAAATACATCTTTTAGTGAAGTTTATTTTTATAGTCTGTGTTTGAAAATACCACTTTTAGAAAGTAGGTATTTTCTTGCCTAAGCCTTCCAGTGTGCTCTGCCGTTGTGTATTGGCTGTCTGGTTTTAGAGGGGCAGGACAGGCTGAGTCAGACCTGGGTTGAATAGAGAGATCTGCATTTAGAGTGTGGGGAGGGGTGGCTCCTTGACCTGAATAGGGCTGTGCCTGGCAAGGTGAATGCTGGCTCCACCTCCCACTGTGTGTCTGCTAGCAGACCCCTCTTTCTGAAAGGAAGGATGCAGCCTGGTAAACAAAGTGCTCCAGGCCTGAGCAGAACTGGTTCTGGCTAGGTTCAGTGACTGGTAGCTTCTAAGAACAAAGGCTTTTGGGGTATAAATATCTGTGCTCAAACCCCTACTTTTGTATTGCTTTTGGATCTGGAGAGGAAACTCTGTCCGTGCCACTGGAGGAATCTGCAGGAAGTGACTGTCCCTGTGCTTGTGTGTTGTTTCTTGCACTGGCCTGCAGCAGTGACCACTGGACCTTGAAGAAGAGGAAAAGGAACTCTTGAGAGAACTTTTATTTTGTTACAGCAATTACCCAAGGGCTAGGAAAAGAGCTAGCCTCCTGCTGGAGTCTCAGGCACATCAGACTCCATCACCAACCTCCTGCTTCCTCCCTGCGAGGACTGCTATCTGCTGATGAGGCACCTGTGAGTTTCAGGGCCTCTAGTTTGCATCAGAGAAAAGAGTGTGGGAAATCGACGCTAACGCATCTTTGCGGGCCGCTGCAGTCGAGAGCGCTGGGAAAATCATTGCGCTACTGCCGCCGAGGGCCCGCAACACGAAACCATCGCTGATGCCCCTTTGCGAGCCGCTGCAGCCGAGACGCGCTGGAAAGATCATCGCGCTGCTGTCGCCGCGCACTCGCAACCCTTAAAGAAATCATCGCTTCGAGACATCGCATTGCGGACGCCGTGCGTCCGCCACTTTGATCGCATCGCACCGAATTTCGTTGCTCCCTCGCGGAGCGTCTTGTCTTCGCATCGCAACACGATCGCACAGCGCAACAGGATCGCCGCATCGACTTCTCCCACGCGGCAAGAAAGTCATCGCATTGGCGGTCCAGCGTGCAGAAGTTTGTCGCATCGTCTCCGCACGCATCACGCAGATCGGCGCATCATCCTCCCTTGCGGCAAGGATTCCAACGCATCGCCGGCCTCGCGTGCCGAGAATCATCGCTACAGCTTATTTGCGACATTTTGTTGGTTTTGCTATTAAACCCAGGTACTTTGTGAAAGAAAGGGTCGCAGAGACCACTGCTTTGAACTTGAACCTTATTTTTGCAACCTTTGAACTATTTTTGACAGCCCTTCAACAGCTACCCTATTTTTGACAGTATTGTGGCTTTTACAGTTATTGGTCTTGTGATAAATCTGCCTTTATATAAAGATACTTATTTTTTATAATAACTACTTGTGTGGTGTCCCTTTGTAGTGTTCCTCACTGTGTTACTGTGTATGGTCATAAATGCTTCACACCCTGCCTCTGAGATAAGCCTACCTGCTCGTGCTACGTTACCACAGGGTTGAGCAGGGGTATTAAAGAGGGTAGCCCTCTCACTCTGACTTAGGAAGAAGGGTCCCTACTTGGACAGTGGCCAGCCATTGCCAACTAGAGACCCCCATTTCTAACATTGGTGGTCAGCGGTGAGGATCTGGACTTGCATTTATGATCGCATACAGTAATTATAGTGTACACTACTAGTGAGTGCAGACCATAACGTACCGCATACATTTTTTGAGAGTTTATGGAATCCTATATTGTGATTGATATTGCCGGTGATTCTTCACCCGCGCCCATTTTTTGAAAGTTTTTGGATCCCCTATTGTAATTGATATTGCCGGTGATTTTTCACCCGCGCACATTTCTGAGAGTTTTTGGGATCCTATATTGTGATTGATATTGCCGGTGATTTTTCACCCGCGCCCATTTTTTGAAAGTTTTTGGATCCCCTATTGTAATTGATATTGCCGGTGATTTTTCACCCGCGCACATTTCTGAGAGTTTTAGGATCCTATATTGTGATTGATATTGCCGGTGATTTTTCACCCACTTACATTTTTTTGAGAAGTTTTCTTCTGTCCTTTATTGATATTGCCAGTTATTTCTACAATGGGCAAGCCCAGATCCAATGCCTCAGAGGATCTCTCCTGGGAAGA
Source organism: Calotriton arnoldi (assembly GCA_963921515.1). Lineage (NCBI taxonomy): Eukaryota > Metazoa > Chordata > Amphibia > Caudata > Salamandridae > Calotriton > Calotriton arnoldi. The sequence goes on from CAWUFW010003339.1 coordinate 648,513, forward strand.
AGAGAAAATAGAAACCTACAATGCCAAGCAGCTCAAATATTTTTGCAAGCAATTCACAGTCCCTATCACAGGTCTCACTAGAAGGGAGGAGTATTACAAGGCGCTGAAGGCCTGGCTAGAAGCCAGGGATGCCCCTAAGGATATAGGAGAGCTTGTGGAGGTGGGAGAGAATGCAGGAGAGCAGCAGGGCGATGTAGTAGACTTAGTAGGAGACCCAGCCCTTTCCAACCGGGGCTCTAGTGTGTCCGCTAAGGGTCTGTCCCCAGAAGAGCTGGAGGACAGGGAGAGAGATAGGCGGCATAATATGGAGATGGCTAAGCTTAAAATGGATGGTCACCGGGACCTAGAGAACAAGAAGTTAGAAATTGAGATTATGAGGATGAAGCTTGAGCATGAGAGAGTATTGAGGGAGTTGGAGATTAAAGCTAAGAGCATGGAAATCTCCCCCTCTGGTGGCAGCGTACCTGTAGTGCACCCTGAGAGTAGGGTGTATATACCCAAGGAGGTTATTAAGGATTTCCACAAAAGTGAAGATATTGGGCAATGGTTTGCCCCTTATGAATTAGCCATGGTGTCCCACCGGGTCCCTGAGAATGATTGGGGAGCGGGGTTGTGGGGACGCTTTGTGAGTGAGGGGAGGGATACCTTGTTGGACCTGCCCCCAGAAAGTAGGATGGTTTATGCCCACATGAAGGAAGCGTTGATGACCCGCTATGGTTTGACCCCTGAGATGTATAGGCAGAGGTTTAGGGTCTGCAAGAAGCTAGAGGGTACCACGTGGGTTGAATATGTGTCTTTTTTTTGCAGAGCCATGGAACGCTGGGTAAAAGGTAGCAAAGTAGAAACTTTTGCGCAGTTTTATGATTTGATTGCATGGGAGCATTTATCTAGTAATTGTTTTCCTGAGCTACGCCAGCACCTAATTGATTGCAAGCTGACTAACCCTAGAAAGCTTGCTGAGGAGGCGGACCGCTGGGTGAGCACCCGGGTCCGCAAGGGTCCAGTGGGAGACGTCGCCAAAGGTGGGCAGGGTCCTCAGCAGAAGAGTGGTGGGGACAAGGGTCAACAGAGGGAGTTCCACCGAGGGCCCCAAAGTAATCCCCCAGGGAACCAAGCAGTGGTGTCCCAGCCCCCCCAAGAAAGGAGGACAGGGCCCCCAACAGGTAGGCCTGTTCCCAGGGGGCCCCCCACTTGTTACAACTGTGGTCAAGTGGGCCACAGATATTTTGATCCCCAGTGCCCCCAAAGGGGGGCCAGTGCCCCACCCCGTGCACCACCCCGCCAGATTGCTAGTGTAGTCCTGGGAGAGGAGGAGATGGGTGCCCAAGAGGGGTGGGATCCCGTAGAGTTGACCCGTGTCTCATTAGGGGACTTTGAGATGGTCCCCAAGCCTGCACTGCCTGCTAACACTAAAAATACAGGCAGTGGGTGACCATCAATGGCCATAGGGTGGAGGCTCTAAGAGACACAGGGGCCAGTGTAACTGCTGTCAGCTCCCGGTTGGTGTCCAAAGAGCAGGTTGTCCCCCATGCATTCTACCCAGTAGTGTCCGCAGACAACTCAGAGAGCCAATGTGAGGTGGCTCAGGTTCCCTTTGAGTGGGGGGTCTCAGGAACTCTTCAGGTAGCTGTGAGGCCCGCCTTGCCTGTAGACTGTCTGCTGGGCAATGATTTAGAGGACTCCCCGTGGGCTACGGTGGAGAGGAAGGCTCACTTAGAGATGTTGGGTCTGCCTGAGTGGGCGTGTGCTACCACTCGGTCCATGGCAGCCAAGGAGGGTGTTGAGAAGGATCTGGAGCCTGAGAGTATGGCCCAGATCCCTGCCTTAGAGAGAAGGGGCAGGGGCGCGGAAGCCGGCCCCCTTGGTTCCCACGGCCCAGGAAGGAGCAGACCCTGAAGGGGATGCCCTGGAGCCTACCGGGGAGCAGATCACCGAACTGGGGGACCTGCCTGAGCTGACCCATTGGCAGCAGGAAGGGGGACCCACCAGGGAGGAATTTTGTGAGCAGCAGAGAGCTTGCCCCTCTCTTGAGGGTATGCGGCGACAGGCTGCAGCCCAGGCAGAAGGTGACATGTCTGGTTCACATCTGATTTATTGGGAGAACAGTCTCCTGTATAGCGAGCCTAAGGTTGCTGAGCCAGGGTCAGCCCGTGTGCTGGTGGTACCCGAGTGCTTCAGAACCTTCCTACTGGGGTTGGCTCATGACATTCCATTGGCAGGACATCTGGGGCAGACCAAGACCTTTGAGAGGCTGGCCGCCCACTTTTATTGGCCCCAGATGCACAAGAGTTCAGACACTCATTGCAGGACCTGTGAGACTTGCCAGGCAAGTGGGAAGAGTGGGGGAAGATCAAGGCCCCACTCCAGCCCTTTCCAGTTGTGAGTACCCCATTCGAGCGAGTGGGCATTGACATTGTGGGGCCTCTGGACCCCAAGACAGCCATGGGCAACAGGTTCATCCTGGTCTTGGTGGACCATGCCACCCGGTACCCTGAAGCCATCCCGCTCAGGACAGTGACGGCCCCGTGGTGGGACGTGCACTGATGGGGATTTTCTCCCGTGTGGGATTCCCCAGAGAGGTGGTGTCTGACAGGGGACCAACTTCATCTCCCAGTACATGATGTCTCTGTGGAAGGAGTGTGGGGTAACGTATAAGTTCACCACTCCTTACCACCCCCAAGGTAATGGTCTGGTTGAAAGGTTCAACCGGACCTTGAAGGGCATGATCATGGGCCTAGAAGAGCCCCTGAGGCGTAAGTGGGACGTCCTCTTGCCATGCCTGTTGTTTGCCTACCGTGAGGTGCCACAGAAGTCCTTAGGGTTCAGTCCCTTTGAACTCCTCTATGGCCACCCGGTTAGAGGACCTCTGAGTCTGGTCAAGAAAGGCTGGGAGCAATCTCCCAGGAAACCTCCCCAAGATGTATTTAGCTACATGTTGGCCTTCAGGAACCAGACTCGGCGTTTCAGAAAGATTGCTGAGGCAAATCTGGAAGCCAGCCAGGAAGAAATGAAACGTTGGCACGACCAGAATGCCACTCTGGTCGAATTTCAACCTGGTCAGAAGGTTTGGGTACTGGCCCCAGTGGAGCCTTGTGCGCTCCAAGATAAGTGGACCGGTCCATTTGAGGTGGTGGAGCGCAAAAGTCCAGTTACCTACTTGGTGGACTTTCAGTCTCCCAGGAACCCCTTGCGGGTCCTGCATGTGAACCGCCTAAAGCCCCACTTTGAGAGGTCTGAAGTGGGCATGCTTCTTGCCACAGATGATGGGGTTGAGGAGGAGAGTGAGCCTCTCCCTGACCTCCTGTGTGCAGAAGAGAAGGATGGGTCAGTGGAGGGTGTGGTCCTCTCCACCACACTGACCCCTGAGCAGCAGAGAGATTGTCACCACCTGTTGGGGCAATTTTCTGATTTGTTCTCCCTGGTACCTGGTGTCACTGATTGGTGCGTCCATGAGGTGGATACCGGGGACAGTTCTCCTGTCAAGCACAAGGCTTACAGGGTGACTGACAGGGTCAGGGCTTGCATTAAGGAGGAGGTCTCCAAAATGTTCGCCCTAGGGGTGGTTGAGTCCTCTAGCAGCCCCTGGTCCAGCCCCGTGGTCTTGGTACCAAAAGCTGCGACACCTGGTGCCACTCCTGAACTTAGGTTCTGTGTGGACTACCAAGGTCTCAATTCGGTCACCAAGACCGACGCGCACCCCATCCCCAGAGCTGATGAGCTCATAGACCGGTTAGGGGCTGCCCGGTACCTCAGCATGTTTGATCTGACGTCTGGGTACTGGCAGATCGCCTTAACTGATGGGGCAAAGGAGAGGTCAGCATTCTCCACACCAGATGGGCACTACCAGTTCCGTGTGATGCCCTTTGGGATGAAGAATGCCCCTGCCACCTTTCAGAGATTGGTCAACCAGGTGTTGGTTGGGCTGGAGGCTTTCAGTGCCGCCTACCTGGATGACATTGCAGTGTTTAGTTCCTCCTGGGAGGACCACTTGCGCCACCTCTGGGAAGTGTTGATGGCGCTGCGCAGAGCAGGCCTCACAATCAAGGCCAGTAAGTGCCAGATTGGGCAGGGTTCTGTGGTGTACTTGGGACACCAGGTGGGGAGCGGCCAGGTGGCGCCCCTGCAGCCCAAGATTGAAACCAACCTGGCTTGGGAGCCCCCAAGGACCCAGACCCAGGTGAGGGCCTTCTTAGGACTCACAGGTTATTACAGGAGGTTTGTCAAGGGGTATGGCAACATTGTTGCACCCTTGACTGAGCTGACTTCCAAGAAGCGGCCAAAGATTGTGAACTGGACTGACACCTGTCAGAAAGCCTTTGATGCCCTCAAAACTGCTATGTGTACAGCACCCGTACTCCAGGCGCCCAATTTTGCTAAGGAATTTGTTGTCCAGACAGACGCTTCAGAGCATGGGTTGGGGGCCGTTCTGTCACAGATCAATGAGGAGGGACTAGACCAACCTGTAGCCTTCATCAGTAGGAGGTTACTTCCACGGGAACAGAGGTGGAGTGCAATTGAGCGTGAGGCATTTGCTGTGGTCTGGGCACTGAAGAAGCTGAGACCATACCTGTTTGGGACTCACTTCCGGGTTCAGACAGACCACAGGCCCCTCAGATGGTTGATGCAGATGAGGGTGAGAATCCCAAGTTGTTGAGGTGGTCCATTTCCCTACAGGGTATGGACTTCACGGTGGAACACCGCCCTGGTACAGAACACGCCAATGCTGATGGTCTGTCCAGATTTTTCCGCCTTAGCGATGAGAACTTCCAAGGGGATGGGTAGTTCTCCCCACATTTCAGATGGAGGGGACGTGTGTTAGACCTGGCACCATTGGCGTGGGTCTCCCTTCCATTTTTCGCTGTTGTCTCCTCTGTTTTACTGGTGTTAGATGCTCTGGGCGCTGTGCCACTGCCATTCAGTGTCACAGCGCGAATGCTCCCTGTGTAAATATGTCTATGTGAATTGGTATATCCCTGATTGGCTTATTTGGTTTACCTGTTAGTCCCTAGTAGTGTGGCCTATGTGTGCCCAGGGCTGGTAAACCAAATGCTGCCCGTGGGACTGCAGCACTGATGTGTGCCACCCACAGACGCAGCTTGTAAAGTGTGTCTCAGACCTGCCACTGCAGTGTCTGTGTGCAGTCCAGAACTGCCATCTTGGCTGTGAAGTGCACTCACTTCCCAGCCCCTGAGCCTTCCCTTGGCAGCCTGTAAGTCACCCCTATGGTAGGGTGCATTGTATGTGTAAGGTAGGACATGCCTTGGTGTATGTAGCATGTCCTGGTAGTGAATTACACCCTATTTCGTTTTTCACTACTGTAAGGCTACCTGTTCCTCATAGGCTAGAATGGGCAGTTTGACTATTACATTCTATAGTCCTAACTGACCCCAGGGACATGGGAGAAAAACGAATTTAGTATGCCTGAGCTCAGAATATTAAAATACATCTTTTAGTGAAGTTTATTTTTATATTCTGTGTTTGAAAATACCATTTTTAGAAAGTAGGTATTTTCTTGCCTAAGCCTTCCAGTGTGCTCTGCCGTTGTGTATTGGCTTTCTGGTTTTAGAGGGGCAGGACAGGCTGAGTCAGACCTGGGTTGAATAGAGAGATCTGCATTTAGAGTGTGGGGAGGGGTGGCTCCTTGACCTGAATAGGGCTGTGCCTGGCAAGGTGAATGCTGGCTCCACCTCCCACTGTGTGTCTGCTAGCAGACCCCCTCTTTCTGAAAGGAAGGATGCCGCCTGGTAAACAAAGTGCTCCAGGCCTGAGCAGAACTGATTCTGGCTAGGTTCAGTGACTGGTAGCTTCTAAGAACAAAGGCTTTTGGGGTATAAATATTTGTGCTCAAACCCCTACTTTTTGTATTGCTTTTGGATCTGGAGAGGAAACTCTGTCCGTGCCACTGGAGGAATCTGCAGGAAGTGACTGTCCCTGTGCTTGTGTGTTGTTTCTTGCACTGGCCTGCAGCAGTGACCACTGGACCTTGAAGAAGAGGAAAAGGAACTCTTGAGAGAACTTTTATTTTTGTTACAGCAATTACCCAAGGGCTAGGAAAAGAGCTAGCCTCCTGCTGGAGTCTCAGGCACATCAGACTCCACCACCAACCTCCTGCTTCCTCCCTGCGAGGACTGCTATCTGCTGATGAGGCTCCTGTGAATTCCAGGGCCTCTAGTTTGCATCAGAGAAAAGAGTGTGGGAAATCGACGCTAACGCATCTTTGCGGGCCGCTGCAGTCAAGAGCGCTGGGAAAATCATCGCACTACTGCCGCCGAGGGCACGCAACACGAAACCATCGCTGATGCCCCTTTGCGAGCCGCTGCAGCCGAGACGCGCTGGAAAGATCATCGCGCTGCTGTCGCCGCCCACTCGCAACCCTTAAAGAAATCATCGCTTCGAGACATCGCATTGCGGACGCCGTGCGTCCGCCACTTTGATCGCATCGCACCGAATTTCGTCGCTCCCTCGCAGAGCGTCTTGTCTTCGCATCGCAACACGATCGCACAGCGCAACAGGATCGCCGCATCGACTTCTCCCACGCGGCAAGAAAGTCATCGCATCGGCGGTCCAGCGTGCAGAAGTTTGTTGCATCGTCTCCGCACGCATCACGCAGATCGGCGCATCATCCTCCCTTGCGGCAAGGATTCCAACGCATTGCCGGCCTCGCGTGCCGAGAATCATTGCTACAGCTTATTTGCAACATTTTGTTGGTTTTGCTACTAAACCCAGGTACTTTGTGAAAGAAAGGGTCGCAGAGACCACTGCTTTGAACTTGAACCTTATTTTTGCAACCTTTGAACTATTTTTGACAGCCCTTCAACAGCTACCCTATTTTTGACAGTATTGTGGCTTTTACAGTTATTGGTCTTGTGATAAATCTGCCTTTCTATAAAGATACTTATTTTTATAATAACTACTTGTGTGGTGTCCCTTTGTAGTGTTCCTCACTGTGTTACTGTGTATGGTCATAAATGCTTCACACCCTGCCTCTGAGATAAGCCTACCTGCTTGTGCTACGTTACCACAGGGTTGAGCAGGGGTATTAAAGAGGGTAGCCCTCTCACTCTGACTTAGGAAGAAGGGTCCCTACTTGGACAGTGGCCAGCCATTGCCAACTAGAGACCCCCATTTCTAACAGACGTTCTGCATTTTGTTTTACCAGAGAGTACAAAAAGATTTATGGAGGTTTCTCCACCACAAATGAAAAATCGGAAAGGCAGACATTTGCCACCGTTACCTTTCAAAAGGAACAGTAGGAAAGAACGGTTTTGTTATCTTTAATTATTTATTCCGAGGAGGCTGTGTCATCATATTATCATCCTAAAAGAAGTGATGAATGAGTATATTGACCTGCAGGAACGAAGGGCGGGTATGTCCTTGTGTGGTCTTGGGAGAACCTACGAGAAAAGGTTCTTAGGAGTGAAACAGATATCAAGACCAGAAGGTTTAAGATTATGTATTGTGGCACCCTGAGTTTGTGAACCATATGTTTAAGATTGCATAGTTTTTCCTCCCATTTTTAAATCACATATTGTTCATTTAGTTCCTGAAGTATTGTGTACTACATTTTCATGCCACAAACAATGAAAGGAGAAAGCAAAAAATGAGCTAGGAGGCCCAAACCCATCATTCATCACATACATTGCCACAGTTAATCAAGCACAGTAGAGCACTTATTCCGTACCAACACCATAATCTCATACAACCACTAATTCACACTGAACAGACACAATCAAGTCATGTGAGTAATTTCAAATCCCCAACACAATGCAGCCAAGAGCAATAAAAATAGCACAACTAATGAAATGTTTCCATATTGTAGCACAATGTAACTCACTGGGCAAACACAAATGTATGTCAACACCCAATGCCTTCCATTGAAGTCAACGGAGCATACTAGAAACACCAGGATAAGTTCATACAACAATCAGTTGCAAAGGCCCTAGCAACAGCAGTTATTGACATTGTGTTGAAAAACGAAATCAATAACATTTTGGCCGTTAGAAATGGGGTCTCTAGTTGCCAGTGGTTTGCACCCTGTTCAAGAAGGGACCCTCACTCTAGTCAGGGTAAGGGAGTCAAACAGTTAAGACAAACCTTGCTCACTCCCTTGGTAGCTTGGCACAAGAAGTCAGGCTTATCTCAGAGGCAATGTGTAAAGCATTTGTACACACACACACGGAATGCAGTAAAAAACACTACAAAAGGAGTCCACACCAGTTTGGAAAAATAGCCAATATTTATCTGAATAAAACAAGACCAAAACAACAAAAATCCAACATACACAAGTCAAAATATCTCTTTTAAAAGATTAAGCAAGTTTAGTCCATAGAAATCAATGGATGTGTTTTTTTTAGCACAAAGTACCTTGGATGCATCAAAAATCAAATACGAAGCAGGCGCAGGGGAGGTGAGGTGCTGGAAAAGCAAAGAGATGCGTTGGTTCCTTACTCCACAGGGAAGGTGATGCATCAGTTCCTTACTGCTAGGCAGGGGAGGTGATGTGTCGGTTCCTTACTGTCAGGGGATGTGATGCATTGGTCCTTATTGGAAGGGGAGGTGATATGTTGATCTCCGGACATGCAGCATCAGTTCCTTACTGTGGTGTGGCGTCGATGAAGTATCAGCGTCGAGAGATGATGCGTCAAAATTCCAGACACGCTGCATCAAGGTAAAAGCGGTGAAGCAGACGCTGCATCAATTTTCCAGCTCCAAAGCCAGCGCTGTGTCAATCCATAGCCGCCGACCAGGTGCTGCGTCGGAGTTGGAGTGGGTGTCATGGACGTCAGTGACGCGGTGGCCGGGACTCACGCTGTGGAAATTTTTCTGATGTGCTGCAACAGCGAGCTGGGGCCTGCGGTGAAAGCTTTGGTCAATGCGTCGATCAGGAACCATGCTTCAGACCAGGCAGCGGCGATATGTCGATCTTGTGCAGCGATGCGCCTAGAAAACAGTTGGTGGGAGCTGATGCATGGATTTTCTCTTTAGATCACCAGGTTACACTTCCAAGGACCCAGAAACTGTATTTGTCACCACTTGGCAAGTCAGAACTCTCTGCTGAAGAGCCCAGGCACTGGTAGGTGACGTCTTTGATGGCTCTGAGACTTCTTAATAGGAGGCAAGCACACACAAGCCTTTGGAGAATCTTAGAAGCAGGATGTCGAAAGCAAAGTCCAGTCCTTTCATTCCCAGGACAGAAGCAGCAGGCCAACACAACAAAGCAACAGGCATAGGTGGAAGTCCCTCCAACAGCATCCAGCTCTTCTTCCTGGCAGAATGTCCTCAGTCCATAAGTGTTCTGCTTTTTGGGTGTCAGAGGTCCAATACGTATACCCCTTTCTGCCTTTAAAGTAGGCAAACTTCAAAGGAAAGTCTTTGTAGTGCACAAGAACCTGCCTTTCCCTGACCTGGCTCCAGACACACTACAGGGGGGTGGAGACAGATTTGTGGGAGGACAGGCACAGCCCTATTCAGGTGACATTTACAACTCCTCCCACCACTCTAGCTCAGAAAGGCCTATCAGCCTGGTGATGGGCCCTCAGAATATGCAAGGCATACCTTAGCTTCCTCTGTGTGACTGTCAAGAGTGAATGCACAAGAGCTAAACTGTCAGCTCATCCAGATGCGTATTTTACAGACGGGCAAAGGCACAGAATGATTAAGCAAGAAAATGGTCACTTTCTAAAAGTGGCATTTTCAAGCACGCAATTTTAAAATCAACTTCACCAAAAGATGTGTTTTTAAATTGTGAGTTCAGAGACCCCAAACTCCAAATCTCCATCTGCTCTCAATGGGAAATTACCCTTAAAAGATATTTCGAGGAAATCCTCATATTCCCCTATGGGAGAAATAGTCCTTTCAGTAGTAAAAAAATAAAATAGTAGTATTTCATTATCAGGACGTGTAAAACACAACAGTACATGCCCTACCTTTAAAATACACTGCACCTTGCCCATGGGGCTGCCTTGGTCTATCTTAGGGATGACTCACATGTAGTAAAAGGGAAAGTTTGAGCCTGGCGAGTGGGTGCACTTGCCAGGTCAAAATGGCTGTTTAAAACTGCACACACTTACACTGCAGTGGCAGGTCTGAGACATGTTTGCAGAGATACTCATGTTGGTGGCACATTCAATGCTGAAGGTCCCCTAGTAGCATTTGGTTTACAGACCCTGGGCATACCTACCTGGTGCACTTTACTAGGGACTTACTAGTAAATCAAATATGCTAATCATATATAAACCAATCACCAATACAATTTACACAGTGGGTACTTGCACTTTAGCAATGCCCATGCCCAGAGTCCTAAAACCAGCAAAAATGAAATGCAGCACACTGTCAAAAAAACAGAAGTCCTGAAGCAAAAAGAAGATAGGGGATGTCCTGCCAAAAAATGCCAGGTCTAACAAAGGCTATATAAAACATTCTTATTATTTATTACTATATTGTTAATTACATAGTTTCAATGTGTTTCTCTTCTGTAGCACAAAACACAACAGGTTCACTTCTAAACAATATTTTCTTATGAAATTTAGACTTTCATAGCTCCTCTTAGTTTATGTTTACTGTTGTATAAGCAGCTTCATTCCACACTCATTAATGCACATGTGGCATGACCAAACCTTATATCAAGGCGGCAGCACACGCCGCAGTACAAATAGGTGCCCCCCAAAACACAAAACTGAGAGCCAGGGGGAAGGGAGGCCCGCTACGGGCCCCCAATGTACCTTTCCGCCAGCCTTTTCATGGCGGGTAAACCAACATGAAACGGCAAGCGGGAAGGGACATCATAATCCCTACGGCGGTGCCTGGCAGGCACAGCCACCATTGTAGGGATTTTGGCTCCCTCCGACGTACCGGCAGGCTCAAGGAGCCCATCAGATGTGTGGTGGTTAGTCTTTCCGACCACCAACCATACGCGCGCTATTGAAATATGGCGGGCGGTAAACAGGGTTACGATGGTGGTGGGACCACCACCGACGGGCTGTCGGTGGCGCTCCCAACGTCATTGTAATCAAGCTCTTAATTATTAATTCAATATACATTAAAAAAGACTATTACCTGCCATCCAAGCCATTTTTATAGCTTTGGGGGCCTGAAATAGTCTGAATTGTCACACTTGTAGTAGTGTCATGGTTAGTAGTTGTGTTGTTACTATCATTGGCAGCATAGCAGGGGCAATATGTAGTGCAAGTTGCAGTGGCTCCTGACTAGAGCCCTGGCACTTATGTTTTTTTACAAATTAAGCTCTGCTGTTGCCTAATCAATTTCCTTAGCATTTTTACTGAGCATTTACTTTAGTTATTGATCTACATAACGCATAAGTTCTCATCCTGCTTACAGCACTGAGACTGTCTACTTAGTACAAGCTTTGCACCATTTGACTAATGCATTCATTGGTTGATTATATTATGTAGAGAACACCTCCTAAACGTCTTTGATTCAAGACTTAATGGGATAAACCTAAGAAGAGCATTTAAACCATTTTAAAGCTGGTTATAGAGGACTGAATTCTCAGATGTTTTGAAAGTGTGTTCCACAAATCCGGAACATTGGCTTAGGCTCTTCCCCTTTTCATTTGACCATGACTTGAAGGATGCCTGGAAGAATTTGGTCTAGGCTCATGAAGTTCTTTCCTGAAAGAGCGACCAATTTGAAGTACTGAGGAGCTCGGTTGTGAATGTTTTTGAATTTCCAACAGCCATGTCTGCTTCGGACACGGTCTTTGACAGAAAGCCAATGTAGGTCATTCTTGGCCTGACTGACATGATCTCACAATCTTAATTAATTTATTTTCTGATGGCCTGCAGGGTTTCACAGGCAAAAAACTAGGAGCACAATTGCTTCTGGGTAACAAACCATCCACAATGGCTATTCACAGAATAGCTCCTACTCAAACAGCGATTGTTCATAGTAGCTAAAACTCACATTCAGGAGGAATCTGCTCATAAACTCCAATGTTCTTGACCCCATACCCTCCTCATCTTCAATACCTGTTAGCCAGGTTGTAAAGAGCTACTCTGTTGTAGTACAGATGATCCCCAGCTAATCTGTACTGGGGCAGTAGTGTGAGATATCCTCAGGGCTCCAGTCGAGGGTAGATGTGGGTATATGCCATCTACCCACTATTTTAAGAGGGCAGACGCTGTCTACCCTGCCAAGAGGTTGGTCCCCACAGAATTATGCTGAACTTGTCCTGGTGTAATTTTCTGACACCGGGGCACTTTCAGCAGCGTCTGCACAAAGGACTGAGGATGCAAACCAGTCTTAGCAATGAAGTCGGACCGGCCCCAGGTGCGGGGAGGGTGCAGGGTGGGGGTGGTTAGGTGATGGTTTGAAACACCGGCTGGGGGGAAGGGGGGCGCTGGTGGGAAAGACTGCTGCTGCTATTGTTATAGGGGCCCGATATTGCAGCACTGCTGCAAAACCGGCACCCAGTAACAAAAACTGCCCCACCACTCCGAAACCAGCCCCCACCCTTCCGGTCCACAGGGAAAATGCCAAGGTACCCTCTATGGCCAGTCCAGTCCTGCCTGCACGTTGTTGTCTGCTTTTGTTCCGAACAGCAACGTGCAGGCGGGGTGAGAGATGATCAGATTACAGCTTTGTCCATAACAAAAGCTGAAGGTAAGGGGCCATCAAGCTCTTTTTGTTGAAGTATCCTGGCTGGGAGCTATCGGGAGCCTCACACATAGATGAAATGGAGTGGAAACAAAGGCTCATATCTTATCACTTCGGAGGTACTTAAGAGAGAAATGCTTTTGACTTTATTCAGTCCCTGTATATAAGAGATATGCAAACACTGTAAGAATGTCAGATGTGTTGGTCTCCCCAGTATTTACACAAATAACCATTTAAATACCACTATTTTGTTTTATTTCTTTTAGAGAGCTTTAGGACTACTCATCCCAATGCAGGGTATCAGAGCGCTTTACATCACACATACAGATTACACATTGACAGTAAATCATGCGTGTACATCAAGATAAAGGATGTGTTACATAAGACAGTGAGGGTTACAAGATGTAGGAGCCACATGTCCTTATACCTCACTGTGCTATATTAGAAGGATTACAATTTATGAACTGCAAGTAACAAAAGGATCTCTTTCTTAAAAGCAGTAACCCACTTGCCCAATCTCCTAAAATACAAATCTGTCATCTGTGTGTTACATAATGTCTTTTGCAGGAGACATATTAACCCTCTGTGCTACTTTCATTCAAAATTAGGACTAGACAAAACATAGATCTCTCCGGCAAATATGTTATCCTCCCGAGTTATTTTACCATTATTATTCCCTGAGATTTAGCTGGCACACAATGATCTCTGCAGCAGGAGCCTTAACCCCATAAGATATTTTAAAATACAACCATTGCAACCAATTAAGCAGGACAGATTTACTGCCACAATTCTCCTTGTTGCCTATTTCTTTGTGGCAATGGTTTAAGAAAAATAAATGTATAAATTGAGACTCGGAGTTTGCGTCGGGTTGCGTCAATATTTTGGCACAACCCCAACGCAAAATCTAATGCGCTCAACTGTACTCATGATAGACCCGCTAAACATATTTGAGGTCTTAAGATCTGATGTTACTTCCTGTGAGGGCATGGATTGTGATATCACACGCGGTGATGTCCCTTCCTGTGATGCCACGCACAGTGATGTCACGTGTGGTGATGTCAGACCCATTCTGCCTAACTTGGTGAGTCCCTCCACTTCTTTTTTAGGTCTCGCCTAGCGTTGCTGCGCACATTCGCAGCTCGCTCGGCGAGATTTATTGCTAATGAGGAGTTTCAGTAGAGGGCTTGAAGCCCCGCCCCTCATTTCCATTGGCCGGCGTCACCGTTTATGCTAAACGGTGGCCTGCCATTGGAAATGAGGGTTTTTGGTTGCCACCCTTTGACTTGCGATCCGGACTGGGTCGCCTGCTTCACGGCTGTCGTGAAGCACTTTCTTATCTTTATGGGGCCATGTGTTTCTAATTAGAAACACATGGCCCCATAAAGACAAGAGATCCCCATGCTCCAACTGCAGCGCGGTCCTCTTTCACTTTCGGGACCGCGCTTGTTCAAGAGGCGTAATATCACGCTGATATTTTTTCCAAAGAGCGAACAGGTAAAGCCGTGCTCATTTACATCTACACTAGTCCGTTTTTCGGCTGCCCATATTTTAATTTTTAGTTAGGAAATAAAAGCATTTCTATTTCACTATAGTAGCAAACCAGCTACAAAAAAGCAACACAACCAGGCATCTATTTATACTCGTCAACTTCGGCAATCGTAATACGACGTATGTTAACTCGGTTCTTTTTTTATTTTTGGCAAATGCATTGCAGCTTTTATGTACTTGGCTCGTTATCCTTACAAAAGAGCACGTCCCCAAAGAGCGCGCCAGCATCTGACTTTTACGTCACGCTTGACGCGGTGCCCTCTAAAAAGAGAGTACTGTGTCTTTAAGGCAGGGAGTGTCTAGGGTTCCTGCATAACATAAGCGTTAGCTCGGGAAGTGTACAGATTCAAAACAAACACTGGCCCTCAGCTGATAAATATCTAAATTCGATTTCTAAAGACTGCTTCCAATACGGCAATACCTAGCGCACAATATTTCACACACGCAATTGGAATTATTTGGTCTGTTCTAGTATGCATTGATTAATTAAATATGAACTAATGGCTGTGAGCGTGAGCAATAGGAAAACGTGAACGTTAAATCGGTTGTCCGTTTAATATAAATCTGGTTTATTAGTCTGGCCCCGCACAGCCCTTTTAAAGGCTTCTTAAAACACAATTTGTTTCAGAGACATCTATATTCTGTTTAGTATCTTCTTCCGGGCGTGGTTCTTTTTAAAAAATGAAAATACTTATATTTTTTAACTTACGCTATGGCCTGTTTGTCTGGCGGGGCAAAGAAATTAAACCTATTTTATTATTGTAGGCGATTCAGCTGAAACGCGTGTGTGCAATAAAACCCCGTGCTACTGTGATATCCTTTCAGGGGCATGGAATATTCGTAGATTTACGGCAAGGTAGAATTTAAAAAATATATTTGTAAACATCCCATCAACAAAGTGTGAAAATTAAGATAGTGCCGCGCTTGGCTAACGCTGGAAAGACACGTCTATTTTATGCACGAATAAATGTGCAAATTCCCCGCTGTCACTGCACCACTGCCTTTTTTTCCGAACATA
Source organism: Calotriton arnoldi (assembly GCA_963921515.1). Taxonomy (NCBI): domain Eukaryota; kingdom Metazoa; phylum Chordata; class Amphibia; order Caudata; family Salamandridae; genus Calotriton; species Calotriton arnoldi. The sequence goes on from CAWUFW010003339.1 coordinate 663,694, forward strand.
AACCAACATTTCTCACATTACGTACGAGGAATAAAAGTGGTCTAAACTAAACAGCACGAAAAATGATCTTTTAATTGCTGCCTTGTTTGCAAAAGGTAGGTACGTTTATTCTCACAATTTCATTCACGCGGCTGCCTTTGATGAGCTCCTACGCGCGTGCTGTCGTCCGTTTCCTACCGTACCTTGGGCCTTTTTGCCTGTTAAACAGGTCGTTTGCGACGCTCGTCTTATTTTTGTGTCAACGGAGCCGGCAGCTATCTCTGCACGCCGTGTGCATAGCCGTGCACGAATCAGTAGCACACACGGTCGGGTGAAAGTGGCTGCCAGACAGAAGGGGGTGCGTGAACCCCTTCACTTGGAGAGAGTTGTGGTAGAGAGTCGTTGCCTTGTGCTGGCCCCCAGGAGTGCGGTGGTGGGGAGGGATGGTACTTGCACTGCACTATGTTTGTGGACAGTGATTAGCATTACACAGGGGAGATAGTCCGGAGAGGTGTGCTCTTTTGTGGTGGTTGATGGTGTGAGTTCTCTTGTTTTGGTCGATTGCACGGGGGTAGTGTGTTAAGGGAAGTTTAGCTGAAGATGGTTGTAGTGAATTGCGGTTGGTGGAGGCCGTGGTCCTGTTTTGATAGATTGGCGCTGAGAGCAGATAGGGAGATAACATGGTGTGGTCCTGGAAGCGTTGGTGGATACCAGGTGCAGTTGATGATGGTTGCAGTAAACTGTGGTGGATGACGTGGCTAGGTCAGTCATGAGAGACAGGCGTTGGGTTGATCTGTTTTGGAGGATGTTGGATGACGGTGGATAGAGTTGTGGTGGAGAGAAGGTGCCATGTTGCAGGATCTGATGAAAGGTTGTGATGGAGCGAGGGAGCGCGGGTGGATTTCTCCTGCTTGATAGACAGGTGTCGCATAGTGGAGATGGTAAAGAGAGGGGTGGTTTCTCTGTGTGGGACGCAGAGGCTGATGGTGGAGAGGGAAGGGGCTCACCTTTTTTGAAGAAATGTGGCCGAGGGCAGAGACCAAAAGATAAGTTGTGGTCGGTGGAGCGTGCTGGATTGCGCTGGTGATGGGCGATAACATGGATGTTGTGGGTAGTGGTGTAGACAGTGGTGGTGGAAGGAAAGAGGTCGCGGGTCCCTATATGTTTAGTGGGAGAAGATTTGATGAGCCCGAGAGGATTCCATGTGCCTCTTGTTCGTGGACAGTACATGGGGGTGGGGAATCAGGGTGGTAGCTTGTTCTATTTGTTACTGTTAGGGTAGAGAGAAAGGATTGTTTGTTGCTCTGGAGAGGTGGTGGGAGAGAATCGACGTTGAATTCCCATGTGTTGATTGGTGGTGGCTAGAGGTGTGGAAGGGGAGGGGAAAGGAGGACAGGTAGGTGGTACACCTGTCATGGTTGATGCTTGTAGAGGTTACAAAGTATGAGCAGAGCGCTGTTGGATAGATGTTGGGGAGGCAGGTCACAGTGGGTACCCTGTGTTTTTTTATTTTTTTTATTTTTTAGTAATAACTAGCTGCGGGCAATGGGAGTGGTTACATACACTATGCTGATTTAAAGGGCTAAGATTGGAAATAATGTGGTTAGTTTCCTCCATTAGTTGACTGGTGTTATGTGGGCAGATATATTCGTGGATTCTCCCTGTTGGTAGTGGCAGCGGCAGGGAGCGATTAAAGTGAGTTGAGTTCCTTTGCCTATGTTGAGTGTGGCTGGGAGATGTTGTCCCCTCTGCTACATGGCCATGATTGGTAGCGAGTGGTGATGGCAAGTCCCTTGTGCTGCTTGTCAATAGTGAACAGTGGAAGTCTTTGTGGCCTGCGAGCTGGATAATTGTGGTTGGTGGTGGGAAGAAATGGTTGTTGCTTAATTAGCCAGTCACAGTGTATTCTCCTCTGTTTAGTGGTAGTGGTGTTTTCTCGTATGTGTGTTGCAGTGGGCGGGCGCTGCAAGCGTGTAATGCTTTGTTGATGGTGTGGTTAGCAGTCAAGTTCACATTGTTGGTCGGATGTAGTTAGCAGTGGACTCCCGTTTGGCAGAATTAGACAACGTGTCCCCCTGTGTCAGTTGAGAGCTGTGGGTAGAAAGGGTGGTGGTTACTGTCCCTCCATGTTAAAGAACAGTAGATGTTTCAGCACCCAGGCTAATGTGCTGCATAGCTAAATACATATAAGGTTCCAAAGGCGAGACCGATTGCATTGCAAATGCTTGTTTAGGACTTGCGCCCTGGATACCCCTTCGTATACAATCTTAACGTCCCATGCATGTATAGCACATGCATGGTGCCCTGCAGCTCTGATCCCTTTCAGACACTTGTTTGCATATAATTCTGAAACGTTCTCAAGCCGCGACCCATGTTAATCGCAATTTGGTAGCATAGCCATTGTGCTGCGTGCTGAGAAAAACAAATAATATGGAAAGCTTCCGACGCATCGGGGCAGATGTTGAGTTGACGAGTCAGAAGGTCTGGCCTCGCATTAGGCAGGGACGGATTTAAATAACATGGTATGCACCAGTATCAGACTCAGACCTCTCGCTAACCTGTCACTGTGGGTCATGCATTATTCATTGTCGACGGAGCGTGGGTGGGTGGTGGGGGGAGATTTCATTTTATTAGCAGACTGCCTGCGTGTTGCTGTCAAGACAAAACACGTTACATCGTCCCCGGGTCTTCTTGTTGCACTAATGAGGTTCGCTTTTTGCTTGCTCGTACATATGCTAACAAACCTTTAAGTTGGGTTTCTTGACAGGAACCAGTTTTATTTGTGCGGTTTGGAAGAACATGGATCCGGGCGTGGTGGTGCGTCTTAATTTCAGATGTGTTCTGAAATAAGGAACCTGGCTTTTTCCTAAATGACAGTCAAGTTCGAAAACGTGTTATTTAATTCTTTCATTCATTTTTTTTGTCAAGCGCTGGATGCACCTAATATTAGGAGCAACAAGTATATGAGCTAAATAAGTTTTATATTCTATAATGGACTTACCTCCATATTCTGTATCAATACAACATAGGCGCAGTGTTTGAACCCGCCCCCACCGGCAGACCTTTCTACTCGTATCAGTAGGTTGGGTACAAACTTGAAATAATTGAGAATTCTTTTGAAGGGAAATGTTCCCTGAATTGTCAATCACTTCTTTACTTTGACTGCCACAGGAGGTTACTGGGTTGAATCCACCCACCCAGAAATGAAAGGACTCCTCTAATTGTACAGCCGGGAAGCGGGTTGTGACAGCGAGCAGTGAGCGTCCTCCATACTCTAGAAATCCAGAAACAGTCTGCTTAATCAAAACTAAATTTGTTTTATTTGAAAGAGAAAGGTGGCTGCAGATGTCAAGGGACTCCAAGGTCCCTGAGAAACCATTTAATTAAATCCCACTGTTTCTCACTTAGATAAGAAAAGGGTCTACTTTGGAGCAACTAGTCCAACATACACATCATCGTCTATGAATGAATTGTCATATATTAAATGTACTGCACGTGGAGCCTGAAGAAGAAGATGCGGATATCTCCTTTAGCGTACGCTGGGCCATTTCAGCAGTGTTTCTCATAGAAGGATAATGGTCTGCACTGTGGGCAGAAAAGACATTGAACTGGCTCTCGTTCAATTGACAGCTCCATCTGGGAGTCTCAACCCTTTCTGTACTGGACGGTTATATAAGTGAACGGCGTGTTAACCTCCTCGAGAAGCCTTTACTTTTCATTTTCAACTCCCAAAATTGGAGGTCAGTGTGGGCATAGCAGTTATTAAAAATGGTGGTTTGCACCTGTTGTGGACACTGTTGTTGGGCAGTAACTCAGGAAAGGACTCAGAGAGTTTGTACATGAAATGGGTCTAGGAATGCATGAAAGAACAAGTCAGGGACCTTTGTAGTGGTCGCATGATTTCTGATAACAATGTCTGTTTGACTTCCCGCTTATGGATAGGGCCAACGTTCTTGGTAAAAGGTAAGCTTCCTACAACTGCTCCTATGAATAGCTCAGATTCATGTATTGATTGCGTCTAAATAAACTACAAATGGTGGCAATTCTGTTTACTTTGTGGAGTCACGAAGGCGGAGACAATAACCTAATACTGTATGATGCAATGCATGTTTATCACATGATTAGTTAGGTAAATAACTCATCCAGCGCACATACAATTGATTCTCCCCAAGTTGAACATGATAAGGAGGAGAGAGGTAGCAATTAAAAATGTGAATATTAACTACATGTGTCATATTAGGGCTGTCTTCCGCCTCGTTTCATGGGTTAAAATAGTTGTGATATATTATATAGTTCAAACTTGGGACGAATTATACAGAGAGAGAACTCCTCTTTTAACTTCTATGTAGCAGCACCAACAACACACAACTAACCTCTTCCTCACGCTGGAATAAAGTAGCAAGCCAAAAATAATTGCTTTTCATCAGACTCAGGAAAGGAACTGTAAATCAATGCACTAAAGAACAGACATAGTAAAAAGACTTAAAAATAACAAAACTTAGCGAAAACACTTAGTGAAAGAGTAATCATTCACGTAAGTGGAGTAAATCAAAAGAAAATGTGCTATGAAATTTATTAGTAGTGCAGAGTATCAAAAATACGTATAGGATGACCTAAATTATGGACATCCAAAGACAATTAAGTGAAGGAGGAATATTATGAGGAGGGACATTTCTCAAGAATAGTAACTAGGCCCTGAATTAGAGTTTGGCAGACAGCTTACTCCGACACAAACCTAATGCATAGCCGTCCGCCTTATCACAAGTGCTTTCTGTCCTGTGGCACGTACAACAAAGCATAAGGGAAACAGAGTAATCCGTTGGCCATACTGTAAATCAGACCCCCAAGACTTTCAGGGATTGGTGTTAGCATGCAGTTTGGGGATAATAGTAACCCCTGCTCCGAAGAGTTTAATTGCTCCCACTCTCTCATCAGCGTAAATGTACTCATGCTCCACCTTGTCTAAGGACAGAGGTCTTGGAAAAGTGATCCTTCACTATACGATAAGAGGCCAGGAGCTCAGTGCATTGATCTATATTGTCAATAACATTGTATCACTGCTCTAAATGAATGGAGTTGAGCTTGAAACAATAAATCTAACACAATGTGTTATAGCTATACATCTACTGGAGCACGTGCACATCCGCGATCTATAGATCGGTGGGGTTGTTTGTTGTAATTATGCTGGCACTCAGACATTTTACATATGCTGACAAAAAGAGTAATTTATCAATTTCTATGACTACCCACGTTGCTGGAATCAGTCTATGCATCACAGGGAAGATATTCCACAACTGTTACACTTCCAGACACAATGACATATGGAGCTCATCCTCTGGGGCGTAGGTTGGTCAGTAAGATTGGGGGGGGGGTGAGCTTCAGATTTTCTGACAATCAGGCTGGCATATAATATTTAAATACATTGTACATCAAGCAGGGTGCATCAGAGGGGCCTAAGGGGCAGTGGAAAGGCAGAGGAATGTGGACTGGTAGGAGTACTAAGAGTGGAAACACAATATTTTGTGAAATAACCAATATGTTTGAGCGCTTTCAAAACAGAGATGTACGTTTTTTTCTGTGTGTAATCCACAGAACTTGTAAGACCTGCTTTATAATTAGTCAGAATCTGCTATTGCCAGGCTTTCTATTGCCTGCGGCCAGTCCTGGCAAACATGTGTCTGATTAAGAATGCAACCATGTGTATTTGTCGTGGAGGCCTGGAAGGGGTGGCTGAGATCAGATTGGACATTTGGCTAGCAAACAGTATCTTATACCATATGGAGAGTCGCTTTGTGGCTTTTTGGAAGGTTCTAAGTTGCCTTTGGGGTTGACATGGGTACTCCATGCTGACCTCCAGCCACCTGGGCAAGTGGGAAAAGCTTCTCTGTTAGGTATGCATGCCAAATCAGGAGTGGCAAAAGGGAGAGTACAACAAGTTGTTCGTTCCATATCTGAATTTGCATGTTCTCTTCCTGGTTTTACTCATCAAGCTTTGCCCTGGCCTATGTCGTCATGTAGGTTTAGACTGCGTGATAGGAGTGTTGGGTTGGGTTTACTGTCGCTGACACTTGTAGTATAGCATAATACCGTCCATACCTAACCCCTGATTGGGTATTAGCACTCCTGGCTGGTAGGACGCCACAGCCACTTCGTGGCCATCATGCATAAGTAGACTTTTCTTTTGCTTATCTTCTCCTTTCTTTATCTATTTCTCTACATTGATCCCACTGATGCTACCCCTTTGCTCAGTTGTTCAAAAAAAGGATAGTGATAGGAATATTTTAATGAGGTGGACTGCACATCTTCCGAAATAAATAATAAACCCAAGTAATGAAGAACAAAATACTACAACTGTTAGCAAATATACACCAAAGCATGTAAACAGGCATCACATTTTTGTCAGGGGAGTCTTCAACCAATGTGGTGGAATAGAAAGGGGTTCACCAGCCCGTGACACACAGCTCGCTGCAGGATACTGGCTAGCAGTTGTAGTTTCCTGTCCATGCTGGGCTTTCACCTTGGACACGTCAAGTCCACATAAATACTGCAGGGTCCATCTAGTTGAGAAGTCCTCTGTTACCTTGACTTACTATCCCTTTGCTCTGTTCCAACATTTTCACTCAATGTTATATTAAGAATCAATATACACCAAAGTATGTCAGAGTCACAGTTGACTCTTGGCTCACCTTGATCCAAAATTGCAACCAGCAAAAGCCAGTTTTCAATTTGAAGAAGAGCAATACAATTTTCTGGAGTGAGGTTGTGGAGAAAGTTGTTGTTCCGCCGTGGTAGAGTGTGGAAGCAGGTGGTTGCTTATGCGAGCAATATGTGTTCGTTTTTAGGATGAATAATCCTGTAGTTTTCAATATGTTTGTCATTCACGCTTTTCATGGTTTTGTATGTGAACTTCACCTTTGTTTTAAAAGTAGGGTCTGACTGTCCTTTTTGGCATTAGGGGAGTGTGTGAATGTTTTTGTGCATGTGTCAGATGGTGGTGTGACCATGGAGGGTAGGTTTCTTTTTGTTTACTGTATTCCTATTTTAAGAATTGAAGCACATGACAATAGCATATGCTGAGCTTGGAATGAAGTTCTATAAAGTGATGGAAGCTTGAAAACTGACAAGCAGGCTGAAGGCACACGCACATAGCTACACACATGCCCACACTTCATACATACACATACGCACACTCCCTCCCATAGACACTGGACAGGGCAAGCTCATTCAAGTGCATTAAACTACACCTTTTGCTGCCAATTCACCCCATTTCTTCTTTAATGGAGAATCTCTTCAAAGATTCTTTACATTGTAGTCTGTTTTGCACAGTTTTACATTATAACGCCCAGGTCTATTGCTTAAATTGTGATATGTGAAAGTGGCCTGCTTTTCTTTTTGGTACCTGTGCCTGTTTTCTGTCCCAGTCCAACCCCGTCTAGATGCAGCAGCAGCAGCAGGCTGCAACAGGTCACTGATACCAGCCAGACAGAAGTCTACAGGGTTCATCCTAAATCTCTTTGTCTTGGAACGGGCCAAATGCATTCTGGAATGTTCTCGCGACTGTATTGGAGCACAAGTGAGTTTGATAACATCTGCCTTAGTATCCTCAAGGGGAACGGAGAAATTAGCACTCTTATTAGTTTCTTATTTCATAAACACGAAAATCAATTTTAAATTAATTATACAGCCATCCCTTCATGCCGGGCTGTGAAAATATGTTTATATCACAAGTGAATAGGGTTAATTGCAATTGTGTCGGCGTTGCCTGCTGGAAATCATGTGGGTGTAAAATAGCGAGAAGAAAAACGCTTTGACGCTGTCTTGGTCCAGGAGAAAAAACATTTAGTGGAAGCGGTTGTGCCTCTGATTGAACCAATGCGAGTCGCATGTACGCCAGCTTTAGGGATCCCGGAGGACCCTTTTTCAGGTAATTGAACAAAATTAGCTCAAAATGGTATTTTATAGGGAGTGAAAAAGATGGAGAATGGGATTTCAATAGAGTGGTACGCTTCTGGTGCATCCATTGCAGACATGCAGGCATAATATTTTCTTATAACATGTCTAATGGTTCATGGTAGTTGTTTCTAAACACCATACTGTTTTTTATTTACTCCAGAAATTATAAACTTACCCAAGGCAGAGGGGATAGGAGGACTGAGTGATTTGGATTTTAGAACAAAGAGTATAAACTCTCCAAAGCACCTTTAGTTATTTTTTATTACATTTCTTGAGTGTTTTTTTTTTCCTGCGGTTATTTGTGTTAAATTTGCCAGAAAAAAAAACTGTGGTCTCTGGCAGCTTTGTAAGAGTGCGAAGAAAAGCACCAAAAATACAGAAAGGAAAAAGCTGGGAATATATGAATAGTTTGCAAATTTTTTTGTGAACCTCTGCGGACAGTGGGGAATAAAGCGCCTGTGGATATTTGCAGATTCATCGCAATTTCACAAAACGAGACGAGAGGTTTTCACGTTGCCCATGAAATTGTGATCTTGCCGGGCTGGATCAACCTGCCTCTGATCTTCTCCACCAGGAGACGAGGCAGGCTTACAAATCCCATTATTTAGATGCTGGAGGGTCTGCAGCAGGGGACACAGACTCATAACTCTTATCTTTTGGAATTTAGGAGAGGAGGGGGAAATGTGATTGATCAAGGCATGGATGTAATCAAGGCTCTGCCTCCTTAACTGCTATCTTTCTTTTTAATTACAAAGTTCTTAATAGGCTAAAATCACAGAAGACCAATAAAGGAATGATTCATTATTGTGGTCTTCAGCACCTACCACTCTCTGGTGGGATGTGTTAAAAACAGTTGCATGCAATGGATACATTAGGGAAACCACTATTCCAAGTTAGCCCTACGCGTTGAGTTTAAATATTTTATTTGCGCCTCACGCAGCCCTTTCCTGCACAGTGAGAGCGCTCTGGAATTATTACTTTGATGTTGGTGTGCAGTAAATTGAGGTCAGAACGTTTTGTTGCTGTTATTCTCACTGGATTCTCGCATCGTGGAACTGGTGCACAGTTTTAAAGCACCTAATGCTCGAAGGCGTTCAGCTGACATGCAAATTTGTGTTTCCACGATGTGTGTTAAATACTTGCAGTCAAATATAACTCTAGCATTCACCTTTCGCAGCGCCTGGGAAGTCGTAAACGAAGTAACAATAAAAAGATCTGCCTAGCCTTGCTCTTTAATGAAGCTTTGTAGTAAAGTCATTTTGGTAAGTGACTTTGCTGCATCACTTTACTCACTTCAGAGCAGACCTACCCCTCCATCCACTGTCTTTAATTACCTTGCCGTGGCGGCTCTTCCGCAATGGCGGAGGAGCGTCGCCCCACTGCCTACCCCAGAGCCAGCCAACGAAAAATAAAATGATGCTCTAGCATCGTTTTATTTTTTGTTTGCCGAGTCTGAGCCAGCTTGTGCATGGCGGGGCGGGGCATGGGAGGGGGAGGAGGAGTGCTTGTGCACTCCCTAAGTAGGCATATGTGCTTGGCCGGCTGTCTCAGGCTGACCAAAACACACATGCACACTGAGCTTTCTCCAGGCGGGCTGCAGAACCCCCACAGACTCCATGACCTGAGCAGAGCGTCTTTCCAGCCCACTCAGGCCAATTCCCGTGCTGCTCTGTAGCACGGGGATTGGATGGGAGTCTGTCCCAGGGGCTGCTGGGACCAGGACGAAGCCAGCAGGAGTGACACGACGTGGGAGGCGGCCGGCGGCGTCAGGTAAGTTTTTAATTATTTTTACTATTAACCTGTCCCCCCGAGCGCTCACCCCGGTGCCCCTCTACCACCCTTTGTTAGTGGCAGCCGCCACTGCTACCTTGCCCTCCTTTGTTCATGCCCCACAGTACTTCCTGCTCGCATCTCTAACAACAGCTCTTCCTCAGAGCAAATAAAGTTTGCAAACAAACAAAGAAATAAATATAAAAGTGGACTGGTTAAATTTTTTACGCACAAGCCTTGCGTTAGCACTGCCGATTGTTAGGTTGCTGAATGCCAAAACCCTAAACTTGCTATCCCCTCATGTCTTTCATGTAACACTCTACTCTTCCCTTCCATTTGTCTTTCTCTTGCATGTTTAATTTCATCCACGCTTTCTTCATCTGCCATTGTTTTCCTATCTTTAACTTCCTAGTTTTTCCCTTTTCTGCCTTTCTTTCCGTTGCTCTGGGTCAAAGTCTGATGATGAAAAATAAGTTCTGGTATCCAAAAGCGAGTGCCAATGCCCACCACCTGAAGCCACCAGCACAAATGAATTACTGCTCTTCATTGTTGCTCTAGAGCTCAGCCACTCAGCCAGTACCTCAGCCTGGTGTTGCCACATCCTAATCTTACACTGAGGGTAACCGATGAGCTCATCCTGACTGTTGTGGCTCCGGTATGTGTTGCATTTCTTGCGATCTGTCTCCAACCGCTCCCTCTCTATTGCACTCACACATCCCACTTTGCCCAGCATGGCCTCAAACACCTGAAGAACTTACATCATCTCCGTGTGCCTGACGTGATTCAAGTTCTTGAGCAATGCCACATTCTCACAAGCAGATTTACAAGAATTGTATTTGTACAATATAAAATGAATGCATTTTTTCTACATTACTAATCTCAATAACCAATAATAAGCACTGGATGAACCTCTAACCTTGGGTTCCGGAGAAGTGTGCTACTTGCCGTAAAGCGCTTCAATGCCTCGTCAGGGATAGTAAGCGCTATATAAGTACAATTACAATTTCAATAATATAATGGGAACTCACTCGTTAAAATGTAGGCATATGTCCAGGTGTCGACACCTCCCAGTGTCAAATCCTTGGGGTCTGGGCATGGCTTTAAAGATTATTGGTGCACAGAGGAGTTTATTTCAATATAGGTAAGATCTAGTTGGAGTTGAACCCAACATAGAAGTTAACTTTGGGCTGGTTCACTGTTGGACTCCTACATCGGATGCAGCCTCAGTTCAGCATCGTTACTTGACCCAGGGGCCTATGTATGCCAACAGGTCAGAGCAGGCCTATCTGCCCAGCGTGCTTTGAACCCCTACCATACAGAAGATGGAGGGCTAACTGACATGAATCTGCTTCGGAGCCATCTGGTGGCTAAAAAGCTTTCTGCAGCTAAGCTAAATGAAAACTGAAATTATCCTAGTCTGACTTTCTAAACTAAGAGAGGACCAGCTACTAAGATTAATTGCACCACAGCTCTTTTCTTCAATCACATTGTTTAACTAAGTGGTCAAGAACCTACGACAGCGGTGGGATAAATAGCACAGCTTTAAAGATCATGTAATAGTCACACGTAAAGTGTTTTTGTCTCAGAGTGGATCAAACAGCAGTAGTTGGGTCACTCACGAAGTACTATCTGGACTACTAAAATGGCTCTATCATAATGCACAACCTCAAAAGACTGCCTTCAGACCAATAGAAGGGCTGACTCCTGGAATCCACTGTCTTCTGGTGGCTGTAGAATCCATTTCAATTTGCCTACCTGACCCATCAGTCTGCCTGAGTGGGCTCCCTGCTATTTGACCTATACTCACTAGAGACAATCCCTTGCCTCAATCTCCTGGCTATGGGAAAAAGGTGAGGCAGTTGAAAAAAGTACCGGGTAACTAAGCCCGAGACTTTTCCAAAAGTGACGTGCTTGTTTGCCAGAGTCTATAGAGGCTTCTCTATTTCTACAGGCTGTACCTGTGGTAAAATGAAGACCAGAGCCTAACTAGAGGATTATTTTAGTGCACCACATATATTTCGTAAATAATTCATTCATTTGGGCATTCATTCATTCAGTAGCTCGAACATGTGCACTGCTCTTATAGACCTACTGGGATGATTTAGAAAGCTTTTGATATGACTAGCTGTGGCTAACGCGTGTAAGTAAATATACGAATCTATTGAAGATAGCAGTGGAGAACTGTATGTTACAGGCAATTCGTCTATTTCCTAAATGTGTTATATGGTTTATAAAACGTACATAACTGGTGACGTTTTTCAACGCTGTCTCATACTATCATGGTTGTGCTGGCAAACACCTGCTAGTCCTTCTGTCACATGGTTTATTATGTCAACAGAACCCCTCATTATTTGAAGACATTCTAGGTAGTAATACACAAACACATGGTTACCCGTTCTGGATTTTCTGTGTATCTCTCTCTCTTTCATGTCACTCTGTCTCTTTCTATACGCAATGCTCACTTCTTTGGCATGAATGACAGTAAACATGTGTCTTGCTAGGGTAATGTGTGATTCCACAATGGAAACAGAGAAAAGTAAGAGGTAAACAGGTTATACATTACTCTGAGGCTCTTCAGATCTTCAGCAAGAATATGACAGTCTTCGGAGGGGTTATTGTCTGTTTTTCTGCACGTTTATGCAGGAGGAAAACAACATTCTCTTTGATGTCACGTTGTAAACTGTATAGTTCTCGCTGTAAGCCAACTCTTGAGCTGAAGTGGCATACGCCTTTTATTTAAGTGTATCTTCTGGTCTGTACCAGTTCCATTTTTACAAGCAGGAGTATAATCATGTTTCTGCCTCTTTCTTAAAACCAGTACCACGAGCCACAGAGCCAACACGTTCACCAGTGTCCTACAGGAGTTTCTACATTTAATATTTAGGGGACACCATCAAATCATTTTTTAGCTTTTGCCATTGTGTCGTGGATTATTCAACATGTTGGTATCTCTGAAAGGCTGAGTAGACTAGAATGTAAAACGTATTATTCGGCTGGTCTCTGGCAGATCAGTAGTGCAATGGAAAGATTGTCAAGTGACTGACTTGGCCCCAGCCCTATTTGCATTTCAGATGCAATGATCCCATAATTTGCCCGTTGCCTAGTGTTCCTCTTAAACCACACCATTATATCCTTTTTTTGGTGGACACTTTAATAGATGTCATGCTGCGTTGGCACAAATCACGATTTGTTCAAAACTACATTGAGGATACTATTCTTCGTTGCAGAGGGGTACAGGATATGGTTTTCAAGTTATGGATTTGCCAAACTTTTTTTTAAAGTCAGTCAGGGCATTAATGGAAGCTGAAGATGGTAGCAAACAAGTCAACAACACTCATTAGAACATTGGAATGTTGGGAGCTCCATTGAAAACAATGGAGTGCTCCGGGCTTCTAATGGCTGGTAAAAGCCCAGAGCATCACAATTTCAATGTTTAACAAAGGCCTAATGGAGCCCGAAGGGATTTCAATCCCTCCTGAGATATGTGCATGTTTTTGCACTTCCTTTCTCTGATTGGCAGCCCACACTTTTATCCGAAAGAGCAAGCCCATTGGGCACAACTCACAAAGATTTGGTAATGAATATGTGTGACTTGCTCTTATAGTACTTCTGACTTACTCCCGGAGTTCAGAAGTAAGCCCGGATTACTATCAGACTAAGTAACAGCACAATCTTTGCTACTCTGGCCCTTTAGGCAGGGCCACTGGAATTATGTGATTGTGTGGCCACTGCAATTTTTGCATAGTTATAGATTTGCTCCATTTGCTATATAATCCATCATGTGCCGCATAATCTGCAGATTTTAACAAAAAAAACCTGGTTCGAACTCAAACCATTCAAAAGTTACTAAAAACGCAGCGACATACATTGTCGCAGAGTGGAAGGCCCTTTGCAAAGGTTGACTGGTCACCTTTCTGTTGTTTATTGCTATATTTGGGTATTAAACTGGTTCTAATGAGGTGCAGCCAATGCTCAGACAGTGTTAACAAGTTTAAAATTGACAAAATAATGAAGTAATACTATCACAAAATGTTCTGCATTACACAGCATAATTTGCCTTTTCTTCTCGTATAATTTTAATTTCTTTAACCCTGCCGCATAATTTGGCCCTCCCCTGCTGCATAATTCCGGTGGCCCTGATATCGAACTCGTTCAATATCAAAAGATTCCTTTCATTTGCACTCAGTTAAAGTTTTCGAACTAGGGACTCTAACGACGGCTGAAACATCCCTGTATTTTACCGAACCTGAAAATGGCCCAGTTCCCAGGTCTAACCCTTTTAAAAGCAAGGTGTTATCTTTATTGAAAAAAATCAAAATAAAGAAGGAAGGGGTGCGCCGAATAAACCTTTGGCAGGAGAGTAAAGCATTGGCAAATTCTCTTTCATCAGCAGAAACTCGATCAGGTATATCTCATATCTCACTTACAAAGGTGCAATCGAACTCTGTTGCAGTTTAAGTGAAATAGTACTCCAAGTGGCTCAAAAAAGTGCATTCAACAATGTGCCGAAATGTTCTGTGTTATTTCCACTGAATTGAGTAATATCAAGAAAAGAATGCTTTTGTACACCATCCGGACTATTCATCGGCCTGAACACTCTGGGACCAATGTACTATGAGCACTGTGCAAAACAGGACGTGCAAATGGCACAACAACAAGTTTGAGAACTGCAGTCAATTTTGTGATACAACCCGGGTGCTAATAAGAGGTCACAAAAACTCTTCCCTAAAATTCAGCTAATGAGGCTGGTCGCAAATTTAGGGACCCTCCATGGATGGCTGTGAATGAAGGACTGGCAGTGGGGGGCATGCAGTGGTCCCCTGGGCCACTGTCGGTTCCTCCATGGTAAATTGACATGGTTCAAAAAGTAAAAGATGTTCCACCGGGACAACTTCCTTACAGCAAATGAGTTATCAGCCAAACTCAGGTGTCGATATCTGGTCAATGGTTTAGAAGTGCAATTGCAGCCAGAAAGCATTGATATATTTCATTGCTACTTGCACTTAGGAGAGAACGCCAATTTCACGTTCACTCTGATTTGCAAATCAAGAAGGGTTGTAGAACACTTTTTTCAAGTTAAAAAGACTTATTAGACTTGCAAACAAGATTTAGGGGCACATGCATCAAGGTAGGCTTTTGCGATTCCTTAATTGCGATTATTAAGGAATCGCAATTAAGGAATCGCAAAAGCCTATGCATGTAGGAATCGCTAAAAAAATAGCGATTCCTAAACATTCCTTAATTGCGACTCGCAATTTGCGAGTCGCAATTAAGGAATGGCTTCCTATTCATTCCTATGGGCCTACAGGCCCATAGGGATGAATGGGAATTGCATGCGCAATTTGCAAGTACCCAATAGGTACTCGCAAATTGCACATGCAATTTCAAGGGTGCGAGGGTGCCAAAAGGACACCCTGTTGCACCCCTGAAATAGCAATGTGAACACATGTTGCGAACACACATGCCCCAAGGGCATGTGTGTGTGTAACCTGGAACTTTGAAAAATGCACTTTAGTGCATTTTTCAAAGTTTTCGCTAATTACCATTAGGTTTAACTTTTCGGTAATTAGCGGCCCCTAATAGCGAAATCGCTATTTTAAATGGCATCTTGCATTGCATTCAAGGCATCGCAATTTGCGATTCCTTGCATGCAATCGCAATTTGCGATTTTTGCATTTGGGATGATGAATCTCAGATGCAGAAATACCGGTCGCAAAGGGGCAGATTCTGCGAATCTGCCCATTTGCGACCGGTTTTTCGCTTGATGCATGGGGCCCGTAGTCCCTTGCAAAACACTTTTTTGCAGTTGCAAAACCTATGATTTTGTGAATTGTAGAGGTTACGATCACAAGTGTATTTCATACTACGAACGTAGTGTTTTTGATTGATTGTTTTCCCATCTCAAGTGCAAGGCCATGTAATCCCTGTTGCTAGTGCAAAAATGGGTGCTGATTATATTTGTGGGCATTTTTGAAGCAGTCCTGTTTAGGAGTACAGGTGGGAGAAGTGTAGTTTTTTCAAGTAAAATCCAATATTCCTGCAAGAATTACAAGTGTTATATGTTGTGTTGTATTGCAGCATCTATATAGCATTCACTACACCTATGGGGGGGCCTTGAAGCACTTGTCTACATGGGCAGCAAGCTACGCCATGTAGAGTGTATGGTTGGAAGTGTGTTGCTTTTGTTTTTTATCGTATGTGGGAATTGCTTCCATGTTGTGTGTGATGACCACCGAGGTGCTGTTATCGTGTTAAGAAAGCATCACTAATCAGTGTGGTGGAGAAGAGGTGTGAGAGAGAGAGAGACACATTTTATGGCTTTCAGTAAGCTGGCAGTTTTAGCAGCTCTGAAGATATCTCTACCATATTTATTATGATCATAGATTACCTAGCAGGTGACTCCACTGGGTTGTCCATTTGTTAAACGTTTTTTGTCCTTCGCAGGTATGGTTGGAGAGAGAAATGGTGAGGTGGTCCACTGGGATGGGCTTTATTCTTATCATCTCATGTCTGAATATAATTGTGAGATGTACAAAAACTGTCATGATGTGTAGAAAGCTAGCTGGGAGCCACAGTAGTGGACTAGATTAGACTCCTCCATTTGCCCGACAGAATGCAACAAATCTCTTCAGTTATTCCATGCTTGTTCTGTTGATGTTGGCTGATCTATTGGCTGGTACAGTACAGGGTGAGGGACAAGACCCGTAGAAGATATGTCTTGAGGGAGTGTAAGAGGATTAGGCAATAGTTGTCAGCCAACCTCTAAGTCTTCCATAGAATTTGTCTATAGCACCATTTTACAACTGTTTAACATGGTCACATGCTCACATATACACTGGTCTATAATCTATTGTTAACAGAAGCTTTGGCATTACTCTCAGATTTTTTGCAGTAGAATTTGGCGTTGAGGAAGAGCATCACGAGGGTCACAGTTTTCACATGAATGGCCAATCTCGTGCAGCATTTTTCGTGATATATCTGTATGGAGCGAAAGAATGCTATGTGACATTGGCCATTCGTGTGAAAACTGTGACTCACATGTTGCTTTTCATCTCAAGATCTCCATTATAACTATGTGTTTTTGGGCATAAACAATGGTTATTGTAACTGTCCATTGTCCAATCATATGTTGGGCAGTGAAATGTGCTAGTGCAGCATCTGGATTCACAAGTCCCACAAGGCATTTATGGTTGGAGTTTCTCTCCAGTGAGAGAAAGCTAGGTGCTCAGTATAAAGAAAACATAAGATTACACAAGCAGTAGCAGCCCGTAATCATGAGTCTATGCAAGTTCATTCACCCATAATACAAATTAAGCACAGGGCCGTTTAGTTGCTGAGTGCACATGCTATTCACTCATCTTCTCTGACTTTTCCCCCAGCTTTACAGTAGTGATAATACCAATCTGAAAATGATTGAAAATGACGTAAACACCAATGAAATAACAGCTAAAAAAAGAATGGTGCACACTGTTCCCCAATTTTTGCTGAAATCAGTAAAAAAAAAGCACCTGTCAAAAATAGTACTTGTGTCTGAGTGTTCTTGCCCCGTATGTACTGACCAGGGTGAAGTGACTTCAGTGTTCTTTTCCTCATTTGGAATGTTTTGCATTTTCCTCTTTGTTGAGTTTACAGAGAACTTCACTCTAACCCTTTGCCACCCCAGGCCCCTTGGAGCCTAGGAACTGAGGAAGGAAATTCAAGAACCATCTGTAAGGGAAAAACTCCAGATGTTTCTTCCACTTCAAAGCTGGCACATGATATAAAAATTGGATGCTCAGTCCCAATATTCTTTACACTCCTAGACCTGTGGATACTATAGAAGAAGGACTGCCCTGCTGCTTGAGGCCTGCCCTACTGTCTGAGAAGGAAGGCTGGACCTGCTCCCTTCATCCCAGGCAGAATGACTCCAAGGGTCAGGTGACTGACCTCCTTTTCTAAGCTATAGGGACACAACCAGCTCCAGAGCCCTCCCTGCAACTGCCCAGCTGACTTGCTGCACTAGACCTGCCTGGACCTGCCTGAGCCCTGCTGGAGTGAGTTCCGGATTCCCAAGAGGTGCCTCCTCAGGTCCTGGACCATTGCCTGGCATCACCTGTTCTTCTGTGAAGAAAATGAGAAATCCTTACATTTTGGGCTCTTCCCGACCACGTACGGGTCTGTCTATGATCTCACTGCTGTGACTACCGCTAACATGAAGCTCCGGTAGACCCAACTCTTCATGCTACAACAACCGCCAGCAATGACTGGCAACGCAAATCTGCACTTTGCGCTATGCATCGACAGCCAGTGATGAAGCGAAGCTCCAGCAATGAACGTCCATGACTCCTGACAGGATCTTCCCACTACAGTAACGACTGACCTCGATGCCCAGTGTGCTTTTTGCACTAAAGCACAGACCATCAGCAACACTTTCCCAGCTCCTCGCACCCTCATTCACTGCAACCTGGAATCTTCACACCGGACTTTGAAAAGGTAACTTTTCCGGTGGGTCTATTCTGGTCCCTGTGTCAAGCCTGCGCATTATCGCGGTCCGCCTGAACTTTCCCCCAGTTTACCACAACCAGATAACCGCGAGTGGCACTTTCTGCTTTTGGGAGCTATACTTACCTAAATTTTTGAAATTACATATCTCCAGTTCTACTGACTGGATTTTTATCTATTTTTCTAAATTGGTGTGGGATTTTTCTTATGTTTTCACTTTATTACTGTTTGAGTGCTGAATAAATACTTTACACATTGCCGCTAACTTAAGCCTGACTGCTTTTGTGCCAAGCTGCCAGAGGGTGAAGCACAGGTTAATTTAGTGGGATTGTGGTTGTTGCTTGAGAAGGGTCTTCACCCCCCCTCAATCAAAAACGCAATTTCCTACACAAACCATTTGCACAGTGCTCAGATGAGAACGGTAAGTTACTCTTTGATTTGCTGCTGAAAGAAAGCAGCTGTTTTAAAACAATTATAATAAGACATAAAACTTTCTCCTTTTCATCTACAAAGGGGAAAGCATGAAAGGCAACATGGAGAATTATCTTATCTCCTCCAGGATTTACTGCATAACTTGCACAGGGTTTTATATTTCTGCATTGTTGTTTCACAACAAAGAGATCATTTAGTATGTGACTGTCAGGGTGTTCTAAATGTAATTAGTTCTGCAGCTTAGCTTACACGTTTACCTTTGTGGCTCTGAAAGAAGCTCAATGGTATGCATTAGCCAGACCCATATATAATTCATAATCCACTGTTTGTACACAGTGTAAACAACCGTCTGGCTGCCATTTGCTCAGCCCGCATATCAAATGAAATCGCCCAGGCAATTAAACTGCAGAAATTCTTTCCAATGAAATATAGTTTCGGCTTAATGAACTAATTATTTTCTTGGTTGAGTGGAAACAGTCTGTATTTTTTTTATTTGATCAAACTGTTAATATATTTATATATTGAAATAGTGGCAAAAAATTAATTAATTGTTTATAAGTGTATATGTGCTACTTATTACCATTGTTGAGTGTGGGGAAGGGACATGATTCACAAGAGGTGAAAACTCGAGCGTGTCATGATTGGGGGGGTTGTGAAATTCGCATTTTTGCTTTAGCGTAATTATGGAAATTTTCAGTCAAAATTAAGCGATATTTTAGTGTGAAATGCATCCTCAGGTTTGACTCAAGGAAGCATTTCGCACAAAAAAATATGGCAATAAGAAAGCACAGTGAATGACAGCTGTTTGTAGGTACATTTTTACCATGAATGGTGCATTTGCAGTTCATTTTTAGCACAGATGGCATCCACCCTAAATAATGTTACACGTGGAGTGACAGCCTGTAGAACACCTATGCTGTAGGCAGGGCCGGCTTTAGGCAATGTTGAAATAGGCCCAGGGCGCCTAGTTTCTGAGTGGCATGCTGAGCTTACCTACAAAAACACGTTTAAAATATGTATTTTTGTTCCTGGCCGCTAGACCTTGCTCTTATTCTCCAGGCGCTGCAGAAATGGCGCCCTCCCTCCTCAGTAATGCCTGTTATATGTATTGCTTAGGAAAGGCTAGTGTCACACTAGGCAAATAAAAGAAAGCAGAAGGCAACATAATCCAGAAGGGAGCACATTTGATTTTGCCCAGGGTGGTATCTGATCAAAGGCCAGCTCTGTCTGCGAGCCTCACTCACTCATCAAACTGAGGTCCTGTTTATGTCTTAAAGGTGGTCACACAGCTGAGATGGACCAGATGTGGTTTTAAGATATGCACCTGCCTTCACAGGGCTGAGTCTCTCAAAACACCAGCTCACCTCTGGGTCTCATGGCCCAGACCTGCAAATTCCATGTGCCTTGAAAGAATTTAGAATTTAGTTTTGGATGTGTGCTGTACAAATAGTACGTATATTAAATAAAACATGCATAAAGAGCCCGTTTCTGCTATAGTAACAGACTATGACCACTATTCGTATTGCCTGGTTTGTGAGGGGCTTTGATGGCACTCCTCTCAGGGGCGGTGATCCATGAACTTTCCCACAAGCTGCATTAGGGATGGGTATTGAATACAAATGCCCGGGCCCTGCACTCAGCCCAGCAATATAGGCCCTGTGCCCGCCTTCCATGGGCTTTGCGTGCCCGATTGGCCCGCATTTTGCAGGTTTGTCCTAAAATTGAAGGTCCTGTCCTGCTGCCCAAAAGGAGGCACTGCGGCCTCCAAATGTCTTGCATTTTGGTGTCTGCCACTTAACTCTTTCAAACTACAAACAATTCTCACTGATTCAGCCCCTCAATAATATCGAGTCCATTTTATTTAACCACGTGCTTACTAGCAGCATTTACAATGAATCACAATGCTCGCAATCTTGCCAAAAAAGGAGCAAAGGGATAAGTTCAGAAAGGGAACGCCCAAGATCACAAAATTTGGCCAAAAGAGACGCCATGGTTAGGAACTCTATCTACTGGTTAACGATTCCAACTGTTCCACTAGACCACAACTGGGATGAGAGTGGTTCTCATGGTAAGGACAAGGGACTGCCTTTAACAGGGAAATGTCATGGTGTTGTGTGCCTTGCCCGCTTTAGAATACAGTGTTTATTTCATCATATTTAGGTGAGGTGGACAAGCTCAGATTAGATGTCAAATATCCTAGTTCCAAGGCAAAAACATACCTACTGGCCCAGGTCCTGTGGCAGTGTCTGGACAGTATGCGTGGTAGATACTGATATTTACCAGTGGTGTCCCAACACTCCACTTGGATACCAGAGTTGTTCATTTTCTAAACAAGTCTCTCACAATTTTCAATAGCATGCAGTCATGGCTGATACCAGGAGGGGGTGAACAGTTTAGTACTCAAACATAGTATGAATAGTAATCACAATCTCCAGACAAGTTCTCTTCTAAGATGGCCTGCTCTAGAGTAGGGGGATATAGAATAAAAGATCCATGTGTCTCAAAGTGCCTCTGCTCACCAACAAACATTGTCTGATGTCTCCATTGCACAATGTGACTTCGCACGTGCAATGCATGAGCAAGGCAGGAAGCCCGCTCCCATGGGCCTTAGATTGCTGGGTCATATCTTCAACCCCCAGGGAACTGAGCTGTCCTCCCTTGGGCCTTACAGTGCTAGGCCACAGCTGCGAGGCCCAGGGTAGTTTGGCCCTTCCCATGGACCTTGCAGCACTATACCATGGCTGTGAGACCCAGGGGATGGGATCATCCTTTCCTGGTCCTTCTAATACCAGATCATTGCTTGAGACACAGGGGAGTGGGGCCATCTCCCTTGGGCCTCACAGCTCTGGGTCATGGTGGAGAGGCCCAACAAAGGGTGTGCCACTGCCCTTGGCTTGCAGCGCAACACAATTGTTGTGAGGTCCATGGAAGTGGTCTTCACTACCCTGGGCTCTGCTCCCCTGGGCCTCAAAATGCTAGACTATGGTTACGAGACCTAGGCTCGTGTGGGCCTCTACCATAGGCTCGTAGCTCCAGTGTAGCGCTACAAGGCCCAGGTTAGAGGATCCCTCCCTTGCTCTTGCAGCCGTGGTCCAGTGTTGTGATCCACAAGGAAGGTGGACTCCCTCCCATATTCCTCACACTGCTATACACTGACTGCTAGACCCAGGAGAGGGAGTCGCCTCCCCAGAACCAAATTCCTATTGCTTCACAATACTGTAACATCACTATGTGCCTGGGTTCATGTTAAGGGCATAGCCATCAGTGGTGCAGCAGTTGCAGTGGCATCAGGCCCCAGGGTTATCAGGTAACCAATGTACTCATATTATGGCTGCATTCTTCTGTGCAGCCAGTGGACGAGTGTGAGGAGTCCCTTTAACATTTCTCTAGGACCCATCACATCCTATGCTACTTCCTCCTTTCTATGGACCTTGCGTTCATGCTCCAGTCCTGTGAGGTGCAGTAGAGCTCCTCCATTGAAGCCATGGTACAGTGCTGTTAGCCTATGGGAGGGAGCCTCCTTTCCTGGGAGTGGCAGCAGTGGACGATGGATGCAAGACCCAGAGTTGGGGGGGAGGGCCCTTTGAGGGGTGCAGCTATCAATAGTATAGCAAGTGCAGTGGCACCATGACCATGTGGGGTGGTGGGCCATATGTACCCAAATTATGACTTATTTACTATCCGGTCAGTGCCCGTATTTTAAGTTAAAATAACTATATACTTATATTATTAAAGTTATTATTTGTTTTCTCAGCACAAGGAAAGTTGCTTCTTGCAAAGTCACTTCGACGATACCAGAGGACTAATAGTCAATAGATGGCACTTCCTATGATGTAATTTCCTGTGATGTCATGTGTTAGAAATGGGGTTTCTGGTTGGCTAGAGTATACACCTAAGCCAGGCAGAACCGAACACTCTAGTCAGGGTAAGGGAGTTACACACCCAAGATAACCCCTGCTCACCCCTTGGTAGCTTGGCAGAGCAGTCAGGCTTATCCCAGAGGCAATGTGTAAAGCGTTTGCGCAACACACTCATACAACAGTGTCACACTAGGCACACCACAAAAGAGACTCCATGCAAGGTTATATAAAAAAATATCCTTTGCATTATTCAAGAACACATCAGATCACAATCACATATATTACTGTGCCACTAGGCACTTGTCATGACATCACACAGAATCACATAAATCACTTTGCCAATCGGGCCATTGCCATAACATCATTAGCAGTGCACTATAGTAACCACCTGTCGATTGTACACATCATAAATCCACCATCACTGTGAATATCCCTGCAATGTGCAACATTACATCAGGGCACAACACATACGAATTACCATTGTACACATTATCATATGTTAGAACAACAGTAAGGGTGGCACCCCCTCGTAGGTTTCTGGGCTACATGCCCGTCTACACCATGAAATGCTGTAACTCAGGATGGTTCCTTCCCTCTCTGGGATCTCCAATACTACTCCTCTTTCCAGATGAGGATTGGGGGCCTCCGTCGATGTTTACCCCGAGCTACAAAAAACGCCACAATGCCCCCAGGTAGGTGCAACCAGGAGGGAAGGCACACGCACTGCCCAAGTTGGCGGGAGACCTCCCCTCGACACAGGCTGGCGGTCTAGGTGCACGCGGCTCAGCCGTTGGACGGATGAAGCTCAGCCCCAGCACTAATCACCGGGGGCTGAGCGTGTTAGGCGGCAGCCATAAGCTGTAAAAGACCCAAATGGTGTGAGGCGGCCTCCGGCAGCGCTAGAGGCCCGTTCCGACACTCTGCCTCACGTGGGTCTGGCACGGAGTACACGGCTTCCCCCAGCACCACACAATACCTTCTGACCACCAGAGAATGCTGCACGGGCCCTCCGTGACCTGCGCCCACCAGGCACTCTTTTCTCCCAGGAAGGTAGAGCGGTTCTCCCATCGCAGAGAACCTGCTCAGCTCCTTGTTCACCAGCAGCCTCGGGTAAACGCCTTGCAAACAGGGCTTCCGTACCAAAAGGGGGCACCAAAGTGGATGCCTGCCTGTGCCCCGGGGGGACCTCAGAGAACACGCTTGATCTGAGGGCCAGCCATAGAACAAGGCCCCCTAAGCACCCAGTCTCTACAGCACTGAGGGCATAATTAACTTAAAGGAAAAGCGCTCTCCAGGTCATGACCAGCGTTCAACATGTGCTTCAGAGATAAACCGAGTGCAGAACACAGCGCCCACCACGCGCTGTTTTAAATCCGACAGTGCAATAAAAATTAAGCGCTGACCAGCGCTACATTCTCTCCAGCCCAGAGCAGCCCCCAGGAGCAGTCCACAATGCACCTTTCGTGCTGGGCTCCTTTGAGAGCAATGGGGCACTCCGCTTTAGGAAAGCAGGCAGCAGGCCAGCACACAGGGTCCTTGGGCGTAGATGCAGTCCCTCCAGAAGTTCAGCACGCAAGGCAAAGTCACAGTGGCAGTTCCCTGCCAGCACAGCACTCCTCTGGTCCCACGTAGTGTCTTCTCTCCATCATGGGGTCACAGCCCCTGTACTTATGGTGCCAATGTCTTTGTTTTGGGGGCACTCCAAACACCACATTGAAGTGCACAACACCCTTATTCAAATTTCCAGCCCAGGCCCCAGACACACCACAGGGGGTGGAGCCAGCATTGTGGAAGGCAGGCACAGTCCTATTCAGGTGCAGGTGAGACTCCTCCCACCACTCCAAATGCAGACCAGGCCTATTCCGGTGTAAGGGAAACTCCTCTCGCTACTCTAAATTCAGCCAAGGTCTATTCAGCCTAGTGCTGAGTCTCCCAGGACACACCTCAACACCCCTTGGACTAGTTGGAGTGCATGCACATCCCCTCTCCCCTGTCAGTCAGAACCAGACAGTCAATACACATCCAGGCAGGGCACAAAGACACATAAGCACACAGAAATGCCCACTTCTAAAAATCTCCTTTCACCAATAAGCAGGATTTACCACTACTACTCCAAGCATACCAAACATGGTCATGCTTCACCTCTCAGATCAGAAATTACCACTGAAGCACATATCAGGGAATCCTCAATGCAAACCTATGAGAGGGCAGACTCACATCAGTGAGAAACCAAATAGGCTGTTTGTCACTACCAGGACATGCCACACAGTTAAGGCACATGTCCTACCTTTTACCTACACAGCACCCTGCCCATAGGGCTTGCTAGGGCCTACCTTAGGGGTGGCTTATGTGTAGTAAAAAGGGGGTTGCAGACGTGGCAACCACTTTACATGCCATGTCACGGCGAAAGTAAACTGCGCACGCAGGCCCTGCAGTGGCAAAGGCCTGAGACAGGTTTGAAAGGCTACTTCGGTGGGTGGCGCAAGCAGCCCTGTAAGCCCATCAGTAGCATTTAATTTACAGGCCCTGGGTATATGGGATACCACTGTACAACGGACTTACAGGTAAATTAAATATGCCAAACTGATGTAGACCAATCTTACCAAGTTTACAAGAGAGAGCACATTCACTTTAGCACTGATCAGCAGTGATAAAGTGCCCAGAGTCATAAAACCACCAACAGGTCAGGAAAAATACAGGAGGAAGGCAAAGAGTTCTGGGATGACCCTCCAAAAAGGGCCAAGTCCAACATCATGTTAAATGCAAATTTGAGGAGGCTTGCACATTCCCTTTGTGCCCAGGGGCCCTAGAACTGATGCCGGTGCTACTCACTATACAAGCAGTGTGTAATGAAACAGAGTTCATTTCATGAAGCATGTTGCCAGGCAGTTGTGAGACTACTACCAAACTTAGGTTCACCGCCTTTGTAAAAAGAAAAAAATGCTGGCAATACTCGATTTACTAGTCTAGACCATAAGTTAAGTGCTGGTTTCTTCTGTCCTCAGAGAACATCCAGGCAGTGTAGATGCACACAGCACAGGACATACACGAGCCCCTGTACAGACAGTCTGTACATTTAGAAGCACACCTAACCTACTCTGACCTTTCACAGTAAAACATGTTCTTTCTTTCGCATTCATTTAGTGTCATACTCATTCTCTTCCCATTTCTAGTCACACTCCGACACCGAAACAAGTCCAACTTCTGGTATTTAGATTTCAGAGCATCCACACAAGCATAACCTTTTCAAAATTGGTGCTGGTGCTGCCACTTCTGTATAAGTTTAGGGATCTCTCCTCAACTGACCGATGCGGTCTAGGGAAGTGGTTCTTAACCTTTTGTCTTCTCTGGATCCCCACTGAATCATTACTGGAATCCAGGGACCCCCACTGAATCATTACTGGAATCCAGGGACCCCTAATGAATCATTGCTGGAATCCAGGGACCCCCACTGAATCATTACTGGAATCCTGGGACCCCAAATGAATCATTGCTGGAAACCAGGGACCCCCACTGAATCATTACTGGAATCCAGGGACCCCCACTGAATCATTACTGGAATCCGGGGATGACCACTGAGTGTTTATTGGAATCTGGGTACATCAGCCTAAGCAATTTCAAATCAATACTCCAAAATACAAAAAAAATGATACAGCATACAAATTTACAAATGATGAAATATTTTACTTAAATCACAAACAAATATAGAAAAATCAAATTTCTAATTGAAAGGTTGGATCTTTTCTAA
Organism: Calotriton arnoldi; assembly: GCA_963921515.1. Lineage (NCBI taxonomy): Eukaryota > Metazoa > Chordata > Amphibia > Caudata > Salamandridae > Calotriton > Calotriton arnoldi. The sequence goes on from CAWUFW010003339.1 coordinate 689,917, forward strand.
ATGTATTTTTAATTCTATATGACTAAGCAATATGCTGGACTCTCGCATTTCACTGTCGTTTTTGCTCCTAATGCATGCTCTCTTTTTGTCAGTGCTTCATCTGAGGTCTTTCATTGCCCATACTAGATTCTGTTTGCTGTACTTGGGCTACTCCCACAGATCCAGCTAAGGATACAAACCAAGGGCCTGATTCAGAAAGATAAACTAACACTTTTGGCCAAATTTACTATTTTACTAATAATACTCTACAGTCGGGGCAGAGAACTTTGCACACAAAAAGATAGGACAGGTAGATAGATTGGTAAATGCCCAAAAAATAGTAAACTTACACAAAAGTGTAAGTTTACCTTTGTGAATCAGGACCACAATTTTTAGCCTTCAATTTCATATTGCTTCATATTTAAAAACTTTTTACATTTTCAAATGTTACATTATTTATACTTCATTAATCTCATAATATTATTTATTTTTCTAAAGAGTTGTGGACCCCTGAGTATGCGTCTCGGACCCCCTGGGGTCCACAGACCACAGATTAAGGACCACTGGTCTAGGGGAAAGCTGCCAACAATGAACCTCTGGTCATCTCTCCACAGCACTCAAAATTGTGGAATCCTTGCAAATCTCACCTCCGAAAATACCTGCTAATATCTTGCTGGCATTTCATCATTACCAGCACCGGCCTTAAAGTCTTTGGGCCACATGCATCATTGTAAATTGCTGTCGCAAAGGGCAGATTCACAGAATCTGCCCTTTATGCTGCATTTTTGCATTTGGGATGCATCATCCCAAATGCAAAAATCACTATTTAAGTAATCGCTAAAATTGCGATTACTTAAATTGCGATTGCATTCAGGTAATCGCAAATTGAGATTCCCTAAATGCAATGCAACAACCCAAAAAAAATTGCGATTTCGCAATTAAGAAACGCAAATTACCATCAATTCAAAGTTGATGGTAATTTGCGAGAACTTGAAAAATGCACAAAAGTGCATTTTTCAAAGTTCTATGTTGCACACATACATGTCCTTGGGGCATGTGTGTGTGCAACATGTGTTGAAATTGCAATTTCAGGGGTGCATCAGGGTGTCCTTTTGGCACCCTTGCACCCTTGAAATTGCATGCGCAATTTGCGAGTACCTATTCGGCACTCGCAAATTGCGCATGCAATTCCTATTGATTCCTATGGGCCTCTAGGCCCATAGGTATGAATGGGAAGCAATTCCTTATTTGCGTATCGCAATTTGCGAGTCGCAAATAAGGAATGTGTAGGAATCGCCCATTTTTTTGCGATTCCTACATGCATAAGCATTTGCGATTCCTAAATTGCGATTTCTTAAAAATCACAATTTAGGAATCGCAAATGCACAGTTTGATGCATGTGGCCCTTTATTCCTGGTGGGGCTGGTGAAATGCTGGATAGGTGACAACCCAAACCGCACTGTGCATTGCTTGAGGCAACTGAGAACCTCAAACCGGCTATGAAACGCATTGTGCATAAGATGTTCCCAGGTGTTTTCCACCTGTGAATCCGAGTGCGCCATTGACGGCTTGAGCTGTTCGCATTTTGTTTCCTGTCCCTTGCTTTGACGTGCTCTCAGTCCCTCTGTGGAAAATGTTTCCCTTGGTGGCGCTGACAAACAGTGGCGGCTCGCATAGGGCGTGCTGCGGGGCGGTGGGGCGGGGGAGGGGCAGGGGCAGGTTGGGAGGGTAGTAAACTCGGACATACGACGGAACGGAGGAAAGTAATTATTACGTTCCTCCGTATGTCCGAGTTTACTACCCCCTACCCTGCCCCTCCCCCGCCCCGCCCCACCACCCCGCAGCACACCCTATGTGAGCCGCCACTGCTGATAAATAAAAATTGCCTGAACCTGCCGGCTGTTGGGCACAGGTTTGTCTAACGTGCGCCATTATGAAATCTGCTTTATGGTCACTGCTCTGCCGTGGGTGGCTCTTTCTTGCCGTTAACAGAGGGTTATTTTCCTTCATAAACGAATTTCTAAAGATGTAATATTATTTTAGTGCAGCTATTTTTGCCTTCTCGCTAATTAGCTGTCATTTGATGCATTGACATTTATTTCTCGATGACCTTTTAAAATGTTTATAGTTTGTTAACTGGTTCTCTTTCCGAGCCCCTGTGTGTTTATTCAGCTGGGGCTTTCTTAGTGTAATTAGGCTATTTTCTGTAGATTACATTTGCATAACACAATTGACAGTTTAAGTAAAACTCTAAACATAAATACAGCAAAGCAGTGATCGGTATCCTGCAGTGAGGCTCTTTTGTGACTACAAATCAGCTCTTGATCTACACAGCTTTGGAGGGGAAGGGATTTGGAAAATGGCCCTCCCCAGCTTGAAAGTTCAATTGGGCTACACTTTTAATAACTAAAAACACTATTGCTACTGCCACAATTACTGCTATTTTTTCTACTATTACGCTTAGCTCCATTCCAATTATTAATACTACCCCTACTACTGTTACTACTACTACTACTCTGTCACTATTACGTCTAGTATTACTACTATTGCTGCTAATACAACTGCCCCAACTACTGCTACCATTGATAGTACCACAACTACTATTACTACTACTGGTCTACTGCTACTACTTCTGCTAGTACTAATACTCCAAGTATTATTGCTGTGTCTGTTACTCCCAATATTTCTGTTACTACTAATAATCATAAGAATGTTAATAATGCTAACAATAGCAATTAAAAAGTAATAGGCACACATATAGCATACAGGGCAAACTCAGACAAGGCAAACAGAATTGTTAAGACTCTAAGGTAGTAGCGGCTGGCCGGGAACGGGGGTGAATGGCCGGGGGGTGGGGTGGAGGTCAAATAAAAAAAAAACACTTCCCTCCTACAGCCGCCATGACCGTCTCTCCACCATCGTATCTCCTTCTCCGGCGAGTTCTGGAAGCAGAAAGCACCCAGGCTCCCCTAAACCAATCACAACGCTGCAATGGAGCATTGTGATTGGTCTGAGTGCCTTGGTTCGGCACTCAGATGGGGACAGGGAGCCTGTGCATGTTCCCCATCAGGCTGTGCATTACAGCCTGGTGGGGAACATGCAAAGTGTGCATGGCTGTTTGGCCGACCCCAGACGGTGGGCCAAAAAGTCATGCACACTTGGAATGTACAAACCACTCCTCTCCCGTGCCACCAGCCCCACCCCGCCCTAACCCAGCCCCGAACCTACAAAAAATAAAATGATAATAATGACGTTATTATCATTTTATTTTTCCTGCTCTGGGAACAGTGGGGCAACGCTCCACCGACTTAGGTGAGGAGCCGCCCCTGCTTTAAGGTCTACTTTATTGATATCAGAAGACAAAGGGTCTGATTTAGAATTTGGCGGACAGGTACTCAGTCACATACATGATGGATAGCCCCTTCTCCTTATTACAAGTACAAAATATCTTAATGTACTTGTAATAAGGCAGACAGCATATCCATCATGTTTGTGCTGGAGTACCCATCCATCAAACACTATATCAGGCCCTTAACTTACCCTGATGAGTTTCTACCAGGCAACCAGCAAGGGTCACAATGATCTTTGCCACGCAGTTTGAACCCCCTGTGCTGTCTACGGCTTCTCCTGTCAACAAAGCGCTCTCATTTTCAGATCTAACAGAGCACAAGAGTCACAACTGTCAATAACCATCTTTTCGCCCGGCAAGCAGGTGCCTTTTGGGTTTTTACTAGGGTAAAACTGGAGCAATAAAATGTGAACATCTTTTTAGGCTTCTGCAATGAGCAGCAGAACAGTCAGGTTTTGCCCAAATGTATTCTAAACTGGACAACATGACACACAGTTTGGTGCAAGGTAAACACTGGAGCAAACTGATTTTGTGCTATTTTTGCAGTTTGCCAAACAGGGAAGGAAGCTAATTTTGTCCCACTTATTATATGTGAAAATTGCACTATTTTTTTGCAAACACAGGCCCCTATTATTAGCTGCTTGACACTGACAGGGTGGTGAATTTGCACTTGTAAACAATGGTTGCTTGCGGTAATACCCCACCAGTACTATACAATTACAACTTAGCGTGGACCAAAACTCCTGGATGAAATTCCACACAGTATTCCCTATTCCGATGGGTTTAAAGCACACATTTACCACCTGCTCAGAATATGTGCAGGGACTTCTGTGCAGGGTGTGGGTGGGGAGGGTGATGGTAAGGGTGAGTAAGGGAAGGGAAGGCTGTGGGGAGCATTACATGCTCTCGGCACACCTTGAATGAGGGTCGGGTGGGGGCACACAATGATTCCTAGTTACAATGTAGCCATTTTTCTAGTAGTAAAATCAGATTAAGTGCTCCTGCACCAAGTGAATTAAAGTGTGTAAACAACTGGCCACTCATTATTGGATGGGGCGGAATTCCACGTGGGAATTCTGATCCACTCAACTCATAAGCACTCATTTTCACCTCATGAAATACCTTTACATGCTATGGCCTCTCAGGAAGTGCTGTTTGTACTTTCTGTGTGATACAAACTGCACAAGAGGCACACTAACACCTTTGATGCACTAGTGCAACAGAATGCACTTTACATTGTATGTTCATATAACCTCCTGTGTTTTGGCACCCGAGAGGCATGCGAATGCTGTAAAAACCTTTAGGTGCAAAATAAGCACACCGGTCATAAATCTTAGGTATAAAAAATGTCTTGTCTGATGTGATGGTCCTGCTCCTCGGACACAAGCTCCAGAGCGCTGTTTGAGAGGCCCCCGTGTGTGAGGCCTCCTTCTGTGTGAACCCAAATATAGAATGCTTACTGTAGTCCAAGCGTGCAGCTATGAATGCCTGCACAGGCAGACCCAAGGATCGAAGAGTGAGTCAGAAAAGCTGCCACCTGCTCTGCAACTGTAATCTACACAGTGGAGCGGCTTCTGTTGGTCTGAGGGTGACAAAATTGATCGCTGACTAAATGAGGGCTCACAGATTTTCTTATTCGTGGCCTCTGGACGGCATCTCTGAGGGAGGGCGGACTTTATTCAAAGAGTTTGCATGGAATCAGTCAGTAATTTATGCTCATTCAGATCTCCGCTTTGTCTCTTTGTTTTTAGGGAAACAGAGTTATGTATTTGTAAACCACTCTCTAAAGCAGTGGTCTTCAAAGTTTTCAATACCATGCCCCCACCCCCAGTGAGAGAAAAATAATCACTGGGCCCCCTCAGAATTTTTTACAATTATTCTATTAAATTGGCAATTTTTAAATATGTCTAGACTTATTTAAACATTGTAGTTAAGTTCTGTTACTGTTTTAAAAATGCAATCCAATATGTGATTGCCAAACATACTATTCTGGTCAGGAAGGCCTTACTAACGTGTGAAAGTATCCACAGTGTGATTATTAGGCATGGGGGTAGGGGTTTTGAAGAATATTTGGAGTCCCTTCCCTTTTGACACATACTTCCAGCTAGGACATACATGACAAAAGATTCTAGTGGTGGCCCATTACAGAGCGGCTTATTGGTGCTCATTTCTTTCCACCTAATGTAAAGCACTGTTTTCAGCTTAATGCTTCTTTTGGCCAGAGCCTGGCGCCCTCCACCCCCGATCACTTGAGGGCCCCCAGTTTGAAGACTCCTGGTCTAAAATGTCTGTAGTGTTGTGCACACTGTGTGCTCAATACTTGTCAGACATTGAGCACAAGTATCAGTATTACACAACTTGAAGTCAATCCTCTATCAATCACAAGAGCATGGCCCTTGCAAAAGACGAGGGCTGCATGTCTCTTTTCACAAGGAGCTCTACTTTTAAGGGACGCAAGAAGGAAATGTTTGTGCTATACTCACAATGAGGCAGGTAATGGCTGCCACCAATACATGGTGCAACATTGTTTCGATTTTGAACAAAGTGCTCCTTCTGCCGGAAAACCAGTGAGGGTCCCACAAGAAATTGTAATCCAGACCCCACAAAAGCTTCTGGCTTTCTTGTGCGAGAAGACAAGGCAATCAAATCTGCAGGTGTTCAATCCTGTGACTGCAAGAACTCACCAAGTGGCCACAGGCAGTGCATTGACCTATTAAGCGTTCTAACATTCAGCAAAGCCACTGATTGTAAGGTCAGGCACCATATTAGCCACGCCTAAAAATCCTGACACCTCATTGGACTAACTGAAACAATTCGCTAAAGTGGTGCAATGCATAAGTGTCTCAGACTGACACTGTTGATATCGCTGTTTCTCAAGTATATAGTGATGCAAAGAGAAAGGGAGCTTTTAATATTAAAACACACTCAAGCAGACACAGGAACGACCATTAATGGTAATAACTCATCGTGCGCCTTGATACTGCGTTAGGTTATTAAGCAGATCAAAGCAAATATAACTGTGCTTTTAGGATTTTTGATACACTTGCTCGAAAGTACCTAAACACACTATGGGGACAGGTCCCCATACTTTTACCCATCAGATTTTGACCCAAAGCAAGAGAAAGAAAAAAAAATGAGGAAATTAGGAGGAAGAGAGAGATGGGAAAACAGTGAAAAAGGGAGAACAGGGATAAAAAATAACCTGCAGGAGTGTAATAAAGTGGCAGGGAGAGTATGTGGGTGGAAGAAAGATGCATGAGGTGGAATGAAGACTGCAGAGCTTGATGTTTGGTAATCCTATTATTTGTCAGCACTGGCTATGGGCTCCTGAGAAAAACTTTAGGACTCAATACTTATTATATTACAAATTAAGCACTTGGACATTGAGTAAGCCTTTCTTTAGAGCTGTCAGCAGTGTACCCCTTCCTTGCTTGCCTAAGAACCCTCTCCCTAATAGCTACTCTCCCTTATCCTGCTAATTCTGCTTTAGTCTCCAGCATTTTGTAGTGCCCAGCCATAACCAAATGGAGATAGAACTGTGTGTCATTGTCAAAAACAAGTGAAGGGTGAAAGCATAAACCGTCATCAAAGAGTGCAAAGCAGACCCTGATGACAAGATTGTCTGAGGGTGGAAAAACAAGTACCTGTGTCTTCAGAATAAAAGTTATTGAGAGAGATGGCGAGATTACAGGTAGCATAGTTTGTAGGAGGTTTATTCTGAGAAACAAAAAAGTTAAAAACAAACCATGAGCAGGCCATGGTAAAGAGAGCATTGAATACTATTCTTCTTAAAGATTACGTGAATTTAAAATGACCGGCGTCAAGTCCGTGAAGGACCAACCTCGAGGCACTGATCAACACTACAGAATGAAGGAGAGCTGGATTGTCTACAGTTTTGACAGATCTTGGAGAATAAAAAGTAGACCATGATTATTAGAAATGAGGCTCAAAAAAAGAAGAGTCCCTTGAGCAGACTACCATGTGCGAACAAAAGATGGTAGAAGAGATGGAAAATGGGTATGAGCTTATAATGGTTTTAAGGTAAGAGTTAACACTTTAGTTCAGGCACTTGAGAGTTTGTAAGTCTGAATTAAGTGCAGTGAAAAAATGTCATATCTAAAGCATCGACCACCATAATATTGTGAAGTTAAGCATTTATAGGTAAATATAGATTTACTCTGCTTACATCCACATCAACGTACCTTGAAAAAAGATGTGTATATAGGATAAATGCAGATGCTCAGAGGGTACTATAATATTTACTACCTTTATTTAGTGAGGTGAGGGGTCATCACTCATGGGAGGCAAAGCCTCTAGTGCATCATATCCCCCTCTGCACATCTGGTTTATTCCATGGTGTTTTTCAATATGTACTTGTTTCAACAAAAATTACTTAACCAAAGCCAGTAGGTAAGGGGTTACATTTGTACTGCATGGTAAAATAATACTGAAGATATCTCATGAGTATTAAGAGAGCTGTTCCTCTATGCAAAGTAATTGTTACATGCAGTAAAAAGTGTTTTTCTCAAGTCAGTTTTAGTGCACTGTGGTAATAAGTTTGAATTGGACTTTTGCAATGTTGTAATAAATTAGTGAGTGTACCTTTAATAGTACAATTGCTTCAAATAACGTGATATTGTTTGTCATAAAAAAACTAGAAATCCACTGAGAAAAACAAAGATTATAGTGATGTTAAAATTTAGTGCTGCCATAATATAAAAATTAATGTTTAAAAAACATAAAAACACTCAAATTCACGTTATAATTTACTGACCTAACATAACTTGTGCCCCCGACATGCACTACTTAGCACTTCCAATCTTACATCACTCATGATGCCTGCATGCACAACTTATGACTTTACATATTACATCACTCATGACATGTTAAATTACATCATTGATGACATCACTGATGACATCTCAAATGACATCATTAATGACCACTAATAGCATCAAACAATCTTTGTGATTCACTGACCAGACCCTGCATAGGCACTGCTGTGCATGACAGAAGGCTGTACTGCTGTGCATGACAGAAGGCTGTGCGCCTGGGTAGGTTGGCCCAAACAATGCACACACCCTTAAGTGGGTGGGCAGTCCCTTGTGCACACAGCAGGAGGATTGGTCAGAGAGCTTGGACTTCACTTCAGCCAGGACCCACCCATCCCGGAAGACCAATTCCTCGCTGTGCACAACCTTTGGCCATGTGCACCGGGGGGCTGGCATTGCTCCCATGGTACCCACTGTTCAGACTTCACCTCCTGATGCCGCAATACAGTAGTACTGTGCAATCTTCCTACACAAGTTCCCGGGGGTCAGGCTGTCTCTATCCTGTCCTCTTATTGAATAGTTTTTAAACTTTTCAGGACATTTTGTTCTATATTGCAGCCATCCAGCCAGATCGCTTGATACCATGGGACAGGTCCCAGGCCTGTGGTACCAAAATGGCTGTCGGCCAATCAGAGGGCCCTATTTTTGTCTTTACTTTTTCAATACCTCAGTACTCCCGCAGGACCAACCATCCTGATATACCTGTTAACCCCCTTCAAACCAACCCACAGCATTTCTTCAAAGACATATGTCTGGAAAATGACTGAACAGATTTATATCAAATCACAAAAAGCATGCTTTCTGATTAAATTTCTAACGTTTTGCAAACTTTGGAGTAATTCCATTCAGACACTTTTCTGTATTGCAGAGCAAAGCTGTAATAATGTCCCTGGAATGGTAAAACGCTTTTGTGATATTTCAGCTGAGCGTGGATAGCACTAGCTAATCCTACACCTTAGTCTTGACTTACTCTGGGTATACAGAGGTATGCCGGGAGTATAAAAAAAGTAAGTCACAGAAAAATCTGTGTGACTATGGCCCTATGTGAATACACCTGGTGCTCATCAATCCTTTTTTCAAAGTTCCCATACCATACAGTCTGTGGTTTTCAACTGTTGCTAAATGGAGATCCATTGGTCACCCTTGAGGAGGTCTTTTTTATCTATTTTGTTAATTTACTTTCTTATACTTTTCTCAGAATGAGTATGGCAGTATCAGTCATCTCAATACCCTTCAAGTTTGCCGAATCACAGCACCGGTCTTTTACATTAGGATATTTAGATTAAGACCAGGCAGCATGCCTTACTTAAACAGATATTTGATTTACATAAAACATGTCAGTGTTGGATACATACTTAATATTTATGTGGCATTTAATTTTTACCCTTAGGTTTTTACGTACTTCTGGAAAAGATGCTTCTTGAACTCTCACCTCAAATGAGAGCGGTCTGGGCCTAGACTGAGCGAGATGATTACACATTCACTGACTTCTGTATAGTTTCCTCCCCAAATGAAGCATCCTGGAACTGTATGGAGTGTCCTTACTGTTTGATATGGCGTTCTTTGTATGGGAAGGCATGACAGCGAATGCATTCCCTGACTGGGGAGATGTGATAATGAGAGTTGCCTATTGGTTTTGAGATTTGGCTGAGTGAAATGTGCTAGAAAAATTGTATTGGACCAAATCTGCTTTCGAGATTTCGATTGATTAGTGTATTTCTAAAGGACTTTTATTCATGCTTGCACTCCTGTTGAGGGGTGAGCGGTTATAATGTCAATGCTGTTAGCTAGTCCAGTGGGGTTAGGAATAAGGTGGGTGCTGAAAACAGAAATGCAGGTGGTTTTGGGGATGAGCTTCAGACAACGCCATAACATGTGGCCCGCAATTGTTTATATACTTTTCAGAAGTAAGATATCCTATTCTGAAAATAGTTAAAGTTACAGCAATTTGTTGTTAGATTATTGGCTTACCTCAACAGCCAAACAGAACTTGAAGTTGATCCTTATACTCGGTGAAGCATACATTCTGTCGCGGTCTAGGAGCCCAAATCGGAATTACCAATATCCACGGGAGCGAAGATAGAATCTCTCCTCTCCCCTGAGATACTGTCTCCGTCTATTCATAGACTCAGAGCGGTAGAGCAGTATCTCCAGGGAGCGAGGAAACAGGGAGGGACCACCAGGGGCTTCCAAATCAAGACACAGAGGTAGAGGGGACGTCTCAGTAGATATGAAAGAACCTGCAGTAATAGAAAATGAGAAAGAACAGGTTAAGGAAAACTCTATACTTTCCCCACTAATATCTTCTATCAGACTTAGTTGTGTTCATTGTGCTCTCACATACTCACGAGGGGGTTATTGTCAGGGAACTTGTTCGTGGCTTTTATACCCAATTCCAAACAGCAGAAAGCAGATAAATCAAGCCTTCAAGAGACAGGAGGAGTTTGATGTGCCACTAGTTTCTCCACCAAGGCACAAACCGACGCCACCTCTGTTTTGGCAAAAGTCACTTCAACAATTTAAAAGTACTCACGTTGCTCTACCTCCGTAAAATCAGGAGCAGCGCGTCCGAGCACTGCGACGAAGGTTTCGTTTTAAGGTGTTGGAAAAGGGGAGGCGTGAGAGTCCCTTCACTCCGTAAAATAGGAAACAACAAAATAATTGAAGTATGACAACGCTTCCTCGCGTTTTGTGGTTAAGGAATCAAAAATAAACAGAAAGGGAAAGACAAAAAACAGCTCTTCCTCGAGATGGTGGGAGAGTGGTGAAGGAAACAGCGCGGGCTCGCGCTGGCTTCTGTAATTAGAACCAGGTGAGAGTAGCGAGTCAAGGCGCTGATAGAAGCGATCCGTAGAGGTTGAGCACCACGCTTCCTCGAGATGGTGGGAGAGTGGTGAAGGGAACAGCGCGGGCTCGCGCTGGCTTCTGTGATTAGAACCAGGTGAGAGTAGCGAGTCCAGGCGCTGACAGCAGCGATCCGCAGAGGTTGTGCACCGCGCTTCCTAGCACTGGCGGTCACAAAGGTGATTCCACGAAGAGGCAGATTGTGGTTATCGGGAACAGGAAGGTCCGAGGAAATCCAAACAGGCAAAGGGCGAGGTCCCAACTGGAAGTGAAGCCAAGCATCATAGATTGGGTGCTCACGGCTTATAAGCCGAGTTTGTCAGCTGATCAGTCCCTGTGCAGCATGGGAAGGCACAAAGCAACACACCTTTCTGAGGCATTATGGGAGATGTAGTTTCTGGAATTATACCTGGAATAGGGTACAGGAAACCTGACGTCTAACAGTTCTCCTCCCTAACGGTCTATACCCCGGTCTAGGTTTAGAGGGGTGTAGAGCGTGAAACCTTCTCAATAACACAGGAGCATGTACATTCTCTGCAGACTCCCAAGTTCTGTCTTCAGGGGCATACCCCACCCAATCTATGAGGTACTGCAATTCTCCGTTAAATAGTCTGGAATCTAAGATGCTTTTCACCTCATATTCTAACTCTCCTTCTACGACGATAGGAGGGGGTGGAGGTTCAGGGCAGGAGGGAGGGATATACTCCTTGAGCAGGGAAGTATGGAAAACGGGATGTATCCTCATTTCAGGTGGGAGATCTAGCTTTACTGTAACTGGGTTGATCGTTCTTACAATAGTGAAAGGCCCTACATATCTGGGTTGTAATTTACGAGGGCCTGGTAACCTGAGGTTTTTCGTGGACAGCCATGCCTGTCCACCTTCTTTGTAATCTGGGGCAGGACGTCTATGTTTATCTGCATCTGACTTCATGGAGTTTTTGGCTTCCGTTAGTTCTAATTTGGCTTGTTCCCATATAGATAAAAGATGAATGTAGTGGTCTGTGACTGCGGGGACATCTGAGAGAGGGAAAGAGAGGGGAAGAAATTTTGGATGATATCCTGTGGTGAAGAAAAAGGGTGAAACCTTGGAAGCAGAATGGGTGGAATTATTATACGCGAATTCAGCCAAAGGAAGAGCCTGGAGCCAATCACTAGTAGTAGTGCTGATTAAACATCGGAGATATTGTTCCAGAGTCTGGTTCGTTCTTTCGGTTTGACCATCCGTTTGCGGATGGTAAGCCGAGGAGAGACGATGGTCTATATGAAGAATTTTACATAATCCTTGCCAGAATTTAGACACAAACTGTGGTCCTCTATCGGAAAAAATGACTGAGGGCAACCCATGTAGCCTGACTATGCTTTCAATGAATGTGTCTACGAGTTCTTTGGCGCTAGGTAGTTTCTTAAGAGGGATGAAATGGGCCATTTTGGACAACATATCCACCACCACCAATATAGTGGTGAATCCTCTTATGGTGGGTAGATCTGTGATAAAATCCATGCTGATGGATGACCAGGGTATATCTGGGACGGGCAGAGGCTGTAAAAGACCCGCAGGAGCACAATGTGATGATTTCTGACGGGCACAAGTTGGACACGCTTTGACAAAATTGAGTATATCTTGAGTCATGCCTTTCCACCAGAACCATCTCTGACATATTTGAATAGTCTTTTCTCCTCCAGGATGACCAGCCAATGGCAAGGCATGACACCATCGTATTATCAAGTCTTGGGTTTCTTTTGTAGGGATAAACAAACGATCCTCATGATAAAACAAATCGCTCACTATTTTGTTCACAGGATCTGTCAACCACTTCTCACGATCAAGCGCCAAAAAGGCATGATTTAGTTGTGAAACAAAAGTGTCGGTTTTTTCGCTAATGGATATGATTTTATCCTCAGGTATAATAGGTAAGGGAGTTTCCACTGTGTATTTCTGATCTTTTCCTAAGCGGGAAAGAGCGTCTGCTTTACCGTGTTTTGAGCCAGGGCGAAAAGTGATAACAAAATCATATTCAGAAAAAAAGGATACCCATCTCATTTGTCGAGGAGTAAGGGCACGGGCAGACCTAAAAAACTGAAGATTCCTATGGTCTGAGTAAATAGTGATGGTATGAGGTGAACCCAAAAGATAATGGCGCCATTCTTGAAAAGCCATTTTAATGGCTAGGAGTTCTCTTTCTCCGATGGTATAATTTTGCTCAGCTTGAGAAAGAGTTCTAGAAAAATAGGCCACTGGATGGAGTGTTCCTGATTGTGAATCACGTTGTGAAAGAATCCCCCAACTGCATATTGAGAGGCATCGGCCTCTACATAGTATGGCTGATTTTCGTCCGCATGTCTGATAATGGGAGCGGAAGTGAAACTATTCTTCAGCGTTTGAAAAGCCTGCTCGGAAATATCATTCCATTCAAAAGATATTCCTTTTTTCAATAATCTGGTGATGGGAGTGACCAGATCAGAAAAACGATTGATAAATCGCCGGTAGAAATTTGCAAATCCTAAAAAGGATTGCACCTCTCTGACAGTCTTAGGACTTTTCCACTCAGTTATGGCTGAGACCTTGGCAGGATCCATATGTATACCTTCAGGAGAGATGACAAACCCTAAGAATTCCACCTTTTGGGCATGAAAGAGACATTTGTCTAATTTAGCAAACAGATGGTGGTCTTGTAGTCGCTGTAAAATCAATTTGACATGTTCCACATGTTCGTTTTCAGTCTGAGAATAGATTAAAATATCGTCAATATAGACAATAACGAAAATATCTAAATATTCACTTAAGATCTCATTTACAAAGAATTGAAATGCCGCGGGGGCATTGCATAATCCAAAGGGCATGACGCAATACTCATAGAGTCCGAACTTAGTGCGGAAAGCCGTCTTCCACTCATCTCCTTCTCTGACTCGGATCAAGTGATAGGCTCCCCTCAGGTCCAGCTTAGTAAAGATTTTAGCCTTATGCACCTGATCCAAGAGACTGGAGATGAGTGGAAGAGGGTATTTATTTTTTATCGTCACCTTATTCAAGGCCCGATAGTCCAGGCACGTCCTTAAGCCACCTTCACGTTTGGGAATAAAAAAAATAGGGGAAGAGACAGGGGAAGTCGAATGGCGTATGAACCCCTTTTTTAACATGTCTTGAAGGTACTCATGGAGATATTTTGTCTCAGGTTCCGTAAGAGCATATATCCTACTGACAGGAAGTACGGCACCCGGCGTTAGATCAATCCTGCAGTCGTAGGATCTGTGAGGGGGTAGGGCCACGGCTTTTATTTCGTCAAATACTCCTGCAAACTCATGATACTCAGGGGGCAACGGCGTCGAGTCCGGTAATGATACTGCACAACTTAGAGGAGTGTGCCATAGGGCTGTCTCATGGTAACAATGCTTTAGACAATACGAAGAGCGGAGCGTAACTTTCCTAGAGACCCAATCAATGAGCGGATTATGTAGCTGTAGCCACGGGACTCCAAGAATGGCACCAAAGTTGGGGGTGTTAATGAGATCAAATGAAATAGATTCAACATGACCATTATCACACATCATTACAAGTTCAGGGGTATGATAGGTGATTAAACCAGATGACAATTCAGTTCCATCAACAGCTCTCACCTTTTCAGGTCGCGTTTTAGGAACGAATTCAATCCCGAGTTTCTTGGCCAATGAGATGTCTAAGAAGTTTCCGGTTGCTCCAGAATCTAATAGTATGGGCATAGTCTTTCTATGTTGTGACGGCAATATAACTACCACGGTGATGGTGAAGTGTTTAGGCACTAAAATCATCGTGTTAGCCAAGAAGTGTGAGATCTGCATGGGAGAAGGACTTGGAAGAGCGACCTCGGTACTCTCCAAGTCTTTTAGTTTTCCGGATACATGGCTGCACCCATTCTGCTAGCTGGGGTCTTCAGAGGTGATCTTGGTTTGACAAGACATTCTCTAGCAAAATGGCCACCCTTGCCACAGTAAAGACAGAGGTTCAATTTCCGTCGTTTTTCACGTTCTTCTACCGTTATTGGTCCTCTAACTCCTCCTATCTGCATGGGCTCACTTGTGTCCTTTAACTCTTTCTTCTCGCTTTTGGCAAAAAAAGACGGGTGTATTCCCCCTTGGACTTTTCTCCTTTTCTTTCCCTTAATCTATGGTCTAGTTTGACCACTAGGTCTATAAATGAAGGACAATCTTCAGGCGGGTTCACTATTTGAGACAATATATCCTTTAGTTCGTCTTTTAATCCTCTGTAGAATAAAGAAGTTCTCTTCTCTTCAGGCCATTGTGTTTCAGTCACTAGTCGGTTGAAAGTGGTGATATATGTTAACAGATCCCCTGAACTTTGTTTAAGACTCAACAGTTCATTGTCACTAGCCTGCATATAAGAGTGACGGGCAAAGAGGCTTCTCATTCTTTCTTTGAATTGTGGGAGGTTGTACAAAATGGGGTCGTCATTTTGTACAAGAGGCACCGCCCACAGAGCAGCATTCCCACTGAGATAGGAGATAATAAAAGCTATCTTTGCCGCGTCATCTGGAAATGAGGAAGCTCTACATAAAAACTGGAGGTGACACTGGTTCATAAATACTCCGTACTTGCTAGTGTCTCCACTGAATCTCTCAGGCATTGCTAAAGGGGTCAGTGGAGGTGTTACAACTGTCACACTAACAGGAGAAGGGGGAGAGACTACTGAATCTGAGGTAGAGGCAGAAGCGGAGCCTTGGAAATGCGCAGGCTGTATGTAACTCTTTTTGAACTTGGGATAGGTGGCAGCCTCTCTGACTTCAGTCTGTCTTTGTGTTTTCATTCCATCTAACTCAGAAACCAGACGCTGATTTTCCCCTTTCATTACTCTAAGCTCTGTTTGTAAGTTTATAACTGCTGCCGCTAACTCATTCATAGTGGGTAAAGATGTCTCAAGGGATAGGGAGTCATCCATAAGGGTATCAAATGAGGCTCCCGTGTTCATCTTCGCTCAGGGGATAATATAACCGTGGGCTTGGCTTTCTGTCGCGGTCTAGGAGCCCAAATCGGAATTACCAATATCCACGGGAGCGAAGATAGAATCTCTCCTCTCCCCTGAGATACTGTCTCCGTCTATTCATAGACTCAGAGCGGTAGAGCAGTATCTCCAGGGAGCGAGGAAACAGGGAGGGACCACCAGGGGCTTCCAAATCAAGACACAGAGGTAGAGGGGACGTCTCAGTAGATATGAAAGAACCTGCAGTAATAGAAAATGAGAAAGAACAGGTTAAGGAAAACTCTATACTTTCCCCACTAATATCTTCTATCAGACTTAGTTGTGTTCATTGTGCTCTCACATACTCACGAGGGGGTTATTGTCAGGGAACTTGTTCGTGGCTTTTATACCCAATTCCAAACAGCAGAAAGCAGATAAATCAAGCCTTCAAGAGACAGGAGGAGTTTGATGTGCCACTAGTTTCTCCACCAAGGCACAAACCGTCGCCACCTCTGTTTTGGCAAAAGTCACTTCAACAATTTAAAAGTACTCACGTTGCTCTACCTCCGTAAAATCAGGAGCAGCGCGTCCGAGCACTGCGACGAAGGTTTCGTTTTAAGGTGTTGGAAAAGGGGGAGGCGTGAGAGTCCCTTCACTCCGTAAAATAGGAAACAACAAAATAATTGAAGTATGACAACGCTTCCTCGCGTTTTGTGGTTAAGGAATCAAAAATAAACAGAAAGGGAAAGACAAAAAACAGCTCTTCCTCGAGATGGTGGGAGAGCGGTGAAGGAAACAGCGCGGGCTCGCGCTGGCTTCTGTAATTAGAACCAGGTGAGAGTAGCGAGTCAAGGCGCTGATAGAAGCGATCCGTAGAGGTTGAGCACCACGCTTCCTCGAGATGGTGGGAGAGTGGTGAAGGGAACAGCGCGGGCTCGTGCTGGCTTCTGTGATTAGAACCAGGTGAGAGTAGCGAGTCCAGGCGCTGACAGCAGCGATCCGCAGAGGTTGTGCACCGCGCTTCCTAGCACTGGCGGTCACAAAGGTGATTCCACGAAGAGGCAGATTGTGGTTATCGGGAACAGGAAGGTCCGAGGAAATCCAAACAGGCAAAGGGCGAGGTCCCAACTGGAAGTGAAGCCAAGCATCATAGATTGGGTGCTCACGGCTTATAAGCCGAGTTTGTCAGCTGATCAGTCCCTGTGCAGCATGGGAAGGCACAAAGCAACACACCTTTCTGAGGCATTATGGGAGATGTAGTTTCTGGAATTATACCTGGAATAGGGTACAGGAAACCTGACGTCTAACACATTATACCATAGGTCACTGCATAATTTATGGAAAAAAATAATTACAGAGGCCCAAATATTTTTTCTTCGCAGCCCACCATCAGTGCTGCCAACGCAGCCTAGCCTTAGTTCCACCCAGAGCTCTTTTACCACCTTTACTTTCGGTTCTTTATCGCACTCTTGCAGATTCTTTTGTATCTTTGCTTCCTCTCGTTATCACTGTGAATCCTAACGTACTCTTCTTCCTTCTTTATACTCTTGATCTGGATCAAAGTCTCATGATGAAAAATAAGTCCAGATGAGTGAGTGAGTGAGTCAATATTGCAAGTGCTCCAGAAATCTACGTACAACTGTTAGGACCGGGCTTGAATCCCAGAGACACACACAGTCTTTCACTCTTTTTGGTTGAAGAAAGTGAGGAACGGGGACTATGATAACATTAGCACATGTCATAAATAAAGATCCAAATCCAAAGTGCTAAATAAAAATGTATGTTCTGGATCGCATGACTGTATATTCAATGTACATGATAAATATACCATTTTAAACCAAAACGTGCCGGTAGAAAAAGAGACATATAGTTTAGTTTATTTTTACAAAAAAGCCCACCCTGAAGTACAAAGTCAACATCAATACCACCTGAATGCCTTTGAAAAAAAATTTACAAAGAAAAAAATCTGCTATGTTTTGAATGAAACTTGAGATGCAGTATCTTGAATGTATAAAGCACATTTCAGCATACTGTTTTTCTTCTTTGCAGACAGTTTCTAAAAGGGGTGTGTGAAACTCATGTTATTTGCTATAGCATAAATATGCAAAATTACTTCAAAGTTATGTGAAATTATGCATGATTATGCAAAATGCATCCTGCACTCAAAACAATTCCCAAAAGGTCAGTTTCAGTAAAGAGTAAACTTAAAAATGTAATTTTAAGTTGATATCGGGATGCTCATGTTCAAAACACTGACACTTGCAATCAGATTTGTAGTCTTGTGCACAACAATTACCCAAATAGTACATCTTGTGCTAATATTTCTCACTGAAATTCGCGGTGTGGAGTAATGGCTTAGTTTCAGTAACTTTGCATCCATTTTGTTATGCAAAATTACCAAATTTACGCCAATTACACTTGCGTAATTAAAGTTTTGCCAAGGCCTAGTCTCTGTGTAGGATTATTTTGTATAAATTGTACCTCACTCCAAGGTCCCTGCTATCTCCCCTAGTAACTCTGCCCTCTGGAGTTACCAATAATACAGAGCTCATTAGGGTGTGGGATTACCAGCCAAATACAAGTGGGACCCTGAGAGCCCCTTTAGAAATAAGGAGTTACTGGGTGAATAGGTAATTACAGTCCCGATTCCTCTGGTAATTTCATTTTTAGGTCGAGCCTGGGCAGCGCATGCGCTGCTCTGCGAGGCATGCTGTATTGAGGAACAGCATAGAAGCTCCGCCTATTTCCCGCCCATCTTTTCAATTGGCTCCTGTTACTGTCGTTGCAAATTTGTTGCTTTTCATTTGTAAATAGGCTTAGTAGTCCCTCATTGATACCGCCTTGTCTGCATTTGTAACCTCCCATAACGATTAGACTTCTTACTTGTATTGTTACACGGTCTACTTTATAAGTCGATGAGCACTAGTTTCTTCAATGATCTTCCCCTATTCTACCCACGACATCGCAGCAGGCCGCCTGCTCTTATATTATTTGTATTTAAATTATAGCGCGGTCCTCTTTAACTCTAGCAACCGCGCTTATTTAACTATTTAATTTACAGCGTGGGCCACTTTCACTTTAGTGGCCGCACTTATTTAATTCAAATTCAAAGCATCTTTATTCGATTCATAGAATCATCAAAGCAATTTAATTTATTAAATTAACAGTGCAGGCCCCTTTCACTTTAGTGTCCGCGCTACAGAACCTTTAAAAAAAAAAAATCGCTTTGGGTTAATGCGCACTATACGCACATTCACTTTAACGTTGGCCACGCCCCTTTCTTTCGACGCTGCTCACTGTAACCTGAATATGGCGAGCAGTGTCTAAAGAAAGGGGCGCGGCCACCATTAGAGTGGTCTCGCATTTGCGAAAGTTTGAGTTATTGGCATTAGAAATGACAATGCCTTTTATATATGTGTTGCTTTTGAAAACGCCAAGAGCTTAAACGCGGCAAATGCGAGATCTATTGCATTGAAAATGCTTGTTTCCCTGTATTTCTCTAGGGGGCTCCACCTACTTTCAACATGTGGAGTCTTGAGGTGAAACGCTGTAGTGACTGCAGATCTTGTAATCCCAATTCGGCCGGTGACTTTCATTACCTGCGCGAAAAGAAGAACCAGGGACTGAGACCAACAGGCGATATTTGATCGCGTGCTCAGTCCCCCCAAGTTTATCATGTGTCAAAGGTCGTCAGGTTATTGCTCAAGAGAAACGTTTCATCTAAAGGAGTCATGATTTGGGTCAGCTGCAGGAACACACAGAGAGTGTTCAGCACCTGTTTTAATCCAGATGCAAATAAGATTAACTACGTGTGGCTGCTGCTTGCACACTTGATTTACCTGGCGGTAACAGCGTAACTGAGTTTTTCGCCTTAGCTCCCTGGAATGGTCTTGTCTGTCTTCTAATCGGCAGCGCCTCAAAGCCGAGCTCCCTAACAATGGGCCGCTTTACCTCTGCAGGTTAAAGGGCTGAGGGAATAGTGGAATAATCGTCCGGTCCTTCCCTTCCTTAATAAATCAACATGTCCCTCAGAGAGTTGCGCACAGTACAGGGCGGAGCGCTTCGTGATGAGAAAGAGGCTTCGTCGGCTTCCGGACGCTGAATAGAATCTGGTCGGATGTAGGCGAGCGCTGATGGCCGCAAGGGAGACGGAGGGAGGAAGTCAGGACGGCGCTTCCCTTTCATTCAAAGGTGCATCAATAGAAACCTCCTCAAGGTGCCTCGTCGCTATAATTTGTGACGCAGCTGTACCCAGAGGCCAGCTCTGCCGCCCTGCTTCCTGCAGGCTGCAGTCACCGCCTTTCATCCCTGAAGGGTTCACCTCTCGTGTGAACCCGCACGGACACGCCCCCCTCACCGCGAAGACGGGCCAGTGGAGAGAAGGGAGATTCCACGGATTTGCTAAAAGGTGTTGCTTGGTGATGTAAACTGCACGCCTGTCCACGCTCTTCCCCAGGGCACCTGGGATGTTTGCACAGATGCAAACACTCCAGCATCTGCACAATACAAACACTCCAGCATCTGCACAATACAGAGCAGCGGTAACAAGAAACATGAAATATGTTCGTTGGATCAGCTCAGCCCTCCTCCAGTTGTGTTCTGACTGCCATTAGACGTAAAAGCAGGGTCGTCAATGTAGAAGGATGTGGCGAAAGGGCCAGAGCTGCCGACTTTGGAGCTCGGGAACCAGGTTCGAGTCTCGGCGTCTGCTCAACATCCTGTGATTCTGGGCAAATCACCTAATCTCCCTGCGCCTACCAAAAATGAATGTGTCCTTGTCTAATGTTACTGTTGTCAATGTAAAGCGGTCCAATACCTTCGGGGGGAGTTCAAGCTATATCACTGTATAAAATACAAAACTGGGACATTTTCTGTGCTGTCCCATTGAGGTGGTCGAACCCTAGCAGAGTCAGTCACGTACCAGCTGTTACTCCCTCGGACTGACTCTTTCCAAGCCCTGCAGGCCTCTCAAACGCACCAGCCTCATGGCTGTTTTTTCAAACGGCCAGATCTTGTCCATCAGTACGGGCAAGTACATTACTGGAAAACACCAGCTAACTTTTTTTTAAAGAAGAAGCTGTTAGGCTAAAAAACAACCTCTTACATATAGCTCCTCTGGATGTGCTCAAGTATACACACACCCCATACCCCAAAAACATACACCCACGGCCACAGAGCTGCCCTACTGACGTCTCAAAAATACTGGTAGGCGCAAAACGCAATAGCTTAGATACACACTCACTCCGCACTTCATCCACCCACATGCAACATACCTTGCAGGTGTGTAGACAAAACACACACACACACAAACACACGATGCTCTGCTCAAATATGTTGGTTACAGGAAAATATAAGGAGTCATGCTGGGGATTAATGGCATTTTGAACACCTGTGGCTACGGAGACACTGGGCTGGCGATGAGAACTAGGGAAGAATTGTAGAGGTGAGGCTACTTTCATCAGAGAGAAGAGAGTAGGTACTTCTTGATAGTGGGATGCAGGTAGACCGCATCAGTTAAAGGGTAGTGAGTGCTATAAAGGGCTGATGTTGCCTACATGTCACCAAACGACGAGAGCGAGGGAGCATTACATTGATCAAGTTACCAAGGTGTGCGTGCTCTGCTATATAGTTGGGTGGGGGGGTGAGACTTTTTGCATGCTTGTGATTGTAGGATGAGTTTTGAGGTATTGGGAGACCACCTGTTGCATAAAGGTAGTAGGCATGAAGTGGCAGAACACATAGGCTGACTCCATTGTCAGGGTAAGCCAAGCAAGGGGATGAATGTTTGCAAAGCAGATGTGGCTGATTGAGTGTCCAGTATTTGAAGAAAGCCAGGCCTAGGTGTCCATGTCAGAAAGGCCATGCTGTTTGCAATAGCACAGCGGAAGTCTGAGACTTCCAGTGAAATAAGCAGCAACTCTGCCCTCTCCAGGCCACCAAGCCACATGATGATTAGTCCAATGACCTTATCTAGTGCACTCTATAAACAGGAAGCAGGGACTATGTGCCCTAACCAGTACCCCATGGCTCTCAGAAGAGGTTGACTTCAACGTGAAATTATATAGTACTAAAATACAGCCAAGCATCTGCCCCAGCCTTGGCTCACCATCTAGGTATGGAAACGGTCTCAGAGAAAATCTGACCGGGAAGATGATGGAGTTACAGAAGTTAGACAAAATCATATGCTGATGTCTCCTCCTTGTGGGCCCTGTACGGTGGTCAAGCCATAGCCTGTGATTTCTGGGCCCCTCTTTTATTACCGAACAGTTAGAAGTAGGATCTTACCCTAAGGTTGGAGTACGAAGCACACAATTCATGGTCTGGCAATGTGCAGCAAAGTTGTGAAAACACCCCACAGGGCACAGAGAGGTGTAATAATGAGGTGGAACTTGGGTTAAAAGAGTTTTTGACTGAATGATCAACTAATGGATTGATAGCTCTCAAGTTTTCTCATGTATATTCATAAGTAGTATATCAAGTCCACATTTTATGCTGTTGCCCTGTTGATCGCTTTATAAAATCAGTACTACCACAATGAAAAAACCCTGCTGTGCTGTAAAGCTCAAACACTGGATGACACTTTATTCTTTCCATTTTACCCTGACATTTCACATATTTACTATGCAATAGGGCACCTTCAATGATGGCACTTGCAGATCTTCTTGATCACTGATGTGGAAAAGACACATACACACACAAGCACACACACACGCACACACGCACACACACACACTGTGTTCTTACTCTAAAAATACAAGCCCATGCGAGGATTGCAAAGTGATGTATTTGGCTATAGCTATATATTTATATATATATATATATATATATATATATATATATATATATATATATATATATATATATATATATTATCTACTGGCGGTCGCCAGTAGATAGTTATAGTTAAAACCTATTATCCATAGGAAATCCGCGACATTCTATTTGAAATAACGTTGGCGCCGGTTGACGAATCTTCGCGAAAGTTTCCAACTTGTTGGGGCGCTCCGGTCCGCTCCTATCCTGAAAGTCTCGGGGTGATACGTCAAGCGGGGGCCGAGAAAAGGGGGGTCCCAAAACACGTTTTCCCCATTCATTTTTCCATAGGAACCTTTAGTCGCAGCTACAGCCCGAACTGCTGAACGGAATTACACCAAATTTGGCAAAGAGGTAGCACTTGATTCAGTGTCTTGCCTTTTGCTTAAATGGTGTAAATCCGTTCAGTAGTTCCTGAGAAAATCAAAAGTAAAGTCACATATATATCTGGGCGGAGCCTAACCACACATGTCATCGTGAGATCTGATTGGCTGTCAGCACTTCATCCTGGAATTGCTGGCAGCCATCTTGGAACCAATATAAATGATAGTACCTCATTGAAATGCATTGTAGTGAATAGAAGATTTTGAGGGTCACCAAAAGGAGAACTATAAAGGGTGATAACAGGCTTTAGTTACATTAGAATTTATTTGTTGATGGTACCATACTAATTTTAGGAATTGTGGTGTATTCTAAGGTGATTTTACCATGTGAAAAACCTTCTGCTGGGATATCATGAATCATGTTTGAGAGAACACTATTTTCTCATGCTTGTCCCATGGAGGTTTGGAAGGTGCTCCAGAAGCTAAAATTAGAGCATATTTTCTGTAAATTCACATTATCTTTCTCACTCATGTGAGAATGAAGTCTGACATTCTCAGTAAAACATGTACATCCAACAAGGGCAGAGACTGTCAGTTGATTCCTTTGTGTTCTACTGCAGCTTCCCAGAGTGTTCTAAAGAACAACTAGAGTGCTAACAGCCTTACTTATGACAAAAGTATGGCACACCTGAAGCCATCTTAATTGGAATAAACTGGTAACACTTAAACAATTTAATTTAAAAAGGAACAAAATGATGGGGTTCATTTTGTCATAGAAATTATGGTTAGTGCTGTAGAAAGAAAAATTAGGACATGTTTCAAGTGTGATCTCAAATATCTTCCTGTTATATTTCAACAGGAGCAGCCTGCCAGTTGATGCCTTTGTGTTCTACTGCAGCTTCCCAGAGTGTTCTAAAGAACAACTAGAGCGCTAACAGCCTTACTTATGACAAAAGTATGGCACACCTGAAGCCATCTTGATTGGAATAAACCGGTAACACTTAAAACATTTAATTTAAAAGGAACAAAATTAGGGGTTCTTTTCGAAATAGAAATTATGGTTAGTGCTGCAGAAAGAAAAATTAGGGCATGTTTTAAGTGAGATCTCAAATCCTCTTCTATTTCATTAGAAAATTCTGACATGCAGACTGAAACAATCACTTTCAATACCAGCAGCAGACTACCAGTTAACTCCCTGGTGAGCAGTAGCTTTACTCCAGTGATCTAATGAGCAACTAGAGTGCTAACATTCTGAATTTATGGCAGATGTGAGACACATCTGAATGCCTTCTTGATGGAATCAAAGTAAAAAACTGAAAGCATTTCCTACTGAGGAGACTGCAGTAAATGAAGAAATTAGGAAACTTCATAACAAAGAAGTCTTCCAAGATGGCCACCAGTGAAAAAAGAGCCCAAATGTAGCACAAATATTACCCAGATGTAGCCCACATATAGCCCAATGACAAAAGTGTGCAAAACACTTTTTATTTTTAGTTTTTTTGCAGTTTTATGTAGTGCAGACTGGTCAGGTATTGGAGCATTGCATCTTAAAACATGACCCCCCTACACTACAAAAACACCACTGCACTACCTTAAACCCTAAAACACTACCCCCAGCACGACCCCCTACACTACACAAGCACCACTGCACTATCCTAAACCCTAAAACACTACCCCCAGCACGACCCCCTACACTACCCAAACACCACTGCACTAACCTAAATCCTAAAACACTACCACCAGCACGACCCCCTACACTACCCAAACACCACTGCACTACCCTAAAACATGACCCTCTACACTACACAAACACCACTGCACTACCCTAAACCCTAAAACACTACCCCCAGCATGACCCCCTACACTACACAAGCACCACTGCACTACCCTAAACCCTAAAACACTACCCCCAGCACGACCACCTACACTACACAAACACCACTGCACTACTCTAAACCCTAAAACACTACCCCCAGCACGACCCCCTACACTACCCAAACACCACTGCACTAACCTAAATCCTAAAACACTACCCCCAGCACGACCCCCTACACTACCCAAACACCACTGCACTACCCTAAAACATGACCCCCTACACTACACAAACACCACTGCACTACCCTAAACCCTAAAACACTACCCCCAGCACGACCCCTACACTACACAAGCACCACTGCACTACCCTAAAACACTACCCCCAGCACGACCCCCTACACTGCCCGAACACCACTGCACTGCCCTAAACCCTGAAACACCAGCCCCTGCATGACCCCCTACACTGCCCGAAAACCACTGCACTGCCCTAAACCCTGAAACACCACCCCTAGCACGACCCCCTACACTGCAGGAACACCACTGCACTGCCCTAAACCCTGAAACACCACCCCTTCACGACCCCCTACACTGCCCGAACACCACTGCACTGCCCTAAACCCTGAAACACCACCCCCAGCATGACCCCCTACACTGCCCGAACACCACTGCACTGCCCTAAACCCTGAAACAACCCCCAGCAAGACCCCCTACACTGCCCGAACACCACTGCCCTAAACCCTGAAACATCACCCCCAGCAAGACCCCCTACACTGCCTGAACACCACTGACCTAAACCCTGAAACACCACCCCCAGCACGACCCCCTACACTGCCCGAACACCACTGCACTGCCCTAAACCCTGAAACACTACCCCCAGCATGACCCCCTACACTGCCCGAACACCACTGCTCTGCCCAAAACCCTGAAACACCAGCCCCAGCACGACCCCCTACACTGCCCGAACACCACTGCACTGCCCTAAACCTTGAAACACCAGCCCCTGCACGACCCCCTACACTGCCCGAACACCACTGCACTACCCTAAACCCTGAAACTTCACCGCCAGCAAGACCCCCTACACTGCCCGAGCACCACTGCACTGCCCTAAACCCTGAAACACCAGCCCCAGCACGACCCCCTACACTGCCCGAACACCACTGCACTGCCCTAAACCCTGAAACACCAGCCCCAGCACGACCGCCTACACTGCCCGAACACCACTGCACTGCCCTAAACCCTGAAACACCAGCCCCAGCACGACCCCCTACACTGCCTGAACACCACTGCACTGCCCTGAACCCTGAAACACCAGCCCCAGCACAACACCCTACACTGCCCGAACACCACTGCACTGCCCTAAACCCTGAAACACCACCCCGTGCATGACTCCCTACACTGCCCAAACACCACTGCACTGCCCTAAACCCTGAAACACCACCCCCAGCGCGACCCCATACACTGCCCGAACACCACTGCACTGCCCTAAACCCTGAAACACCACCCCCTGCACAACCCCCTACACTGCTCGAACACTACTGCACTGCCCTAAACCCAGAAACACCATCCCCAGCACAACCCCCTACACTGCTCGAACACCACTGCACTGCCCTAAACCCTGAAACACTACCCCCAGCAAGACCCCCTACACTGCCCGAACACCACTGCACTGCCCTAAACCCTGAAACATCACCCCCAGCAAGACCCCCTACACTGCCCGAACACCACTGCCCTAAACCCTGAAGCACCACCCCCAGCACGACCCCCTACACTGCCCGAACACCACTGCACTGCCCTAAACCCTGAAACACCACCCCCAGCACGACCCCCTACACTGCCCGAACACCACTGCACTGCCCTAAACCCTGAAACCCCACCCCCTGCACGACCCCCTACACTGCCCGAACACTACTGCACTGCCCTAAACCCTGAAACACCACTCCCAGCACAACCCCCTACACTGCACGAACACCTCTGCACCGCCCTAAACCCTGAAACACTACCCCCAGCAAGACCCCCTACACTGCCCGAACACCACTGCACTGCCCTAAACCCTGAAACATCACCCCCAGCAAGACCCCTACACTGCCCGAACACCACTGCCCTAAACCCTGAAACACCACCCCCAGCAAGAACCCCTACACTGCCCGAACACCACTGCACTGCCCTAAACCCTGAAACACCACCCCCAGCAAGACCCCCTACACTGCCCGAACACCACTGCACTGCCCTAAACCCTGAAACACCACCCTCAGCACGACCCCCTACACTGCCCTAAACCCTGAAACACCAGCCCCAGCACAACCCCGTACACTGCCCGCACACCACTGCACTGCCCTAAACCCTGAAACACCAGCCCCAGCACAACCCCGTACACTGCCCGAACACCACTGCACTGCCCTAAACCCTGAAACACCAGCCCCAGCACGACCGCCTACACTGCCCGAAAACTACTGCACTGCCCTAAACCCTGAAACACCACCCCCAGCAAGATTACCTACACTGGACGAACACCACTGCACTGCCCTAAACCCTGAAACATCACCCCCAGCAAGACCCCCTACACTGCCCGAACACCACTGCCCTAAACCCTGAAACACCACCCCCAGCAAGACCCCCTACTCTGCCCGAACACCACTGCACTGCCCTAAACCCTGAAACACCACCCCCAGCAAGACCCCCTACACTGCCCGAACACCACTGCACTGCCCTAAACCCTGAAACACCACCCCCAGCACTTCCCCCTACACTGCCCGAATACCACTGCTCTGCCCAAAACCCTGAAACACCAGCCCCAGCACGACCCCTACACTGCCCGAACACCACTGCACTGCCCTAAACCCTGAAACACCAGCCCCAGCACAACCCCGTACACTGCCCGCACACCACTGCACTGCCCTAAACCCTGAAACACCAGCCCCAGCACAACCCCGTACACTGCCCGAACACCACTGCACTGCCCTAAACCCTGAAACACCACCCCTCAGCACGACACCCTACACTGCCCGAACACCACTGCACTGCCCTAAACCCTGAAACACCACCCCAGCACGACCCCCTACACTGCCCGAATACCACTGCACTAAACCCTGAAACACCACCCCCTGCACGACCCCCTACACTGCCGGAACACCACTGCACTGCCCTAAACCCTGAAACACCAGCCCCAGCACGACCCCCTACACTGCCCGAACACCACTGCACTACCCTAAACCCTGAAACACCAGCCCCAGCACGACCCCCTACACTGCCCTAAACCCTGAAACACCAGCACCAGCACCACCCCCTACAATGCCCGAACACCACTGTACTGCCCTAAACCCTGAAACACCACCCCCTGCACCGCCCCCTACACTGCCCGAACACCACTGCACTGCCCTAAACCCTGAAACACCACCCCCTGCACGACCCCTACACTGCCCGAACACCACTGCACTACCCTAAACCCTGAAACACCACCCCCTGCACCACCCCCTACACTGCCCGAACACCACTGCACTGCCCTAAACCCTGAAACACCACCCCCTGCACCACCCCCTACACTGCCCGAACACCACTGCACTGCCCTAAACCCTGAAACACCACCCCCAGCATGACCCCTTTACTGCTCGAACACCACTGCACTGCCCCAAACCCTGAAACACCACCACCAGCATGACCCCCTACACTGCCCGAACACCACTGCCCTAAACCCTGAAACACCACCCCTGCACGACCCCCTACACTGCCCGAAGACCACTGCACTGCCCTAAACCCTGAAACACCACCCCCTGCATGACCCCCTACACTGCCCGAACACCACTGCACTGCCCTAAACCCTGAAACACCACCCACAGCACGACCCCCTACATTGCCCGAACACCACTGCCCTAAACCCTAGAACACCACCCCCAGCACGACCCCCTACACTACCCGAACACCACTGCACTGCCCTAAACCCTAGAACACTACCCCCAGCATGACCCCCTACACTACCCGAACACCACTGCACTACCCTAAACCCTAAAATACTCCCCCCAGCACGACCCCCTACACTACCCGAATACGACTGCACTGCCCTAAACCCTAAAACACTCCCCCCAGCACGACCCCCTACACTACCCGAACACCACTGCACTGCCCTAAACCCTAAAACACTCCCCCCACCATGACCCCCTACACTACCTAAACACCACTGCACTGCCCTAAACCCTAAAACACTACCCCCGCATGACACCCTACACTACCCAAATACCAATGCACTACCCTAATCCCTACAACACTACCCCTGCACAACCCCTACACTACCCAAAGACCACTGCACTACCCTAAACTCTAAAACAATACCCCCGCACGACTCCCTACACTACCCAAAGACCACTGCACTACCCTAAACCACGACCTCCTACACTACACAAACACCACTGCACTACCCTAAACCCTAAAAACTACCCCCAGCACGAACCCCTACACTACCCAAACACCACTGCACTACCCTAAACCATAAAACACTACCCCCAGCAGTACCCCCTACGCTACCCAAACACCACTGCACTACCCTAAACCCTAAAACACTACCCCCAGCAGTACCCCTACACTACCCAAACACCATTGCACTACCCTAAACCCTAAAACACTACCCCCAGCAGTATCCCCTACACTACCCAAACACCACTGCACTACCCTAAACCCTAAATCCTAAAACACTAACCCCAGCACGACCCCCTACACTACCCAAACACCACTGTACTACCCTAAACCCTAAAACACTCCCCCAGCACGACTCCCTACACTACCCAAACACCACTGCACTACCCTAAACCCTAAATCTACCCCCAGCATGACCCCCTACACTACACAAACACCACTGCACTACCCTAAACCCTAAAACACTACCCCCAGCACGACCCTCTTCACTACCTAAACACAACTGCACAATTTGTTACAGGCGTTGCAACGCAGGCCTGTGGTGCTTACTGGAAGTACCTGGTGGGCTAATTGGGCCCCAGGGACTCTCAGGATTCAAGGTGACCTAATCCCCCAACTTAAAACGCGCCACGGGGCGCGTTTGCACAGTGGTGAAGGGAGGGCGGGGCCTCAGGTGACATGTGCACAAACACGCCCTGTGGTGCGTTTTAAGTTGGGGAGTTAATTCCCTTTGAATCCTGGGGGCCAACTAGCCCACCAGGTACCTTCAGTAAGCACAACAGAGTTGCGTTGCAGAGAGGTGAAAAAGGTGCGTGGCCTCGGAACGCCTCTCTGCAACTCAGCTCTGTGGTCCTAACTGTAGGTACCTGGGGGGCTAGTTGGGCCCCAGGGACCCTCAGGATTCAAGGGGACTTAATCCCGCAACTTAAAACGCGTCACGGGGCGCGTTTGCACACATGTCACCTCAGGCCCCCCCTCCCTTCACCACTGTGCAAATGCGCACTGGCTCTGGTTAGTCAGAGTCAGTTACCACCAGTACCCGTCTGAAAAAGTTGTGGGCACAGGATGATTTTGCAACAAGGCCTCTTTCTGCTCTGTTGGTTCTTTCTGCACATCTTTTGCTTCTTTCTGTGCGTTTTTTCTTCTTTCTTCACATGTCCTACCTCTGTTGGCATAGTTAGAAACTAGCATTTAAAAAACCTTTGAAATTCACTTAAAAAATCATAGGTTTCAGGCACGTTATAGTTCGAAATTAGCATTTAAAAAACCTTTGAAATTCACTGAAAAACCATAGGTTTCAGGCACGTTATAGTTAGAAATTAGCATTTAAAAACCTTTGAAATTCACTGAAAAAACCATAGGTTTCAGACACGTTATAGTTAGATATTAGCATTTAAAAAACCTTTGAAATTCACTGAAAAAACCATAGGTTTTAGGGACAGTTATAGTCAGTTGGACATTGCACTCGTACAAAACCCGTGAAATTCCCCTGTTATAGTTAGTTCAGCTAACTATAACTCGCGCCCCGCAATGCACTGCTGATGACGTCACATATTACATCACTCATGACATGGTCAGTGACATCACTGATGACATCACTGATGACATCTCAAATGACATCACTGATGACATCATCCATGTGATAATTTCATGCATCTTCTCACACCCTAATATAACTTTTGATACACCCACTCTAAATTACAGACTGCCATTCTCAAAACCATAGACACTCCAACACCAAAAACTACATACCCACTCACTGATTCTTAGGTCTACACACACATCCACTCACTCACCTGTACAGTCACTCATACTTACAGTCACTCAGTACAGGACTATCATATGCACTCATACACCTATATAAATACTCACACACCGCCACTCATCCATAGAGGTACTCACACACCTAGTCAGTCATGCAAAAATGAATCACACACCCATTTACTCACCTATACAGTTATACACACACCAGCTCACTTACTCATATAAATACTAGCACATTCTTACGCTCTTATACAATAACTGATACAAGCACACACGCATCCATACAGCCACTCTCACAATAACACACTCACTTATAGCCATTTAAATACTCTAACACACATATATACTGCCTTTTACATATGTAGTTACACGCACATGTACCACTGAGATATACATTCACTCACTAACACACCCATACACACACTCACCCACCCAAGCAGTCCATCACAGATGCACTCTTGAAATCCTGCACCCAGTGAATCACCCACTCACACATCTATGTATAGAGTCACACACACCCCACCCACACAAACACTCAGGCAGCCATACAGATACTCAGAGAACCAATCAATAACCCATATAGACACTCATGTAGCTATTCGCAAATCCATGCATCCACTTACACACCAACAAACAGACGGATACAGACATTCACACAGTTTAGTCACTAACCCATGCATTCAGTAAGATACGTTTAATCACTCACTTGTAGAGTCAGTCACTCACGTACTAAATCATCCATTCAGACACTTATACACCCACTCATTCTTTCAATACGCCTTTCCCTATATATATTAAACATATTTAAACTTTACAGAAACACACAGTCACTGGATGATGTCATCAGTGATGTCATCAGTGATGTCATTTGAGATGTCATCAGTGATGTCATCAGTGATGTCACTGACCATGTCATGAGTGATGTAATATGTGACGTCATCAGCAGTGCATTGCGGGGGCGCGAGTTATAGTTAGCTGAACTAACTATAACAGGGGAATTTCACGGGTTTTGTACGAGTGCAATGTCCAACTGACTATAACTGTCCCTAAAACCTATGGTTTTTTCAGTGAATATATATATATATATATATACATATATATATAGTCGTTTTACTCCGTCTTGGGAATTCCTTTCTTTTGGAAAAACGGGCACGGACCACAGCGTTGTGCAGCAGAAGTATTTTTTATTACTCCAGGACCTCTACAGCCATGACGCGTTTCTGCCCGACTCGGGCCTTGATCACATGACACGCTCTGTCAGGTGAGCAATTTTTTTATACCATTTTTTTCCTTCTTTTTTTTCCTTTATTTTCCTTTTACTCAACCAGTGTTTAAAGTGACAAGTGCAAATTTACAAGTAACGTAGAAACAGAAGATAAGTTCAACTATTGGGAAAATGAATGGCAAAATAATTGCATTCCTGTAACTATTACGGTAAAATACCATAATGACATTCCCAATAACAGTTGTAGAAAATTGTGTCAGATGATTTCATTTCATCAATTGAGCCTGTAGCTAAAAATTCCTTATAGTTAATAATAGGAGAGAACATGATTATAAAAGTGTCTAAAATCATTTATAAAAGAACGTTTCGGTATAAATACCTGAATTCCTAAAAACTATCCCTGATTGATGTGCAAATTTTGCTACTACAGTACAATACTCCTGTGATTTTATGTAAACGTTAGATGTTGTAAAGTGCAAGTGCTGTGCAAAATGCATTTTTCTATTACTAATATCCTAAATTAAAACCCATTAAATTCCTACTAAAACAGTACTAACTCACCCTATATGTAAAAACTTGTGCAAAATGCGGCAGTTGTGATGTTTTGATTAATATCAAAAAAGTGTATTCACAATTCTTGAACACCAATGGCAATTGATAAATGGCTTATTGGACTCATAGATTCAAAGATTTGCTTTACTCACAGTTTAATCAAGTTAGAGACAAGTATATAATTCCTCTGTGAATATATATATATAAATTGGGTTTCTGTTTGGCAGAGGTACGTAGCCTGTCCAAGCAGGAACCGCATTCCTAGTCAGGGTACGTGTAGTGCACACTAAAAGTTTACCCGTGCGCACCCTCTGGAAGCTAGGCACAGAGCAGTCAGGCCAAACTAAAGAGGCAATATGTAAAGTATTTGTACACACACACAGTAACACAGTGAAAACACCACATAAGTACTCCACACCAGTTTAGAAAAAAACCAATATTTATTTGAGTAAAATGCAGTGCTTAGAAATCAATAGCTCCAACTGGGGCTATCTGATTGCACTTGACCAAGGCAAATGCAAAGGTTCAGTCCGACCGTGATGGAGCACAGGCCAGATACAGGAGTCACATAGACTCGCTGACAGTACCTTGGATGCATCAAAGCTCAAGGGCGATGCATTGAAAAATGGAGGGGGTGCGTCGCTGTCGAAGGCAGTTCGTCGGTTCCGAAGTTGGGCACCGTTGTTGATGTGTCTATGTCAAGAGCACTGTGCGTCGGTTCTGCGGTGTCAATGTCGATCCACTGGGTTGTAGGCGATGCGTTGGCGCAAAGCTACGCAGGGCTGGGCAATACATCGGAGCCATGGATGGCCCATCACAGACGTCAGCAATGCGGTGTCCAAGACTCTCGCAGCAGCGGTGATTCGGAAGCACTTTGTCAGCAAAGTTGTGCTGCGTTGTAAGTCAAGGTCATTGTGTTGCGATGTCAGCGAGCAATGTCCACTGCTTTTGTGCAGGCAGTGGCGATGTGCCGATATTGCAGAGAAATGCGCCAGTTCTGAACGATGCTTCGGTGTTGATGCATTGGTTTCTTGGGTTGCAGCACCAAACACTCACCTCCAATGGCCCAGGGCTGGATTTGGCACTACTTGGCAAATCAGGATTCACAGCAGTGGAGCCCAGGTGCTGGTAACAAGATGCAGACGAAGTCTTTGATATCCCTGAGACTTCAGGAACAGGAGGCAAGCCCTTGGAGAACCTTTAGAGATGAGGAATGTATAGTCAAGAACAATCCTCTCACTTCCAGGCAAGAAGCAGCAGGCAGAAAGCCAACAAAGCAAAGCAAGCATCAAAGTGGCAGTCCCTCCTGGCAGCACAACAGCTCTTCTTGCTGTCAGAATGTCCTCAGTTCCAGAAGTGATCTGAGTATATGGTGTCGGAGGTCCAGTACTTTTACCCATTCCAGACTTTGAAGTAGGGAGACTTCAAATGAAGGTGTTTGTAGTGCTCAAGACCCAGTCCTTCCTGTCTCTGGCTCCAGACCCAGTACAGGAGGGTATGAAACTCTTTGTTTGGGGACAGGCACAGCTCTATTCAGGTGCAAGTGTCAGCTCCTCCTTGTCACTCTAGCTTAGGAAGACCCATCAGGCTGGTGATGGGCCATCAGGATACGCAGGGGACACCTCAGCTCCCTTTGCGTTTGACTGCCTAGAGAGAAAGCATAAATCCCAGCTTTCATCCAACCCAGACGTATATTCCAGTGACAGGCAGAGGCACAGAATGGTTAAAGTAAAAAAAAATGCCAACTTTCTACAATTGGCATTTTCAGACCTGCACTTTACAAACCAACTTCACTAAAAATTGTGTTTTTGAATTGTGAGTCCAGAGACACCAAACCTACTCTTCCTATTTTTTTCCCAATTGGAAGTTACACTTGTAAAGTGTTACAAGGCAGCTCCAATGCTAACCTATGGGAGAGATAGGCATTCCTGTAGTGAAAAACGAAATTAACAGTTTTTCACTACCAGGACATGTAAAACTCACAGTACATGCTTTACCTTTTAAATACACTGCACCCTGCCCATGGGGCTACCTAGGGCCTATATTTGGATTGATTTATATGTAATAAAAGGGAAGGTTTTGGGCTCGGAAAGTAGGAGAGCTTGCCAGGTCGAAATGGCAGTTTAAAACTGCACACACAGGCTCTGCAGTGGCAGGCCTGAGACATGTTTGAAGGGCTACTCATGGGGGTGGCACAATCAGTGCTGGAGACCTAGTAGCATTTGATTTGGAGGTCTTGGGGCAAATGTAATGCATTTTACTAGGGTTTTATCTGTAAATCAGATATGCCAAACCTGGAGAAACCAAATGCCATTACATTTTAGACACAGAGCACATGCACTGTAGCACTGATCATCAGTGAGAGATTGCACAGAGTCCTAAAGCCAGCAAAAACGAAGTTCAGCACATAGTCAAAAACAGGAAGTCAGAAAGCTAAAAGTCAGGGGAAATCATGCCAAAAGATGCCAGGATATATATATATATCATACTGGCAGTCGCCAGTAGGTAGTTCTAGTTAGGACCTAGTTTCCATAGGAAAAGCGTTTTTTGTTTTCCCAATAACTTTGGCGTTGTTTGACGAATCTTCGCGAAATTTTCAAAACTAGTGGGGCGCTCCGGTCAGCTCCTGTCTTTGAAGTTTCGGGCTGATTCGTCAAGCGGGGCCGAGAAAAAAGGGGGGTCCCAAAACACGTTTTCCCCATGTAAATTTCCATAGGAAACTTTAGACAAAGCTACAGCCCGAACTGCTGAACGAAATTACACCAAATTTGGCAAAAAGGTAGGTCTTGGTTCAGAAAGAGCCCTTTTTGTTAAATGGTGTAAATCCGTTCAGTAGTTCTTGAGATATTAGCAAAAAGAAAAATATCGATATCTGAGCACCGAGGAGGATTCGCGAACCCTCCCGGGAACGAGCTTCACT
The DNA here is from genome assembly GCA_963921515.1 of Calotriton arnoldi. Classification (NCBI taxonomy): domain Eukaryota; kingdom Metazoa; phylum Chordata; class Amphibia; order Caudata; family Salamandridae; genus Calotriton; species Calotriton arnoldi. The sequence goes on from CAWUFW010003339.1 coordinate 725,688, forward strand.
CTGATTGGCTGCCAACACTCCAAACCAGGAAGTGTTGGCAGCCATCTTGTGACTCGTTAGAACCGAGTCACAAGAAAACAGTGAAAAAGAGGTTAAAAAAGAAGAAAAGGGGGCAGGGTAGAAACACCCTGACCCCCTAGGCCTGCTCAGGGCCAAAAAAAGCATATATATTTTTTAAAACGGCAGAATTCGCGTTGGTGTCGCGAATCCCGCCAAAAATTTTGAAAAAATTAAGCGCGGGGTCCCGCGCTTCATTTTAATGAGGCCCCCGGGTGGGCCAGGTCCCGGGGGCAATGCCAAAAATAAATAGCCGGGGACCGCCACCTCCCCGGGGCTTTTAACAAAATGAATGCGTGGGGGAGTCCCACCCCCCCATGCTGCCCCAGGGACCGCCACCTCCCCGGGGCTTTTTAATTGGATGCGGGGGGCACACGGCCCCCCCGCAGCCCCTGGGACCGCCACAGCCCCGGGGCTCTGTTTTTAAAAAAAGAAATAAGAAGTGTGGGGGGCAAGAGCCCCCCCACATGCCCCGGGGACCACCACCTCCCTGGGGCACTCTTTATTCAAATTCGGGAGTCAGTAACGGACCCCCAGCCCTGGGGACCACCACCTCCCCGGGGCTTTCAAAATGAAGGGAGGGGGGCCACGCGGCCCCCCTCCTGGAGCCCTTGATGGCCCTGGGGACCGCCACCCCCCCAGGGCTGGCTCCTGCAATGTCCCAGGGTTCCCACCCCCGGGACATTGCTGTTTGCAATGACAGGACAGGAGCACAGCTCCCGCTGTGTCATTGCAAACTCTGCTTTGCTTCATTGAAGCGAGAGCAGGAAAACCTGCTCTCCCTTCAATGAAGCAAAGCAGGAGTGCTTTTGAGCAAGGGGAGCTGCAAGTCAGCAGCTCCCCTTGCTCAAAAGCAATGCCGGCTCCCGCAGGAGGCGGGGAACCGGCGGGACCGTGGGGGCATTGGGGCTCCCCCCACGGTCCCCAACGCAAAGGGCCGGCCCCGGGGGATGGGGTCCCTGGGGCCAGGAGTGGCCCGAGAGGGGGACCACGTGGCCCTCCACATTATTAAAAAAAGAAAAAAGGGCGGGCCACAGGGGATGGGGTCCCCAGGGCCACGTGGCCCCCCTCCCTGGAAATATAATTTAAAAAAAAAAAAAACAGGCCAGGCCCCAGGGCCAATAGTGGCCCAGGGAAGGGGGGCCACGCAGCTCCCTTCCCGTTTTGTGTTTTTTTTTTTTAAATAAAAAGAAAATGCTCAGGCCCCGGGGGATGGGGTCCCCAGGGCCAAAAGTAGCCCAGGGAAGGGGGGCCACACAGCCCCCCTCCCAGAAAAGAAAAAAAAAAAGAAACCAGCAACTCGCCAGAGGCCCCGCCCCCTCCCTGCAGCACTCTGCAAACGCACCCCCTGGCGCGTTCTAAGTTGGGGGATTAAGGACCCCTGAATACTGAGGGTCCCTGGGGGCCAACTAGCCCACCAGGTACCTTCAGTAAGCGCCATAGAGCTGCGTTTCAGAGAGGTGGTCTGTGGCCATGCCCCTTTTTACACCTCTCTGTAATGCAGCTCTGTGGTGCTTACTGGAGGTACCTGGTGGGCTAGTTGGCTCCCAGGGACCCTCAGGATTCAAGAGGACTTAATCCCCCCAACTTAAAATGCGCCATGGGGTGCGTTTGCACAGTGGTGCAAGGAGGGGACGGGCCTGACATAACAAGTGTGCAAATGTGCCCCCTGGTGCGTTGTAAATTGGGGGATTAAGTCCCCTTCAATCCTGAGGGTCCCTGGGGGCCAACTAGCCCACCAGGTACCTCCAGTAAGCGCCACAGAGCTGCGTTGCAGAGAGGTGGTTTGAGGCCACGCCCCTTTTTACACCTCTCTGCAACACAGCTCTGTGGTGCTTACTGGAGGTACCTGGTGGGCTAGTTGGCCCCCAGGGACCCTCAGGATTCAAGGGGACTTAATCCCCCAACTTACAATGTGCCAGGGGGCGCGTTTGCACAGTGGTGCAGGGAGGGGGCGGGGCCTGACATAACAAGTGTGCAAATGTGCCCCCTGGCGCGTTGTAAATTGGGGGATTAAGTCCCCTTCAATCCTGAGGGTCCCTGGGGGCCAACTAGCCCACCAGGTACCTCCAGTAAGCGCCACAGAGCTGCGTTGCAGAGAGGTGGTTCGAGGCCACGCCCCTTTTTACACCTCTCTGCAACACAGCTCTGTGGCGCTTACTGGAGGTACCTGGTGGGCTAGTTGGTCCCCAGGGACCCTCAGGATTCAAGGGGATTTAATCCCCCAACTTACAATGTGCCAGGGGGCACGTTTGCACAGTGGTGCAGGGAGGGGGCGGGGCCTGACATAAAAAGTGTGCAAATGTGCCCCCTGGTGCATTGTAAATTGGGGGATTAAGTCCCCTTCAATCCTGAGGGTCCCTGAGGGCCAACTAGCCCACCAGGTACCTCCAGTAAGTGCCACAGAGCTGCGTTGCAGAGAGGTGGTTTGAGGCCACGCCCCTTTTTACACCTCTCTGCAACACAGCTCTGTGGCGCTTACTGGAGGTACCTGGTGGGCTAGTTGGCCCCCAGGGACCCTCAGGATTCAAGGGGACTTAATCCCCCAACTTACAACGCACCAGGTGGCGCGTTTGCACAGTGGTGCAGGGAGGGGGCGGGGCCTGATATAACAAGTTAGCAATCCTGCTGTGTGGGACTTACTGGAGGTAATAAAAGGGGTAGTTGGCCCCCAAGGTTGACGTTGGGGGCTAACTATCCCTCCTGTTACCTCCGCTAAATCCCGCACAGTGGGTTTGCTAAAAGGTGTTTGAAGGCCACGCTCACCTTTCATCCACCACTCTGCAAACGCGACTGCTATGTTATAGTTAGAAATTAGCATTTAAAAAACCTTTGAAATTCACTAAAAAAAACATAGGTTTCAGGGACGTTATAGTTAGAAATTAGCATTTAAAAAACCTTAGAAATTCACTGAAAAAAACCATAGGTTTCAGGGATGTTATAGTTAGTTCGACATTTCACTTGTACAAAACCAAAGAAATTCGGCCGTTATAGTTAGTAGAGCTAACTATAACTCGCGCCCCGCAATGCACTGCTGATGACGTCACATATTACATCACTCATGACATGGTCAGTGACATCACTGATGACATCACTGATGACATCATCCAGTGAATGAGTCTTTCTTTAAAGTTTAAATATGTTTTATATATATATATGCCAAGGTGTATTGAAGAATGAGTGGGTGTATAAGTGTCTGAATGGATGATTTAGTAGGTGTGTGACTGATTGTATAAGTGATTGTATCTTACTGAATGCATAGGTTAGTGAGTAAACTGTGTAAATGTCTGTATCAATCTGTCAGTTGGTGTATAAGCGGCTGCATGGGTTGGTGAGTAGCTTCATGACTGTCTATATGGGTTATTGATTGGTTGTCTGAGTATCTGTATGGGTGCCTGAGTGTCTTTGTGAGTGGGTGGGGGGTGGATGACTCCGTGCATAGATGTGTGAGTGGGTGATTCACTGGGTGTGTGGGTTCAAGAATGCATCTGTGAAGGTCTGTTTGGGTGGGTGAGTGTGTGTATGGGTGTGTTGGTGAGTGAATGGATGTCCCAGTGGTATATGTGTGAGTAACTTCATATGTGAAAGGCAGTATATGTGAGTGTTTTGGTATATAAATGACTATACGTGAGAGTGAGTGATTGTGAGAGTGGCTGTATGGATGAGTGTCTCCTTGTATGAGTGATTGTATAAGAGAGTAAGTATGTGTTAGTATTTGTATAAATAAGTGAGATGGTCTGTGTATAACTGTATAGGTGAGTAAATGGGTGTGATTGATTCTTTGCATGACTGAGGAGGTGTGTGAGTAAGTCTATGGATGAGTGGCGGTGTGTGAGTGTATGTATAGGTGTATGAGTGCATATGATAGTGCATACTGCATGTATGAGTTACTGTATGGGTGAATGAGTGGATGTGTGTGTAGACCTAAGAATCAGTGAGTGCGTATGTAGTAACTGGTATTGGTGTGTCTATGGTTTCGAAAATGGTAGTCTGTATTTTAGAGTGGGTGTATAAAAGGTTATATTAGGGTGTGAGGAGGTGCATCAGATTATCACATGGATGATGTCATCAGTGATGCCATTTGAGATGTCATCAGTGATGTAATATGTGACGTCATCAGCAGTGCATTGCGGGGGCGCGAGTTATAGTTAGCTCTACTAACTATAACGGCCGAATTTCTCTGGTTTTGTACGAGTGAAATGTCCAACTAACTATAACGTCCCTGAAACCTATGGTTTTTTCAGTGAATTGCTAAGGTTTTTTAAATGCTAATTTCTAACTATAACGTGCCTGAAACCTATGGTTTTTTCAGTGAATATATATATACATATATTCACATATATATGTATATAAATATATATGTATATATCTATGTATATATATATATATATATATATATATATATATATATATAGACACAGAAAAAACTAAAGGCTACAGGGGCATTATAGTTAGGTTTGGATTTTACACACACAAAACCATAGAAATTCAGTTATCTCAAGTAACTATAACTCTTGCCCTAAAGTAACTGTAACTCGCAACCCCGCCATGCACAGTTTTCGGAACAATAATTTCATTGCAAACATTGCAGTGATATTATCAATGATGTCATAGAAGATTTCAAGAGTGATGTAATACGTGACAAAGGCATGAGTTATATTTACCCTGGGGCAAGAGTTATGGTTTTGTGTGTGTACAGTCTGAATCTAACTATAACTATAACCTTTGGTTTTTTTCGGTGAATTTCTAAGGTTTTTTACATTTTATTTCCTAACTGTAACATCCCATAACCTTTGTTTTTTTTCAGTGAATTTCTATGCTTTTTAATGCTAATTGTCCCTGTAACCTGGGTATGTGAGTGGGTGTGTGAGTGGTTGTGTGGATGTGCAATTTGGTGAGCGAGTGTGTGGTGGGTGTGTGAGTGCATGTGTGACAGGCTGTGTCAGTCTGTGAGTGGCTGTGTGGGTGTGTGAGTAGGTCGGTGGGTCTTTGAGTGGGCATGTGAGTGGCTGTATGGTTGTGTGGGTGTGTAAGTGGTTGTGTAAGTGTGTAATTGGATATGTGAGTCAGTGTGTGAGTGCTGTGTGGATCTGTGAGTGGCTTTGTGGGTCTGTGAGCGGGTATGTGAGTGGCTGTATGGATGTGTGAGTGGTTGTGTGGGTGTGTGGGTGTGTAAGTGGGAGTTTAAGTGAGTGTGTAAGCAGGTGTGTGTGAGCAGAAAGAGGTAAAATAGAGACCAGCAATCAGCAGAAAAAGGCACAATAGAGACCAGCAACGAGCGGAAAGATGTAAAATAAAGGTCAGAAGTGAGAAGAAGAGCCAAAATAGAAGTCAGAAATGAGCAGAAAGAGTCAAAATAGAGGGCAAAACAGAGGTCAGAAACGAGCAGAAAGAAGCAAAATAAAGGTTAGAATTGAGAAAGAAGAGCCAAAATAGAAGTCAAAAACGAGCAGAAAGAGGTAAAATAAAGGTCAGCATCGAGCAGAAAGAGCCAAAATAGAAGTCAGAATTGCGCAGAAAGAAGTAAAATAAAAGGCAGAAACGAGCTGAAAGAGGGAAAATAGAGGTCAGAAATTAGCAGAAAGAGGCACAATAAAGACCAACAGTGAGCAGAAAGAGGCAAAATAGAGTTCAGAAATGAGCAGAAAGAGGCAAAATAAATGTCAGAAGTGAGGAGAAAAAAGTCAGAATTCAAGCAGAAAATGAGCAGAACCCACCCAAGTATTCAAATGTTTATTGTTTAGTTAATTAAAACCATTACAATTTTTTATCACAATAAAAACTAAAAACATAATACAGCAGAATTCATTGTTGAAAGAAGCATAAAAGCATGAGTTCCCTGTGTGGAAGTAGACCGGACATTGTGCATTATTTAAGTACGTTATTTGACTCAGGCACTCATGCTCCCAGTCACAGGGCTACTCAGACACTCTCACAGCCACTCACAGACCCATTCAGATACTCATGCACCCACTCACAGATGAACTCAGATACATACACCCACTCACAGACCCAGTCAAACACCCATGCACCCACTTACCGAATCACTCATACTCTTTCTCAACCACTTACAGACCTACTCAGAGACTCAGGAACCAACTCATAGACCCACTCAGAGACTCACACACCCACTCACAGACCCACTCAGAGAGTCACACGTCCACTTACAAACTCATTCAGACACACATGCACTCACTCACAGACTGACTGACACACTCATGGAGGCATTCACAACGCACTCAGACATCTTACACCCACTCAGAGACCCAATCAGGCACTCATGCTCCCACTCACACATCCAGCGAGACACTCATGCACTCAGTCACACACTCACTCTCAAAGTTTACAGGTTACAGTTAGGAAAAAAAGTAAAAAAACCTTAGGAATTCACTGAAAAAATCAAAGGTTACAGGGATGTTATAGTTAGGCTCAGATTTCCCTTGTATAAACCAGTGAAATTCAGCAGTTCTAGTTACCTGAGCTAACTATAACTTATGCCCCTGCAATGTACTGCTTATGACTTCACATATTACATCATTCATTGCATGGTCAGTGACATCACTGACGACATCACTGATGATATCTCAAATGATATCACTGATGACATCATCCACAGAACCACTCACATACCAACTCACATCCCTATACAACCTCCAATACAACCACTCACATAACCACACAACCACTCATATACCCATTCACAGACCCATATAAGTACTCACACAGCAACTCACTCATCCATAGATCCACTCACAAACCCACTCACTCATATAGCCACTCACACAACCACTCACTCATGCAAACAGCTACTCATACAACCAGTCACATCCTTAAAACCCATTCATGCACCCAATTACTCATCCATACAGTCAGTCACACACCCACTCATACACCCATATAGCCACTCATACATGCAGTCACTCACCCATACATGCCCTCACACACACACACACACTTACCCATACAGCCACTAACTGACCCGCTCACTCATACACACAGGCACTCAGACAAGAACTCACTCACTGAAACAGCTACTCATACACCCAGTCACACACCCATACACCCACTCACACAGCCACACACTCACTCATACAGCCATTCACACACCAACTCACTCATCCATAAGTCTCTCAACACAGCCACTTACTCACCTATACAAGCACTCACATACTTACTCACTCACACACACAACCACTTACATACCCATTCGCATATCCATACAAGCAGCCCCACATCCATACAGCCATTCACACAGACACTCACTCTCCAATACAGCCACTCACACACCAACTCACTTAACCAAGCATCCAGTCAAACAGCCACTCACTTACCCATGCAGACACTTAGGCACCCAGTCACTCACTCATATAGCCATTCAGACACCCACTCACTCACCCATAGAGCCACTCACACAGCACAGCCACTCACTCACCCATTGAGCCACTGACACACCCACCAATACAGCCACTCACATAGCCACTCACTCTGCTACTCAGACACCCACTTATTCACCCATACAGCCATTCACAGACCCACTCACACACCCAAACAGTCACTCGCACACCCACTCACACACCCACTCATACTAGAAGTAGTATGACTGATTAGTAGTACACCTAGTACACTCATTTAACTTTTGTAGTACCTTAATATGTACATTTAACAATGACAAACTCTTACAAAATACTTGCACTCACTGGATGATGTCATCAGTGATGTCATTTGAGATGTTATCAGTAATGTCATTTAAGATGTCATCAGTGATGTCACTGACCATGTCATGAGTGATGTAATATGTGAGGTCATAGCAGTGCAGTGCAGTGGTGTAAGTTATAGTGAACTCAGATAAGTATAACTGCTGAATTTCACTGGTTTTGTATGAGTGAAAGCTGAACCTAACTATAATGTCCCTGGGAACTTTGGTTTTCTCAGTGAATTTCTAAGGTTTAAAAAAAATTATATTTCCTAACTATAATGTCCCTGTAACCATTATTTTTTTCACTGACTATATATATATATATATATATATATATATATATATAAAGTCATCTAATAATAACATGCTTATCCTATGTATTTCGTATTATAATAATATGACTACTTCATTACTTCCTCCACTAGTCCTACTAATCTTACCACCACTACTTTTACTACTGTTACAACTACCATTACTATAACTACAACTACAACTACTACTATGATTAAAGATAATAGCACTACTATTATTCAGCATCAATATCACTTGTACTATTATTAGTTTTAATAATGTTGCTACTATTACTTCAAATGCTACCTCTAGTATCACTCCAATAATAAAACACATATCAGTAGATGAATATGCTCCCTACATTGAGCTTTGTGCAATCAGAAGTAAATAGATTCAAATTAATGCAAGATCAACTCAGCCTTTTATCCTTGGGTGGGGGGAAATAAAATTAGTACCATTAAGAAGTATAATAGTAATTCCTGTTACTTACAACGACATGAAATTGCAATATGTGCAGAAGCACACACTTTATAAAAAGGATGTCGTTTTTATCACTACTGCTACAAACAATAATGTTCTTAGAATACCACCACTAATCACAGAGTATTCACACAAACATGCCAAACGTGCAGTTTCAGAGGTTAGCGTCTGAGGGATGTCAGCTATTTGTGGGTGGAAGGTGAATAAAAAATGCATGAAAGCCCGTTATGCTTTGATTAGATTTTGCGTTTACATTACTGTTGTGGCTTGTCCGCGTGTTTTACAGTAAGTTGCAGAAAAATATGAGTAATACAAATTGGACTCTGTTCTAGGTTTTCAGAAATCAAGCCAAGAACGGTACGCAGACAATTAATGAGTAGAGAAACTAAAAAAGAGAGCATGTGATTGAAGCCGAGATCAAAAACAGAGAAGCAGAAGGAATAATGTAAGACAGAATTGAGTTCAGAAGCTCCCTAGAGACACAAGAAAGGAGAAAAAATGTAGAGTCATAAGAATAATAGAAATAACTCATTTTTATGGAGTGCGCCATAATGCAGTTCTGCTATTCCTAAGTGCTGTAAAAATTATGTTTTACTATTATTCACTTTTATGGTACTCGGTTTGCTGATCTACGAGGATGAAAGACTGGGTTGGCGTTGCCAGGATTCAACCTTGTGACCTGCAGGTCATAGGATTTCGCAGGAGCAAGCGATCAAACCACTCCCTTCCTGCTGGCAATATGTATCTTTGGAAGTGGAAGGGTGCATTTGTATTTTTATTCACTAAACTATTTGTGGAAGTGCATATTTGCCCTCAACATATTTCTGGAGAGTGCTCAACTCAATTGTGGCACATCCATTATTCATGAAGTCTTGACTGACCCGATTGGTCTGCCTCTAGTGTGCTAAGAAATGCAGCACAAAGTCGAGCACAAATATGCACAAACTATTTGTGCCCTTTCTCTGTGCATCCTGCTTCTTTGCACGCTTCGGTTATCTGTGTTGTTTTTTTAAAAACATTTTTATTTTCCAAGTTGGATGTGCTGCATGGCGCCAGTATCTCAAGTTAAGGAATGACATGCACCCACACAACAATATTGGGATCAAAAATAAAGCACAGGTATGGTAGGCACAGAAAGAGAGTGTGCATACACTGACATGCACATAGACAGATATTTGCAAATCAGCCTTGGTGCAAAGTCAGCAGGATGTGGGTCTACATTTTGCTACAAAATCTCTCAGTGTGGAGAGAAAATGAAATAGCAAGATGCCACATTAGAGGGAAAAGATGTGCATCCATGTAATATCACCTTTGGTTGAGAGTACATCGAGATACAGAATCACTTTTGGTGCAACAACAGCTGGAGTGTTGAAACACTTTTAGGAGCTCAAACCACATTTAAGATCAAAAATATGTTTAGGCATCAAATCACATTATTAAAATTATACCATCAGTGCAGCTTCAACGGAGTGTGGAACTACCTTTGGAACTACAGTTTCTCCATCTTAGGGCATGGGTACTTTGTTAGACAGTGCATGCACTACAGTAAGAGGCATTCTTTAGTGAGGTGTACTAATACATCTAATAGCCAATAGCTAATGGTGAGACTGAGGTAATCAGTTAGCCTGCTCCAAAATATGAATGACACTTTCTTCAATCAATAGGCCAAGGTAGCTATCCCAAACAAACCAATGGGTAATCGGGATTCTTCCATAGCACGTGTGTATTTTTTATTTTGATAACAGCTAAGGCTGACTTTTGTTGGCCCTAAAACAGGATTCCATTTTTGTACATGCCCATCCACACTCATGCCAAGGCAAACTTGAATATTTTGACCCAACATCAACATATATGCTTTTAGTAAGACGTAGAGATTCACAATAATGTCTGTCTAAGGAGCACAAGAATGTTATCCACATAACTAATCCACATCTACTAAAACTTAATTCCTTCTATCCTCTCGGTCACTAGGAGAATAGGAAAGTTTTTCCATTGATCCGTTCGAGGAGTACTTAAGTACTCTGATAACTTATGTTTAGAAGATAGATTTTCAGAGCAATTTCCTTCAATTTGAACAGCACTTGTCAGACTAGATCAGTCTCACATACCAACATTTCTATAATTTTCTTGGAAATAATGTACTCTTGCAGTGCATGACCACATTTTAGATACTTAACACAGCTGAAATACAAACAAGCAGTGAAGTCAAAAACAAATATATAACTAGGTTGAAACAAGAACAAAAAAGGTGTTGCCTGCCATTCCAAGCAGAAAACTGGATAAAGAGTAGGGAGGTTCTCAGATCTGTTTATAGCCTTTGGCATCGCTGATTATAAGCCATAGATTTCACGTGTTGTAAATGGATGACACGAAGATCCTTTGCAAATTTAGCAACGCTACATCCACTGACTCTCTGGTCCACAGGGACTGCCTAATGACTGTTTAAGATTGGGATTGGATGGCGACCAAATTTCCGAAGCACAACAGGAATAAAACTGAAATTCAAATTTTTGTGACGAGTCCTCTTTTTAGGGTGCCATCCCAAGCACGGTTTCAAAAATGCTTGTGGTTTGTTTGAGCGTCACCTTCCTTTTGATACTCAAATCCAAAATTGTGAACATCCTGCTGTCTGGTTCTAAGTAACCCTCAAGAAAATCTCCTCTCCATGGGCAATTGGACATCAGTGATTAGTTCCCCCATGCTGTCTCATCTGCACTATGGTATTGCTCTCTAGCTTGGTTTTTCGAACCCCAAGTTGTAGAAAATTCAAAGAATGTTTGTCCGCTTTTCAGTTCGTCTCTGGGAATTCAATCATGTATCTCAAGCCAGTTATTCCCTGCACTGGATACTGATGAAACAACATATACATCTCAAGGTTAACTGTTAACTCCACCATTCCTAACATGATGAGGGCACCAAGTTTCTGCCTTCTCTGAACTTAACCTACTTCCCTTTGAGATCTCTTAGATTAGTTTCTTTTGCTGCTTTTGATCCTTCATTTCTGGAGAAGCCCATTGCAGGGGATGTTCCTTCAGAACCTGAGGCCTCAAACTTTCAACCAACATTCCACTGGCTCTTTGTCAGAACTCTTCACACTTAATGCACAGTAGAAAACTGAAAACCCATCTATTTAGTTGAGGTAGCCTTTTGGGTTTGTTGGGGGTGTTTTTTGCTGCTCTTCTTCCTTTTTGTCTTTGCTGTCCTATTTCTTTCACCCTTTGTTTTGTGCATTTTTCTGTAGTTGTAGCGCCAAGATTCCTGTATCAACAGAACTTTACAAATAACGAAATGCATAAATAAATATATACATGTGCCATCCATGTGTTGGGTAGAGCAGCTTTGGCTGATGAAGACTGTTCACTGTGAGAAATTGGGTTGTTGATTGAGGAGGTTGAAGTCCTACTCAAGCAACAGCCACAATCCCAGTCAGGGTGAACCACAAATAGTCACTAAATTATCCTGTGCTTAACCCTCTGGTAGCTTGGCACAAAAGAAGTCAGGCTTAACTTAAAGGCAATATGTAAAGCATTTATGCAGCACACAAACAGCAATAAAGTTAAAACATGACACATAAAAATTCCACATCAATTCGGAAACATTGAGTAAATTTGAATAAATTATATGACATGAACATGACAAAAATCCAATTAGTAGAACTGCAGATATTCAGTTTCAAGGATTTAAGGTAGGAAGGGCCTCAAAGCACAAAGCGCTACTCACGGTCATACGGTTGTGTGAGACTGGATGAAAATCAGAAGTTCAGGCCGACCATGATGGAGCGCAGGCCGGATATGGGGACCAGATTAGTCCCACTGAAAAAGTTACCTTCTAAAGTCCAGCACAAAGAATACTGTTTGTGGTGGATGGGACTATGCGGAGCAGGGCAAGCATTGCAGATGGTCATCACAGTAGCGCAAAGAGCTTGCCGAGCATCTTGGATGATTGTCGCTGTAGCACAATAATGCAGTTGGGCATCGAGGGCGGTCATTGCTGAAGCTTAAGGTTGACGATCACTTCGGGCTGTCAATGCTATAGCACGAAGTGCAGATCTTGCGTTGTCGGTCATCACTGGCGATTGTTGTAGCGTGAAGAGTCGACTTCACCAGAGTTTCACATTGCCAGTTTGTGCTGGCAGCATGATCTTGGCGTGAACAGCTCATCCGCAGTCACAAAGAGCCCAAAACTTGAGGATTTCTCCTTTACTTCGAGGAGGTGCTCAACTGATGCCACACCAAGGCTCCAGGACTTGGGATGCACCTCTTGGTTATCAGGAATTCACTCCAGCACACAACAGCAGGGCTCAGGCAGGTCTAGTTGTATGTTCTGGTAGGTCTAGTGCAGCAGGTCAGCTGGGCAGTTGCAGAGAGGCCTCTGTAGTTACTTGTGAACCTGTAGCTCAGAACAGGAGGTTAGTCAGCTACCCTTGGAGTGACTTCAGCCTGGGAATAAGTCTTCCTTCTCAGACAGCAGGGCAGGCCTCAAACAGCAGGGTAGTCCTCTTGCGACAGAGTAGTCCCTCTTTTGTAGTATCCACAGTTCCAAGAGTGTACTGAAGAGTGGGTCTGAGGGTCTGAGTGTCTTCTTTCTATACCTGGTGCCCACTTTCAAGTGGAAGAAACTTCTGGGACCTTTCCCCTACAGAGGTGTCTGTAACCTCCTGCCTCCATGTTCTGGTCCCTAGTCTGTCTGCAGGCACAATAGGCTTGTGTGAAGTCCTTTGTGTGTGAGCTGAGGCAGGGTCTTTGAAATGCAAGTGTGACAGATGACAGCTCCGTACCCCTCATAAAGTCAGGTTGGCCCATCCTGCCAACTCCCTGACCCTTTATTGTGTGGCTGTCTGGGAGAAACACACAAACTGCCAAATACACCTAGTCATGTGACCCAGGAAAGAGGCTGCAGGCACCAAATGGTTAGGATAAGAAAATGCCAACTTTCTAAAAGTGACATTTTCAGAATTGTGACTTAAAATCCGACCTACTCTTAAAGTAGGTTTTAAATTACAATTCCTCAGACACCAAACATGATATTTGCACCTGCTCCCAGGCAAATGTTATCACTTATTAAATGTAATAAGGTAATCTTATGTTAGCCTTAAGGAGAGGTAGGCCTCGCAATATTGAAAAAACATATTTGAGAGTTTTTTACTGCCAGGACATGTAAAACTTCATTGTTCATGTCCAACTTTTTAAATACAGTGCACCATGCCCTATGGGCTGTTTAGCGCCTACCCTTCTGATGACATCTGTATTAAAAATTAAGCTTGGGACTGGAAAAAGGTTTATGATGACACGTTGAAATGGCAGTTTAAAACTGCACACACAGGCTGAAATGGCATGCCTGATGCAGATTTTAAAGGGCTACTTTAATGGGTGGCCCAATAAATGCTGCAGACCCACTAGTAACATTTAATTTACCAGCCCTGGGTGTATGGTATACCATTTTACTAGGGACTCTCGTAAATTAAAGATGTTATTTGGGCAGAGGCCCATTCTACCACATTTAAATGAGGGAGCACAAGCACTTTAGTACTGGTTAGCAGTGGTAAAGTGTGCAGAGTCCTACAACCAACAAAAACTGGTTAAAAAAAAAAACGGAGGGCTGAAGGCAAAATATTTGAGGGTCGCTCTGCAGAGAGGGTCAGGTCCAACAGTCTTTAAACATAGATTGGCCCATCTTAAAACCACATAATATTGGACCAGCAACCCAGTGGTCTTTACATTTCGAAAGCACTGGGGAATTTGAAGAAATGTATAATAGATCTGCCAAGACTGTTCTAGAGCTCCCATTCCAAGGTGGACCAGCGAGGACGCGGGATCCTAAGTAATTCCAACCTTCACGTTTCTGATGTCAGCAAGGTATTAAATCAAATTGATATTCCGTTTCAATAATTATAAATCTGCTTTGACCCTGACACTGCTTAATTGTCATGAATACATAATTCGTCCCTGCCTTTCCCTAGGGTATTCTACTGAAATCTGCTCGTGCTGCAGTATTCGGCGCACTTAGCTTTGGTCAGCTGAGAGCACTAACAGAGAAGGCCGAAGTCGTCTGCAGCCTTCCACAACCCCAGTTTTAATTGGATCACCGGGGATTTAAGCTGCTCCGCTTGCTATATATATGTATAAAACTCTTCACTAGTTAATTTAAGTTTAATTATAAATTGAGAATTACACAAGAAGTTTTCGCTTAAATGACTGCAGGGCAAGCAGGGATTAAACAGGAAAAGCGTATTAAAAAAAAGTTAGCCATAGTCAATAAAAGAGATTCATTACTTTGATTTTACTTTTGGGGCAGGAGTGAATTGCATTGTATTCGTCGTATTCGGATAATAGGAAAATACCAAAAGGGCAAATTCCAGAAATTCAACCTTTTTTGTGGCAGGAAAAAACAGACTTTGTCAGACAAACACTAATTAACCGCAGGGAAATCAGGAGATGTTTCGACACATGCGGTTACATCAAAAAGTTTGAACGTGTGGGGCACACTCAATTTCTTATGCAGCTCATCATAGCAGGCCTGGCCTCCCCTCTATGTGACCAGTAAATGTTCTAAGTACCCAATGCAAACATTATTTTGGTTTATAATTTGGGAAATAATACATTTCATCGCACTCCATGCTGTCTATTCCCACTTGTCCTGAGGAAGGTAGCCATTTTGTGTGTTATGTAGTATGCTATGGTCTTGGCTGCGGCTTCCCTAAGGCGAGGTAAGGCAGCAACCTTAGGTGCCACACAGTAGTTCCACCATATTACTGTGAATTAAGGTGTGAAAATATTTTTTATTTTTTCAGTGTATGGGAAGCAAAATTCTGTATTGCCTGAAGTGCGCTATATCCTTACACCGACCTAGGCTGTCGGGAGCAGCCACAGAGCATCAATTATTACTTATTTGTTGCTCTTTGAAGATGGGTCCTGATCATGACTGATGTATCAAGAAGCACTATATTCCATCCTACATATGTGTTGATTTCTAATTCTCTTTCACTCACATTTAAGAAACACGCAGGATTCATTTATCTACCAGCCGTAATGAACGACTGCTGTGCCTGTCCCATGAGAGACACTGCCCCTAAAACAGATTTATTTAATTTCTGCCAACCTGTGGCCTGCAGACATACCTTTGCACAGCTCTGGATGCCATCAGTTCAATTTCTATGCCAACTCCTGAAGTCAGTGTTGTCTTCAATGCTAATCCAATGCTTTTACTGTTTGCAGAGAGACCTTCAGTGAAGTTTAAAGTTTGTTCTGAGAATGTGACTTCCATTACACAAAACAAAAAAAGCGGATATTTACTCAAATGGTTGCTTTTCTAACACAGACACAAGAAGCCACCTTCTAAAATAATCCCTCTGAGCTATGATCGCATGTCTTTGCAGGGCAATGTCCATAAATGGGGCCATTCACTAAAAATAAAAGGCCCTACAATCAATCCTGAATCACCAGCATTATCACCCTTCATGGAATGTCAGCCTATCAGAAGGCATAGAATTCTGATGGTTATCTACTGAAAGGGATAAGTACCAGCCGGGTGAAATTATGGTGACATCGTTGTTCACATGAAGCTGAGTATTAAAGGCTGTTGCTTGCCCTTCCTACTCATTGCCTACCCACACATTCCGCACAAGCCTGCACGTGCATGGTGAGCACTTGAAAGCATTAATGCGCTCAACAGAGGGAAATGTCATTTAAATTAGGTTCCCAGAAGGCCACTTTGTTTGATGAGATCTAGTTGGGTATTGAAGCTTATTAAGAGATCATTTATTTGAACGTCCCTTTAAGATGTTTGTTTGGATGTCATGGCAATGAATGACTCATGCAGTTGGGAATCAAGCTTGAGTTTTTTCTGCTATCAGTGGAAACAGTGAATACATCTAGAACGTCTTTAAATCCTGCGATAGAATTTGCAGCAGAAATGATGAATGACTGCTCGCCACAGTTGGAATGGCCCGAAGGACTATCATTTGATTTGTATAACAGTAATGACTGTTTTACACACTAACAAGCAAGGTATATATTTAAGATTATTGGCACAGCTAGATAGAAATTAAGCTCTGAAACTCATCTGCACAAATAATGTTACAACAGATAGATAGATGGATGGATGGATGGATGGATGGATGGATGGATGGATGGATGGATGGATGGGTGGATGGATGGATGGATGGATGGATGGATGGATGGATGGATGGATGGATGGATGGATGGATGGATGGATGGATGGATGGATGGATGGATGGATGGATGGATGGATGGATGGATGGATGGATGGATGGATGGATGGATGGATGGATGGATGGATGGATGGATGGATGGATGGATGGATGGATGGATGGATGGATGGATGGATGGATGGATGGATGGATGGATGGATGGATGGATGGATGGATGGATGGATGGATGGATGGATGGATGGATGGATGGATGGATGGATGGATGGATGGATGGATGGATGGATGGATGGATGGATGGATGGATGGATGGATGGATGGATGGATGGATGGATGGATGGATGGATGGATGGATGGATGGATGGATGGATGGATGGATGGATGGATGGATGGATGGATGGATAGGTAGGTAGGTAGGTAGGTAGGTAGGTAGGTAGGTAGGTAGGTAGGTAGGTAGGTAGGTAGGTAGGTAGATAGATAGATAGATAGATAGATAGATAGATAGATAGATAGATAGATAGATAGATAGATAGATAGATAGATAGATAGATAGATAGATAGATAGATAGATAGATAGATAGATAGATAGATAGATAGATAGATAGATAATGACACTGGGTTTTTTCAAGGAAATAGTATCAGTCATGAAAATATAACTGCTCTGAACTCTGATGCTTTTAAGATGTGACCTCCATTTCTTAACCTACCCACACATGAACAGCTTAGATAACTGCGTGCCTCTAAACGGTTGAGACCACTGGTTGTATTCAGATGATTGAAGGAGAGCAAGATCTCATGCGGTCACGGGCAGAATTATCCTAATGATAAAACATATCTCTATGTTCTTCAACATAGATATAGGTTTGATATAGGCATGAACTGCTCTACCTCTGAGAAGATAAGCTTGAAAGTATGGATGGTGGAGGCCTAACTTGGTACTGTTTAATATCATCTACCTTTATCACAACACAGACTTCAAAGTCTGTGCTACAGCGCAGCAGCCCTTGTGAAATCTCCTGAAGGTCCCTTTCTAATATGTGGGGCACTTTATGGATAGCGTGCAAGGAGTCCTATCGATACAGGCTATGCAGAACTAAGAGATATGTGGAGGTGACCTATAAATAAAGAGAGAGAGCTTAGTAACTTTAACAAACTTCTTCTCTCTTTATGTGGCATTGATCGGAGAAAAGTATCAATTTCTTAGCCAGCAGAGGTCTTAGGAATTAGGGCAACTAATTTCTTTTGGCGAACACAAGCAAGCAACAGGGGCTATTTATTAACCTGCTGAGTCAAGGATAAAAAAAGGTTGTAGGTCACAATAAATCCCACCAAATTTCTCATTACCTTACTATTAACTACCACAATGTTGTCAATGTAAATGTAATTTAAATATTATTAACTCCATTGTGGTGAATGTTGGGGAGTTATCATTGAGTTCACAATATATCTATCTGTTGTTAGATGTTTTGACCACAAAATTGTGGCACAACAGAAATATATTGCAATGTTTAGCCAACTAACCCTATATATAGTAGAGGCCCACTGCTTTAGATTCTTGTGGGAGATGATGCAGCTGTTTATAGATTCACCTTTTTATAGTTCGTATGTCCTTCTGACTAGCTGTTAATTTAGTGATCTTCTAGATAACCTATAATGTGCTAAATTTACAAAATTATGTTCTTGTTTTCTGTGAGTTTGTTTGCTGATGAATTATTTCTGTAGCTACTTCTTGCATAGTACCCCATCATCTTCATGATACACTTTAGAACAGCTTTGGATTGTTCTGTATGGTCCGAAGACCAATTTAAAGGTGTGGATGGTGACTTATCTAGATGTCTGTTAAATGCTGCCTCTGGGATTCCTCAAGTTTGTAGTTTTCACATAAGATGTCACAAAATAGAAAATGTCAAAGGTGAGGCAGTGAAGGAGCAGGTATTGTTACCTGAGGTGTTAGTAAGATGTGATAACCTAGGTGTGTGCCTGCTACAGGTGTGTATAAATTTGTAGGGCAATGCATCCAAGAATAAACAGCTGCAAGAGCTGGACAGCATAGTTTCAAGCATTTATGTCAGCTTTTCTGTTTACAGTTTCTATTTCTGAATTTCTTAGAGGATTTTTGCTTGCATAATATCTATGTTATATGCATGTGTTCATTACTACCCCTCCTTATTGATAATTTGCATGTATTTTCCCTGGACGTGATTCCCAAAGCCAAAGCTCAATCTCCCATATTGTCAGCGATATCCTCACACCCTGGTCTCGATTCTGCAAGACAAGGGCCTTATTTTTCTGTCCTCTCAGACTGACATAACCATTATTTGTATCCCTCTTGGACATATATGGATCCCTGTATGAAAATACAGGACACGGCTTAATCTCTGCTGTACAATGGCATCAGCCAAGATGACCGCAAAGCAGACTCTCCTATGCGGTCCCTACTCATCAATTCAGCAGCGCTTTATGTGTTGATCCCAGCACCTCTCTTTGAGCTACTTAGCCATTTAGGGCCCCCAAACTTTAGAATCTGAGCCAGTTCGAAGAGCGGCTGCTGCTTTACCGGGTTCAGGACTTTAGGTACTTCTGTCCAGATTAGTTGGTACACCTCACTCACTTTGCAAGATCAAAGTGTTATCTATGCATTTAAGAAACAGCTGGTCGGATCCTGGCCTGGGATTAAATGCTAAGTTATTAGCCCTGGAACGCATTCAAACACAAATATGCTCTTTAATCAAATTGTGCAATCTTGCAGAAATAACTTCATATCTGTGACCTGGAATTGTCATAGATAGTGAAACTGTGCTTGATGATAAACAGCCTACTCACTAGCAACATATTCGGTGTAAACAATGGATATGTATATTTCCAAAGATGGTGTGAGCAATACACCCCCTTTCTATGAAAATCCCAATAGAAATCTTGCCCAGCCATTGCGGATGGATGTTGAAACCTATTGTACCAGAAGTTGTTCATAAAATTCAACATGTATAATGGGTGCTCTTCTGTCAGTTGCAGTACTATTCCTGTATTCTGTTATTTTCATGTGTCCAATTTCACATGATGCATTGCTAGTCTCTCAAGAGTATATACTCTCACAGATTTATGCTTGACCCTAATTCTGTTTGGTTGTTAAAGCAACATGCTGAATTTCCAAACCTCCTACAATGTAGGCTGATTGAGGAAATGTTATCTTTTAGATTGTATTTTCATGTTTAAACTGGGTGCTGGTGGTCCATTGCACCAAAATCTTCAGTTTAAATTCGCCCCTCACCTTCCTTGCATTTCTAGCGAGGGTTAGTGTAAAGGTTGAGACTTCACACTTCAAACTCATCTCCATGAATTTTATGATCTTCCATCGTTGAAAGCCATAGGCCATAGGCAATTTTATGTTGATCTGGGATGAAGGACTTGAGGGGTAGGGGTTTCACTAGTTGGGCTACCTCACTAAGTGGCTTTCTAGATCATAGGCCATGGCATCAACAGGAGACTGGCCATGACATTGGTCACCGACAAGTCTACCATTGCCATGGCTGCCAAGTTTCCCAGGTCCATGACTGATGTGCTTCTTCCAGTCCTGGTTTTTCCTTTGAATTCTGGGAGTTGCAGTCCGGCTTTTCAAGGGAATAAACAAGACTACAAGTCTCAGGAATAAATAAAAACCTGGACTGAAGCAGCACATCACACATGAACCTGGGAAACTTGGCAGTACTTCATTCCCTGATTTCATTCTCTTTTCAGGTAGCGTTTGCAAATGATTCGGCTTATGTCTTCCATATTTATGGTTGATTCTGGAGACCACATTGTTCACCCCTTTTTCAAATCCTGTTTAATATCTGTTTAGTTCCTTTATTTAATCATATTGCAGAGTTTAAAGTACCATTTCAATTATACAGAGCTGACATTCTACAGTTCATTGGAATTTCTACTGACCTTGCTGTCTTTGACCCCATTTAAGCCTTCTTAAAAAGTAAGAGACATGATTAACCAAAACCTGTCTCCATAAAACGGGGCTAAGACATCATTTTTTTGCTTTTGCTTGAAAGGTCTGGCAGCGTAGGAAAACATATGTCTGCACCTGATTTATATAGAACCGCCAATAATTGTGTTTGTAAAAAACGGTGTATTTCTTGTTAACTTATGTATTTTTTTAGATCCGTAAAAGGTGGTTTTAGTTCAGATGCAGCTATGAAATCTCCTATCAACCACTTTTATGTGCTCGTTGCTGTTCTCCCTAAAATATCCACTAAACGCCTAAACAGCTTGAACATAGCAATGCAAATTTAGTCCTTATTAATGATGGCAGGGAGGAGGAAATTCCACACCGTCCCCCACGTCCCCGCCATCGAGATTGTCATCTGGATTTATTTATTTGTAGAGTTTTATATAGTGCTAGCTAGACCCGGAGTTATCAGAGCGCTTTACATAAGTGGAGTGAAATATACAGTTAACCAAGTTGCATCAGATACCAGGGAACAAAGCAAAAAACACAAGAACGAGTCAAAAAGGAACATAGAAGGTGGTGGGGGAGGGGAATTGAGACCGTAGCTGGATATCAGACCAAGTCAGGCATACCGGCAAAGAAGAAGGTAACACGTCAGGAATCCCTCAAAGTCAATGTCAACAAACCCACCAGACCGGTCGGGGACACAGAATCCACGGCACCCGGGGCCGGCCTCGCTCACAGTGCCGGTGCACCCTGGCTGTGGAGAGGGCCAGATGAAGGGTGCGAAGTAGATGTCTCGAACGGATCATCGTTGTCGATAGGGAGTAGGCATCCAGATAAGGGGGGATCGTCGAGAGGCGAAAGTCAGGCTGGTGAAAACAATATCAAAGACCGGCCTCATGCGGAGAGCTAAGAATCCGATCCACCCCGCCAAGATGGAGGGCTCAGGTCGCAGTCACATCGACCACCAGCACAAAATGGAGGAATTTCAGATGCACCAAAACCCCAAACATCAATCGGGGAGGTAGTCAATCTCAGTCACGGGAATCGAGAGGGCGGAAGACATGGAACTCACCGCTCTCTCCCGGGTCGTCAGGAATCACTCGGGGAACACAAGGGCTGCAGCATCGCGTCGAGCACTTGCTGCTATTATCTGAGGCAGGCGACTCGGGTGCAAAAAAAGCAGCAGCCATGGGAGGCGTAGAAAAAGAGGAAGTCGCAGCAGGAAACCGAGCAGCCATGGCCATGCCCGGAAGGTAGGTGACAGCCGTGAACAGCACCGGAGGGGTGATCCCCAGCCCATCTCCTCTCAGCTGCCTGAGCAGCTCAACCGTGCTTCGGCCATGGTGCTTGGCCTCCACTAGCGGCAGTCTTTCCAGGCTTCTCGCGCTTCCTCCACCAATCACAGGATTTTTCATTGATGACCAACTCTAAATCAAGTCCTTAAGGAGCTTAAGATAATCATACTGCAAGGTGGCTGCAATTAATTCGTATTAGCTTGCCCATGTTCCTAAAGATGACTGAAAATTCTCCTAGCCATCTAGTAATTTATGAGAATCAGCCCTTGTCAATGTTTAAATTAGGTTAAAAATTTTCACAAAATTCCTGAATTTCCTGTCAAACAAATTCTGAAAAAAATTCTCGAAAATTTTATATGATGCAATTTTACATTATTTTAACCTGCATTAGACTGGTTCACATAGAAAAAAGGTTTTCCCAAATGTAATTTTCTGCTCGCACCAGTTGCCTACTGGTACCGCCAATGAATTCTTTTCACACAAAGTATGCCCTCACGTGGAAAATGTCACACAAGAGACCAGCCATCTACATTTCACTGCATATGCATATTTTTGCATAATCTCACCACACGTTCATGAAAATGTCCGAACAAATACATAATTTAGCACATTCCTAACGAGAACATAAAGAATGCTGCTTAAAATGTAGTGTTTTTTCATTTATTATGTAAACAGAAACTATCTTAATGTTTATGTACGCACGAGTTTATTTACCTCAATGGCAGATAATTCAAAACGTAATATCGTATGCCACTACCAAACATCTGCTGAAAAGCCATATTCCGAAATGTCCACACTCTCAGAACATTAATAGTAAAGTGATATCTAAATATAGCTACACATTTGAGCTGACTTCAATATCAGATTGAAAAAGAATGCCACAGCGTGCCTCATGTTGTATGACAAGAGGGATTTTCATCACTTTCCATTCTTTCACCTTAAAAAATGGAGAGAAAAAGACCTAAAATTGTATTGTACTGCTGATACATACTGTTCTGTATTCACTTTCATCAACTTATACAATCATTATGGCATCCCAGCCATTTTTCCCACACTTTATGGACAGCGTGAAGATCGACAGAAAACGAACAGCAATTTATGTAATTTCTGGCCTTCAAAAAAAATGAACAAAAATCCATATTATGCACAGTGGGCCATAAGCGCACCCCAGGTGGAGTGGATTGGCCTTTTACCGTAATAGGACGCTCGCTGGCGGAGTGACACGGTAAAAGGTTTGAACGCAGTGCAGTAACGCTCCCCAAATTATAGGCTGCATCCGTCGCAAATGGAAAACCTGCCACAGTCATTCATCTCCCTAACTCAGGCGGGGATTTAAGTGTTTCAGAGATATGGCTTTCCTGGTGTACAACTGGTGTGCTTCTGAGAAATAATTCACGCAAATTACAACCTTTTAGTGAGCATGATCATTTCGAGCAAATAACATCTATTTCTATTTTTTGCCATCATCTTTACACGCTGGTCCTGCTACCAAAAATGACAGTGCCCTGCTCAAGTTGAGCAAATGGTGATAACTGTATTAGCCATGAAATGTCTTAGGATTTCTGAGCGCAGAGCTAGGTGACAGCTGTTTGGGAATACAGTGGTCCCATCTTCTTCTCCTAGAGGACCTCGGCATTGTTCTGCATCTTTGAAACCCCAAACAAGACTCTGACAGCTCTTGGAATTAATCATGGCCTCTTTAGCAGGAGAGCATTGCTCAAACCAACCATTGCATGCACTGTTTTTGGGCCTTCAGCCTCTCATCCCTGAGACGTCGCCCTCCTCTTCCGGCTCCCATCCCAATCTCGACCATACCGGATGTTGGAGCTTGTAGACCCTATATTTTGCATGCATTGCTTGGGTTCAATGCATTACTACCATAGCAAAGCATAGCATAGCATAGTACCGCATAGCACAACAAATGCGCATAGCATCACGCTGCACTTGAATAACATAGGACACAACATCGAAATAACTGGGAATCTCAAGAACTGGTTAACAGAGGATTCAATCATTGCTCCTGGGCCACAGTCAGAAGTGGCGTAACGAACGCCCCCGTGGTAAAGGGGGGGGGCTGAACTCCGGGGGGCCCCTCTGGCACTGGCAGGCCCTTGGCCAGAGAGCTTCGGTTTGGATCCGGAGCATGGGAGTCCCCATGCCACTGACAGTCAGTGCTTACTTTTCTCCGGTGATTGCCTTTGTTGGGCCCATGACTTTCTTTACATCATCTGACTCTGAACAAGAGCAATGTAGATAAGGAAGAACCTGAAGAAAGCTGGAGAAAGATAGGAAAAAGTGACAAACAGGGAAAGCAGGGATAAAAATAACCTGCAGGAGTGGTAAAGCGATTGGAAGTGTAGGGTAATGGAGAAAGAGGCATGAGGTAGAATCAAAGCAAAGCATCCATTGGTTGACAACCTCTGCGTTTAACAGCGTCGGATCCGTTCCGGTCCCTGCACTTGTCTATTTTTTCTTTCTCAAAGAAATTAAGTACTGACTTCAGCCAGTCAAATCTGAGAGTGAAGGTCATTTATGTCATGGTAAAGCTCTCTCTCTTACTAATCAAAATCTACTTGTAACCTTTAATTCGGGTAGCTAAACTTATTCAGATGGTCAAACTCCATAGCCTTTAAAGCCATAGGTATGCCGATGATGCTCAGATTTACAGCTCCTAAAAAAATAGGTCTCGGAGAAAGAACACCAATGTCAATGTAAACCAAATATATTCTTCTCATCAAAGAACAAATATTCTTTTAGAGATGGTATATAAAAAGAGATCTAGGTCACCCCTAGCAGCCTCTCCAAATCGCCCCAGAAAAATTGAAAAACCGAGCCATCAGATTTTGCCCCAGATAACAATTAGCATGTATGCTGTTAAAGGTTTGGTTACTACTACAGTTACCTGTTTCATCACCAAAGTAAGCACACAAGCAGCCACATAACACATCCAGCGGCAATTCTATTCTAGTTCACAGGCTGTAGTCTCAAAGAGGAAGCTTATGCTCAACACTTTTTGTAGGTAAAGAATGGGTTATTTGGAATGTTCTGTGTGTGTGTGTGTGTGTGCGCCTTTGGCCTCGTTCCTCTATGTGGTCGTAGAACTCCTCAGTAACTTGCAATATCCATACAGAGGGGTACTTTTTCCCATATGTCATTGCCATTGTTTGGTGTTATAGTTACATTATATAGCTCATGATACCACAACACAGCTCCAAAGAACGATAGCCAATGAACAGCATGCTACCCCCCGGCATTGCTCCTGATAGAAGAGTGTGAGCTTATATGTGTTGTGTTTTGTTTGATGCTGTGCATTAGAAACATATTGTACTCCTATTGTGTTTTGTTTTGGCTTTGTCGACTCATGTATTTGACAAGAAGATGAGTGAGACATAGGATGCTTGAGGATTAGATGCTATTGGATGAATGGATACATAGCGTATGATTGTTGTGTGACATACGTGGGAAGTATTTTGGAGTCTGCTCAAAACTGATGTTGTGTATAGCAGTGCTTTCCTATGGCTATAAAAGTGTGAAAATAGTTGAATTCGTGGATGTGTGTACCTACCACCTTTAAAATGGTCTGTGACATACAGTTTAAAATACATTGAATATGGGCGTAGCAAGTACCCAGAGGTGAAGATTGTTACCCTTGAAGGGAATAATATTTCATTTGCTGTTGTATATGCCTTGGAGTCCAACAGGAGTAATATAGCAGCAACCCACAGGAATGGGCACTAGGCAACCAGTCATGGTATATGCGCTAAGGGATCCACCAAGCAGTGGTAGGGAACAGCGTATGGGAATGCTTATTATCCATCCAGCTGTGGTATATGTTCTTATGGGTGACTACAGTAGGACAGAGGACCAACCATTAGATGACTGACCATAATCTGTGCCTGCAAAGTCTACTCAGGTGTGGCAAGGTGAAATCCTAAAGAGATTGGCATTCTACAAGGAGCCATTGTACTTGCTCCAGGTAGTCCACCCAGGACCAACAGGGAGTAACTCCTTACAGATGGCCATTATACAACCAGCTTCAATAATGTGTCTGTGGGGTCTGCAAAGGGCGAGTTATGGGGCGAAGTAATGGAAATCCATATTCACCTTGTTAAGGGTCTATGCTGTCCAGTCAGGAGCCCTGAGAAACAACTCAAGCACAACTCTAGATAAAACAGTAAATGGGACATTGGGATCCATCCAGAAATGTTGAGTGGGGCAACCCATAGAAATTCACAGAACATTCAATAAAGGGTCTATGGAGTCCAACTGGAAGAAAAAACGTGCAGAAACACTCTTGTGAAGAGTCTGTATGGTACATAATGGACCTGTATTACAAATAAGGCATACTTTCCCTGTTTTCAGCACAAGGCACCTTTAAACAGGTGAAGCGGGTGCAAACAGGAAGTGTGTGCCCTATTACAATGAACGCACTTCCCCCAGGGCACCTGCGATCTTGCAGGGTCCTGGGTGCAACGCGATTCGGTGAAATACGGGGTGGTTGTTTCAAAGCTTTTCCATGTTTCTCTGTGCAGGCCAGGGCCGGAGTGGCCATAGCGGGCACCGGGCGTTTCCCTGGTGGGCCGGAAGGGTGGGGGCTGGTTTTATACCAGTGGGGGCAGTTTTTGTTACTGGGGGCCGGTTTCGCAGCAGTGGTGCAAAATCAGCCCCTTGTAACAGTGCAGCAGCAGTGTTCCAACCAAACGCATTTTAAGTACACATTAAAAGAGGGGCTCCACTCAAAACACAAGTACTTTTCAGAATAGCCGATTTTAAATAGAACAGCACAAAAAACAAAAAAGCAAAGCAATCTGCGCCACAGACAATGATGGACACAGTCCATAAAAATCAATTCTGCCGGCAATGTGGGGAATCTCGGTGGGTCTTAATGGAATTTGGAGGTCTGGTGTGGTCAAGGTACTAGTGGCCGAGTCCATGCCAATCCATCGCAATCATCCTTAAGGGAATGGAAACCAGCTCAAGATGCCCTCTATATAACCATCTGTGGCCATCTAAGTATCTATAGAAAGAGCTATCAATATAACGTTTCACAGACTATTCGTGAGGCTGCCCTTTGTATATAACGGTGTAGTTGTTATTGCAGATCTATGTCGCTGTCATTGTACATCATTTCTGCACAGCTGTATTGGTGGCTGCCTATCTTGCACTCTTTAGCTGTTTATGCCCACCTACCTGTTTTTATGCCAAATGTATAGTAGCCACATATAGATTTGTGATGTTCCATATTAGGTGTTGCAATTCGTTCTGTAACTCAGTAGATATGCTGTATGTACGTGATATTTCTATAGAGCGAGCCTAGCAGAAAGGCACTGGAGCTCTGTACATAGTTAAGACAGGAAAACAAGTGAAGTTGTTGATGGTGATGTTGTGAATGTAATTCAGAATCATGCATCAGACTACTTTGAAAAATACGTCATATATAGCATCGGGATGAACGGATCTTATTCGGGAATGAATGATGCGTTCAGTCACAGAGTACTGAAAGCCCCTTCACATTGCTCATATGTTCCTGTGATGTTTCAGCTTGCCGCTGTTTGCAGCCAGTTCCTAAATTGTGCCTCTGTTCCTCCCAGAATCCTCCTGGAGATTGCAGCTTTCAGTACCGGGTCACCCGCTGAACAGGTCAGGCACTGATGCTTCATAAGACTGAGGCAGTTTGCAGATGAGCTCAGCTACGTCTTGCTCCCGCAGCAAAATCAGCAGTTGGCCATATCAAAGCCTTTAACCTTAATCATAGCCAGCTATTTGATAGCCTGGTTGGGAACAAATTCTGTAGTTTGTTCTAACCCATGGGCATTGTAAACAAAAAGCTAGTTGGGGTCGACAGAAATCTGTTCCAGACATGGCAACCTTTGAATAATTTTCAACGTGTGATCGCATAGGGAGAATGGGGTGTGACCTTAATGAGGGGGTGGGGTCATGTAGAGTGGGGTTTTAAACTCCCGGCAAAGCCCAAACAGCCACACATACCTGTTTCACAGAAAGAATAACATGGTCTGGAGCCACCTCTCAAGTCAAGGTGAAGTTTAAGCTAGAGTCCAGCTTGCAGAACTGTCACGCTTGAGCTGGAAACCTACTCTATGCAAGCATTTCCAGATCACGGTGTGACAGAGGCTCTTCACCGCTGCCCATGTGAGGATTAAAGAATCGGGTGTCACAGTGCAGCACTGTGTGAGCTGACAGGCTGAAGGTGCTTAATAAGATGGCACTACATCAGTGGCAGCTCCTCCGCTAATGCGGAGGAGCATCACTCCACTTCAACTGCAAGCTCAATACAAAAAATAAAATGACAATAACGTTCTGTTATCATTTTATTTTTTGTATTGAGCTTGCAGTGGAAGCCAGGTTAGGGCGGGGCCGGGCTCCCGTGACGTTGAGGGAGGAGGAGTGGTGGCTGCACCTTAAGTTCACATGACGGTTTGGCCAATTGGGAATTACACTTAAAAGATGTAACCAGATAATTCCAATGTTAACCTATGAGAGAGATAGACCTTGCAGTAGTAAAAAACAAAATCGGGAGTTTGTCACTACCAAGACATGTAAAACTTAAAAGTACATGCCCTGCCTTTTAAATACATTGCACCCTGCCCTTTGGATCATACAGGACCTATCTTTTTTAAATTTTTTTAAAAAATTTTTTATTAGTTAAATATCCGGCAAATCAATACATACATTTTACAATTCATTTTATACTATATTATAAACCATATAAAATCCTGCTTATACATAAAATCAGTAAATCAAACAAAAAACATTTAAAAATAGCTAAAACATAGGGGGAGCACATAATTAATATTCCATTATCTTACAGTTCATTCTATATTAAAGAGCGACCTCACTCTCAATGGTCGGATGACATTTCGCTTTATCTCTCCATCTCCTGATAGGGGCCCAAATTCTCAATCCCAATTCCCTCATCTTCCTACCTCTCCTTATATAGAGGGTGGATTCCAGGTTATACATCCCTAAAAGACGTGTCAACCACATTTGAAAGGTGGGGGAATTGGGTCCTTCCAGCCTGCTGCTAAAAGTAGCCTGAGGACTGCTATACATATAAAAACAAAAGATTCATTTTCCTTACTAAGGCCCAGATTACTATCATACCCTATTAACATTAAGGTCGGGGATAGTTCAATCTTAGATCCTAGCAGCCCCTCCCAAAAGATCTCAATCTCTCCTTGAATCATACTTAATTTTCCACATTGATAAAACATGTGTATCAAATCAGCTGGCCCTTCTCCACACCTTGGGCACTTATCATCTACTCTCTTTCCCCACTTATACAATTTTGCTGGGGTGTAGTAAAGATTAAATAGGGTTTTATACTGTTGAGCTTTTAAATTAGTTGATCGAAATAGCTTTCCTGCTAAATGTAATGCTTTATACATATCTACATCAAAATCATTTAATTCAGTTACCCAAGTTGCTTCAAATTTTTCCATATCGTCTTGTAAATTCAAGAGCAGGGTACTATATACCATCTTTATTTTAGTTCCACCCCTACCAAGTACTCCATAAGATTGATTCTGTCCCCCGGAGAAATCCGTGGCCTAAAACCCGATAAATATTTCTGGATTTGTATATATTTAAAGCCTTGATTGCCGGGAGCCCATATTTCTGCTGTAGAGCACTAAATCCCAACATTTGATCTCTTTCATATATATCACCTATTTTCCTTATACCTTGTTGATCCCAAATCCTGCCCATCCTATCATACAATAGTTGCTGCAATATAGTTGTTTTCCAGAGGGGGGTATAGTAATTTATTTTTGGGATTGCCAAAATCTTACATGCCTTCTTCCAAACCTCCCATGCATTTACCATTACCTTATACCGCATTTTCTTATAGTATCGCCTATCTGACATGCGAAGTAGAAACCCCATGGCCTCTCCACCTAATATCAGCTCATATATTGATGGGAGGATATAATTACTTGTATTTATAACCGTTTGGTTCCTTTCTGGGTCTAGTAATATTGCCATCTGGCTTATTAAGCAAGACCAATGATAAAATCTGACATTCGGGATTGCTAACCCCCCTTAGCAGCGGTAAGGACAAATATTTCATGGCACGTCTAATTTTCCCGTATTGCCACATAAAATTTATAAAAACTGATTCAATTGATTTCATAGTTAATTCATCAATCATAACTGGAATAGATCGGAACAGATACAAAATCTTAGGTAGCATAGTCATCTTTAGTACGTTACCTCTCCCAATTAATGATAGACGCATACCATCTATCCTTTTTAGATCCGCTGAGATTGATCTTACCAACGGGTCAAAGTTATCCTTTACTATTTTATCCACTGCTGCACTGATTCTAACTCCTAAATACATTGCTCCTTCTATACACCTTATATCATCCATTTTAATATTCTCTGTACACACTATTTGGGTCTTACTTTCATTTAACAAATAGCCAGACCTCTGACCAAACTCCCTAGTTATCTCAGTTATTGCCTTAATTGCTCTGACTGGATCCGGAGTTAATACAGCCAGGTCATCCGCATATGCCAGCAACTTGGTCTCATAACCGTTAGTTATTATAGGCTTGATATCTTTACAACCCAATAATCTTATTATCAATGGCTCAATATATAGGGCGAACAATATTGGTGAACAGGGACAACCCTGTCTAGTCCCTCTGGAAATAAAGATATTATCGGAGCTATCCCCCATTAACTGAATTTTGGCCTTTGGCTCCGAGTACATTGCCCTGATAGCCTGTAGCATTCTTGGGCCAAACCCCTTTCGTTCCAATATCCCCCACAAATACGTCCACTTTACTCGGTCGAAGGCTTTTTCCGCGTCGAGAAGGATCATGGCCATTCTGCCCCCGTGGCAGCCTGGACATCAAAGGGCGTAATGGTACGCCTTACATGGTCAGTTGTTCCACGCCCCGGTACAAAACCATGCTGCCACGGGGAGACCAAACCGCCAATGACCCCTCCCAACCTTTTCGCTAGCACCTTAGAGTACACTTTAGTATCTGCATTAATGAGGGATATTGGACGATATGATGCTGGATTGTCCTTTGGTTTCCCCTTTTTGTGAAACACCACTATGTTGGTTTCTTTCCAAGATTCTGGGATATTACCCGTATGTAATATACCATTAAACAAGTCCAACATAATAGGGGCGATCACACTCTGAATACATTTAAAAGCTTCTAAGGGGATGCTATCGGGGCCCGATGCCTTTCCTGATGATAGTTCTTGAAGGGCCTCATTCACTTCCTCTATCGTAATATCCCTTTCTAATTCTTCTTTTGCCTGTCTATCAAGCTGAGGGCCTATATCCTCTACCTCCATCCTAGGGGCTTCCGTGATATTCTCTTCTTTATATAGCTTTTGATAATAATCTTTAAATACCCTAAGGATATCTTTTAACTCCGTATATACTTGATCTTCTTCCCGTATATCTATAATTGTATTCCTAATACTTTGTTGTCTAATTCTTAGTACTAAAAGTTTACCTGCCTGTTCTCCTGTCTCATACAACTGACCCCTATGAATTTGGTAATCGTCTGCAGCTTTCTGTGATATCCATTTTTGCAGCTCAGATTTTAGGGTCAAAATCCTATACTGGATCTCTACACCCTCTTTCCCCTGACCTATATCTTCAATATGTTGTTCCTCTGCTACCATTAATTCTCTTAGTAATCTTCCACTTTCCATTTCCCCTTCTTTCCTTAGTCTGGCTATAAAACTAATTGTTTCTCCTATCTTGGGGAGACATATATGTATCAAAAGGGACTGTTTAGGTCTGGCAAGAGGTTTATCTTACCAAAACGAAGTGGCAGTGTAAACTGCACATACATGCTCTGTAATGGCAGGCCTGAGGCATGGTTAGAGGGCTACTTAAGTAGGACGCACAATGAGTACTGTCGGCCCACTAGTAGCATTTACTTTACGGGCTAAGGGCACATGTAGTGCACTTTACTAGGGACTTCTAAGTAAATTAAATATGCCAATTGGGGTTAAGCCAATGTTACCATGTTTAGGGGAGAGAGCACAAGCACTGGGCAACAGTGGTAAAGTGCACACAGTCCTATAATCCAGCAAAAACGAGGTCAGAAAAATGGAGGAAGGCAGGCAAAAAGTTAGGGGAAGACCACCATAAGACTGTCAGGTCTAACAGATATAATACCAGGAAAGGGTGAGCAAGAGATTGAATGAGGCTAATGTACAAAAGGAAAAGAACAAGAGAAACAATAGTGAGAGAGGGTGAGTGAGAGTAAAGACTGTGTTGCAAAAAGAGGGAGGCGTAGCAGAGAGAGCAGAAATCAGGATTCGATTTAAGTAAGAGGGAGAGTGGGGATTGGAGGATGGAGGATGGGGAGAAAAAAGGAAAATAGGAAGCAAGAGAGAAATCTAAGGAATTATGAGACAGAAAGAGCACGAAGAGGTAATATGCAGAGGACACTGTTTGGGTGAAAATGAGAGAATGAGAGAAACAGAAGTCAGGTGAGGTTTAAAGTGGGAATATATGAGATAGAGAAAGAGGCAGCGGTTACAGACAGACTTACCAAGGGAGAAGTTATATCCTGACAGCCAGAACTGTGGACTTTCGAATTGGGAAACCACGTTCGAGCCCTGGCATTGGCTCAACATCCTGTGATTCTGGGCCAATCACCTAATCTCCCTGTCCCAAGAAAGACAAAAACGTACCTTGTGTAATGTAATATGGTGCTCATATAAAGCGCTCAAATGCCCTTGGACCAAGTTCGTGCTATATAAAAACTGCAAAAAAAAAGAGAAAAAAACTGAATGTGGGCTGGATAGTCATACAGACGTGAAATGTATGGAACAGTGAAGTATGTAATATCTCTTTCAGCTGCTTAGTGGAGAGGGCATACTTCCCTATGTTTAATTACTTTCCTATTCGTTCAGGTATACGCATTAGCATGATATTACACCACCCACTGGTACCCATATTAATATGAGATATAAATGCTGTTCCACAAGAAACCACTGTGACATTTATGAATGAAACATTTTATTGCTTTCACTATAGCAGATCACTTCCTTGGCCACATTTTCTTTGTTTTTTAGTCTTTGAACAATGAGCCTCTTTTTTGACTGCGTGCACACAAAAACGGTCTTGTAGCTGTTTCATGACAAAATAATAAACACGCACACACTCACACACCCTCCCATTCGGGCACCAGGATGATGTATAAGGGAATAAAACTGCTTTCGCATTGGTATCGGCTACAAAGACCTGTGGACTTCATTACAAATGGCGTGAAATTCCCAATTCGGCCAGCAACAGAGAACACATGAGATGCAGGAATGACGTACTTTCAGTGTTTCACATCAAAACATCTTACCATTTGAAAGCTCATGAAATTTCCAGGTAAAAATCTGGCCATACATTGGGGAATTGCCACTGGGAACTGGTACAGTATTGCTGATTCCCACAACAATTCCTCATTTTTAAAGGGCCGCTCAGAGCTCCAATCGGAATACAATGGCATTCATGCATCCCTGAATTATCAATACCCGAGTTATTGATAATTCAATTAACGGAATACCAATGTGATATTCCTAGCCCCATCAGAAGGAGGACCCATGAGCCTGTGATTATTCCAGGCTGGTTCATTCCCTTGTTGCTTCTGGTGCATAGGGAGCAGTATGTCCGGAGGTGGTGCATGGCATCAGACATTGATGGAATTGCTCCTATGATATGGGCCTTAACAAAGATTTTGTGAAGATGCCTCCTTTGGAGGCCGCTCTCTGTTGTTGAACACACCTCCAGCATACCTTCCAACTTACAAAATCACTTCACTGTGTGAGGAGGGGGCCGGGTCTAGTGCCGAGAAGTATCTAAGAGGCACTCGGCCCCTCACCAACCCCCCTCCCACTCTCTCCCAAAAAACCCCAAAACAAATGCTCATTGAGGCTGTCGCCGATGTCTGGGGGTGTTTCACACCTTTTAATGGACATCAGCTGCTTACAGCCTCCTAAAACGAGCTGAAAATCCACTGTCTACAGTGGTTTTCAGCTTGTTTTCACTTCCCCATGTGATTTCGGCTCTTCACTGGGTGACTGTGTGAAGGGAGCTTAAATCGTGTGACACACGGTGGCACCGTGTGAGTTGGCATTTATGCCTCCAGTAATACTTATAAAGTTTCCCATCATCCATCTTTCTGAATAGATTATACGGTTAAATAATCTCTACAGAATTTCATCTCCTAAGTATAACTCCCCAGTAGCTTTTACAGGTGTGTATCGAAGGCAGTGTGGAGTTTATTCAAATTAGGACCATGTAGATATTCAATTAAACCATCCGTCTGTCTCCAAAGGAGGCAGAAACCCCTCCTTTGTTCTTTACTGCAATGTACCCGATCACTCTTGGGAAAAGCATGTTAATTGAAGATAAAAAATGTGCTGCTGTACAATGTGTTCCTACACCAACACTTACAAAAAATGGAAGCCTGCGGATCTTCTATTTATGGCGCCTGGGGAGAGGATTCAAAGCACAGGAAGAGCAATCTCAAGCGAGCAGTCTTCGAGGAACTACTGAGTGAATGAAACATTGATAGAAGGCAGTGTTTCAAGGATGGTAGGCATGAGGCAGCAGGGCGACTGATTTAAATATCTTAGAAAACCCAATATTTCAGTTCAAGGCAGTTCAGAGACTCTTTCTTGCACTGCCCAGGGCATGAACACAGACTAACCTACTGGAAGGACGCCTTAGGGAAGACCGTCCACCAGCAGGAGTCACTGTAGAGCGCTCTTTGAGATGTTTAGCTCTATAAATTATTCTTATTACAATATTGAAATGTTGAGCCCTCCAATTATGACAGTGTTGCAGCAAATCCCAAATCAAAGCTACGGCTGCATGAATATTTGAAGCCTGGTAGTGTGCATCTTTGTCCAACTTTTTTATAAAACAAGTTAGCCAGATTTACCAAATGCAAAGCCAGCAAAGTTTAAAAAATGGAGAATACAGTTGCTAAAAATAGGGGGGGGGGGGTTGCCATGCTGCACCAAGAGCAGCACACATGGTCCCTGGAGGATTTCGAGCAACGATAAAGTGCCCCAGGGCAGTTTTAAAGTCTTGTAGTATTGAGGAATGGGAGGAGCATGGCACGACTACATCAGATCCCTATCGCTTGATATCCTGCCCATACCCGTTGGCATATCAGGTTGCAGGAACTTGACAAATGTTACCTGTGCCTCATAAAGCCAACTCAAGCAACTCCACGCCTGTACACAGATTTGCTCAGAAACTGGGGCATAATTAAAGATTCATCTTTCCGCAGTCATGCTTGTTGCACATAATTTGGTTCCACAGTCCTAACATTTTCCTTCTCTCCCTGTTTATTTAAAACACTCTGACTTCAATAGGTTGCAGGTTCTATTACCATAGTAGCTGCTCTATCTTTGGCTACACCAATCTTTAAATAGTTTCTTCCTCATTAATAGGCTCCAGCTTTTGTGGCTCAAGTCTACACCTTGGGAGTGGGGGAGACATTCAACAATTTGTCTTACCCTTGGTAGTGGACCATAATATCATTTAGAACATTGACACATTGGGAGCTCCATTACAGAAAATGGAATAGAAAATCACAATTATTGGTTGACATAGGCCCACTGCACAAACATTGCAAAGATTGTTTTTCCATGTCTCCAGTTTTAATACAACACACCTTCTTTCTGCATTTAGGATGTTCTAATATTATTGTAGCCTTCTGGCTATTGCAGTCACAAAAGGCCCCATCCTTCATTAAGGCCTTCATCAGTCTATAAAGTGCTTTGCAGGAGACCATAATGTCCCTATGAACACTCAAAGTGAAACCATCTGCCCCCAATTTCCACAACTGGAATCTTTGTAAAAGAGCAGCACACTCTGAGAAAGTAACGGTATAGCTGAATACCTTCCCAAAAAGAGTTTTTTTTAAAGCTTTTTGGGTGGTGGTGTGGATGTGTTTTTTGTTGTTGTTTTTTTTTTTTTTTTTTAAATCAATGAATACAAACTGATAGAGGTCAAACACTACAAAGTGAGAGTTCACAGCAAATAAATTGAATACATAAATAAAATATCAGAGATTTTGCAGCATGTTCCTATTTTTTCAGTAGGATCATTTTGTCATTCAGCAGGCCTCCTCAACAATAACAGGGGGCCATTCATTAAATAGATGCAGATGTCATCGAACACAACAACATTCTAGAATCGCTATTGCTGGTGATTGTCGGTCATACAGGACTGGGTAATAGAGAACTGATTTTTATCTTCACTGGATGCCCCCTTTAAATGGAAGAGTACCACAACCTTCAGGCAGGAAAGTCCTTATCAAGACTGCACTCACAGTTCTCAACATAAATCTAATGAGATTTGTATAAGTCAGTTTTAGCACTTTTCAGCAGGGCAGACGTACGCGTAAATCGTTTAATCGCCGCTCCAAAGAGCAACTGTACTTTTAATGAGCAGTACTTGTACTTCTTACTATGGAGCCTATGTTGTTAAGGGAACACTACTAGCAAGTCTACGCAGAATGACTATACTCTTTATAGGACTTTATCAACACACACGCTTGGGCTCTCACACTTTTAAAGGGTTTCTGGCACTTCTCAGAACAATTTCTTTACTTTAACAGGAAAGTATGGGAATATCTTGGAATAGCCCATACTATTAATGACCTGTGCCAAGCAGTCCTTGCCATGATATTTAATGGGGCACAATTACAACTCACCAGGGAGTCCTCACTCTTAAAGCAACAGTACTGGCATTTCTCAGACTTGGCTACTCTGCAGCAGTAAGACTGTCCAGCCCTTTTGTTTAATTTCCAGATTGGTCTGAAGTGTTAGGCAAGGTCCCACTGCTGAAAGCAGCCCTGCCTTTGTGGAACTCCCCAGTGGCGGGTCTCAGTGCTCAAACTGATCAAAGGCTAGAATACAGCTAAAGAATGGAAGGGGGAGTTACCATTTATGAATAGATTGTGGTCCAAAAGCAGGGTCATCTTAACAGCATTATAGTCCCCCGGGCAAAGCAGTGCACTTGGCCCTGCCTACACAACCACTCACAGGAATAAAAATGTTGCATAGATTACCATGGGGCCCCTATGCTCGTGGGGCCCTCGGGCAACTGCCCAGCATGCCCATGCATTAAGACGGCACTCTCCATAAGAGTAGTTTGTGAAAGACTGATCGTCCAGTGCATAAGACTCCTTAAGGACTGAGATACCTATATGCTTTCAGACAGAAATTCCACACCATTACCTACCTCGCGAATCTGGTTAGATTGGCCTTTTGGGCAAATAAAAATATCAGATACCAACCCCTTCTGTTTTCTTTAACAACATGATAAATTGATTTTGATTATGTCCTGCTTCTAAAATTAGGACGAACCCCCCATTATCAATATTATTATTTCTGCCTAGGTCTAAAAATGCTTTTACTTTTTTTTACATTTCCCACGCCGGCAAGCTAATATGAGGTTTATGATTACAGGCTGCGTGTAAAAAGGCATTAAAGATTTAGAACAGTGTTTTCATGTAGTGGTCAGGGCCCCTAATCATTTAACTAATCTTGGGCGTTTGCTAAGTGGCAGCAATTTGAACTGTTTCCTTAAAAGCAAACATGGGAGTAAATAATGCAAGGCACTTCAGGTCTCAAGGAGATGCTAATTGTATGAGGAGTAATTTCCTCCTTGGCCATGGAGAGCATTGGCGCACAACCGTATTGCCTTTATTATGTAGGTTCATTATATGCTGGCCACAATTTCTTTGGTCAGTAGTGTGCCATTAAATGTTAAACACAGTACGTTCACCGTACACATTTGCGAAGCATCTATTAAATTCGTTTACCACAACTCTAGTTAGTAAAGTGGTAAATAAGTTGTTTTAGTTGTATCACACACAACAAATTACAAGCCAAGCGTGCTATTCAAAGAAATGTTTTTTTTTTTTTACATTTCTTTAAATGTTGTACTTTGATAGTTAAGCCTAATTTGATTATTTTCCTTCTCATGTCATATTACATACCCCATATCCTTCTACTTTAAGGATTTTTGGTAAAACAAACTGGAAAATCCAGTGGCGGCTCCTCTGCTAAGATGGAGGAGCATTGCCCACTGCACAAAAAGGAAATATAAAATGACAGTAGCTATCATTATTTTCTTTTTATTTTTCCCATTGCATGTATTCAGTGGCCTTGTTCAATGTGGGGCGGGGTGGGGCTGGACTGAGCAGGGGAGGAGTGGTTTTGCACTCCTAAGTGCACATGAACTGTTTGGCCGGCCCTCTTGGGCCGACCAAACAGTTCATGCGCACTTTGCATTTTCCTACCAGGCTGCATTACACAGCCTGGTGAGGAACATGCACAGGCTCCCTGTTCCAGTCTGAGCACCGATCCACGATGCTCAGACTAATCACAACGCTGCATTGCAGCATTATGATTGGCTCAGGGGAGCCTGTGTTCTGGGTGCTTCCTGCTGCTGGCCGGACTGGAGAAAGGCAGAGGACGCAGGGGAGGCGGCGGCTGTCCATTCCGAGGTAAGTGTTTTTTTTCTAAATTAATCCCCCCGCCCAACCACCCCTGTCCGGTAAACCGCTACTAGGAAAATCGATTTCCATTCTTCTTACAATATCATCAATGTTATATTTGTGGAAAAAGGCAAGATAGATGCAGTTTTCCAGCATCACAAAAGTGATAAAACTTACTAGAATGACAAATTCAATGTCGCCATATACCACCAGCAAAATGATTGTGGCTGTTACGCAAGTATACTTGCAACAAAGCACAGCAATTCTCTTGCTCTCATTAAGAGCTATTTCTACATACTCAGAAT
The DNA here is from genome assembly GCA_963921515.1 of Calotriton arnoldi. Taxonomy (NCBI): domain Eukaryota; kingdom Metazoa; phylum Chordata; class Amphibia; order Caudata; family Salamandridae; genus Calotriton; species Calotriton arnoldi. The sequence goes on from CAWUFW010003339.1 coordinate 764,436, forward strand.
CCAAATGTAACACCTATCACTTAAAGTCAGCATTCGAATATCACCCCCCGTTTTGCTTTGAGGTTAAAATGGCTCAAAGAGGAGCTTGGAAAATATTGGGCTGATATGTACTTTTCAAACCATATAAGGAGAGTGAAAACTTCAGATCATAATACTGATGTCGCCATAAGCAAACCTTGATTATAGTAAACACGAATGTCACATTCATGCCTAGTTGAACATGTTTTCTAAGCAAAATGCCACTTGAGTTTCAATGTCTTATGAGGAGACTTTATTGGGCTCATCTGTTGGAATCAAGCAATTAGCCGCTTTTCCGCCATGTACTTTAAAATGAGTAAGGAACGACTGAGGGTCATTCGAGGGTCAGGACAACGGCGGGCCGGCTTTAGGGCAGTGCGACTGGTGCGGCCGCACTGGGCGCTGACCTGTGGAGGGGGCGCTGACCTCAGGTGGGGGGCGCTGTGTTTAGTAATAACTTATGATTGGAGAGATGAGGGGCACTTTTTGCCCGGTGGTAGTGAGAGAATCCGAGGAGGAGGTCATGGGTGGGAGCACCAAAAATTATTGTCGCACCGGGCACCACCAGCGCTAAAGCCGGCCACTCAGTGATGCTCAACGAGAAGGCATTTCCGGGCAACTATGTTTAAGGCAGGCACATCAGTACCTGCTTTAGAGCAGCTGAGATGCTACAGTCAAATGCCATTGTTATGTTATGTTATGTTATGTTATTTGTATTTGTAGCGTGCACAGATACTCCGAGGAGTGTCCCGGCGCAAACCTTGAGGAGTGAGGGGAGCCAATTTAGATAAAGAGGAATGTGAATGAAGAAATACATTTCAGAACCATTCTTTTCTAGCATGACATGGAAACAGTTTCTACAGCTTTAAAAGAGTCAATTTAAATCCTCTATAGATTAGGTACACCTCAATACTCCTTGCAGTATCCATTTTTTGGTGCTGTAAAACAAAATGACACCACACACACCATTAGCAGAACTCATAATAGATTCTGATGTACACCAACAATTGCCCAGTTAACTCGGAATTTTACAAATGTTCCTTGAGCCTATATATCAATTTTTTTTGTAAATGTATGCCTTCACCTTAATTAGTCGTACGTTATTATTATTTTTCCACAGTTCTCTAATCATTAGAAATATCATTCATCTACTGCTTCTGTAATTCATCTTATGTTCATTTGCCACTGTATTTACTATTCTCTCTATGCATTTTCTCCTCCAAATAATATTAACTTTTACTTGGCTCTATACATTTTAATTTGGCTGATGAAATCAATAACATTTCTCAATTTTACAGTACTCAAAATTTGTGAAATTTCTTTAAATTCTGCACTAGGAAATTGCACGTAACTTTTTTTTTAAAAAGAAAACACGCAGCTCACAAAAATAGTGTGACAAGGTACAAGCAGGAGATTGATGTGCACATAAAATGTGTCACCAAAAGATATTTTCTACTTGACCATTCTCCTGCTGGTATCATGCAAAAATGTTTTCATGCATGGTGTACGCTTGCTTAAAGTGACACAAGCAACAGGCAAATGACATTTCATTTTGAAAAAGTAATTTCATGAAATTTCATGAGAAAGAATGACACAATATTGTATACCCCAGAAATTCTCTTGACAAAGTGATTTGCTGGAGCATGGTTAAGAGTTAACTGTGGATGGAAAAGTCTCCAGTTTCTGGAAGGAAAGCTGAATCCCAATTAGAATCTAGGGGTCGACTCTCTTACACCATGCAGAAAGTATAGTGGAGGAAATTTAGAGGGCGCATTAAAATCAACGTTTTGAATTTGCTTCAGAACTTTGAAGGTTATAATCAGGGCACGGGAATTATGCGATTCTGCGGCCATGTATTAGCATGGATTTACTGCACTTTGCCACATAATCCATTGTCTGCTGCACATTTTGCAGATTTTAACAAAAAAAATTATTTCTAGCTGAAATGGATCAAAAGTTACTAAAAACATGGGGACCCGTGTTCCAGTGCAGTGCCTGTCAGCCTAAGAGTGGTCTTTTCCCAAACTTTTTGCCATCCTCCTCTATTTTTTTTATTTTGTTTCTGCTGGCCTTAGGACTCTGTGCATTTTATCACCGCTAACCAGTGTTAAAGGGCATGTGCTAACTCCTTAAAACATGGTAACATTGGCTTATCTCCAAGTGGTATATTTAATTTACTTATAAGTCCCTAGTAAAGTGGTACTACCTGTGCCCAGGCCTGTAAATTTATTGCTACCAGTGGGCGTGCAGCACTGATTGTGCCACCCACTTAAGTCGCCATTTAAACATGTCTCAGGCCGGCCGTTGCAGCCTGTGTGTGCAGTTCTAAACTATCATTCCGACTGCCAATTCTTCCTTTTTAATACATATAAGTCACCCCTAGGGTAGGCCCTAAACAGCCCTCAGGGCAGGGTGCATCATATTTAAAAAGTGGGACATGTAATTTAAGTTTTACATGTCCTGGTAGTGAAAACTCTTAAATTTGTTTTTCTCTACTGCAAGGTCTACCACTACCATAGAATAACATTGGAGTTACCGTATTACATTTAATAGGATGTAATTTCCAAATGGGAACATATAACATGTTCATGTTTGGTGTCTTTGGAATTGTAATGAAAAATCCTCTCTTATTGTAAAGTCAGAGTTTAAATTGCAATTTTGAAAATACCACTTTTAGAAAGTTGCCATTTTCCTGCCTTAGCCATTTAGTGCCTGCAGTCTGACTCTGGGTCACATGAATGGGTGTAGTTGGCAGTTGGGCTTTGTGTATTCGTCCTAGACAACCACACATAATAGGGAGCTAAGGTGTGCCTGGATGGGCTAACACTGGCAGGATGGGAGGGAAGAGGTGGGCACTTCTCCACTTACACATGAATAGGCCGTGTCTAGAAGCTTCTCCCACCTTTCAGAGGAAGGGTATCAAGTATAAATATTGGACCTTAGACATCACCTCTTGAGTACACTTCTGGACCTGTGGATACTCTGCCAGGAAGAAGGACTGTTGTGTTGCCGAAGAACTGCCACTCTGCTGTACTGCATCTCTGAAGGACTGCTGCCCTTCTGTGCTGACCTGCTGCCTTCTGCCCTCTTGCCTGGGTGACAAGGACTGGACCTGCATCTCTTAAACCCAGAACCCTAGAGTGATTCCAAGGGCTAGTTGACTGGCCTCCTGATCTGAAGCCTCAGGGACACAACAGAATTCCAACAACCCTACACCTGCTCCTGGACTCTGCCATCTGTGACTCCACCCTGCCAAGTGGTGCCAACCCTGAACCCTTGGAAGTTGACTTATGGTGCTCTGTAAGCCTCTCTGGATCCAGCAGTACCGAAGCATCTCCTCTGCTGCGCAGTGCAACCTCAAGCAAAACTGATGCATCGCTGCTGCTGCATGGATCGGAACCGATAAAAGGACCCACATCGCCTCTGCAGCCTCTTCTGAACTGCCACTGCGCAACACATCCTTGGCGCTGGCACTCACACCCCTCATTGATAGCAGCCTCAATGACAACGCAGGATTACACATCACAGCCTCACGGCTCTTCGGAGCTGATTCCTCACTTCAGCTGTGCAACGCCTTTTCAATGGGGATCCTCGCAATGCTCCGCAAACCAAGATTGAAGGTACTTTGTTCAGTGGGCCTAACTGAGTCCCTGTTTCTGGCCCGTACTCCATCGCGGTCGGCAGAAACTTGTGACTTTGTCCCGGTCCGGCGCAACCTGTTATCCACAGTTGGCGCTTTGTGCTTTTTTTTATACTATTTTCACGAAAATCTTTGCAATTGTATTCCTCCGGTTCTGCTGATTGGAATTTTGCTGTTTTGGTCTTGTTTTATTTATTAAAAATTTCTCCGGCTCTTATGATTGGATTTTTGCCATTTTGGGCTTGTCTTATCTATTAGAAATTACTCTTTTTTTGTAAACTGTTGTGGGGTTATATTGTGGTGTGTTTTCCGTATGTTACTCTTTGAAGTGTTGCACAAATACTTTACACATTGTCTCTGAGTCAAGCCTGGCTGCTCAGTGCCAAGCTGCCCAAGGGTTGACCACAGGTTACTTTAGGGTTTATTTGTGACTTCACCCTGAGAAGAATTGTGGTTGCTGCTTGAGAAGGGTTTCACCCCCCTCAACCAGTAACCCAATTTCTTACAAAGGCCCTTCTCAATGGTTGACCAGTCAGCTTTTAGTTGCTAATTGCTGTATTAGAGTGTTAAACTGGTACTAATAAAGTGAAATTGTTAACAAAACTGTGTTATGTGTAAAAATGACAAAAAAATGAAGTAATGCTATAACAAATTGTGCTACATTATGCCGCATAATTTGCTTTCTCTTATTGCAATGATATAGTCAACTTGCTGTTTAATTTGGTCCTCCCTTGCTGCATAATTCCAGGGACCCTGGTTCTAATCTAGATTATAATTCAAATGAAGCATTTCCTTCCATCACTACACCTCTTTAAATTGGTCACTTAATCCTATAGCTTCAAACGTATTTATTAATACAGAACATCACAAAAACCTTAATTGCTTTGTTATGGCTGTAAATATTTTTGGCTAACGTAAATCAAGACGTTAGACATCAAAATCAAAGCTGGCAGCAATTGTTATAAAGTATGTTCAACAGAAGCTTAACAGTGTCTGGAAAGAGGGATCTTGGAAATCCAATGGGGAGCAATTTTTTTGGATAAAGTTTCTTTAAGTCCTGTTCATTTCATTTAGCTGAATCTCTCATGCACCACACAGTGGTCCTCTGCATACAGGAAATCAAAAAGTTCCTCATTACAGTTATCTTCTCTTTGTGATACTTGCTCGTCACATAGACCCCATTCTGTCTCACAGTTTCATGCATTTTTTTAGGCTGCTTAAAATGCTCACTCCACATTGTTCAGAGATCCACCGTATATTCCTCTAGATCATCTTACTCATGCTGCGCTTCTCAGTCAGCAACATTCTCGTCTCCCACACTCATCTTATGTCTGCAAAAGCCAAAAGCTGGGTCATGGGCCAGAGACATGTCACCGTAACCCTAGAATTTGGCTCCATCTTGTTATTCTCTTCACACATTGTTACTAAGCATCATACTGCTGTTCTCAGCCAAAATTAATACCTGAATCAATTATCCTGATCATACTTGCTTTTGTCCCCTCCTCGATCCTTGATGTTGTCTTCATCCAGTACAAGTAGACTCACACACTACTCTTTTCAACTATTGCAAGTATACCAATTCAATCTGTGTAGCTAAATCCAGGGCTCTCTGCTCTCCGCCAATCAAAATGCATTTATTAACCATTCTAAGATCCCCTGGGGTCTACTTTAGGAACCAGGTTGAACTGTTCTTCTCCAAAGAGGAAAATGACCACCCTTGGCTTCTGAAAGAGTGAGGAGCTTCTGATTGCGGACTAGCTCATCCTTCAACCATGTAATCATCGAAAATATGCCCTTCTGTTGTTGGAGATGACATGGTTTCCCAGTTAGTTTTCAAGCAGCATTCTCAGTCTCTCATCACCTCGACAACTACTCATCTCTAGTGATGTACAGAACTGTCCTTACGCCTACCAAAACACAAGGAAAAGGAAAACTAAAGTAGGAAAGTTGCAAAGTGTTTTTCTAATGAGTTTACTGACCTCTATGTTGAAATGTAGGGTCCCTCTGCTTCAGAACCCAGGACGAGTTAAGGAGTTGATCGCGCTGTCGAAGACGTACAACACGAACACATGACAATGAACAAAATACTCAGGAGCCCGGCAGGAGAGGAAATTGAGGTGCCCAGGGCAGTTGCTGAAAACCGTTCTGGGCCCCGGCATCACAATTTCTGTGTCTGAAATGATAGGGTGCAATTTCAGGTGCCCAAAGGGTCTGAAGTTGTATTCCATGAATGATGAGCTGACAGAGGGGCAATTATTTGCCAGGCAGGCAATCGGTTGGGATCCGAGAGACTTCACGTCCTCAGCAGGCGAGGCACTTGTCCCACAGATTGGAAAGGAAGTGGAAATAATTGATTTGTGCCACTGGGCTAAGCTTGTTCTGCACTTCACCCACCTCCTGAAATTGCTCCTCTTTGGGCTTTTGCAAGTTCAGTGTCAGGCTACTAAGCAGGGGGGAGAAAAAATAATTGAAATTCCTGTTGGTGCAGCTAATTATGTTTTTAATGAAAGGACTGCTGCTGTTACAAGCCTCAAAAGTGCCCATTGAGATGACTGATGAAACTGACTCCGTGCAAAACATTCGTTCTCATTATAGGTCAAAAACGCAATTTATTTCAGTTTGATACTCCCCAGAAGTCAATAAAGCAGAATAAAAACACATATTCTTTGTATACTGTCCTTTATTGTGAGTTTTTAAGTAGTACTTGCAAGGTCCAGTCCTACAACATCCAGTTCGTAAAGGCAACTGTACTACTCGATATGAAAAAGTTTAGACTGCATAAGGGAACACACAATGAAAGGTACATGAGAAGTATGCTAAACGTGTCACGCCCCCTTACCATACACTTTACACGCATGAGTGAGTACAAACCCACCCATAAGTTACCAATTTTATATAAAATTACTAATACAAAAGTGTAAACATTGAGAAACTTGCACTGTCGGCGATGTATTGCAAGTTCATAATTTTGACTTAAAATATTTTGCTGCAGTACTCAAAGGGATCTGTGTAAGGCATACAGGACATACAATTTCAATACATTGTACAGAACTGTATTTGTTGAAATGTTAGTGGATTCTTTTATGTGTTTACCTATGTGAACATATAGGTACTCTTATTGTACAAAAGTAGCTATAGAGTAGAGTAGGGTTATAAAAAATCAATCTGTGTGCATGGGACTCAAGGGGTCTCTATCAATGGCAGATGGGTGTTGAAGAGATTTTTTTCAGCTCAGATTTAGAAATGGAAGGAATAGGAGGAATGGTTGGGTTATCCCAGAACCTAGGTGCACATTTTGATAGAGAGAGAACGAGAGAGAGAGTGTGTGTGTGTGTGTGTGTATGTCTCCCTCTCTCTTACTAGTGAGGCTAAGGGGGTTGGAGAGCTGAAGAGGTAGTTTTAAGGCAGGTTTGATGTGGTTTTACTTTTATGGTCCATTGATGAGTCTGCCTTTGGTGTAAAGGACATGACTCTCATCATTGACATGTTTGGTGATATTCATGGATACCCGCAAGCTGCACTTTACAAACATCTGTGAGGTAAGAGACGTTCATGGATTGACCACTAATTTCAAAGTGTGTTTAAGGAAAGTTTGATTCTATTTGTGGCAGAGTTATAACCCGTGACAAGCTTTTCTTGTTTTTTTTTTGTCTATGTGTGCTCTGGATGAGAACGTGCTATTGATGATGAATCCAAGTGCGTTTGCATTATCCTACAGTAGTCATCCTGTTTCATTTTTCATAGCTATTCTTGAATCAGAACGTAGTTTGGTGGGATGCGACACTCATTGAGATGGAAATCGGTGCTGGTTGTTGAAATTTTAATGCAGATTTGAGAGCTATTGATGACTACGGTATTTGATATTTTAGCTGAACTGGGGACTCACAGTGGTTTCATGTCAAGATTAAATTTAGTGGTTAAAGGGATGCACTCTTGGGGTCTTTCATAGGGCAGTGGCAATCACTGGTATCTCTAGATGTTCATGTGGACTACTTGAAATGTGTTGGTTTAGTAATATCTGAACCTTTAGTCAATGGGCCGAATCGCAAAAACAATTTAAGTAATGCTACACCTGCTGCCGACTTATTACCTAAATAGGATTCTAGAGGCGAAATTGTGTGACGAGAACCTTTGTGCACATTTGCTTTGTGGTACTTTGTTGTGCTGATGATGTGTTCTGGTGCTTTGTGTGCAGTTCTCTTTTTGTGCTCCATTATTGCAATGTGATTTTCTTTCTTTGTATTTACGTTTTTGTGTTGTATTCTTCTCTGACGGTTTTGTTGTGTTGTGCCAAGTTGTAATTGTGATATTTTGCTTTGTGTATGTTTTTGTCTTATGCTTAGTTGTTTACTTTAGATATGGCCATGAATGCTGCCTTTGAAAATCCTTTGAAAATCCTTGTAACAAGCAACCATTACCACTTTTCAAGATATCAAATTAGTGTTGGTCCAGCCCTTTAGCCACTTAGGAAACCAGTTAACCCAAAAGCGTAGTCACCACCAGAGCTCACTTTAAGTGATATGACCCAGTGTTGTCAAGGGCCATGTTTGCTGAGTTGATCATTAGTGCTTGGTGGTTGAATCTGTCACTTCCAGCTGACAGATCCAGAAGGAAGTGAATGCAAGGGTTACCTCTATTGATATTGTTTAAGGTATCTGAAAACTACAACATGATTGGCAATCATGTAGGTTGATTTTCTTTATGTAGCTGGATGGCAACTGCATTGTTGATTATCTTGTCAAAGAAAAGTGGGTGGGTGATGAGTCGTTGATTGGCAAAGTCTTCTGTTTATAACACATCGTTATCAATTTCAAAATATCTGTTTAGTATGAGTATTTTCACTTTTTTAAATGAGTAACTTTGTTTGCAGCACTTTGGTTTTGTGCAGTAGAGGCCCAGAATAGCATAATTCTGTATATTTTTCAGATGTAGACTTTTAGGAGGGACCAGGGTTCTATCCTCTATGATGGTAGACATGTAGCTGCACTTCCAGCTGAGACTCTGTGGACCTGTAGTACAATGTCACAAAGTGGAAGCAGCCCATTCCTTATTCTAGTGTTCAAAAGACTACACTGAATGATTATAAAAACAAAGTCAAGAAAGCAAAAGCTGACTACTACTGTTGTCTAATTTTGGCCATCTCTAATGAAGCTAAGAAGATTTTTGACATACTTTGTGACTTTGCAAATCCTCTCTGCCTTAAGCAAGGTATAAGACCTTCACAGAAGCTATGTGATGTCTTATCAGCTTTTTTGAAAATAAAATCAGGGTTATTTTAAAAGCTCTGAGGAATCGGAGATTTCCTCTTCCAATAAATACATCTCAACCTCTTGTTCTACCCCTTCCAGCAGTGTTTACATGAGTCCCAGAATGACATGTCAGAGTTCCCCATCTTTTCTAAAGCAAGGTTGAATAGCCTTGATCTAATGTTAATAGAAGCTTTTAGTATGTTGTTTAGATCCATTAAGTCTGGATCCCCTTTAGACACTTTACCTCCTAATCAATGGAAAAAATTAGAGGACGAATTATCGCTCCCACTACTACACCTCTGTAACAAGACCCTATAATCTGGTGTGGTGCCTTTGTGCTGGAATAAGGCTATAGTTAAGCCCTTTTTAAAAAAAAATGTAGCGGACCCTGCAATATTGGCCAACTATAGACCAATTTCTCTCATCCCATTTCCAATAAAGATTGTAGAAAGATATGTTAGTAAAATCTTATCCCACCATCTGGAGGACCACTCATTGTTAGAGGATGAGCAATTTGGCTTTAGACCTGGCCACGGCACTGAGGCCGCCTTACTTTGCGCCACTGACGAAATGAGTAGGTTGGTGGACAGTGGTCAGTCAGTGGTGCTTGCCCTCCTCGTCCTGTCAGCATCCTTTGACACGGTGAACCACCACACCTTACTCTCTAGGTTAGCCTCAGTAGGTGTTTGTGGTCTTGTGTCTAAATGATTAAAGTCTTATCTATAAGATCACTGCCAGGCCGTGGCTCTGGCCCCCTTCTGTTCTAGATTCAAAACTACTCAAAGTGGATTCCCACAGGACTCTTCACTCAGTCCTATTTTGTTTAATGTCTACATTAAACCACTGATTTTGCTTATTAAAACCTATAAGATCACAGTTATTAATTATGCAGACAACAGTCAACTGATTTTATCTCTTAACAATCAGTCTGATGTGATCAGCAATTTTCAGACCTGCATAATGGACATTTCAAACTGGATGAGTGTAAATTCACTGAAACTAAATGGAGGTAAAACAGAGCTGCTTTGCTGTTCCTCTGGTAGAGTGCCGGTACCTTTGCCCTCCAACTTTTGGCCACAGTCTGCAGAGACTCCTCTTGATGCCTCGGAGAAGGTCTGAAATCTTGGATTAATGCTGGACGAATATCTTTCACTTGAAAAGCATGTTAATGGAGTAGTAGGGGTCTGCTTTGCACTTCTTCGGAGCCTCAGAAAGCTCTTTACAATGTTACCTGCCCAGGCCAAATCTTTTATTGCCAGGTGTGTAGTGCTTAGCAGACTGGATTATTGCAATGCCCTTCTCTTGGGAGCTCTCAATTACTGAATTAAGAAATTGGACAGAGTTCAGATTGCTACAGCCAAATGGACATTAAATAGATCACAGAACTCCTCCACTTCCAGGGCTCTTAGGGATCTTCACTGGTTGCCCAATAAACAGAGGATCCTTTTAAAATCACTTTGTATTGTATTCAAAGGCCTCCAGAATAAGGGCCCAAAACCAATGCAGACCAAACTGAGGAAATACACTCCAGGAAGGCTGCTACGCTCAGCTACAGCTAATGTTGTTCAAGGATGCAGATTCAGTAGTGTGCGTCAAGGAGGGCGTGCTATCAATCAAAGCCGCGCAGTCATGGAATAAGTTACTAGCTCAATTAAGATCCCAGACTGATCTGTACAAGTTTAGGAAAGCCCTCAAGACCTGGCTTTTTCCTAAATAATACTGACCAAAACTACAGCTGCTCTGTCCACATTGCTTCTTCTCTTTCCCTCCTCTGCCTTTTGCCTTGACTGTAGCATTATTAGCGCCAGGATACCAGTCTGGTCACAGTGAGCTCTATAAATACGCTATACAATACAATACAGTACAATACAACTGAGAACTGAAGTACTCAATTTGGTGATTATTTGTCAGTGGTGCATGCTGCTTTTCATTTTGGTAATCAAGCTGTTGGAGCACTTGCCTTGTTTCCAGATTATGGCTAGGCCCAATTTTTCAGAAGCCACATAAATCTCTCTGTGTCATATTATGCAAATTTCGATACATTTTGTGAAGTTTCACAAATATGAAATTCCATGTAAGTGCCCCACACTGGGCACTGGTCTGAGCAGAAAATGACTCAAGAGAACAGTGAAATCAGGGCAATCAGACATTTTCACCTAGGACCATTCTCTTGCTGGTTTCTCGCTTGACTTTCAAAAACCATGTATGCCTTCCTGTTCAATTTTCATGCAAGACACCAGCGAGTAATTCTGTGGACTTTTTTTGAAAAAAAGTAGCAATGTCGCACCACTTAATTATAAGCCGGAGTGATTACACATTTTAAAGGCAACAAACCTTCACGCTTTCTGCACCTGTGATATATTTGTAAGAGCTCTCTGCTGCGGTATTAATACCTCATAAGGTATTGCAGGTGTAACTAAGAACCATGTAGAGTTTGGAACTAACTCTGATAAAGTTCACAAAGCAGGAAATCCTAATTAGGTTGTTATGTACTTTAAACCAACCCCGGACAGAGAGTGCATGCCCAAAAGGTAATCCTTTCAGTCAGTCAAATAATCTTTATTCGGTTAATAAAAGCCATAAAAGATACAGATCTAAAATTGAATAAAAAGATTCAAGAGAAACAATTGCCGGCAAGTAATCCTTTCATATTTTACATAAATGTACATTACAACTTTTGAATCAAGCATGCCATATAAAAATATGCATTCTACCATAGTATTGTAGTCGAAATGTCGACCTGCATATGTATTGTGACAATAATATCTACCCCAAAATGTCATCAAGGCAGCGTTAATAATAATAAGTCTACTCAGATTGACGAAATTTCGGATGTCAATATCATGGTCATTAAATATCTGCAGGGCGATATTTTGACCGTGATTTTGAATACGTTAGACATAACATACTTACCATAAAAGGACTCTAGGAAAAGACGAGAGCAAGCTTCGATTCATGACGAGTGGTTTCGGCTTACTACCTGGTTTTTAAACGTCCGTGGTCTTCTTCTTGTCCACCACATTAATTCTGGCTACTTTGTACAATTGTTTCCTGGAATCAGGGCCGGACTGGGAAACCAAAGCAGCCTTGGCAATTTTGTTGGACTGGCCCCCAACCCCAGGGGATGGGGGGGTGGGGACGAGTGTGAAGCACTGCTTCTTTTGTTACTGGGGGACGATATTGAAGCATCACTGCAAAACCTGCCCTAGTAACAAAACCAGCCCCCACTGCCAGCAGCAGCCTGTGTAGGTAAGACTGTTGGGGCAGTGGGGGGCGATTCGACAGACGACCACGAGGGAAAATTAAACCAATAATTAATTTTCCCTCGTCAGCTGTCGAAATCTCTCCCCCCCCCCCCACTCCTCCCCTCCACCCCATCGCTCTTACCTGCATGGGCTGCAGCTGCCCACTGCTCCAAAACCGGCCCCCTACCCTTCCAGTCTCTCGGGCAAGCACCCGATGCCCGCTATAGCCAGTCCGGCCCTGCCTGGAATCCTATGGCAGCTAACTGATCCTAAATTGTATCGTATTTGTAGTTTTCGGTCAGTAACATTCTTATTGAAATAGCATTGGAACCCGTGCTTGCAGTATGTTTCCGAGTTCAAACACCATTGTGTTTTTTGTTTGTTCAATATTCAAATAAATAGCTCTTTAAACTTTTTTGATATTTCCTTCCCTGGCTTTAATCCCAAAATCGGATGCATGCAGGCACTCCGTAAATATTGATGCAAGCTCGTAAATCTTATCTGTTTGACGTTTTGACTAGTAACTGCCCGAGAGGCAGAGCACAGGCAGTTTAATACCTTTAAAATCTTTAAATTAATCTAAAGTGAAATCAGATTGCACGATACGAATAAGTGGGAGCTTGTTTAAAGCCCAAGTTTCCAACACACACTGCTGTCTGCAACAATATTTTGAAATGATAATTTCCAGGAGTTATTGCACATTCCTTGCAGAGATTTCTTTCTAGCAGATTGCTGAAAGGAGAAAGGTTTGTCTTCCACAATTTTCTACCTCTCACCCGAGTATGTGATCATGAGGATTATAGTTCAGATATGTGATGTTCATATATCCGCTGAAAATAGGCTGAAAAGCTTAAAACGATCACATCCAAGATTCACGTGCAACCGGCATGTAGACAATTACATTGCGCTCATATTACAAGCACCAATCACAGCTCAGACGTGCCTGGCAGTCGGCTATCATAATGCTCCCAGAAGCACTTGCGATCAATGCATGCCTCTCCCAAACCCCTCACAAAATATATAAAGGCAGAAGTCCTCGCATGCGTTTAACACATAAAAAATGTACCAAATTGTTTGCTGTCACATTGCTCACAACAACACAAGATACAAAGTGGTAAATGATAGCCTTAAATTAGACATTACCTTGCTCCTATGAAAACTTGTGGCAATAATAGTGATGTCTCTTAGCAATATCTTCTGACTCTCTTATAAGCAAGCACTGGCAAAACCAATAGGTTTGACTTTTGAGTGGCGGGTGGTTCGAGTGTTCGCACGCCTGTCCGCACTCCATACAAAAATGAAACCAATCTTTTAAAGTACAGATAATAAAGTCATCCTGTGTTGCAGTAGAATCCATAGTTCACATGCTCTTGTCGGAACGTGTTCCCCAATGTGATTTGGTCATGCACTGATAGATTTAAGGTGTAAAATTGTCCCTCGTGCATACCAGTGGAGAGGTGTGGTGCAGCGGCCAGGGCAGCTGACTTCGGAGCACAGGGTTCACGGTTCGATCCTCGGCAACGGCGGCAGCTCAGCTCAGCACCATGTGACTCTGGGCAATAGCTCACTTAATTTCCACTACGGCCCCCAGCGCCTTGAGACCCGTAAGGGTGAGTAGCTGCGCTATATAAAAACGGACTTACATTTACCAATGAAGGCAGAAGAACACACCCAAAAAGCCAATTAAAAAACAGTGAGAATTGAATACTCTTATGGACTGACCCAGGCTGAGACATTGTCTCAACCCAATGGCTGATGGTTTCGGAGTAAAAATACGCTAAAGGCAAGAGCCAAGCTAACTTAAAGAAAATGAGGCTTAAATTCCCCCACTGAGAGCAAAACTTTGTAATTTTGCAATTTTCTTCCTGCCCATGGAGCGGAATTGGGGCTGATTCACGGCTCCTTGAGTGAAAGCAAAGATCAAGAAGAACAGTAGCTTTTTGAGGCGCTGTAAGGGGCTAGACAAAGTATTTACCTTACTGCTAAGCACAATAAAGTAAGTGCACAGTCAAGGGACTGTGCACTTCAAAGCAACATCCAAGGAAGGGTCGTCTGGGTGCCACACCTTCCTATCATGCCGGTGCCACACACAGGCTTCCCTGCTGGAAAGGTTTCTTTGAAGAGCACTGATGGGGCCGACAATTATAATTATAAATAACTTTATATAATCACCATTAATTAAAATGGCCGTCCCAGACAGTCAGTTAGAAACATGTGCTAAAACATGATGAAGTATTACGTCTTTCCCCAAGAAGTCAAACTGGTCACTAGAATCCAAGGCTCCAACGTAATGAAACATAAAGAAAGGAAACAGCAAAGCTTTGATAAACCCTCGGAGATGGAAACAAAATGCAAGAAAAACAAACTTACAAGCTAATCTAAATTTGGTAAAAATGACAGAGAGCAAAAGAACATTAGAGAAGAGACACTGCAATGTAGCGCACAAAGGGCACGTGGCGAGCTAGAAACTGAATCCTCAAGCGTTGTGATTCTCCAATGAACAACTTTTTGTCTTTTTATAGGAAAATCATGAGTGTTCTGCCATTGATGGCCCTGAAATAAAATACTGACGAAACCACCTTCCAATGAAAAGGGAATAGTGTGTACCTCTGTTCAACTGAAGTCTGCATTTCCATTTTAGTACTGGTTTTCACCAAACCTTTTAATATGCGTTAAATTATACATATAATACAATTATAGAGGGCTTTCAGCTGGCCCTTTTCTTCCATTGGTCTGTTGATGCACCATTTATATATTTCTTCCACCCAGCACAGCATATAGCTTGGGGTAATAGGTCAGAACACTTCTGCCATTGGCTAGCTTCATTCTGAATGACAGCATTCCGCTCTTTCTCAAAGAGCTCATCTACACACA
The DNA here is from genome assembly GCA_963921515.1 of Calotriton arnoldi. NCBI lineage: Eukaryota > Metazoa > Chordata > Amphibia > Caudata > Salamandridae > Calotriton > Calotriton arnoldi. The sequence continues at coordinate 779,462 of CAWUFW010003339.1, forward strand.
AAGTAGTTCCCTTCAGTGCTAGGTAAAACTAAGGCAAGCTGTACGTTTTGTTTTTTGCCCGATTTTTAGTATTTTTGTTAAATACTGGTGATGGTCCAACAGCTCTTGCAACAATGATTTTGAAAAACCTCAGCAAAATTAAACAAGCATTGACAGCGCCAGAGGCTGGCGGGAAAAACCAGACATCTGACTTTGCCAATGCTTGTTTAAATATGCAATTGCATTTAGACAGTGCAAACTGGCAACTAGCTGCTGGCACAACATCACCCAGTTGTAGGCAATGAATTCCTCAGCCACTGGTTTCTGGCATTTAGGACTGAGCCAGCTGCAAAGACAAAGTTGTGCGAAACCAAACCAGAAGCTGGCGGTTTGTCTTCTGAGGCTGCAAGGCAGACACAGCTTGGCAACAAATTATTCCAAAAATAATCACCCAGAAGATTACTTTGGACAGAACATCACATATACATCCAACACAAATAAACCAATTAGATATACCAAATTGGCAGCTCCCGTTACAGCAGCAGTATATACTGTAATATGGGAACCAGAAACACAACAATTTTCTCACTAAATTAAAAATAGAACTGCAGAAGACAGGGCATTTCAGCTACATCCAGCACAGACAGAGAAAGCGTGCTGGCCTGCGTCTTATTACTACATTACTTGCTATAAGATGCCATCCGCTCTCATTAAAACCATTTGAACAGCTACTCCCACACACTTTCTTTTCACTTCACAATAAACACGCAACACAAACCACTATGGGGAGTTCTACATTTCAAAGACCATATTAGCAGTGGTGTAGCAAGGGGGGGAGTGGTATGCCCTGGGAGGCACGAGTTTTGAGGGCAGCACCCCCCGCTCTTACCTGCGGCCGTCGCAGGAATCGCCAGCACCCCCCCGCTCTTACATGCGGCGCCATCGCAGGAATCGGCAGCACCCCCCTGCTCTTACATGTGGCCGCCGGGCAGCAAATGCAGGGACTGCCACAGGCGGCACAACATCTAGCTATGCCACTGCATATTAGGCAGAATATCATACACACAAATTACAAACACGAACAGCATATTTATTCAGCACACCTCACACCTGTCCATTGATGGGCAGTGGACAAATTACCCATCCACGACATGCTTTAACAATTAGTAAAACCTTCCCACCACACATCTTTAGCAGCAAAATCATACACCAGAGCCCCAATCAATTAACTTAGCAAGACACACAAATATCACCACAAGCCAACTCAGACTCCAGTCAGCGAAGAAAAACTTGGGACGTGTCAGCCTATGCCGCACTCACTTGTCAACAGTATAACATAATGTCAAGATAATATAAGTTAACTGCCCTCAGTGCTAAATATATGTGCTATGAATATTTCATAGGTCTGTAGAATTGCCCTGTCTGTTCTGTGGCCACCCCTCTTCTAGTTAAAAAAAAGTACAGATCGACAGTGCATGAATCAGTGTTAGTGCTTAGATACAGATCTATCGAATACTGGAGATATTTAGGGTGGAGGCCCCTATTAGCTTTGATGATGATATTTGTTGAGAAGGAATTTTAGTATGATCTCAGTCCATTACTCTAAAATCAGTGCCACACATTTGGTGCAAATTGCCTACATTTTCATTAATGAGCATGCTTCTGTAATGCTCTCTATGACTAATGCAGTGTCTAGATATTGCCTACAATTAAACTAACTTTTTACTTCTGATAAGATAACCTTATTTTCAGTGTGAAAGAATGTCTAAAGATTGGAGCTGATTATATAAATATTTCTCTTTGGTAAACGCATTGATCCACTGAGTTTTTCCCCCACAAGCATCCAAACCATACATGATAGTACATGTTGTACTTATTATATAGAATTACAATTGCCAATGCTGTTGGATGAAATATTGTGGGTGTTCAAACATAAAAAACACATCTTCTGCAGGCACTGTAAAAATGGCTATCACTGACCACTCTCTCCTTCTAATACCCCGTGACTTTATATCAGTCTGATTCTATTTCATCTTGCTCTGGCTGGATGAGTTAAATAGTCACCATTGACAAATTAGGTGGTCTGGGGGAATTGACCCTGATTTCAAATAGGTCAAGAATTTGTGAGGTATTTACCAAACTCACTAAGTACTGGCACAGCAGAGTGCAAGGTAATTTGACAATTTATGTACATTCAAGGTGGAATCCAGAATAGAAAATCTATGCATAACTGCAGATACTTACCTTCAGAATCTGCTCAGAATGGCCGCTTGGAGCTGAAGCTCCGCGGTGAACCCGTGCCCAAAAATCCGGAGCGGCGCCTCGCCGCACTTAAAACCCACCATAAGCACAAATTCCGCTATCGGAATGTCTGCGGCTATCGTAGAACACAACATCGCTTCCCTTAATCATTGGTGAGCCGAGCAATGAGACGAAACGCTCCTCAGCAACCGTGAACCAAGATGGCGCTTGGAGGATACCGAGCCTGCACCCGGGAGGTCGTAAGATGGGAGCCTCGATACCGCTGCAACGAGCTTTGGCGATCTGCGGAGCCCCCCCCCGCCGTCCCCACCCCAAGGTACAGCACTGCCGGTTTAACACCCTGTAGGAAAGACTGCCATCGAGGTTGTCCTGCCTGCGCGCAACATCGGTACGAGGCAGACACAGCCGGTGGGGGAGGGGCCCGCGTACTGGTTTACGGCCTCTCCGCTGTCGGGACTGTCTTTTTGACGACTATTCCTCTTGGATCTTCTCCCTCCTCGGACCTTTTTTTACTCACCTGGGATTTCTGTGGATAACGGTCCCTTGACTCTCCGATTCCTGTGATTTGACTAGTGGCAACTGAGGAACAGTGAATTTTCTTCCGACCACGGAGCCTGAAAAACTTGGCCGATGCCCAGTGGAGCTGCCATTGCAGCTATAGGGGAGACTGACTGTGGTTCACACCCGCGGCCGTCACCTACCCAGCCGGACATTGGGCATAGTTCTCCTCGCCTCTCCGCTGTGTCTAACCCCCCTCCGTCTTACTCATCGTGGACCTGCCGATGGCTGAACCATCTCAGCGTGGTTGTTGGCTGGGGTTCACCCATTTTTCTCTCTCCGGGGTTGCTACTTTGGCCCTCGAATCCGATTGCCCCCACCACCTTTCCAATGAACTCTGTAATATTCTACAATGGCGGCATTTCCTGCAACATTACCGATGCCCGGAGGAGTAGCCTTGGTTGCTATTGAGGAGATGGACTGCGGATCCTCCCTCGGACGTCACCTACCCTCTGGACACTGGCACTGTTTCTCCTCTCCCCGCATCGTCTTCTTTCTCCTTCCGATCTGCGCGCCCTCCTGTCCCCGCTCCTTCCTTTCCTCTTTCCTCTTCCAATGCACTTTCCTCCCTGGCCATTCGGCTAGCCCTGGTCCGATTCCTACCCCCTTACTACTCACCCACTCCTCTCTATGCACTACTGGACTTGTTTTCTGATGCTATTTAATGATCTAGCAATGGATGTAACTATGTAACGCTGTTTTTCTCTATACCATGTTTCTTCCTTGTAATCTGATGCTAACTTTGTAAAAATGTTGACCTTATGTAAAGCGCTCTGATACCTCCGGGTCTAGCCAGCGCTATATAAAACTCTTAAAATAAATAAATACAATATTGTGGTAGCCGATATTCTGGACACAATGGACCTGATTACGAGTTCAGGTGCTGTTTATGCTACCTGATAAATAACGATACAACGGGTGCAACAAATGACACCTACTATGAGGTGGTGGGGAATAGAGAGCGGATTTTGGTGTTTAACCCACCAAAATTTTGCACGATATGGAAAATACCGTATGTTTTTCCCCTGCTAAATTTCGTCACGTTTGACCTCCTGAAATTTAATGAAGTTTGAGGTATTTAACGCATCCGATAATTTTTGGATGCATTAAATACCTACCAACTCTTGAATCCCACCCGGTCATAAACAGGGGATTACGCACGGGTCAGAATATAACAACCAACTCATAATCAGGGCCAATACATTTGTAGAAAGATATTTTTGTCATCAATAATCTGTCATACAGCCATTTTGAAAGCTACAGGCCCACGGCTTAGGCACTTGCTTGTTATCGCATGCATGTATAGTAGGACCAGGCAGTTTTTTTTTATCAATCTCATAAAATTTTCCCCAACGAGACATAATATTTCTTTGCCAGATAGAGGTTCTGCCCAGACACCAAGGGCTGTATTTTTGTATGCACTATAGAAAACAGTCTTTATTATCCTTTCATTTGAGACTGCATCTTCAAAGAAGCAAAGCAAAGCTGTTATCAGATGAGATTTTCCATTATCGACGTTTACTAAAAGACTTCCAATATTTCTGAGTGGCCTGATAAAAAAAATTACAATTATCCGCTTTCTACTCTCTCTCTTTAACTTGCACAATCAACAATAGATCTTGCAAATTCAATCCTATGCCCACAGTTTAAGGCATCCTGATAATACAAATTGCTTGGAAACTGCATCAGTTTTCTAATGTGTGTGGTGTGTGTGTGTGTGTGTGTGTGTTTTTTTAAGCGCACAAATGGATGTATATTGTATTCGGAGAAGAATATATGTCCACCTGTGTGTGAAAGTGCATTGGCATGTGCACACATGTGTATAGGTTGGATTCTGTGTGTGTGTGTGTGCATATATGAGTCGGTATGTGTAGCATGCATGCGTGTGTAGGAGAGTGAAAGCAAGTGAGAATAATATCCTACAAAGCTCCATAAATCAGTTAAGGGTAGATATTCACCACCACACATGCGGTATCCTCAGTCTAGAAGCGGTGGACCTCGAAGCTGAGGAACCGGGTTCAAGTCTCAGCAGGGACGCTCAACATCCTGTGATTCGGGGCAAATCACTTAATCTCCCCGTGCCTAACAAAAAATTATCGTGTCCATCTGTAACACAACATTTTTCTCATGTAAAGTGCTCTGATACCTTCGGGACAAGTTTGCACTATATAAAACTCCCCCCAAAAAATAATAATAAAGTACTTGAAAACAAGGGGAACTATTTCCCTCATCTTTAGAGTGCTTGCTGGCTAGTGAATTGTAACAAAAATATACTTCTCATGGTAAAGAAAAACCATTAAACAGTGTTCGGTGACGTAAGACTCCCCCAGCAGCAGTTAAAAAGTGTATTAAGTTTATGTGCATGGTAGGTTTTGTAAGGAATCCTCTTTAACACTGCCCTCTCCATGCGCAGTATCAATAACGGTCCTTTTCTACAAAGTGCCCCACACAGAATTACCCAGCTCACTTGCGCTCATTTTATCTACTTTAGAAGGATGAAAGGATGGGGAGAGGATGGGGAGAGGATGAGGTCTCACGGCTAGACTGCCGACTTTGGATCTGGGAAACCAAGGTTTGAGCCTCGGGGTCGACTCCACATCCTGTGATTCTGGGCAAATCACTTAATCTCCCTGTGCCTACCAAAAAAATGAATGTGTCCTTGTGTAACGTAACTGGTGCTCATGTAAAGCGCTCCGATACCTTTGGGTCGAGTTCGCGCTATATAAATCTGCAAAAAAAAAACACAAAAAAGGATAAAATAACCCTCCCAAGATGGCCAACAATTTAACTGCCGATTGTACAGCGTATTTGTTTTATCCCACTGATTTCTTGCGAGCATTGAGGAAGGGGGCCAGACATTGGATGTTCCTCTGATAGAGAAAGTTGCGTTTGCTTCCAGCTCAAGTTTGGGTTTTTCTTACACGGCTGTACACAAAGACTGAAAAGTCCCCCATCGGAGTTATTGAAGAAAACAGCGCATAATAACTTCCCAGAGAGGTCATTTCCGAGGGCTGGAAACACATTTGTCGCATCTCATGTTTAGGTTTCAGACGCATTCATCATCTCAGTTATGCAGCCCACACCTTTGGAAACCTGGATTTTTAAAATAAATTGTCTAACCCTTGTTCGCCTGTCTGACTCCTCAGTAGTTTTAAGGTCTGGCTGGACAGCAAAGCTGTCTGCAGATACAAAGTTAATAGTTCTTTAAAATATACAGGCTTTGGCTTCACGCAGAGGTCTATTACTCTGTCACCTCACACACTGGCTGTTTTGGTGTATCATTTCGCCTCCTTTGGAGTGCTTGCTTTGCAGTGCATGAGGGAAAATTTTACATCTGAAAAATACGCTCATCCCTCACACATTCAGTTCTTTATCTCTTACATGAATTTTAAGAAGAAAGCAAATCATTTGATTTTTTTACTAGATGAGGCTTTATTAAGTGTTTAAGTGTTAAGCGTTTAAGTACGAGCCATTAATACCACCATCTTTTCTACTACCACAAGCCAACATCACCATTAGCACCAACAATATCCCTAAATGTACCATTACCTCATCTATCATTTTTACAGCTGCGAAAGTGTTTGTGTTTGCTCGTGTTTGCATGCTTCCACATGAATATCAGACCTATTGGCTTTGCCAGAGCTTATTAAGTTTGTTGTGTCCTATGATGTTTCTTTCTGTATGTCGCCTCCCTCCTTTTGCGTTTTCATCTTTTTGTGCTCTGTAACTCAGCACCAAGTAGCTTTGCAATTTTGAGCTTTAGAAATAAACATGACGTTACAGCAGTGGAGGAAGAGTCTGCCACTGCTTCTTCCCCACAGTGATCCCACTCACCTGATAGTATAGCCTTTTAATGGTTTCATATTTTATAGGCACTGCAAGAACACTGGGTTGTAACAAATTATTTTGCTTCAACCTACAACAGTATTGAATCTAGAAATCGAAAACCACTCTATCTTCCAGATAAGTATATGTAGGTAAATATAGAGGGGCATATTTACAAGCCCCTTGCGCCACTTTTGCGCCGCCGTTGCGTCACGCATGTGACGCAGCGGCGACGCAAACCATGCGCCGCGTTGCGCTATATTTACAACGTGACGCATCTAGGGAGATGCGTCACGTAGTAAATCCCTGCGCCACATGAAACCTGCGTCAGGTTTCATGTGGGCGTACCGCGCGCAGGGGGCGTTCGGCGCAGGAACGCCTGGAAAAGTGACGTAGTGAAATCTACAAGATTTCACGCAGTCACTTTTCCGACGCTGGTGCGTCAAATACTTACGCCTGCTTCAAGCAGGCGTAAGGATTGACGCACCATGTTAGGGATAGGGAAGGTTGGAACAGTGCTGGAGTTGCGTCGCGCTTGCGACACAACTTCAGCACTGCGCCAACCTTCCGCCGGCAGATGCGTCACGCATCTGCTTATCCTTGCGCCACGATGCGCCGCATTGTAAATGCGGCGCATCGGAAGTGGCGCAAGGGTAAACTTGGGTGACGCATTTTCCCTGGCGCATCCCTGCTGATATGCAGGGATGCGCCAGGGAACATAAATATGCCCCAGAGTTTCTATTCTTAACTCCACATCTTGTATCCATATGGAGTTAGGAATATTAAATCTTTTCTTACTTCTATATATTTATCTTGATGATATATGGCAGCAATTGATAGTCTGAATTCAATATTTGAGAAGGTCAAAATAAATAAAACTCAATAAAGTGATAGAACACAGCTTGAGGGCTGTTCTAAAGCTAAGATGCTCATCAGGTGCTCAGGATGCAGCTTGTAATTCCTGTGAGTTAAAGAAAGGTGTTCTAAGTTTCTGGATGGGTCCTGGACTTAGAGAGCATCTTGGGTTATGTGTAAATTTGGTGGATGGGAAAGAAAATCAGAGGGACAGGTTGTGAACTTGTGCCACTTGGTAACCATACCGCATCTCCACACCTTTCTCCTCAGTCAAAGACTGTCCCTCTCCCTACCCTTTCCTATTTCAAGAAAATTATGCACAAGACCTTGGTGGCATCCCCATTTCTCATGCTTAGAAAATCCTTTCCATTGGCATGAAGTGTCCTTATAGGCCAGAGCCCTAGGCTTTCGTCTACTACTCCATATATTTGTTTACTTGGTGGAAACTGGCATTTTATTTATCAGCAATGTTAGAAATAAGGTTACTGGTTTCCTGGGTGTGAGCCCAGTCGAGCAACAACCACAATCGTAGTCAGGGTATGACTCAAGCACACACCAACTTAACCTATGCTCAATCCCCTGGTAGCTTGGCACAGATCAGTCAGGCTTAACTTGGAGGTAATGTGTAAAGTATTTGTGCAGCACTTCAAACAGTAATGTTAATGTTAATAAGGCTTGTAAAGCGCACTGCTACCCTAGGGTGTCCTGGCACTAAGAGTTGCCAACTTGGTTGCTGGATGAGGGATGGATTCAGGGTAAAAGCCAGGTTTTCAGCCCCCTTCTAAAGGAAAGGAGCTCGGTGGCACTTCTGAGATGGAGGGGAAGGCTGTTCCATGCTTTTGCAGCACCGTAGAAAAAGCTCCTGCCCCCCCAACTAGCTGTCTTTGCCCGTGGAATTTTTATAAGTTTTGCCTCGGCAGAGCGCAATGCTCTGCCGGGAACGTGAAAAACTCCACAGAAAAAGATCCCACCCCAAATAGAGCATAATTTAATAAATAAAACAAGACCAAAATGACAAAAATCCAATCAGGGGAACCCGAGATATTGAATTATAATGTTTTGATAGAAGATAGCGCCAAAAAGGCTAAAAGAGCAAACTGTGTGTATCGGGTCACACCGGACTGGGAGAAAGTCACAAGTTCAGGCCAACTACGATGGAGCACAAGCCAGCAGCAGGGACCCAGTTAGGCCAACTGAACAGCGTAACTTAAATCCTGCTTGTGGTGCGTTGCGTGGACCTGTGACGAAGATGCTTTGTGTAGCTGAGGCAATGTGTGGGTTACGAGATGTAGTGAGACTGCAGTGTGAGGTCCTGTTGCGTTACCATCAAGGATCCCATCAACGAGGACTTGTGATGTAAAGTGCGGAGTTGGGGATGCGTTGCGCAGCCGGGGTGATGCATCTTTTCTGAGGAGCTGCTGGTCTGCGAAGCGGAGTTCGATGATGTTGTTGAAGCTGTCGCCGATGGGGGATGAAAGGGCCTCTGCCGGGGATACTTTGTATCGTGGCAGTTCCGATGCAGCATTGGGCTGCGATGCGAGGCAGGTCTGTTGCCCCAGTTCCGATCCATGCAGTGCAGTGATGTGTCAGTTCTGTTCATGTTTGCGTAGTGTAGCAGAGGAGATGCGTCGGTTTTGCTGGATCAACAGATCCTGGCAGAGCAACTTAGGTCCACTTCGAGGGTCCAGGACTGGGGTGGCAACACTTTGCAGTGAAGTCTCACAGATGACATAGTCCAGGTGCAGATGCAAGGTTGTTTGAAGAGTGTTATGTCCCTGAGGCTTCAGATCAGAAGGCCAGCCAACTTGCCCTTGGAGCCATTCTAGGTTCTGGGTTCAAGTGATGGATGTCCATTCCTTCTCACCCAGGTGAGAGGACAGTAGGGCAGCAGTTCCTTCAGAGCAGCAGTTTGGCAAAGGGGCAGTCCTGGTAGCAGCACAGCAGTCCTTCTTCCTGGCAAGGTATCCACAGGCCCATAAGTGTACTGAAGTGGTGGTGTCTGAGGTCCTTCTTTTATACACAGTTGTCCTTTTGAAGTGGGGAGAAGTTTCTAGAGGCATGCTTTTGAAAGACACTGATGCCTTGCCCTGCCTTCCCTGACTTGGCTCCAAACTAACAACAGGGTGAATGCATCCCTATGTGTGGGAACAGGACACAGCCTATTCGGGTGTAAGTGAGGCTGGGTCCAGCTCCTCCTTCCCATTCTGTCAATGATGACCCATCCAGTCACACCTAAGCTTCCATTGTGTGTGGCTGTCTTGGAGAAATACAGAAAGCCCAACTGCCAACTGCACCTAGTCATGAGTCCAGAGACAGGCTGCAGTAACCAAATGGCTAGGGAAGAAAATGCCAAATTTCTAAAAGTGGCAATTTCATAATTGTAACTTAAAATATGACTTTGCCAAAAGTTAGATGTTTAAAGTAGGATTCCAGAGTCACTAAACATGATTCCGTTATCTCTTCCCATTTGGAAACTACACTTAGAAAATGCAATAAGGCAACTCCAATGTCATCCTATGGGATAGATAGCCCTTGCATTGGTGAAAAGCGAATTTGGGTGTTTTCACTACCACGGCATGTAAAACTTAAAAGTACATGTCCAACATTTTGAATACACTGCACCCTGTCCCCTTTGGGGCTGGTCAGGACCTACCTTAGTGGTGACTTGTATGCATTAAAAAGGAAGGTTTGGGCCTGTCAAAATGTTTATTAGGTCAGGTCGAAATGGCAGTTTAAGCGGCAATGGCAGGCCTTAGACATGTTTAAAGTGCTACTTAAGTGGGCGGCACAATCAGTGCTGCAAACCCACTAGTAGCATTTAATTTACAGACTCTGGGCACCTGTAGTGCCATTTTACTGGGGACTTATAAGTACATTTTAGATGGCAATTGGGTATAAGCCAATTCTACTATGCTTTAAGGAGAGAACAGAAGCACTTTTTTGCACTGCTTAGCAGTGGTAAAGTCCACAGAGTCCTAAGGCCGACAAAATTGAAATCAACCAAAATTAGGAGGATGAAGGCAAACAGGTTTTTCAGACGACTCTGCAGAAAAGGCCAGGTCCAACAAGCCTGGTTAAGTTTTCCTCAAACAGAGCTGATATTTCCTGGTCAGGTGGAGTTTCTGCTCCTCTTCTAGCTACATAGAGTATTTTTTAAATGTAGTATAGAAAACAATCTAAATTATTATTTACTTTGATACAGCAGATTCCCTTTGGACATGCCCTGCCCACCACAAAAGCTGCCTCCTGCAAGCACTCTTCCCGCCTGCTGCTGCCAAGCTCTCCCCTCCTCTCCCTGGAAATTACACATTCATTGAGTAATTTGCAGGCTGCCAGTGATACCCTAGCATTATCTGCTGCAGGATCTTCAATCCATGAGTGACAACACTGGAAAACATGCCTAGCATTGGTCACAAATGGGTATTTCATCTGATCAGACAAAGTCGAGTGACCTAGGAAGCATTGCTCACCTTCACCAAGGTTCACAATAAAAGTTACATTGGAATTACTAATTCTCACTTTTATTGGGGTACCTAGATTTAGAGCATGGTCCAACATTTCAAATGTAAGATCTCCGAAACTCTGGTTCCCCGACTTAGACGCCATGTGTGAATTTCCCTTCATCTTTATTTCAAAACTTGTCTTCTCCATTCCTAGCATAATATCATCTGATTGTAAAATTGACCGTTCTGCCTGCCTCAGTCATCATTAGTGATATTGTCTCACTTCAATCTTACCTTCAGAACAGTAGCGGCCCGTGGTGGGAGTGCTGCCGGGCGCTGACGTGGGGCGGGGGAGGGGCAGGGTGGGGGGTAGTAAACTACGGATTACGGCCGATTAGAGGTAAGTAAACATATAAATAAAACGAATTTCGTTGCGCGCGCTGCATCGCATTTGGCGACGATCCAAATTCTCGCTGGCATTCAAAGTTAGTTTCTTTTATGATCTCAGAGCAGTGCTAAAAATAGGGGTACAAGTTACGAAACATATTCTTGGAAAACATGGTAGAAATGTTTGTTGTTTTCAACTTTATTGTAACTCTGATAATAGCAATATATTTGTCTTGTGGTCACAACACATGTACTAAGTAGCAGAAAATGGCAATTCTTGTTTTTCAACATTCGTGTCATTATTAGTACAGATGCTTGAGTGTAACTTATAAGCATGAAAAGGTGGGTTTCTGAATCCCCACTGCGTGCCTGAGAAAGGGACTGTTTTGCTGACCAGAAAACACTTCTCGCCCGTGAAACAGGGCTGAGTGCAGGTCTGCAGTAAACCAGATCTGTCTTTCTCATACACAGCACATTGAACTAAGTCCTTGTGTTATAGGGTTAAGGGATCTAAACCTGTAGCCTTAGGGTATACCCCTAAGACATGTAACACTATTGAATCTGTCCACTTCACACATATTCAGTAAGAAATTTTTAAGCTCTCCTTTACCAATCTCATTCAAGCTCTCTGGATTCTTATAAAATTCAAGTCAGCCAGCCTATCGCATTTTGATTGAACATGACTTGACCAGGGTATATGTGCAGCTAGATCCAAGTTTTAACAAATGCTTATTACTTGTCTGATAAAAGAGGTTTCCACTTGAGTACAGATCCTGTGCCACAACAGAAGAGGGTGCAGGCTATTGTGACCTTCCAAATCCCTCATGCCAAGATCCCTGTGGCAAACATGATTGGCACAACTGATTGGGACATACAGCATTTTCTTTAGACAGATGTTCTCCGATTTCTGCACATTTTCCACTTTAACGTACCCCCAGACACCTGCCTGATAAGTAGCCCTAGAAACACACTTGGCCGTATAAATTGCACCCATCTCCTTTAGATGTTTAATTCCCAATTTAGTAGCAAACTTGAATAACACGGCCATGGGTTTGTCAAGTTGTTGCTGGCTTACATCCTTGACTTTGACTAATTTGCCCAAACTGTATACCCAAATATGTGAATACACTAAATTTCGTTAGCTGCACACCATTGCTATGAGAGGTTGTGCTTTGGTCCCTTTCACTCCACTTGGCGTAGTAAAACTTTTCTCAAAATGAGTGTTCAAGTTCAGCTCATCCATAAGACAAACAAAGTCACTCATCAATAGCCAGAGGCATTTACTGTATGTGCCATTAAGACCGAATAATTGGCATACCGTAGTGCCAGAATGAGACGCTGACCAATCTGTGGCATATACTTACCGTTCTCGGCTAAAGCTCTCCATGTTGTTAATATATAAGATTAAAAAGGAACAGAGCGAGCACGCGCCCTGTCTCACACCCCTTGGTATTTTAAAGGATCGGAACACCCTTCATTAACTCCAAAACAGTCTTTAGCAGCAGTTCCTGCATAAAATTGGCTAAAAAGGTCCACAATCTTAGAATCCACTCCTATTGCCTCCATTTTGGACCATAACTTGGCATGATTTACACTCTCGAACGCCCTTGATATGTATGACCCTTTTTAATCACTCTATATTTCCTGATTATCGAGTTAAATATTTAAGGTGTAAGCTATAAGAACTGCTGTACTGTGCCTGTCCCTTTACAGTAACCATATTGTAACTCTGATAAAATCAAGTGCTTCTCTGCCCAGGAATTTGTGGGCATTTACTCCCCACGCAAATTTCACTTCTTAGTGAAACACACACACACACACTCCCTCTCTCTTTCTATCTTTCTCCACCCCCATCCCACTAATATAACACTATATACGAGGACTGGTCTTTGACTTCAATGGAGTGTGCATGTATTCTTACTCCACATACCTTGATACTGGGTTAGATTACACACTGGACTAAAGCAAATATAATTGCACTTTGAGGTCTGGTCCATGTAGATTGATCGTCCTCACAGAGACGACGTTTGTCTGGATGTGTCAGGGTTTCCCAAAAGTGTGAGGTCTGATCCACAGTGTGTTGTAAACATGCCCCCGCACACACGCAGACACACAAACACATAAAAAGTGCTGTTGTCTTCACAGGTATGGTGTTTGTATGTATTTGTCAGGGTTTCCCAACACTATGAGGACCAGCTTTTTACCACACTGTAAGCTAAACATGCCCAGATGCACCGATTCAGACACTCATAAACACACACGCACACGCACACGCACACACACACACACGCACACGCAGACACACACTTTTCCTTCAGGAGGATAAGGTGATTGAATTTGTTAATATGGAAAAGTGTTTTCCAGTTTAAAAAAAGAGATGTGCCAACTGCCAATGTATCCTATCCGTACACCGACAAAGTCTGTTATTCATTGCACTGAACATGGACAACAATGTCCCTTCTCCGATAATAATCATTTCCTTTAGCCTGAGATGAAACTTGACTATTTCCTTTGTCAGATCATTTAAATTTATATTACTTACATTTCTTTAATTTTGATTCTCAATAACATTACTTTTCAATACATCACTTTCAATTAAATGCATTTTCCTTTGAGGAAAATTAGCTGACATTAAATGAGGTCACTTGTGTTTGAAAGAAAATAGAGTGACATTGCTCAGAGAACTCCCCTTCCCATTGAAAGTCCTCGCATCAGTTTTCTCCATTGTTTAGGTTTTTTAGCACTTCAGCCCCCAGGGATGCCTCATTTGATCATTCACAGGATGCTGACAATTGACATCTGTAGGCTTAATGAAGTGCTCGGCCCATTCCAAACAGAACTCGGTATCATACATTGGGATTAGATACTCGAGCAGGAAATTATACTGTCCATAAATTACTCAAGGCAAATAGTTCCTGGTTCCATTTCCCAGAGGCCTGCTCTCATTGATTTAAGAACAGAGTGAGTGATTGGAGTGTAGTGGTACTGACAGATGTTGATGCTTTTTCCAGCAGTGGTTTAAGCTGGCATCGTTTGCCTAACACACTGCAAACACAGTGTAACTGCTTACACCTTGTTTGTACCAGTGAAAAACGCATGTGAAAGGGCCCCAGGTCAGCTCGTGAAGCACACCAATACTTAGCTATTCACACTACTTTCTTATCCACACTAAACCTACGCCTCCCTGTATCTTCCCAAAGACCCTATGCCCAGCGCTACCTACAGACAGTTAAGTAAGCAAATATTAATTGAATATTAAAACCTAACCTCCAGCAAGTTCGCATATAATATGTTAATGAGACCATTGCAGAGATTTATGTGTTAACAGCAGGTAACCTTCTCCTATACTTTACTCCGCCTTTCATCATTTTAAGTTTGCCAAAAAGAGTGGCACTTATTTGGAAAATTGTAAAATCAGTATCAGAATGTTTTATCAACTGAACATTTTACTCCTGCATGACAAAATTAATTAATGTTGTTATCTTGATTAAAACCCTACAAAATGAAACAAACAATTTTCAAAGACTTTTTGTTTTTGTTTTTGGTCTCTATAGGGAATGAAAATGGCGAATCCCTTCCAGACTCTCTCCCGTCAGCACCAGGGACCCTTCCACATTTTCAGATGGAGCCCGACGATGCCTACATCATCAAAAGCAACCCAATCAGCCTCCACTGCCGCGCCTTACCTGCCACGCAGATCTTCTTCAAGTGCAACGGGGAGTGGGTCCATCAGGATGAGCATGTGTCCGATGAGAGCGTGGATGAGGGTACAGGTAAGGAAAATGAGGAACAGGTGTGCAAACACAGTCGTGCTCATGGCAGTGGGTTGGCAATTGAAGAGTGGATGACAAAGAGTTTGCAGAAGCTCAATACAAGCAAAGCAGGTGTGCTTAAATTGTGGCAATGGAAAACTGGGGCCCTCCTCATCCTGTTAAGAAGAGATAAATGCTTGCCTAATGCTGTTGAACCTGTTTGCAACTTAAGGTTCATATTTGATCTGATATTTTCCTTGCTCCCCCAAATCAATGCAGTGCTATCAGTATTTTTAAATGTATTTGCAATCCCAGGTCCTTCACCCAAAAAAGTCCCGCCCTAGCTCACAAGGGCAATCTATCTGTTGTTAGTGCTTTGGTAGGATTGCATCTGAATTATGGTAACACCCTATTCCCACAGTCTCTGGCCTTCTCTCTCAATGACCTCCAACTCATCAAAAAAGGTAGATGAAATTGTGCCTAATTTGAGAGAATTTGGTTGTATTGGCCTCGATCTCCATAGGCTTTGCTCACTGACAGTTCAAGGTAAGTCCAATAATCTTTCTCCAGTGGAGTCTTTGTGCCTAATTTAAGATCTAATGAATGCATGACATCCACCAAAAAGTATCGGGTGAATCTACCATCTAACTTAAAGAGTATTGGGCCTCTATGCACTGAAAATAGGTCTGTGGAGACAGCCACCAGTTTGGATGGATATCCTGTATCCAGGGCCGGACTGGGAACCGAAACCGGCCCTGGCAAACTGCTTGGCCAGCCCCAGGAAGGGGATGCGGCCGAGCTGTTTGCAACGGCCAGTTTCGGCCGATTTTGTTACAGGGGGCCGATATTGCCGCCCCCGGTAACAAAGACGGCCCCCAGAGGGCCCAAAACCGGCCCCCACCCTAGCGGCCCACCAGGGAAATGCCCGGTGCCCGCTACAGCGAGTCCGGCCCTGCCTGTATCTGCTAAACCCTAATTAAGGCCCAATAGGCCTGATGTACAAATGGTTTTAAAAGTCGCAAACCCTCAGATAAAATAAATGTCAGGGTTTGCAACTTTTAAGACACCGTTTGTAATGTACTAAACCCAATTAATGATTCAGAAAAGGATTTCTGAATTGCTAAATTGGTTAAGTAAACATTAAGGAATCGCTATGTGGAAGGCGCTTGTTATGGGCATCCCTTACAAATACAGATTCCTTAAGATATGTATTATTGTTTTGAAATCAAAATACGGTTTCAAAACATTAATATTAAACCACCAATTCAAAATTTATGGTAAGCCATTCCTGAACGGGAAGAGGTCCTCAGGGGACTTCTTCCCCATTGAGAATGTTGACAAGAAATTTTTTTTGGAGTAGGCAGTGGTCCATGGGTATACCTCTTACTCCTCAAAAAGGTGTAAATTTCAATGTTTAAAACCATCACATTTTGCTTCTAGGAAAACCAGCTGCATTTAAAAAAAGATTGCTTCATTTAAAAACAATCACAGACATGATGGTCTGCTGAACCCATCAGGCCACCATGCTTGTGACTCTAAGCAGTCGTAGTGAGTCGCAATTTGAGTTCTGCTTCATATACATTAATAAGTATGGGCGAATTATGACCCACTACGATTTGGAATTTTTGAACTGATCTATTAGTATGTAGGTCAGTTTTCAAAATTCATTTCCATTTATAAAATGTCAACGCGCAATTTTCGACCACTTTTTGAGAAAGAAAAATTTGCACATCAGGCCCCAAGTCCTTAAACTCCCACATGGACTTTGTGCTCTTCTAACTAGTCCCTCCTATAACTTCCAGAGAATATATGCTGAATAGTGGAGTGGTTGCTCTTTTCCCATCTTTGGCACTTATGAATGAATTTCCTCCAGCCCTTGGAGCAGGGTGGGGAGAGGGAGACCTTCAACTCAAATCTTCCAGAAAGAACTCCAAATTCTACTTTTCAACAATAAATTATTTTCTCAAGTCAGGTCTATTTAGCTCTGAAACCCCACAAAACCCTAGAGTGATAGTGCTAAAAAAAACAAAGAATGACGATGCAGATGTTTAGAAGTGGCAGTGCCTTTTTGTTAGACCTGTCATTCTTAGGGTGATCTTCCCCTGAACGTTTTGCCTTCCTCATCCATTTATTATTTTAGCTGTTCTCATTTTTGCTGGCCTTAGGACTCTGCACACTTTAGCACTGCTAACCAGTACTAAAGTGCATGTGCTCACTCCTTAAAACATACTAGCATTGGCTTATCCCCAATTGGCATATTTAATTTACTTATAAGTCCCTAGTAAAGTGGTACTACGTGTACCCTGGGCCTGTAAATTTAATGCTACTAGTGATCCTACAGCACTTATTGTGCCATCTACTTAAGTATC
The DNA here is from genome assembly GCA_963921515.1 of Calotriton arnoldi. NCBI lineage: Eukaryota > Metazoa > Chordata > Amphibia > Caudata > Salamandridae > Calotriton > Calotriton arnoldi. Next base: position 796,892 of record CAWUFW010003339.1, read on the forward strand.
CCTTTAAACATGCCCCAGGCCTATGATTGCAGCCTGTGTGTGCAATTTTTAAACTGCCATGTTGGCCTAGCAAAATAAATCTTTTGCCAGGCCCAAACCTTTGTTTTAAATACATATAAGTCACCCCTAGGGTAGGCCGTGGACAGCCCAAAGGGCAGGGTGTGGAGTATTTAAAAACTTGGAAATTTACTTTTAAGCCTTACATGTCCTGGTAGTGAACAACTCACAAATTCATTTTTTACTACGGCAAGGCCTAACTCTCCCATGTGATAACATTGGTGTGGTAACTGGAAACATTCTTATGTGCATGTGCTGAGTTCAACCTGGAGCAAAGTAGAGCGTAATGATGGAACGTTCCATTGGAATTCCCACCTGTTGTCTATTCTGATAGAATGTGTTGTTTAGAAAAGGTAACCACAGCTTGACCATAACGGATGGCTGGGATGTCTCTCCTGCTATTTGTAAATATTAAACTTCATATTCTCTCATACAACGTCTTCCGTCAATTCATTGAAGGGGAGTCACTTGGTGACAATTGGAGTTACCTTATTGCATTTAATAAGCTGTAACTTCCAAATGGGAACAAGTAACAGGTTCATGCATGGTGTCTTTGGAATTGTAATAAAAAATCCTCTCTTATGGTAAAGTTGGATTTTAAATTACAATTTGGAAAATACCACTTTTAGAAAGGTAGCATTTTCCTGCCCTAGCCACTTAGTGCCTGTAGCTTGTCTCAGGGTCACATGACGGGGTGTAGCTGACTGTTGGACTTTGTGTATTCCTCCTAGACAGCTACACACAATAGAGAGCTTATGTGTGCATGGATGGGCCATCACTGGCAGGAAGGGAGGGCAAACCGGGGCACAGCCCTACTTACACTTGAATAGGCTGTGTCCTGTCTCCACACAAAGGGCTGCATACCCCCTGTAGTTAGTCTGCAGCCAGGGCAGGGGAGGCAGGGAGCCTGTGCACTTAAAGGGGAAACCTCTAGAAGCTTCTCCCACTTCAAAGGGAGGGCAAGGTATAAATATTAGACCTTAGACACCAACTCTTCAGTACACTTCTGGACCTATGGATACTCTGCCAGAAAGAAGGACTGATACTCTGCTGAACTGCCGCACTGAAAGACGGCTGCCTGCTGAGCTGACCTGTTGTCTGCTGCCCTCTTGCCTTGGTGAGAAGGACTGGACCTGCAACCTGTACCCAGGATGACCAGAGTGACTCCAAGGGTTAGTCTCTTGTAACCAGCATCTGGACTCTGCAACTGTGACTGCCCCTGCCAAGTCATGCCACCCCAGTCCTAGACCCTTGGAAGTGGGCCTGAAGATACTCTGCAAGCCCATCTGTGGATCCAGTGGAACCAACACATCTCCTCTACTGCGCAGCTCAACCCAAAGCAGAACTGACACATTGCCTCTGCTGCGTTGATCCTCCCAGCGCAATGACTTTGTATTGAGCTAGCATCCCCCTCAGAACTGTCGCTGTACAAAACTTCATCCTGTATATTGGATGTAAAAACCAGAACAATGTGAGTCTTTTGTCTTAATAAGAGGACCCGGGGTCATGGAATAAGTATTTTGGCATAGTCCATTAAAACTGAGAAAATAAGTTTGCCTCGATTTTGCACATTCTGCTGATGTAGAATAGGGCAAACAGAGCTTGCCCCAATCCGTATTACAGCAAAGGTTTTGCATCAAAGCAAGCTCATAAATATTCATAACGCAGTATTCTGCCTGTGTATAAAAGAGATTTTAACAAAGAAAAACGAATCTACAAATAACGTTTTTGAAAAATACATAACATTCTGGTTTTGTACTTTTTCCTACTAATGTGATGAGCATTGAAAGAAGTTATTTTCCACAAGCTTAGTTGTATTTTCACATTTCAATAGTATAAAAATAATTTCTACATTTCTTATTATTCTTATAACGTTACAAGCAACTATCATGTGAAATATGTTTGTTCAATGTTTTGCCCTGATTCAAATACATTTTTCCTCCTTCCAGTTAATAAGCAGCAAAAGTGGTGCAATTGTACTTGCTCTTTTTTATGTTTTTTTGGACCCCAGAGTTTCTGTAATATGTCCCTGGGATCTTATAATCCGTGAGGCCACAGGTCGAGGAGGTGCAACTATTATCTGATTGACTTAGATGTGCTATTGCAGGAAGATTAACTCAAGCTCCTACACAATCTGCAATTTGACAAAAGAGGATTTAAAAATCTTGGCCTGAACCGCTGATCTGCAACTATTCTTGAAAAATGGCTTTAGAGGGAGATATATGTAGTTCACAGGAAAGAACAAGAGGGAAAAGCCATTCTTTCATGTTTTATATTTTATCAAGAGCAAAATCGCATGTAATCAGCTTATCAAAAACCCAGAAGAAGGATTTTTTTTAAAGAAAATAATACGTGTTATGGTCTTTGAGATCAATAACGTCAAAGCCAAATATATGATGTTACCCCGCATGTCAACACCACGCATACCATCACAACGCATTTGTAACAACGCAAGTGCTGTTACAACGCTTTTCTATCACAACGCATACTTTTACATCGCATATGCCTTTACCACGCATACCATTACAACGCAAAGGCATATACTTTGTGAAAGTGGTTAAGGTAAGTCTATATATATATATTCACTGAAAAAACCATAGGTTTTAGGGACAGTTATAGTTAGTTGGACATTGCACTCGTACAAAACCCGTGAAATTCCCCTGTTATAGTTAGTTCAGGTAACTATAACTCGCGCGCCCGCAATGCACTGCTGATGACGTCACATATTACATCACTCATGACATGGTCAGTGACATCACTGATGACATCATTGATGACATCTCAAATGACATCATCCAGTGACTGTGTGTTTCTGTAAAGTTTAAATATGTTTAATATATGTAGGGAAAGGCGTATTGAAGAATGAGTGGGTATATAAGTGTCTGAATGGATGATTTAGTAGGTGCGTGACTAACTCTATAAGTAAGTGATTAAACGTATCTTACTGAATGCATGGGTTAGTGACTAAACTGGGTGAATGTCTGTATCCGTCTGTCTGTTGCTGTGTAAGTGGCAGCATGGGTTTGTGAATAGCTACATGAGTGTCTATATGAGTTATTGATTGGTTGTCTGAGTATCTGTATGGGTGCCTGAGTGTTTGTGTGGGTGGGGTGTGTGCGACTCTGTGCATAGATGTGTGAGTGGGTGATTCACTGGATGGATGGTTACAAGAGTGCATCTGTGATAGACTGTATGGGTGGGTAAGTGTGTGTAAGAGTGTTAGTGAGTGAATGTATGTCCCAGTGGTACATGTGTGAGTAACTACGTATGTGAAAGGCAGTATATATGTGTGTTGGAGTATATAAATACCTATAAGCGAGAGTGTGTGATTGTGATAGTGACTGTATGGATGAGTGTGTGCTTGTATCAGAGATTGTATAAGAGCGTAAGAATGTGCTAGTATTTGTATGAGTAAGTGAGCTGGTGTGTGTATAACTGTATAGGTGAGTAAATGGGTGTGTGCTTAATTTTTTGCATGACTGACTAGGTGTGTGAGTACCTCTATGGATGAGTGGCGGTGTGTGAGTGTTTATATAGGTGTATGAGTGCATATAATAGTCCTGTACTGAGTGACTATAAGTATGAGTGACTGTACGGGTGAGTGAGTAGATGTGTGTGTGTAGACCTAAGAATCAGTGAGTGTGTATATAGTAATTGGTGTTGGAGTGTCTATGGTTTTGACAATGGCAGTCTGTAATTTACAGTGGGTGTATCAAAAGTTATATTAGGGTGTGAGAAGATGCATCAAATTATCACATGGATGATGTCATCAGTGATGTCATCAGTGATGTTATTTGAGATGTCATCAGTGATGTCACTGACCATGTCATGAGTGATGTAATATGTGACGTCATCAGCAGTGCATTGCGGGGGCGCGAGTTATAGTTACCTAAACTAACTATAACGGGGGAATTTCACGGGTTTTGTACGAGTGCAATGTCCAACTAACTATAACTGTCCCTAAAACCTATGGTTTTTTCAGTGAATTTGTAAGGTTTTTTAAATGCTAATTTCTAACTATAACGTGCCTGAAACCTATGGTTTTTTCAGTGAATTTCAAAGGTTTTTTAAATGCTAATTCCTAACTATAACATGTCTGAAACCTATGGTTTTTTTCAGTGAATTTCAAAGGTTTTGTAAATGACAATTTTTAAATGTATTAATTGTTATATTTATTTTTTTATACTGATTTACTACATTTTTTTAAACTATTTATTTTTAGATATTTTATTTTTTAAATACATTGTAATTACATTATACATTACAAAATATACTTTCACAGAATGAATTACTTTAGTTTAAATACTTTGCAAATAGGCAAAAAAAACTTTTAAGTACAGTAGTTACAGTTGTTGCAATGGGCAACACAATTTCAAACACAATGCAACATTGAGCTCAATGTGAATTTCAAGTTAAATGCAATTAGTTACTTTATGGATTACTTTTTCTAACCACAGGACTGGATACTAGATTCAGTCCTGGGACATCTCCTGTAAACAGTTGAGTAAAAGCGTTTTGGTTACAGTAGTGATTTTTAAGGAATATTATTGCATTTTAAAAGTTGACACTTAGAAACTTTTTCACATAGAATCACCAATGCTATCCTATGGGAGAAAATTCACTTAGCAGGTAAGTAGTGTTATTGTTACTTTTTCTTACTCAGTGGTGGATCTTGGATCCAGCACTGGTGCATCTCCTGTAAACAGTTGAAAGAATGCGTTTAAGTCATACAGGCGATTTTTAAGGAATATTTGTAGTTTGTGAAAATCGACACAAACTTTTCTGCTGAAAACCAGACAATGGATTCCTATGGAAGGAAATACAAGTTACTGGTAAATACGGTTAGAATTACTTTTCAGGGTCAGTGATGGGCTAAAAGATGCAGCACTGGGTTCTCTCCTGATAACAGGTGAGTAAATCGGAATTCGTAGTTCGGCTGATTTTAGAGGAATAATATAAAGTTCCAAAACTCCACACTTAGAAGAATTTCCAAGTGAAACCAGTCAATGTTAGCCTATGGAAGGAAATTCAAATTACTGGTAAGTGCGGTTAAAATTACTTTTCAGGATCAGTATTGGGCTCAAAGATGCAGCACTGAGGTCTCTCCTGATAACAGGTGAGTAAATCGGAATTCGTAGTTCTGCTGATTTTAGAGGAATATTTGTATGTTTCAAAAATCGACACAGAAACTTTTTCAGCAAAAAGCAGGCAATGATATCCTATGGAAGGAAATTCAAGTTACTGGTAAGTACGGTTAAAATTACTTTTCAGGATCAGTACTGGGCTGAAAGATGCAGCACTGAGGTCTCTCCTGATAACAGGTGAGTAAATCGGAATTCGTATTACGGCTGATTTTAGAGGAATATTATAAAGTTCCAAAACTCCACACTTAGAAGAATTTCCAAGTGAAACCAGTCAATGTTAGCCTATGGAAGGAAATTCAAGTTACTGGTAAGTACGGTTAAAATTACTTTTCAGGATCAGTACTGGGCTCAAAGATGCAGCACTGAGGTCTCTCCTGATAACAGGTGAGTAAATCGGAATTCGTAGTTCGGCTGATTTTAGAGGAATATTTGCCTGAGGTGACATCTGTGCAAACGCGCCCCGTGGCGCGTTTTAAGTTGGGGGATTAGGTCCCCTTGAATCATGAGGGTCCCTGGGGTCCAACTAGCCCACCCTGTACCTCCAGTATGCGCCAGGGAGCTGCGTTGCAGAGAGGTGTTCAGAGGCCACGCCCCTTTTTGCACCTCTCTGCAACGCAGCTCTGTGGCGCTTTCTGGACGTACCTGGTGGGCTAGTTGGCCCCCAGGGACCCTCAGGATTGAAGGGGATTTCATTCCCCATCTTAAAATGCGCCACGGGTCCTGTTTGCACACATGTCACCTGAAGCCCCGCCCCTCCCTTCACCACTGTGCAAACGCGCCCCGTGGCGCGTTTTAAGTTGGGGGATTAAGTCCCCTTGAATCCTGAGGGTCCCTGGAGTCGAACTAGCCCACCATGTACCTCCAAAAAGCGCCACAGAGCTGTGTTGCAGAGAGGTGTATAAAGGGGTGTGGCCTCTGTACACCTCTCTGCAACACAGCCCCCTGGGCGCATACTGGAGGTTCCTGGTGGGCAAGTTGGCCCCCAGGGACCCCCAGTATTCAAGGGGAATTACTTCCCCTTCTTAAAACGCGCCAGGGGGCGCGTTTGCACACTGCTGCAGGGAGGGGGGCGGGGCCTCCGGCACGATGCCGTTTTTTTTTTTTTTTCCTTTTTTTTTATGGGAGGGGGGCTGCATGGCCCCCTTCCCTCGGCCACTTTTGGCCCCGGGGACCCCATCCCCGGGGCCTGAGCATTTTTTTTTAAACGGGAAGGGGGCCGCGTGGTCCCCCTTTCCTGGGCCTCTATTGGCCCCGGGGACCCCATCCCCCGGGCATGCCCTCTTTTTAATTTAAAAAAAATATTTGGAGGGGGCTGCGTGGCCCCCTCCTCAGGCCATTTAAGGCCCCAGGGACCCCATCCCCCGGGGCCGGCCTTGCCCTTTTTTTATTTATTTTTTTTAATTGGGGAGGGGGGCTGCGTGGCCCCCTCTCCCGGGCCACTTATGGCCCCGGGGACCCCATCCCCGGGGCCTGGCCTCTCGTTGGAGACTGTGGGGGTCCCCAATCCCCCCACAGTCCCAGCCGGCTCCCCGCCTCCTGCGTGAGCCGGCATTGCTTTTCCACATGGGGAGCAGCTAACATGCAGCTCCCCGTGTGAAAAGCAATTGAGTTTGCATTTTGAAAGAGAGAGCAGGTTTCCTGCTCTCTCTTTCAAAATGCAAACCAAGTTTGCTATGACAGGACGGAGCCGCGATGCTCCCGTCCTGTCATAGCAAACTACAGTGTCCCGGGGTAGGCACCCCGGGACACTGCAGGAGCCGGCCCTGGGGGGTGGTGGTCCCCAGGGCCATCACTGGCTCCAGGAGGGGGGCCCCCCTCCCAACTTGTTCAAAGCCCCGGGGAGGTGGTGGTTCCCGGGGCTCTGGGGGTCTGTAACGTACCCCCATATTTAAATCTTTAGTGCCCTGGGGAGGTGGCGGTCCCCGGGGCATGTGGGGGGGGCTGGAGCCCCCCCACACAGGTTTTTAAAATTAAAAAAAAACAGCCCCGGGGGGTGGCGGTCCCCGGGGCAGCGGGAGGGCGCACAGCCCTCCCGCCATCATTTTTTTTGTAAAGCCATGGGGGTGGCGGTCCCCGGGGCTTGGGGGGCCTTAGAGGCCCCCCATAAACAATAAACCCACCCCCCGTATGGCCCCGGGACTTGGGCCACCCGGGGGCAAATTTGCATCGAAGCGCGGAGACCGCACTTCGATTTTTTTTTTTTTCGGCAGGATCTGCGCACCCTGAGCGCATCCTGCCGATTTAAAAAAAAATAAAATAAAAATGCTTTTTCTGCCCAGGGGTCCTTGTGGGACCCCTGAGCAGACCTAGGGGTCAGGGTGTTTCTACCCTGCCCCCTTTTGCGCTTTGCGCACTTGTTTCTTTCCTCGGTTCTACCGAGGGACAAAATGGCTGCCAACACTTCCTGATTTGGAGTGTTGACAGCCAATTAGCATGCAGCTCGTGATCGGGAGGGTACGCGGACATTACTCGGCCATAGATATATAGGTGATTTTATTTGTGATTTTCTCAGAAACTACTGAACGGATTTACACCATTTAAGCAAAAGGCACGACACTGAACCAAGGGCTACCTCTTTGCCAAATTTGGTGTAATTCCGTTCAGCAGTTCGGGCTGTAGCCGCGATGAAATGATCCTATGGAAAAATGAATGGGGAAAACGCGTTTTGGGACCCCCCTTTTTTCTCGGCCCCCGCTTGACGAATCAACCCATTACTTTCAGGGTAGGAGCGGAGCGCCCCAACAAGTTGGAAGCTTTCGCGAAGATTCGTCAACCGGCGCAAGAGTTATTTCAAATAGAATGTTGCGGATTTCCTATGGAAAATAGGTTTTAACTATAACTATCTACTGGCGACCGCCAGTAGATAATATATATATATATATATATATATATGCTGCCCAACTCCTTCGTCCATACAAAGGTACGCGGTGCACTCGCGAGTCGTTTTTCAGATTTTAATGTTACAAAACCACCATAGCTGACAAACGCGTTTCGGCCATACGGCCTTTGTCAATGTCAGCGTGCATATCTTCATTAACCCATTATATACATTGTGTAACATGATTCACTCGAAAACGGACTTGTACAACTTCTCTTTAGCTTTAATTGAAATCGAGAAAGGACTTTACACAATTGCCGTAATCATGGCGGCCATCTTTAAACATGCTATTATAACAAAGTATTCTATATCTCGACTTGATATAATACCAATACAATACATTTGTTGCTGTACCCAAATGATATAATCACAGATCATTATTTCCATTTTTATATCCTACATAGGCAATTCCCTCAATACAATTTTAAGAAATTGATATTTTATAAAAACTAAATAATGTATAAAGGATCTTCGCAGATGCCAAACATCTATTTGCCTTCTTAAGCAATCATTATCATACAATTGATACATTTGTCAGTCTTTGTATTTTGCCCTGAATGGGCAGTTATATCGACTGCAACTTAAATATAGTCCTGGATGAACTCATTTGGGCAAATCGCAAGATGTACTAGTTTCTCATTTCAACAATCATCATCTATTGCTTAATAGCCCTATTATATATAAAGTCCGTTATATATATATATATTTAAATATATATAACTTTTTTTAAATACCTACTAAAATCCCAAAATTACCCTTTGTATCCCAATAACTATACACCCCCAAAATTCTAAAATTACCCTTACCACCCCAATACCCATACCCCCTAGACCCTAAAATTACCCTGGGCACCCTACAACCCAAACAAACCCTGAACCCTAAAATTACCCTTGGAACCCCAAAACTGAAACTCACCCTGAACCCTTAAAATACTCCTGCACCCCAAAACCCAAAACCATGCTAAACACTAAAATTACCCTGGGCACCCCAAAACTCAAACAAACCCTGAACCCTAAAAATACCCCTACACCCCAAAACCCAAACAAACCCATAACACTAAAATTACCCTGGGCACCCCAAAACTTAAACTCACCCTGAACCCTAAAAATACCCCTACACCCCAAAACCCAAACAAACCCTGAACACTAATATTACCCTGGCCACCCCAAAACCCAAACCCACCCTGAAACCTAAAAATACCCCTGCACCCCAAAACCCAAACCCACCCTGAACCCTAAAAATACCCCTACACCCCAAAACCCAAACCCACCCTTACCCTAAAATTACCTTGGGCACCCCAAAACCCAAACAAACCCTGAACCCTAAAATTACCCTGGGCACCCCAAAACCCAAACCCACCCTGAACCCTAAAAATACCCCTGCACCCCAAAACCCCAAACTACCCTAAACACTAAAATTACCCTGGGCACCCCAAAACCCAAATCCAGCCTGAACCCTAAAAATACCCCTACACCCCAAAACCCAAACATACCCTGAACCCTAAAATTACCCTAGGCACCCCAAAACCCAAACCCACCCTGAACCCTAAAAATACCCCTGCACCCCAAAACCACCATAAACACTAAAATTACCCTGGGCACCACAAAACCCAAACCCACCCTCAACCCTAAAAATACCCCTGCACCCCAAAACCCAAACCCACCCTCAACCCTAAAATTACCCTTGGCACCCAAAACCCAAACCCACCCTGAACCCTAAAATTAACCTGGGCACCCCAAAACCCAAACTCACCCTGAACCCTAAATTTACCCCGGGCACCCCAAAATCCAAACCCACCCTCAACCCTAAAAATACCCCTGCACCCCAAAACCCAAACCCACCCTGAACCCTAAAATTAACTTTGGCACCCCAAAACCTATACCCCTACACCCCAAAAGCCAAACCCACCCTAAACCCAATACTCACCTTATACTTACATGTAAAATACATATGCCTTTACCATTCATACCTTTACAACGAAATTCGTTGTAAAAGCATGCGTGGTAAATGAATAAGCATTATAATGCCATGCGTTTTAATGGCATTGCGGAGTAATGGTAGTTGCGTTGTGTTGGAATGCGGGGTAATGGTATTCGTGGTAAAATTTTCGTTGTAATGGCTGTTTACCGTCAAAGCCCAGGTTATACTTGTCATTTAGCCTGTTATAGATGATTAACACCAAGGGACCTAAGGGTGTAGGTATGCTCTTTATAAGTTATGTAAAAAAATAAATAGCTGCTCCTATTATGTACGTCTTGTTCTACCAATAGTGCCTTTTAGAAAATGCAGTTTATCTTGCATAACACACCAGACTTTCTAGGTGTTGCTTTTCTACCTGTGAGCTTGAAATGAGTATCAGTTCCTATTATGTAAACAAAGCCTTTCTTAGATCCTGGTTATTGGCCTAGCTCTAACTCACTGAGTTGCCCACTTTTCTTTTTTTTTTTTACTTGTTTATTGGCATTTTTCAGTACAGCAGCACAACAGTTACAGTATAGGGCAGGCATTACATTAACAAAGCGTGGATAAGTCAGTACAGTACAAAGGTTGAGTTGGAATATACAGGACTCATTATACATTATCCGGCATGGGTATAACTGGCATGCAGAATTTCACATCAGTCCTACTAGTGGTCAGCCCCTTTGTTATTAGGTCCACTGCTCTCAGCTAGGCAGTTAGTTCGCTATGGTGCAGTGCCATCTTCCGTGTTGCTCGCAGCCGTCCTGCACAGGTAGATAGTGAGGGGTTCCCAGATATCTCAGGGCCGTGAGCGGAGGGGCAGCAACTCAGCGTATATATTGTTTTGCTCCTGACAGTAAGTGAGGTCAGCCAGCCATTCCTTAAATTTGGGCGCCCTGCCCCTCCCCCATCTGCAAGCAATTTTGCGCTTAGCAACGAGTAAGTCCATCGCCAGGAATCGCTTAATGCGACCTTTGTGCCCTGGAAGGTACCCCAGGAGGCCCATTTCTGATGTGAGATCGAGCTGTCCCCCTATCATGTCACCCAGGGCTCTCCCCACCTCGGCCCAGTAATGCGCTATGGACCTACATTCCCACGCCACGTGTAGAAAACCCGCACCCTCCTGCTTGCATCGGTCGCATTTATCGCTTTCCCGTAATTTGAGTTTGTGCATCCTTACCGGAGTATAGTACATTCTGTGGAGAAATTTAAAATGGATAATTCTGAACCGGCTGCTAGCAGTGATGCGTTCAGTTTGTTGACAACTGTACACCCAGGCCCCCTCTGTGATAGGGTGTCCCAATTCGGCTTCCCATCCCTGTTTTGCTTTCAAAGTGTTGTGGGTCCCCGCCCCTACGGAGGCCTTATATATGCGGGACACGGCATGTGGTGCCCCTGCCTGTATCATTTTATGTAATGGGAGCAGTGTGGGAGGTTCCTCTGGGAACGTAGGGGTAGCAGCCCGAACAGCTTGTCACAGGCGAATGTATAGGAAGCGGTCCATGGTGGTGGGTGGTGTGTCGCCCAAGAATTTGGCCACGTTTTTGAATCGCCCCAGGTGGTACATGTCTCCCCATGTAGTTATGCCAAGCTTGAGAAGCATGCATTTACAGATACCTTCTTGTGTAACTGGCAGGTTATGTTGGTCGAGCAGGGGAAGTAGCGGGGAGTATAGCATGGGGACTTGGGACCTTTTGGCAATGGTTCGCCATGCATTGTTTGTACAAGCCACGGTGGATCTCTTTCCTCCAGCTGTTTTGTCGTCTACCCCCAGGAACCCCATAAAAGGCAAAGGCGCCATGAGCCCCTGCTCCACCGCCAAATGTGTCATAAAGGGCGGAGGCTCGAGCCAGTACGCTGCGAAGTGTGCCTGATCACTGAGATGGTAGAGTTTGGGATCGGACGCTTCAAACCCGCCCAGAGCAAACGGCAAAGTGAGGGTGCTCCATTTGATCCGAGGTTGTTTCCCGCCCCAAGCAAGGCGAATGAGCTGGCTCTTCAGCCTAGTAATGAAGGGGCGGCCGGGGGGGAAAGGGATATTTGTAAACAAATATAGAAATTTCGGCATGATGACCATCTTCATTAAGGCAATCCGGCCTGCGAGGGAGAGCGGGAGAGCCACCCACCTGGTGATCAGGTCTTCCACCTTAGCGAGGGTCACTCCATAGTTAGCTCGCATGAGTTGCCCACTTTTCTTACTCCTGAGCCTATTTTATCAAGCAAATTGAATATATTTCCTCACAAGTATGCAGTAGTCTGCAAAGGCAATTGGGTGCAGAATTACGGCCTTACAGGTGGTGAGAGAGTAAGGACAATGCTTCGGTAGACACCTAGGGTCAGCTTTATGGTCTTTGTACTCCTCATACTCCCAAAGGACATGCTCATGGCCACATGGTGCGTGGCCAACCAATCAATATCCCAGTGCGGCCATCTTACATTACAGAATTCTGAACTGTAACAATGGACTCTAACAAATTAATGGTGAGGAACAACCTTACTGTGGTGCAGTATTTATTGTGGTGCATTTATAATTGATAAAGGTATGTCCCAAAACACCAAGGGTCATTGTACCTAGTTTTTAGTAGTTAACCAAGGTTAAATCCAACATTACTAACTGTTTAGGCTTGCTATGTTAATATAAGCATTGACTTGGGTATACACTTCTAACGTGAATCTTTTTATGCTGTTTTACAGAAAAAGTTGACAACACTTCCTTTGTTTGTATTCACGTTATCTTTCTTGCACCTCTGCTAGACTTGTTGTTTTTTCCCCAAGTTTTTCAAAGTAGTTTCATAGTTTGGGTAACTTTACCTTAAGCTCAATGTTCTTTTTCCAACATCAGAGAAAATGGATTTATATTTTCATTATCTCTACTAACTCATTAATATGAAACAGAACACTATAGTACTGTTATCAAATTTAGTGTGTAGGCAACAAATTATTTCTAGACACTTTTACCCCAATAGACAATTATGCTTCTCTGAGCTTCAGCATTTCAGACATCCACAGAATTATCAACTTGAACTTGCATTTTGTGATGTTATACCCTAGGTAGAGAATTTTACGTTTATGTAAGGCGCATCACATATCATTCATATCACTTCAGCTTTTTATTCTCCTTGACTCTTGCTTCATTTCTTCTCTCTTCTGTATTTTTGACAGCCTTCTCAAATTTGCGCCCATCCTATAGAGAAATAAGTACTTTATGCAGTTATCATAGCCTGGACTCTAAATGCTGAACACTGGGCATATAACAATCTCTCCTCTCACTGGGATTGGTAGAGGGACATCCACAACACCCTTTTATATGGGTTTAAGAAAACTACTCGGAAAGATAGTTTTAATAAATTTCAACAAGTGTGAACAAAGTTTCAAGGGAATGCATTGTTTGTAAATATGGATGGTAGCCTTGGCTAATCGCCCTAGTGTCACTTTTTTATTTTTCTTCCCTTGAACATCTGCTTTAGCCACTCTATTATAGCCTTAGAGTCCAATGTAGCGGGCTCTACCGGCCATTAAAGGCCTGCTCCAGTGTTAAAGGCTCGAGCTAAAGGCCCTAGAGGGCAGAATGTTCTAAATAGTAAAAAAAATGTTTCATGGAGCCCGAGCGGATTTCAATCCCCTCGGACTCCACGAGGCCTTTGTTCACAGCAACACCTGTGAACAAACATTGAATGTTGATGCTCCGGGCTCCTACCAGCCATTGAAAGCCCGGAGCACTGAATTGCCTTCAATGGAGTGCTCAGCATTCCAATGTTCTAATATTTTTTCCACAGTGTTTGATAATTTGCATTATGAACGATGTTTCTCATTGTTTTTCTTAATAATTGTAAAGCTGAAATAGAATGAAAATGAATTCAATTATCGATTGCATATTGATAAACTAACCACCAGTGACCATCTTTTTGCAATCTACAAACCTTCTAATTGTCACCGTTTCACTATTTTCAAGACATGGTCACCCTGTACGTGCACATCTCCTTGGTTTAGTGCACTTGTCATTTTCACCAAGCAGGAAATCAAGTTCTCTTTTTAGATGTTTAACTCTATTATTTTATATTGAGATCAAAATAACTGGATGGTTATTTCCAGACATTCATACATATGTATAAGTTTAATAGAATTTATTGACTTACCATTGCATCAAAGCCAACATGATCTTTGAGGCACAATGAAACACACATTGATACTTGGAAGCATACATATAAAGATGACAGATCTCTGTTTAGTTGCCTTTAGATTGTTAGTATAGACATAGATTAGTGATGTTTTGCAGAAGGATTTGCATGAATACACAATTGGACAGAAGGAGACATGGCAAGTAGATAAAGGTAGAAAGATGGCGGTATGACTTTGAAAATCAGTAGAATCTTTTAAAGATCCAAGTGCTCTTGTTTTTTTACAGATCAGCATGGGTTTATTATTTTATTATCTCCGGTATGTCTATGCATTCTGAAAGGCAATTTATTGTTGTTTTTTCTCATTATTTCATAACATCTTTATTGCTTTTCGGCTCCCCTTTTTAATTTTCAACATTGCTAGGCAACTCCATGTCCGGGGAGCCAGGCGTGCATACCATTACCTGCCTTCGCAAGCCATTCTTCTTAATAACAGATTACTCGTGAAGAAATAGACTCTCACACAAACACAAAATGTCACATAATTCAAATGAATAGCAGGTAACGTGAAGACATACATTCCGGCCTCTGAGGCAATCTGATCCAAATGGGGTATTTATTAATTTAGAGATGTATTTACATTTTCATTCCAAATGCTGCAAAGGATGAATGTTGTTAATTTTCCCAATTTTCATTTGACACTGCGGGCAGTGAAATATAGCCATCATGTGTCTACTGAATGTTTTAAATGTGATAGAAAGTGTGCTGTGAACAATTTACGTTCTTACTTGATGACTGCGTGGAAGGTTACTGATTAGGGGGACAGTTTTCCAGCCATTTCCCACAATGTCGATGAAATAAGCCCACATGCACCCACTGACACACACATACCACACACCCACACACAACCGAAAGTGCTGGGATCCTCACAGTGAAAGTGAATGTATGGCTTTGTTAGGGCTCCAACACTATGAGGACTTGTCTGGTCATCACAATCTGGGTTAAACATGCCCACATGCACCCACTGAGAGACACACACACACATATGTCGCCTACTACTACATCATCATAGTAAGCAGCCGTGGCCCATGCAGGTAAGAGAGGTGGGGCGGTGGGGCCGGGTGGGGGGGATTTCGACAGACAACGACGAGGGAAAATTTAAATATTTATTTAATTTTCCCTCGCCATCGTCCGTCAAAATGCCCCCCACCCGGCCCCACCGCCCCACCTGCAGGGGCTGTGGCTGATAGTAAGGATATATCCACTAGTCTTACCTTCACATCTACTTACTTACACTTACAAATGCAATGGAGAGGTTAGGTCGAGGTTGTGGATGCAATATTATTGCTATGGAATATAGCACATGCGTTACAGAAAAAAATAAAAAAGTTTGCTCCTTGGCGCAATTTAAGATCTACTCACACACCTGGGGTAGTAGCTCAGGAGCCCATTCGCCCCCTAACTATATGACCGGTCAGGAATGGTACGACCACTTCCGGAAGCTCTACTCAACCTCTGGGTACAAGCCCCCAGCGGAGTTGGCCGATTTCTGCAGCCATCCCTCGGATGATGAACTCTTTTACTTGGGAGAAATAGAGGCCGCAATAGGCAGAATAGTGCCGTCCAAAGCTGCAGGACCAGATGGCATCCCGGGAGACTTATTCCTAGCTGATATTTCAAATTAGGCCCGCTATATTCTTCTCTTGTCAAATGCAATAGCTAATGGTTCCCCAGTCCCCGGGTCTTGGAAAGGCGCAGATGTGGTCCCGATTTATAAAAAAGGAGCTAGAGACGACCCCTCAAACTATAGGCCCATCATCCTGATCAACGCCCTGCAGAAGGTCTTCAGCAGAGTTCTGCTGCAGAGGATCCAGCTATGGGCGGATGACAATGCTATCCTATCGCAGTATCAGGCTGGTTTTAGGGTAAAGATGGGGACCATTGGCCAGTCATTCCGGCTTCTACTCCTCTATTGGAAAGTGGTAGTGATCAGCAAGGGCAGTCTTCACTTAGCATTTATCGACTTAAAGACTGCCTTCGATTTAGTCCCCAGGAGTAAATTATGGTTGGCACTCAAAGACATGGGCATCCCGCCATTCATGCTTAATCTGGTAGTTCGGTTACATGAAGAGAACTACACACAGATTAGATGGGGGCGCAGGGGCAATTGACCAATCGCATTCCTGTCAGCAGGGGAGTTTGACAAGGTTGTGTTCTGGCCCCCACCCTATTCTCCCTCTATATAAACGGAGTGGTTAGCTTTCTGCAAACAGAACCAGCTGATGCACCAACCTTGGTGGGTGATAAGGTACAGACCCTTTTGTTCGCAGATGACACCCTGCTGGTGTCAAAGACCCCAGCGGGGTTGCAGCGACTAAACAGATTTCAATTCTTCTGCGACACCAGGGGGTTGGTTATTAACACTTCAAAAACCAAATTCATGGCCTTTAACCCCCACAAGTCCTATAAAGGCAGCCCCTCGTTAGGTGGGACTCCCTTGGAAAGAGTTGGCACTTTCGACTATCTTGGTGTCCGACTCTCAGATAAAATGACATGGAAGACTCGCCTAACAAAGATGCTGATGGGCCACAAGCGAGTAACGGGGTTACTAGGAAAGGAACATCGTTCTTCACACAGCAGACCGGTAGCCCCAGCCCTCCAGGTGTACGATGCAAAAGCAGTCAGTACAGCACTGTATGGAGCAGAGCTGTGGGGATTTGACAAGGTCTACGATGTCTGCAGATCTGAGCATAAATTCTTAAGGGATTTAGTGATGCTTCCCCAAAACATTTCGCTCACCCCCCTCATGCTCGACATGGGTAGGCGATCCATTGGTGATATAGTGAGGCTTTGCCCGCTGCTCTTCTGGGCTCGCATTAGGTGGACCCCAGAGTTCCTACCCTATGCGGAAGCCTTATCTGATGTTATCCAGATAGACACAAGTGACAAGGTACGATGGATCTCCAACATTAGGAAGCTGATGTCAGCATTAGGGCTCCAAGAATATTCGGCAAAGCAGGACCCACCCAGGAAATAAGAGCTTAGACACTTTTACTGGAAATCGATGGAACACCAGGAATCCAGCAAACCAAATATGGGGAGACTAACTGCAGAATTGTATCTCCATAAACAGACTAGACACCTGGAGCCCTTTTTAGACATAATTCAGGTCCCACGGGACAGGATGTTTTACATCCATTTTAGGTTTGGCACACTTCCTGTCTATGAGACAACCGCTAATTGGCACCCACGCAACTTAACACCAAAGGACTGCCCATGCTGCAAGGCCCCGGTGGAAAGTGTTGCCCACGTTATGTTTGCTTGCCAGGCGTACGCCACGCCAAGGACGAAATGGCTAAAACCGATCTGCCGGCAACTGGGCACACGGGACCATCGGCTTGCCCTGCGCATCCTTAGATCTGATCCTAGACCAGTCTTTGCCTGCGGTGTGGCCAAGTTCTTAAGCCATGCATGGCTCATAAAAGGAAGGCTCAGATAGGAATGTCCCAGCACACAGCAGTATGAGGAGTACACATAGTTGCCACTGGAGTCAAGCTAGCCTGGCTGATGATGGGTGTTCCCCCAGGATGCTTGTTTCCGGCACAGGAAAGACCTGGCTTGGCAGTTCGAGCTGGACTATTCCCATGAGGAATAGGGTCAAGACTGATTTGCATATGGCTGGGTCTGAACT
The DNA here is from genome assembly GCA_963921515.1 of Calotriton arnoldi. Classification (NCBI taxonomy): domain Eukaryota; kingdom Metazoa; phylum Chordata; class Amphibia; order Caudata; family Salamandridae; genus Calotriton; species Calotriton arnoldi. The sequence continues at coordinate 814,739 of CAWUFW010003339.1, forward strand.
GGGGTGGCGAAGTGAGCTAAAGAACAATGATGAATTCAACCCAGATCTGTGACTGGGGGTGAGTGTCTGAAAAGTTTCAGCACTCCGTCCATCATCTTCTTGTGGTTGCTTTGTTTGCCCTAAGTTGGCAGGGTATGCCCAGACGTGGATCCCTTGCTCACTTTGCCACTGGAGTCAAGCTAGCCTGGCTGACGAGGAGTGTTCCCCCGAAATCGGTCCCAGGATGCTTTTTTCCGGTCCAGGAAAGACCTGGCTTGGCAGTTCGGGCTGGACTATTCCCATGAGGAATAGGGTCAAGACTGATTTGCATATGACTGGGTCCGAACTTGGGTGGCGAAGTTAGCTAAAGAACGATGATGGATTCAACCCAGATCTGTGACTGGGGTTTAGTGTCTGAAAAGTTTCAGCGCTCCGTCCATCATCTCCTTCTGTTTGCTTTGTTTGCCCTAAGTTGGCAGGGTATGCCCAGATGTTGGTCACTTGCTCACTTTGCCACTGGAGTCATGCTAGCCTGGCTGATGAGGGGTGTTACCACAAAACCGGTCCCAAGATGCTTGTTTCCGGTCCGGGGAAGACCTGGCTTGGCAGTTCGGGCTGGACTATTCCCATGAGGAATAGGGTCAAGACTGTTTTGCATACGGCTGGGTCTGAACTGGAATGGCGAAGTGAGCTAAAGAACCATGATGGATTCAACCTAGATCTGTGACTGGGGTTGAATGTCTGAAAAGTTTCAGCGCTCCGTCCATCATCTCCTTGTGTTTCCTTTCTTAACATACACCTTGATTCAATAGTGGGAATCATGTTGGTATAAAACATGATGGAATCGCAATTTCCGAAACTACAGAAAGCACTTCAAATATTCACGCTCTTCTCGTAGCCCACCAAAAAAGAATAACTTTAAATTCAGTCTAAGTAGATCTAAGCCCTCGGTACAATCATGGTCTGTCAGACATGGACCTTAGGCATCCGGTCTTGGGCTTCAGTATGTATTGGACAGAAACACCTTCATTTCGGAGACACAGGTCTGAATGGACTTCAAATGAGAAATAACAGTAAGCCCTAAATAGCCATAGAAATACTACATAAATCTATACAATTTCATACTGTTATGAGTTAACATCGCAAAGTTCCTAAAAGTACTGACCAATGCCAAACACTAGAACAAGACACCTGGATATCAGCTGTCCTTACTCTAATTGCCTCCTTCAAGAAGACAGCTTCAGGAAGTTTGGTTAGGGATGGTTCTGCCACACTTCGATAGCAGATACCCCAGAGACCCATCTAACACCATCGGAAGAGTTTTCTTCATGATTTGCATTCCTCATCAAAAGCCTTTGGAAGTTCAATAAGATAATTATATTCTGATATCTCTGCTGACTCTCGCTTTCCGGCTGCCTCATCTTCAAGAGCTGTTGCGTCACCTGCTGGTCGGTCAGCAATGACATCACACCTTACCTGCCATGCAAGATCAGGGTATCCGGAGGGGTGTGTAGGCCAAACAGAACCAACCTCATCTTTCTAAAGACCAGGAAATAGAAGCAGGGTAAGACCAGCCACCAGACCTTGTCCTGTTATGTTCAGAGAGTGTGGAAATCCATCACAATTAAAATGCACTAAGCGCTTTCCTTTCTCCTTTTGAGAAAATAACTCATGACCGTTCCCTTCATGTAACCTCATAGTAGTGACCTCGCCTTTATGAAGAGCATGGAGCATGTCCCTACCTGGTCCTGGTCCTGCTCTCCCATGTGTTGGCCACCCCTTGCACCCTGCACTGTTAGCTCCCATTTCCTCCTACAATCCTGGACTACTGGCTAGCGAAGCCCCCTTCCTGCCTGTCACTCCTTCCCCCCACTCCCCTATCTTTCCTTTATGCAGCCCTTCCTCCCGCTTGCTTCTTATGCTATAGTATGCCATTCTGTATCCACCCTCCCATTCGGCTGTCTCCCACAATAGTATTGCATCTTCAAGTGTCCACCTTCACTCCACCCTACCTCTGCTACCCTTCTAACACTTTCTTTGCTTGACATCACACTCTTTGTCATCTCTTCCCCCTCATCCCATGCTGTATTGCTCCATCTCATATCCTCCTCTCTTCTACCTCCCCTTTCATTATCCACTTCTTTATCATATCTGTAATGTCGATGCTTGCCTCGACCTCCCCAACAGCATTGTCTCCCTGCTAACTGTATTTGTAGCTGATTTTGCAATATACAAATCTAAATATATTCAGCCCATCCATTATCCTCATCTCGTGAATGTTCATTATTATACACGTGACAAGCTACTGGTTTCTGTCTCATTGGATTCAGAAACCTGCCCACATTGTTTTTAACTCCAATTCAAAATGCTCAATAACTCATATTCTCCACTATGGGACTCTCTTATCAATGTCTCAAGTGGCCTTCTAAGTGTTTTTCCTGCAAGCATGGTTCTGTTCTTCATCTACCCAAAACACATATGACTAGGACCTGCTAGCTTTCGTTCACTAGATGCCAGAAATTCGCAGTTACTTAAAGGTGTGATTACTGTCTTTCATGTTTATTAATATCTGTTCTCACACAGATGAGCAGCATATGCATGCCATTCTGACACAAAAGCGTCCAGCTTTCTATCTATAGGTTTTTTTTTTACTGTTACTTTAGAATTGGCATGACTAATGTTTATGTGAAAGTGATCGCAATAGGTAAGACAAAGTCTATTCTCATACCACTTTGCATCTGTCAGGATACTTGTCATTAACTGTGGTTTAGGAGTGAAGGACGTGCGTATTGCATTGCTTCTACAACCATGCTGGAAAAATAGTCAGTGGCTCATAAGGGTCTGTGAAGCAGATCAGCTCATGATTACCTTTGCCAGCAAATCAGGACAGGAAACACCAGATGGGCTGGCCATTTGAAAGGCTGGATTGCCATATTCCCAGATGGGCTGTCCTAAGTTTAAGCAGATTGTTCAGCTGGACCACGTCAAACATGACCCTTCCTTACTGTTTCCAGCATTCAGGCCTTTTCCATGACTTTGATAAACAAGCATTAGCAAAACCAATAGGTCGCACCAATACAAGATCTATTAGCACTGCCAATGTGTTTTAGCCATGTTGTACACCAGCGTGGCTGCTGTTCAGCATGGCTACAAGTTAGTGGCATAGAGGTGAGTGATGTCGAGTGTCATAGATTGGAGTGGCACTGAGTGGAGTGTCATAGAGTAGAGTGGTGTAGAGTGTTTTGTTGAGTGGTACTGAGTGGAGTGAAGGGTTTTTGAGTGACATAGAGTGGTGAGGAGTGTCGGGGACTGTCGTAGATTGAAGTGTCATAGAGTGGAGGGTGGTAAAGTGGAGTGGAGTAAAGTATTGTAGAGTGGAGTAGGGTAGCGTATAATAAAGTGCCATAGAGTGAAGTGGAGTGGCGTAGAGTGTTGTGGGGTGTTATAGAGTGGTGTAGAGTGGCAGAGAGTGGAAGGACATAGAGTGGAGGGGCATAGAGAGGAGGATCATAGAGTGGAGGGGGGAGAGTTGCATAGAACGTCATAGAGTGGAATAGAGTGACATAAAGGAGAGTAGTGAAGAGGGGCGTAGAGTAGAGTGACATTGTGCATTGTGGAGTGGCAGAGAGTGGTGTTGAGTGTCACAGAGTGGCATGGAGTGCTGTAGAAAGGAGTGTCATAGAGTGGAGTGGTGTAGAGTAGAATGTCATAGAGTAGAGTGTTGTAGATTGGAGTGGGGTGTCGTAGACTGAAGGGTCATACGGTGGAGGTCAAAGAATGTCATGTAGTAGAGTGGTATAGAGTGGGGGGAATAAAGTATGGTGGCATAGAGTGGAGTAGAGTGGAGTGGAGTAGAGTAGGGTAGAGCAGAGTGCAGTAGAGTCAGTGGAGTAGAGTGGCTTAGAGCAGAGTACAGTGCAGTATAGTGGAGTGTAGTGTCATAGAGTGCAATGCTGTAAAGGGGCATAGAGTGTAGGGGCATAGACTGTTGTGGCATAGAGTGGAGTAGATTATTATAAAGTGGAGTGATGTAGAGTGGAGTGGAGTATCTTAGAGTGGAGTAGAGTGGAGAGGCATAGATTGGAGTAGAATGGAGTGCTGTAGAGTGGAGTCTCATAGAGTGGAGTGTCGTGGAGGGGTGGAGTGGAGGGGTGTAGAGTGGAGTAAAGTGCTCTGAGTAGAATAGGATAGCATAGAGTGGAGTGGAGAAAACTGTCATAGAGTGTAGTGACATAAAGTGAAGTAAAGTGGCATAGAGTGGAGTGGCATAGCGTGCCATTGAGTGCCGCAGAGTGGAGTGTCGTAGAGTGAAGTGTTGTCAGGTGGTATGTAATAGAGTGGAGTGGCATAGAGTGGAGTTGCATAGAATGGGGTAGAGTGGAGTCTCCTACAGTGGAGTAGAGAGACCTAGAGTTAAGTGGCATAGAGTGGTGTAGAGTGTCATTGAGTGTAGCTGCACAGAGTGGCTCAGAGTGAAGTAGAGTGGAGTTGAATAGAGTGTCATAGAGTGGAATGACAAGAGTGGAAGAGCATACAGTGGAGGGCATAGATTGGAGTGGTGTAGAGTGGAATAAAGTGGAGAAAAATGTCATAGAGTGGAGTGGCATAGTGTGGAGTTTTGTATAGTGGAGTAAAGTGTCATGGAGGGTCGTAAATGGAGTGTCATGGTGTGGAGTGTCACGAAGTGGCATAGAGTGTAGTGGCAAAAAGTAGAGTAGAGTAAAGTGTTGTAGAGTGGAGTAAAGTGTCATAGGATGGACTGCAGTAGAGTGGCATACAGTGGAGTGGAGTGGCGTATTGTGTCATGGATTGTCGTAAAGTGGTGTAGAGTGGATTGGTGTAGAGTGCCATAGAGTAGAGTGGCAAGGAGTGGAGTAGAGTGGAGTATAGTGGCATGAAGTGTAGTATAGTGGAGTAGAGTGGTGAAGACTAGAGTGGCATAGAGTGGCATGGAGTGTTGTAGACTGGTGTGGAGTGTCATAGAGTGGTGTTTAGTATTGTAAAGTGGAGGGTTGTGGAGTGGAGTAAAGTGTCATAGAGTGGATCGTCATAGAGTGTTGTAGAGTGGAGGGGCATAAAGTGGAGGGGCGTATGCCCCTCCATTTTATGCCCCTCCACTCTACAACACAGTGGAGGGGCATAGAGTGGTGTAGAGTGGGTGGGAGTGGCATAGAGTGGAGTGTCATAGAGAGGAGGGGCCTATGGCGGGAGGCAGAGTGGAGGGTGTAGAATGGAGGGGCATAGAGTGGAGGGGGTAGAGTGGAGGGGCATATATTGGAGTAAAGTGTCATAGAGTAGGGTAGTGTAGAGTGGAGTAGAGAGGAGTGGCATAGAGTGCCATAGAGTGAAGTGGCATAGTGTGTAGTGTAGTAGAGAGCAGTGTCATAGAGTGGAGTAGCATAGAGTGGAGAAGAGTGGCCTGGAGTTAAGTGGCAAAGAGTTGTGTAGAGTGGTGTAGAGTGTCATAGAGTGGCATAAAGTGTCCTAAAGTTGAGTGGCGTAGAGCAGAGTGGAGTGACATAGAGTGGAGATGCATAGAGTGGAGGGGCTTAGAATAGAGAGGCATACAGTGGAGTAAAGTGTTGTACAGTGGAGTGCCGTAGAGAAGAGTTCTGTGGTGTGATGTAGCCTGGGGTGTCGTAGAGGGGAGTAAACTATTGTGGACTGCTGTATTGTGGAGTAGAGATGCCTAGAGTGGTGTAGAGTGTAATGGCATAGATTAGAGTAGTGTGAAGGGGCGTAGAGTGGAGTAGAGTAGTGTGTCATAGAGTAATGTGCCATAGAGTGGAGAAGTGTAGAGTGGAGTGGCATAGAGTGAAGTGGCGTAGAGTTGAGTGGAGTGGCATAGAGTGGCATAGAGGGGAGTAGAGTGGAGTGGCATAGAGTGGAGTAGAGTTGCTTAGAGTGTCATAGAGTAGAGTAGAGTAGCCTAGAGTGGATCAGCATAGAGTAGCATAGATTGGAGTGTCGTAGAGTAGAATGGAGTATCCATAGTGTGGTATTGCACTACCATTACAGAAAAAACAATGTTCAATTGAAATGACCATTACATTTGCACAGACAAGCAGTTTTATTGCTAAAACTATACAACGCACAAACGATAATATGTTGAAATCTCATCACCTAGTGTATTGTTTTGTTTTGATCTCATTAAAATATTTGTTTTTAGTACACTTCAGAATTACAAAAAATGCTTCATTTGTGCTTCCCTAATTCTGATATATTCTGAAATATTTGCATAGTTCATTTACAGACATTTCAATTTTGTTGTGTGCTAGAAAAAAACCTTTCCTTTCCCACTCCCACATTGTCAGATAAAGCCTCTCACTTTGAAGTCAGAGAAAGAAATTGAAACACTAAGCTCCCTCGGAAGACAGAGCCTGACATTTGACCTCTGTCTTTGAATGCATAGCAAATGTGACAAGATAGTAACATTTTAAAGGGCTGTTGATAGAAAGGGAGAACTCATGGAAGAATACAGTAAACAGGTTATGCTCCATGGGAGGGACAAGGACATAGTGTACAACCTAAAACAAATAAAGCTAGTAAATAAAAAGCAATCAAATGTGAGTTACAGATCACAAAGCCAATGATAAGCAATGGGCGGAATGCATTCTTAGGTCCGTTTTCAGAATGTCCCCAAGACATCTTAAGCAAACCTGAATGGTATTTATAGGGACACTTCAATGACTTCATTCTCCTCTCTGCTCAAAATTATGTAGGATTTAGATTAATCTTCACAGGACAAAACTGCACGTTCCACCTGAGACTATTAGAAACCTTTAAAGACCAGCTTAACAAGGAACCTGCATACCAACCAGTTCACCAACTAGCTGTGTTGTATGTGCACCTCTTGGCAGACTCTCCCCTGACTGCTGTGATACAGGTCAACATATTTAAGTGCATCTTTTGGCTTGCATGAGTTATGAGGTCACAGTAGATTACCTCTGCCTGCTAGCAGAGAAAATAAAGCTGTTAGCAGTAGATTTTAGTAATTCTTAATCCTCTATCCCCTATTGGTATGAGACTATTGACTTCGCAACTTCAACCTTCAAGACGTGCCTCCACACAAATGTATGCACATTTGTAGGTATCAGACCGGCACATCAATGATATTTCTTTAGACCTTGACACGCTGCACGATTTTCATGTTTAGCAGAATTAAAGTACACTAAGATAAAATTTGTTATAGGATTTAATTTGCAATTTCTTTAACGTTGGAGTCTTAGGGCCCCACTTAGTGTTCTGCTATGTGTAGCACCTGCCAAACATGGCAGATCAATCTGTCTATGAAGCTCGTGGTTGTGCCGTCCTAGTTAGAGGTGGGTGAATCACATTGTTTTCACTGGTTTGCCTCATTGGGTCCTGCATCAGAAATACTTTTTCTAGCAGTAGGTAAAGTGCTAGAGAGCCAAGTCATAGTGAGAGTCAACCCAACTCCTAGATAGTGTGTGATGACCATTAGTGGATTTACCTGCCCAGGACCGCAATGAAAGGCAAGTCAGTCCCAGGCAGAGAATTCAAACAATGGCCCCGATGTATAGGGAATGATCCACCTGCACACCAAAGCCATTGTTCTTTTTTGTTTTTGTTTTACTGTAACAAATTCTGACTTTGAGAGATTGTTTGTGGAAAACAAACAAATATGTAGAAAGGAGTAAAAAGTCCATTCTGCCTACTGCTCTGCATATAATGCATTCATCGCACCAGTGGGTGCACTGTAAGCAGTGAAATAGTCACCAGAGAAGCTGGGGTCTCCAAATTTGAAGGGAGGTCATTGTCAAAATGTGCAGGCTAAGGTCTCTGCCATCCTGACGGCCAGGGAGGCAACATGCCAGGAACATGAGTTAGGCTGTTGGTGCACACTTAGAACAACTTCTTAGGGACTAGCCTGGGAAGTAGACTCAGTTCTAGTAGAATATGACCTATACACCATCGTAAAAAGCCTCTGGGCTTCACATTCCTGATGGTTTCTGTAGCTTTTTGAAAATATAGAAATATTTAGTTGGGGAACCCTCTCTACCTCACCAAGTAAGGCACTGACAAACTCTGATTGCACACTCGCAGAATAACTCTAGGTCCTGAATTTACTACTCCTGCATCCATTTACCACCTACTTTAAGCAGGTGGTAAATAGATGGTGAATTGGGCATGTTATTTTCAGGGAAATTAAGAAAAATACACAGAATTGCACTTAGTATTAATAGGTGTGCTTGTTGGTCCCCATTCAGAGGCATTACATTATAATCACTTCATCTTGGTGCATGAATAGAAGCCGTAATTGGTGATTCCAGCCCGAGGCTTTCACCGCACCAAAATATGGGGAACCCATATGAGGGCCTCATTCACCAACTCACTCATCTCAAAGTGGAATAGGTTATAGATTAGAAGCTGCTGAATGTTTTCCAAGCATTCCTGTAAGAGATCAGGGATTTGTTGGCTCCAATGCGAAGAAAAAGCAACTTTCAGATACTACAGAACAATTCCATACAGTAGACTGATAATCTTAGTAGTCAACAATAAAGTCTAAAGAATTTTTATTTGTACAAGGTGGCATAATGCAAAATTACTAAGGAGCGTGAGAGACTTACGATAAATTGTGTATCTCGACTTACATAAGCGTGCCCCCTGACTCATGTCTTATTTTCAAAGGGTTATGAACTGCTGCTAGTATCTGATGCAGGGATCCCCACCTTATCTGTAGTGAGAGCTACTTCTGATCAGTAAAAACCATTATGAGCTACTGAAGGCTAAACAACTTGTGCATTGTTACCATGCACCCCCACGCCAAGCTTTATTGACTTTAAGCCTAATGTCCATAGTACCAGATACTATGGTTTCAACAAAATACTTTGCCTGGGGGCACTATGACAGGGCTGTCAGGAAGAGTGTTGTCTTTGGGGATGTATAAACATATGTGTGTATGAACAGGATATATTTGTATGGGTGACTGTGAGCCTGTGTCATATGTGTGTGCAGCACAGGACATACCTTTCGCCATATGTGGCACCATTACATGTATAGCACAAATATACAATGTTTTTTATGAAATGGGAGAAATTTTAAATGCACAAAAATGTTCTGCAAAAATGTTCATAATATGGAAAAAAATTCTGTACTTTAAATTTCTCTCATTTAATAAAAATGCAGTATTTTTCAGTTATACTTATGGCACAGTGTCTGCTGGCCACTGGGAGTAAGCTGTCTGTAGATGCGGTACTTTGCAATGGGAGAAAATTCAAAAAAAGAGTTAACTTTATCATAAATGTAACGTTTCATTTTAATTTTCTCCCATTTAAAAGCATTCAGAAACATCATTTGATTCACAGCTCCAATATTGAGTTGACTAGGACTTTTATTTAAGTGATAAATACCTCAGTGCTTCAGTTGTTCACCTCTGTGCCCCAGCCTGGGTCATAAATCTGACTACTCATTATCAGGCCCTGCTATCTGCAGCCTGATGATAATAATGTAAAACAAACACAGCCTTCCCTTAACTTTAAAAGGAAAATATGACCATGTACTTATTTAAAAATGAACTCAAGGCTGTGAGCTACTTTTAAAGTGTCTGAGAGCTACTTTCCTTTCCTCTGTCTCGCCTTTCTCTCTCCCACTTTATATCTTGCCCTTTCTTTTTTCACTCCTGCCCCTTCCCTATATCCCCACTCTCTTCCCCTTCCATCTGTCCCCTAACCACTCTCATTGTTTCTCACTTCTTGACATATATTTGTTTTTATCGTTTCCTACTCTTTGCCACCTTTCCCCCACTCTCTCACTGCCTTTCATGCTTTCATTTTTGTTCACTCTTTTACCCCGTCAGATGTCTCAAGTCAAGCTGACTGCCACATGACTCTTATAATATGAAGCAGCAAAGCATGATTTCAAGGCAAAGCTCAGCCATATGTAGTTGCTGCAGTGTAGCCCTGCAACAAAATCATAAACTTCTGATGCAGTTGCCATTATAGGTTGAATTCAGCCACAGAAACCATGTTGGTGCAGCATCCGTCAGTTTGCGCTTAATATCTTCTTTAAACCCACCTGCTTCCACTTGTAGGAGAGACAGGAGAAACCTTCTTTGCAGTGCTTAATTTGTAAATAAATAAGTGCCAAGGTCCTTGTCAGGAGGCCACTGCTGCTTGTGCCACCCATTGCTTTTACCAGCACTGCCAGTGACAGTACCAACACAACAACTAACCATCATTCATCTACACATGCGATATTTTAGACTATTTCTCACCCCCAAAGCTATAAGAATGGCTTGGGCGGCATGTATTAGTCATTTTTAATGTATTTTGAACTAATATACAAATGTTCTTGTGCTGATCTTTAAATTAGACAAACAATGCCATTATGTGGCAGCCTGTAACAAGTGTCGGTGTTGACAATTTAGTTCCTGTGCCGAGCATTGGAAACCACTGGCTCAAATTAAGCACTGCTTCTTTGTGCTGGAAACCATTGCTCATTAAAATCTGTTCTCTCTTTGCACTCTCACAAGCAAAGTGGCAGACAACCAAGGTGGGCTCTTGCTGCACTGAAGTCTTTCTAACAGGCCAGCATGCTTGTGTGAATCTTGCAAACTTTGTGAGACTCCCTCTCCCCCACTCTACTTGGGACCAGTCCTGGGGGGGGCGCAGAGGAGAATCCCAATGAATGGTAAATCAGAAAAAGCGTTCAACCCTTTTAAACACTGACTTGAAACAAAAAAACCTGAGCAGAAAAAGTGTAGAGCGAAAATTGAGTGTGCCCGATGCACATTGTTGCTTGTGGGCTACTCATTAGGAAGAAGTGTCGCGCAGTGGCCAGAGCGGCTGACTCCAGAGCGCTGGGCTCGCGGTTCAATCAGCTCAGCATCATGTGACTTTGGGCAATAGCTCACTTAATCTCCCCGGCGGTCCCCAGCGCCTTGAAACCCTTAGACGGTGATATGTTCACACTTTACAAATAGGAATTGTTATTATTATTACCTTTTGTTTATACTTTTTATTTAGTACTCCCAATAAAAGAACTAACCCTTTACACTAAAGGGAAAGGTTCAAAACTGACCACCCAGCAAAAAGTGGCTCCTCGAAGTTACACCATAAATGTGGGAGCATATACTAAAAATTTTAAGAGCTAAATGAACATCATTGTGCAAAAATGTACATTAACAAAAACATTTGTTCTTTTTAATAACAAAATTGAATTATTTTTTTCATAAAAAATAATAGTAGAAGCAATCATAATGAAGATGATGATAATATTAATAATATAAAAAAGTAAATGCTATGCACAAATTGGACACATAAAAATCATCCGCATATTTCTCTTTTTACTGACTTAGAAAGATTTCGGAAGCATTCAAAAAAGGGCTTGTGACCTGTGGTCCTGATCACTCAACCAATCAATCAATCAGGGAATTTTAAGCGTGCTACTCACCCGTGAGGGTCTCAAGGCGCTGGGGGGGGGGGGGGCGGGGTCCGCAGTTCTGTTCAGTCGAAGAGCCAGGTCTTGAGAGCCTTCCTGGGGCGCATCTTATGTCGATCGGGAGCTCGTTCCAGATCTTGGCTGTGATGTAGAAGAAGGCTCTTCCCCCTGATCTGGCTCTGCGTATGCGTGGGGTTTCGATGAGGTTGGCAGATCGGAGGATTATTTTGGGTACGTTGAAGGTGATTCTCTCATTGAGGTATTGGGGTCCGGTGTTGTGGGGGCATTTGTAGGTGTGGGTGAGTATCTTGAAGGTGATCCTCTTCTCGACTGGGAGCCAGTGGAGGTTCTGTAGGTGTTGGCTGATGAGTTTGTGTTGGGGGATGCCGAGGACGAGTCTGGCGGCGGTGTTCTGTATCGTCTGGAGCTTGCGGAGTAGAGACTTGTTGATGCCGGCGTAGAAGGCGTTTCCGTAGTTGAGTCTGCTGGTTATGAGTGCGTGGGTGACTGACTTCCTTGTCTCAGGGGGGATCCATTTGAAGGTCTTACGGAGGGTGCGGAGGGTGTTGAAGCAGCTGGAGGCGATGGCGTTGACCTGTCGGTTCATGGAGAGGGAGGAGTCGAGTACGATGCCGAGGTTTCTGGCATGGTCCGTGGGGGTGAGAGGGGCGCTGAGGGCAGTGGGCCACCAGGTGTTTTTCCATGCTGATGGGGTGGTTACAAGGACGAGGACTTCTGTCTTCTCTGAGTTGAGCTTCAGGCAGCTGTTGCTCTTCCAGGATGCGACGTCCTGCATTCCTTCCTGGAAACTGAGTCTGGCGGTGGTGGGGACCTTGGTGAGGGAGAGGATGAGCTGGTTGTCGTCGGCGTAGCATAATATGCTGAGGCCGTGGTGTCTGACGATGAAGGCGAGGGGGGCCATGTAGATGTTGAAGAGGGTTGGGCTGAGAGATGATCCCTGGGGTACTCCGCTGTTGATTTCCGTGGGTTTGGAGAGGAAGGGTGGGAGTATGATCCTTTGGCTTCTGCCGGTGAGGAATGAGCGAATCCAGTCGAAGGCAGTCCCATGTATGCCAGCGGCATGTAGTCTGGTGGTGAGTGTGCGGTGGGAGACGGTGTCGAATGCTGCTGACAGGTCGAGTAGGATCAGGGTTGCGGTGTGGCCTTGGTCGAGGAGGGTGCGGATGTCATCTGTGGCGGCGAGTAGGGCGGTCTCGGTGCTGTGGTTGCTGCGGAATCCGGATTGAGAAGGGTCGAGGATGGAGTTGTCTTCGATGAACCTTGTTAGCTGTGCGTTGACGGTCTTCTCAGTGACTTTTGCCGCGAAGGGGAGGAGCGAGATGGGCCGGTAGTTCTTGAGGTCGGTGGGGTCTGCTGAGGGCTTCTTGAGCAGGGGTCTGACTTCTGCGCGTTTCCAGTCGTCGGGGAAAGTGCCGGTCTCGAAGGTGGTGTTGATGGTGCGTCATAATTCTGGCGCAATGGCGGCGGAGGCTCTGAGGTAGATGTGTGGTGGGCAGGGGTCTGTTGGGGCCCCTGAGTGGATGCTTTTCATGGTCGAGGCGGTCTCTTCAGTCGTGAGTCCAGGAGGAGATGGTGGGCTGGCTGGTGTTGCCGGAGGGCGGAATGGTTGTTGAGTCAGGAGTTTGGTAGTTGAAGTTGTCGTAGAGGTTTTTGATCTTCAGGTGAAAGTAGGATCAGAGCTTGTCGCAGAGATCCTGGGAAGGGGTGATGTCCGTGGTTTCGCTGGGGGGCTTGGTGAATTTCTGGATGACGCTGAAGAGTTCCTTGGTGTTGCTGGAGTTGGCGAGGATTTTGTTGTGGATGAAGGTTCTTTTGGTGGTTCTGATGCGCTGGTGGTACTCCGTCATGGCGTTCTTGTAGGTGGTGTGGTTTTCAGGTGTCTTGCTGTTCATCCGTTCTTCTCGAGGTGTCTCGAGGTGCGTCTGGCTTCTTGGAGGTCGGTGGTGAACCAGGTGGCTTTCCTGGGGCGCTGTCTGTCGGAGTTGCGTAGAGGGGCGAGCTTGTTTGCGCAGTTGGAGATCCACGTGTGAAATTCCTTTGGCTGCGAGGTTGGCGTCGGTTGCAGCGGTTCCAACAATATCATCATACAAATGTGGTTAAATGCCCACTGTCCAACTTGCATAGCCCTTGAAAATCTTGATATAATCACACTTTCAGTATCTTATAAAATTTGGGTACAGCCTTTCGGAGCCTTCTTTTGTTTTAGCTCCCAGAAACACAGGAATTGCCTCCGGGCACTTGTCGGAGAATTAAAACCCAGCATGTGAGCTTTCAACGTAGTCTGCCCATGTGACCCAGTGATCAGGGGGGTGAAGAGACCCTATGACGATTTGAATCTAGCATAGCTAGAGGAGCGGAAGCCCCCCCCACCCCGTCCATCAGTTCAGGGACACCCACGTTTTGTAGCTGAACTCGGACAAGACGGAGGTCCTCATCCTTGGTTCCAACCCTTCAGCCTGGGACGACTCCTGGTGGCCAACATCACTGGGAACAGCCCCGCCACCCACCGACCACGTACGCAACCTAGGGGTCATCCTCGACCCCACCCTCTCCATGACTAAGCAGGTCAACGCCGTTTCCTCATCCTGCTTCAACATCCTCCGAATGCTCCGCAGGATCTTCAAGTGGATCCCCACCGAAACAAGAAAAACAGTCACCCAGGCCCTCGTCACCAGCAGGCTGGACTACGGAAACGCCCTCTACGCAGGAACGACGGCTAAGCTCCTGAGACGGCTGCAACGCATCCAGAACGCCTCTGCACGTCTTATCCTCGACATCCCCCGACGCAGCCACATCACACCCCACCTGAGAGACCTGTCAACAAGAGGATAACCTTCAAGCTCCTCACCCACGCACACAAAGCACTCCACAACTCCGGACCAGCCTACCTCAACAGACGACTCAGCTTCTACACCCCCACCCGCCAGCTCCGCTCGACCAGCCTCGCCCTCGCCACAGTCCCCCGCATCCGGAAAACGACCGCCGGCGGCAGATCCTTCTCCCACCTCGCCGCCAAGACCTGGAACACCCTCCCCACCAACCTCCGACAGACCCAAGACCTACTGGCCTTCAGAAGACTCCTCAAGACCTGGCTCTTCGATCAGTAGCAGCACCACCCCCCTCTTCCCCCAGCGCCTTGAGACCCTCGCGGGTATGTAGTGCGCTTTATAAGTGACATGATTGATTGATTGATTGATTGTAGGTACCCCAGCTGAGTCAGGGGCTTAAAGGGGTTAAGGAAACTCAAGAGCCAGCGCCACAGATTGGAATGATCCAAGTCACTAACCGTGCCAGAATACATTATTGAAAGCCGCGTTAGAGTAATAAATATCGGATGAACCTTTTTGCAGGACAATATTTTAAAATGCCGAAGAGAACGGGTGAATTTGTTTGCAGAATAAATAATGCATACATGACCACATTGACACAAATGTATATTTGACTGTGCTTTGGATAAAAGAAAAGAGACGCTGACTGATCGAATGAAAGGAGATACAATCAATTCAGATAACAATTGGTATTGATGGTTTTGTTGCACTTCAGGATTTATTCTAGCGGTGACCTGTTGCTGTTAGCAGGCTATAACTACATTTTAGGCAGTATACTCAAATACACAGACTACTTGCACTTCTTAGCATCGGGGAAGGCAGGCCGTTTTTTCTTAAATATCAGATTTCACTCACTAAAATGGGTTGTATCTATTCTAGGTCAAAGTATGAGTTCTTATCAGGGAGATAGAGTGGAATGGGAATTATCAAATCCTTTGTTATAAATGTTACATTATGAAATGTGGTTTCCCAATTTATATATGCAGGACTTCGGGAAGGTATTCTGGAACAGACTATCTAAAATGATGGGATGCAATGCTACCGAGACAAATTCCCTCAAATCCCACAAATTAAAACAAGCTTTGGCAAAGCCAATAGGTCTGGCTTTTGTTAAAGCAACGGTTTGGTATTAGTAGGGTGACTGTGTGTGCATTGTCCCCAGATGATCTTGAAAGGAAATCTCACAGTGAAGCAGCATCGTGGTGATCAGACTTCATTAGAAAAGTCAAACTCTACTTTCAAAGGAAAGTATTTTAAAAAGGAGTCAGAAGGTGAAACGTGTGTTGTATGTGGTGAACGTAAGGCATGCACAGCAAAATATTCCAAAGTAGATACTTTTAACATAAGGAGATGATTTATATTTAAGAAGGTCTACGTGTGCACCCATCCTTACTTTGTGAACAAAAGTAATAAATCGGACACCATGTTATGAGTTAAGAGCACTTCCTCTTTATGGTGGGGTAAAGGCATCTAACTTATTCACATTTCTAAACAAAAAATCCACACATTAGCTATGAAAATATTGCTGTGTCAGCAAGTAAATACACTAAAGAGCAAACACTGGGTGTCATTTGCAACCTACATGTCACATCTGGAGATGAATGAAAGAACCACTTGATCCTCCTATAACCAAACCCTAAAAGGAACCCTAATGGGGCTATGTTAACTCCCCAAAATACCATGACCTTGATGGACAGCCAATTCAAGCAATAGAAAACCACGAAAAGCATTGTCAAAGCCAATAGGTTTGATCTTGGTAAACTGTATTTTTTATTGCAAGTATATGCCACAAAAATTGAAAAAAAGAAACCCAAACGTACAGGTTACATACTTTCAATAAAGATTCAACATTTACATTTTTTTAACCATTCCATACATGTAATAGAAAAGAATGATTGTTTTTAACAGGCAGGTCAACATATAACAAGTTTGGAAACCCTTGTTAATGTAAATCCAAGTCCAGGAAAACGTAGCAGAGAAAGATATTGGCCTAACAGCCCTGGCAGTTAAGCTCATCTCCTATTAGGCTGATGTGTGCATGTCAGCACTTGTGATTTGATTTTATTGCTTCTGCTTTGCAACTGTAGTCCAGTCATGGAGGTATTTGTGCAAAATCTTATTGCCATTTACATATTCCTTTACTACTTCATTCCGATTATGCCTTGTAACGTTTGCCCATATTCATCTGTCCTAAAGCATTCATGCTATTATTTCTGTTACTGTGTTAAAGGCTAAGTTCTTGGGGTCCATCACCGTCATTCGTTGAGGTTAGTTGTCCTCTGGAGTATTAATCTCCCAATCCCTAATCTTATATCGCTAATTTCCTTGATCAGTTACTGACCGCATGAACTCCCCCTCTGCTCATGAGGTTTTTTTGTAAGCTCCACAGTATTTCTTACTTCTGGCTTTTTGAGTGACAGTCTTCCATTCTATGTCCAGACTACGCCATAGCCACTGGAATTGTTTGACAATGGATTACCAGATTATGTGGCACGGTTCACTAAATCATGCATTAAGAAAAGGCATACCATGCCAGAGATTGCTTCACATTCTATGACAGTACTATTTCAGGAGGGAAACAGCCATTACAACACGGCTGTTTCCCCGCATGTTACATCGCATGCGTTACAACGCATGCGATGTAACAACGCGTAGCCATTACTATGCATACCATTACATCGCATGCGCTTTTACAATGCATGTGATGTAATGGCGATCCACATCGTTGTGAGGAAACTGAGGCTCTTCCATTTCCTCACAACGACGTGCACTGTGCACCGCCCCTCAGATGACGCAGGAACCAGGAGAGAGGAACCACGAGAAGAGAGAGGTAAGGGGGATTGGGCCTGGGGTGGGGGTTATTTTATTAGGGTAGTGTTGGGGTAGTGTTGTGGTGTTTGTGTAGTGTAGGGTAGTGTTTTAGGGTTTAGGGTAGTGTCGGGTGGTCGTGCAGGGTAGTGTTTGAGTGTAGAGACCGGACTGGGGGAAGGGGGAGGGTCGTGCTGGGGGTAGTGTTTTAGGGTTTAGGGTAGTGTTGTGGTGTTTGTGTAATGTAGGGTAGTGTTTTAGGGTTTAGGGTACTGTCGGGGGTCGTGCAGGGTAGTGTTTGAGTGTAGGGACCAGACTGGGGGAAGGGGGAGGGTCGTGCTGGGGGTAGTGTTTTAGGGTTTAGGGTAGTGTTGTGGTGTTTGTGTAGTGTAAGGTAGTGTTTTAGGGTTTAGGGTAGTGTCGGGGTGTTGTGCTGGGTAGTGTAAATGTAGAGAGAGTACTGGGGGTCGGGGGAGGGTCGTGCAAGGGTACTACATTAGGGTTTAGGGTAGGACAGGGTAGAGTCACTTACCTTTCAAACTTTTGCGTTGTAATGGCATGCGTGGTAAATGCATAGTCGTGGTAAAAGTTTGCGATGTAATGGTATGTTGTTGTCATTGACATCACGTAGTAATACCCGCGTTGTAATGGCACGTGTGGTATTGGTATGCGATGTAATGAGACATATTCATTTCAGGATTTTGTCATTTGAACATGCATATATGGGTAAAAGTTTCACTTTATTAATACCAGTTTAATGGCTGAATACATCAATCAGCAACTGAAAGGTGAGGAGTTACATTTTATACAGTATCTGCCATTGCATGGCACTTCATATGGCGCCTTTTAAAGTACCCAATGATACATTTGAGGTAAAGGCATTTATGTTTGTTGAAACCTGCACATTATGGAGCAGATAGGAGATTATATGGCAAGTGCAGAAAATCCATAATTATGCAGAAATGCCTCAACCACATATTCACATAATTCCAGTGGCCCTGAATGACTAGGGCCTTGCTAGTTTGCTGACCCTAGTTTTTAGGTCTCGCCTAGTCAGCGCTTGAGCTGTCTCTTCGAGACATGCTATGTTGAGGTATGGAATAGAAGCTCTGCCCATTTCCCGCCCATCTTTTCAATTGGCTCCTGTTACTGTCCTTTCTAAATGGTTGCTTTTGGTTTGTGAATAGGCTGAGTAGTCCCTCCTTAGTACCGCCTTGCCTGCATTTGTAACCTCCCATGAGGACTGGACCTTTTACTGTGTTGTTACTCAGTGTGTTTTATTTACAGTCTATTAGCACTATTTTTTTTTTTAAATTACTTGCTCCTATTGCACATAGTAGGTGCTTTCCTCCAGAGGACCGCTTTTCAACTCTCTGCTCCTCATCGCCGGAGACGGCTTTTTAAGCTCCTCATCGCTGCAGGACCACTTTTAAACTCTCTGCTGTCTGCTCCTCATCGCCCAGGTGCCGTGCTTAAGATTTTAGCAAAGAACGGTGCAATACAAACCGTGGCGGTCACCGCATATTTTTTTCACAGCAGGCCCCGTCCGCATGCCACTCAAAACACGGGCACCTACAAATAATGGTGTCCGCAGCTTTTTTTCATCACAGCAGGCTCCCTTGTATTTTAATTATTCAGGTTATTTTTTCCACCAGCTCCACGCTCAAACTTCAGCAGTGGCGCCGCTGCTTGTGCAATGGCGGACGCTTCTTTTGTTTATTTTCAGCGTGCTTTCACTTTCACAAAGGCGGCACGTGCCTTTCTTTCTGCACGGCTCACCTTTCGTTAAGATCTGGGGACAAGGAGCAGAGACAGCATTCGCTCCTTCATATATGAGGAGGTAAGCGGGGCATAACGCAGCTCTCTTTGCTCCCACACTGCTCGCAGGACCCCATCACTGCTGTTTTGCTTGTTTTTTGTTGATTCCAAGCGCCCCATGCCACGCTTGCACGTTAATAGAGGCCATGCCCCTTTTTTTAGACGAGCCGTGTCTAAATAAAGGGGCGCGGCCGCCATTATAATGAAAGCCATGTTTGGGGTGCTTTTACAAAAAAGCATTTGTTTATCAAATGCTTTTTTGTACAAGCGCTCCATACCGCACTTTCACTTTAATGGCGGGCGCGCCCTTCTATAGCCGCGGCTCGCCTAAAGAAAGGGCCGTGGCCTCTTTTAACGTGCAAGCGCGGCATGGGGCGTTTGGAAACAAACAAAAAATGTTTGCAATGCAATAGGTCTCGCATTTGCGAGAATTTAAGTTATTGTCAATGCAATAGCTCAAACTCTTGTAAATGCGAGACCTATTGCATTGCTAATGCTTGTCAGCTTTCTCAACTGGCCATTCAGGTTGATTGGGCAGGAAGGCACTTTCATATCATCTCATGGGGCTGGTACACCTCTCAGCCATGGCTGTCACAATCGGAGGGCCAGTGCTTAATTTGTAATGCAATGAGTGTTGGTGCCCAAAGCTCGGCTCAGAAACTTGCATCAAGTGCTTTCAAATATTGGTGCACCTTATACCAACCTGCATACTCTTTAGTCAACCTCATGGCTCTTCCATGCACTTTCAAACATTCCCTGCCCCTTTATTTCACACGAACAGGTTTCTTTTTTCTTCTTTTGCAACGGTTTTCCCACCTTTCTTTTCCTACTTCTTTACCCTTTGTGTGTTGCTCTTTTGCTCATGGTCAATGTCTGATAAGGAAAATTAAGTGCTTGTCCCTAAACATGAATGTTCCTGGACCACACTGGATACCACCGGCTCAAATTAAGCACTGCGAAGGGCTGATGGTGGTCTTGGCTGCAGACCTCTGCACTTAGTGGCGGCCTATGCGCTCAAGTTATAACACCTATATACAAAATAAAAACCAAGATTGACCCTTCCTTCGAGAAGCAGCTGACCCTACAACACCACTAGATATTGCCAAATATTGTATTTTCCCTTTCTCCAGCATTATTGTTTCCTTAATTATGCTTCGCACCTTGGATTAGAAACCAATAAGGACCCTGCATATTTTTTTCCCGTGGCCCCATTAAAGCTTCTGACATACTTGCTTCTGACATACCTGCTCTTTCCACCACTGTTGCCGCAGATCCCATCTCTTCCCTTTTCGGCCGAGCAGTGATTGGTTCACGCCTATCCATTATTCATTCTAAAAGTTCACCCGGCCCAGAATAGGCGGTGACATAACGCTATAAATATCGCATGGCTTCCTTTAACGCACGGCCCGCTTTTATACCTGGCTGCTTGCTGCAGGATGCTGCTGAATGCTGAAATTGCAGTACGCTGTGGTCTCTGACCTACTTTGGTATTAGTTAGCCTCATGTTCCGCCAACCCGGTGCTTATCCCAGGGAGCTGATAACAGGCTGCCAAATCGCCCGATCTGTCATTTATCAAAGTGTCCTGAAGCGCATTCTCCCCATGCCAATTATTTCACGGGGGGAAAAAAGTGAAATGAGTGAAAAGACGCGGTTTATTTCGAGAGTTATCATCGGGGACAATCGTTTTCCTGGGAAGGAAAAAAACAGCCATCCTTCCTCTGGCTGACAAGAAGTGTTTCAAATTTCGTTTCCGAAGTGAAAGTTTCTAGCGCCTTGGCTGGTGGAAAGTGGCGTTCACAGGTCTGTAGCGAAACCAAGAGACCTGTCAGCTGATGTGTCCCTGGAAGGCCGAGACTCCTGGAGTACAGGCAGGGCACAAGTCCTAAAAAAAGAAGTGGGGGGACGCTCAAAGTTAGGTGGTGTCACCGGAAGTGACGTCACGACAGGAAGTGACGTCACGAAAGGTGATGGGGGCAGGCTGCCAGCAGCAAACCTCATGATAATAAACAATCTGCGAGGCTTTCAGCATCAAACTGTGGGTTTAATGAGACAATGAATCACGTGATATGAAGGGAACACTGGTTAGAAAGACCGCTGGGATTTTTTGATTTCCTCGTGAAGCCCTCAATGCGGCCAGCTTTTGGGCAGGGGGGATGGCGTCCACCCGGTAAAATAAGTGGGGGGACGCCGTCCACCCGCGTGGTACCCCGACTCGAGCCCTGAGTACAGGCCTCCACCTGTCACACTGGCCGCTGACTTGCATTATATCTTTTCCACGCTAAAAGTATCTGTTACATTTTATTTTAATGACTTACATCAGGGGCTCGATGAACCCAATTTTCTTGAGACAACTGTTTTACCTTTTGCTTTTTAGTAACACCGAGTCTCATCTGACGAATCCTGTTGATTTTGGCATTAATATTATAGCTAATAAATATAGATAGTGCCAGCGGTGGTATTTACGAGTTGCGATATTACCTCTGCCAGTGGCGGCCGGCATGGTTCAGAGGTGACTGGGCGGGTGCAGGCGCGCGGGAGGGGACAGTGCACAATAAAAAAAAAAACTATGATAAAAAAAACATTTACCATGCCGCGCCGGGCCCCACGTCTCTGCTCTCCCCGTCAGACAGGCACAGGAAGTACAGCCAGGTTCCCCTGAACAATCGCAATGCAGCGTTGTGATTGGTGAGCACCCAGGCTCCTCTGATCAATCACAACGCTGCAAGGCAGCATTGTGGTTGGTTTTGAGTGTCCTGGTTCGACGCTCAACCTGGGAATGGGGGTCTGGGGTTGTTCTCCACGCAGGTTGTAATGCGGTCAGCATGGAGAACGTGGAAAGTGCACATGACTGGTTTGGGCGGCCTGAGAATGTCGACCAAACAGTCATTGCGCACTTAGGAGTGGGCAAACCACTCCTACCCTGCTCGGAGAGCAGAGCAGCCCCGCCCACCCGTCCACAAAGAGGCAGGAAACATAAAATGATAATAACTCTAAGTTATTATCACTTTATGTTTCTTCTTCCTCGCACTGCTTAAAAGCAGTGAAGCAGTGGGGCGACGCTCCTCCACCATAGCGGAGGAGCAGCCCCTGACATCTGCACAGCAGAAAAGAGTGGGTTGCCAGCGCACCTTGCAAAATTTTAAAAGAAACTATTGCGCCCCCAAACCCGTGTACCATTAGGTCAGGAAGAGGGAATGGTCCACTGGTTAGGGGGCGCAATACTTTCTTTTAAAATTTTGCGTCCCTGAGAATTTTGCACCCGGGGCAACTGCCCCTGTAGACCCACCCACGCTACACTACTGCCTCTACATTCCAAGCTCCCGCTCAAGAATGGAAGGGGTGCTGCATGGTTGCTTTTGATCCAAAATGCAGACCTCTGAATGATTGGTATTTTATCTGCCATTATTATTCAAGGTTATACCTGGCAAAATATGCACGGGAAAAAGGGTTTGGTATTACCTTACATGTTGTAATGCTGGTTTGGATGCAAGATTTTGTTTGCTCTGGAATCAGGATTCCCACTGGTCTATGCCTGTAGTGTTTTCAAGCTGAATTTAAAACGGACACATTATTGTCATTATGGAGAAAGAATAGGAATGCTTTGAGTGCTTTCTTCCATAAATGAGGTCTGGATGAGTAGGCTGTTCCATGTGGTGGTTGGTACCACACATTTGGTCTCCGGCCTACTGGTTTCCTTCTGAGTGGTATCATCTAGGAGCAGTGGGGGTTGGATTAACTGTTGGCGTCTGTTCGCTCCCCACACTCTCCACCACCACATCGAGATGTTGGTGTCCACCAAATGCTCATTCCTTGATGCCGTCCTCTATGTATACAACCCAGTAGCGGCCCGTGGTGGGAGTGCTGCCGGGCGGTGATGTGGGGTGGGGGAGGGGCAGGGTGGGGGTAGTAAAGTACGGAATATGGCCGTATAGAGGTAAGTAGACATATAAATAAATAAAACGAATTTCGTTGCGCGCTGCATCGCCAAATGCGATGCAGCGCGCGCAACGAAATTCGTTTTATTTATTTATATGTCTACTTACCTCTATACGGCCATATTCCGTACTTACTACCCCCACCCTGCCCTCCCCGCCCCACGTCACCGCCCGGCAGCACTCCCAACACGGGCCGCTACTGATACAACTTCTATAGATAACTTCCTTGTTCGGTTCCCATTACCTATACACTGGCAATGCTCAATTCCATTTTCTCTTTCCCATCACTTAAATTCACCATTTAGGAGATCAACATGCTTGACCCACCCTTTACTAGAACGTCGGCATCATCTTAAATTCCAGCTTTTTTCTTATCTTAACCTCCTCATCAATATAACCAGGATTGAAAATGAGCAAAGTTTGCTTATTAAAGAGATCTGCAAAGCTGTGATTGGTCTTCAGTGCAGGCTTTCTGCAAATATTGATGCCTTGACCATTACTCACAGGCTAACACCTGCCTTGGAAAAGTGGTGTTAATTAATATATTTAACCATTTTTGGAGATTCACCGTCCCTTAAATGAACTCCTAAGTGATTTTTTACCTTATGTACCTGCAGTTGACATTAGTTAAGGGTTTCAGCCTTTGCACGTTTGCCAGAATAGTATATTTTGGTCTAATTGGTTATGGCAATGTAAAGGTGGTTTGGACTTCTTATTAGATAAGAGACTGAAAGTAGGCCCTTTTATTTTTGAAAGGTACAAACTGTCTCAATGGTATTAATGTCTCAAGACTTCTTCAATGGGAGCACAGTCAAATATTGCATCCCAATATTGCGATTTCCAGCAATGAGATCAAGGACGTCTTTCTCTTCTATTAGAACATTGGAATGTTGGGAACTCCCTTGAAAACAATGGAGTGCTCCGAGCTTCTAATGGTCGGTAGAAGCCGGGATCTCCAACATTCCACTGTTTAACAAAGGCCTCACGGAGCGCAAGGGGATTTCAACCCCCTCGGGCTCCGTGAGGCCTTTGTTTTACAAATTAGAACATTCTGCGCATTCTGCCCCTAGTGCAGAATGTTCTAATAGGCCAGCCTTCGGCTCAGGCCTTTGATGCTGGAGCGGGACTTTAATGGCCAGTAGAATGCGGGCTCTAATGCTATAATAAAGTCAGATTTATTAAGTTTCCATCTCATATTACAAAGTTCTAAAACCCCTAAAGTCCTTGCATTTCATTTTTTTTCATTTCAAGTCTTTAGATCATAAATGTATAAAACATCAATTTCATATTTCTGATGTGAAATCCATGCTATGTACGTATGCAAATCTAATAAGTGCCTCTTGACAACATGTGTTTTGTGACACTTGTCATTTTCTCAAGGCCAAAAGGACCACTTTATGGAAATCACCATATACAAATTCATTTCATTCTCTGATTCGGCATCGTTCTGGTATCCTGTATGACAGACTTTATAACGTTCATCATTCTTGAAAATCAAATCTCGGAGTCTCTTCGGTGGCCTAACATGAGCATAGAAGTTAAACATGGATGTACTAGCCATGATAGACATGATTTTGCTAAACTAAGGTTGCAAATATGCATTTGTTATAAATATAACACACTGCTATAAAACTCAGGACTCCACTGAGAATTTTTCTAATCGGCATTTTAAATGATAAGTGTGATATTTTATTTTTGGTCACCTTTTTTCTAGACCCTCTGTATGGTTTTGTGTGCTGGCAGTTAGGAAATTATCGCATTTTGACCTCTTTCCTATGAGAAATTTCAAACTACGACCAGTTGTTTATTCTCACTCAAAAAAGGTAGAGTAGGCTTTCCTCAGTGTGAGCTGAGGTGGATGCAGCCTTTTCTGAAGACGATTTCTTGCCCTAGATACATTGGATGTGACTAGGGCTATGCCTCAGTTAAATTCCAGTAGCAAAGTTATGCAGAACTCAGCGCTTCACAACTTCATGAAGTTCCAAAGTTTGTGGACTTCACACAAATATCCCTGCAGGGGAAATGTACGGCAAAAATAATTTTCACTGGAGATTTCTCCAGGAAAATATTTTTTTCGCTGGAGATTTATCCTACAAAAAGTTTTTTCCAGGGTTTCCTGTTGCAACCCCTTAATGTTAGAATTGTCACTCTTTTTAAACTTTTTCACACTTGGTCAGGGTTTTTAGAAAAACACCATAAACTGAGTAGTAGATAATCTGCACACTTCTAAGTGTCTCATTGTGAGCATCTTCTAAGTGTCTCATTGCGAGCATCTAAGTATGCTGCGATCCTTGAGGACATCAGTAGCTTTGAAGGATAAAGTTAGCGTGGATTAAAAGTGAGACCCATGGGAGTCAGTAATTCTGTTTCTCATTCCTAGCCTTATTCCTCACTACTCCCCAGTATTTTGCTCATAGGTTTCGATGCTTCCAGACAAAATCTCTGGGTGTAATACTGGGGGTAATATGCCGTTGAGCTATCTCATAATCCCGAATTGATGGTATCTCCAGTTACCGGCCCATCGGTATTACTAGGGCACTTGTGTTCGTCCCCCAATCATTACCCTCACAGTAATAAGATACAATTGCAGATCTTTATTGAACTCACAAATCAAGTTGTTTATTTTCCGATCAACTGGAGAAAAGTAGTCACAAAACAGAACACTTGGTGAAAGGGTCCTGATAGAGTCCGAGAACATGGATTTTAAGTGGACAAGGTGCTGCTTTCTAAATAAGATCTTCAGTTTGCTAGAGAGAGTAAGCAGTTCAGTTCAGTTTATAATTCTTAATTTGGCACAAAGGGCCTGATTTAGATCCCGGCAGAAGGGATACTCCATCACAACGGTGACAGATATCCCGTCGGTCGAAAAATAAATCTCATAGGATATAATTTGATTAATATTTTGGCGGACGGGATATCCATCATCATTGTGACGGAGTAACCCATCCACCAAGATGTAAATCAGGCCCATAGATAGCCATCAAAGGTACAGAAGTATTACAACATTCATAAGATACATAAATAAGTAATTACAGATGATAGATCAACAGTAAATATCAACATTAATAATCCACCAAGTACAGTTGTCAAATTGCAACTACCACTACATTCCCCTAGAGATCACTCAAGGCTCCTTCCATATCTGAAACATAAATCGATTGGCCCACACCCAGGGAATTACCAGTGGGAGCACCCGGGGAGGAGCCAAGGCAGTACCAAGATGTCATCAACTGAAAGGTCTTCCATAGTGGAGGGAGAATGAGAGGGGGGGGGCCCGATACACGGGTTCCCCCTGTTCAGGATTTGGGGGGTACCCCTCCTCAACAGTGGGTGAGGAACATCTGAAAAGGGAACAAGGCAAAAGAGCTTGCCCCTGGCCCCTATCCAGCTTCAGGGTCTTGACCCTCCACTGGAGGACCAGGCTCAGGAGACCATTCCTGAGCTGCTGGAATGGGACGCGGATAACGGATGCCATACACCCAGTCTATCAACCCCGCCTCTTAAAATCCACCCAAGATGGAGGGCTTGGGGTGGACTGGAACCTAGTTCTAGACATTGACAGCTGTCAGTGCCCTTTGCTGGGTTATGTACCGGTGAACTAGGGTTGGCTGCGAGTGAGGACAGAAGTCGGACCCCGGGGCTAACAGGGGCACTGGGTTGAGCCTGGAAGGTGTTCTGGGGGAGGCTTAGTGGGCTCTGGGAGTAGGCAGAACGGATCCAATGAGGTTCCGGGGAGCATAGGACTGGCGGGTTCCACTAGGGGAAGAGCACCATTGTCCAGGGTCTATTGCTCGGTGCAGGAAAGTGTATCAGGGGATTGATTAAACTCCACTTCCTTTCAGCTGGGCGGGGGTAGTGCTGGAAATGGCTCTTTCTAGGGTGCTTGACCTTGACTTTTTGCTTTTCTCCTTCGCAGTTTTCCGCTGATCTAGGTGCTAGCCTTAAGACTTTGAGCTCGTTTGACACTGCCATTCAGTCCCAAAGCACTGTGCTTGTCATATACATACTGGTGATTGGTGTATACATGATTAGCTGAATCAAGTTAGCTGTAAGTCCCTTGCCCAGGGATAAGACATATGCTCAGGGCATGTACCTGGAATGCTCCTCTGTGGTCCTGCAGCACTGGTTGTGCCATCCACAGAGGTAGCTCATCGATTGTGCCACAGATTTGCCCTGGTGGGGTCTGTGTGCACAGGTTATTGTAACTCGACTTGGCATTAAAAATGCCATGTGCCAAGGTTCTGCCTGTCTCTTGCTATATTGGATTTGTCCCTGGTGGCAGGGTGAGGTGTTGGGAAGAGGTAGGGCATGTGCACATGTGCGTTACATGCTAGGGTTGTGAATGGCACCTGATGGTGTGTTTGGTACAGTGGCTCCTGCTTCTTGCATTGGATTAGCAGTGGGGAATGTATAGAAAGGCTACTGAGCAGGATTTCCTACGTGCAGAATAGTAGCAGTGTAGTGCTTGATATTGATGAGTTCGAAGTGGCGAATCCTCTCCGGTAGTGCAAGTGGATCCGGCATTAAGTGAATGTCACTTTGGGGAAGTGGGCATTTCGATGTTCATGGCTCTGTGTGCCTGTCAGACTGTCTCCAATTCGTATCTGGGTGCTGGGGGGACAGCTACATCTGTGCATTCCTGATAGAAGGCCATGAACTAGGGGCTCAAGGGAAACTGCAGACCCCTGACTCCTAGGGGCCTCTCTGGGACGGTTACTTGAGGATGGAATTGACACCTGAATTCTAAGGGACAGGGTCTTGGCTCCACTAAAGATAGTGATCTAACCTCCCAGGGTAGGATGGCAGACAGGACAGAATTTAGAGAGGGCCTGTGCATTTCAAAAGTGGCCTTTTGAACTGATTGCATCTTCAAAGGCCATCGTGGCTATAGCAACTGGGGCTTTGTCCTCGGAAGTTAGAGACACTTTTGGATTTGGAACCATACTACGCTGGTTTGATGCTGGGACAGCGACACGAGGAATCATTAGGGGAGGAGGGACTGCAACTAGATTATCTGCAGACTTGTGGTGGCCTGGAGCTTGTTATTCTCCAGGAAGAGGACTATCACTTGGAATTTGTCTGAACATTGTTGGCCTGCAGCTAAGTGCCAACTGTTGTGACCTGGCTTCCTAAGTACTCTCCAAGGGCCGGTTGGCTGGCCTCCTGTCCACGAGAGCCCAGGCACACAAAGGATCTCTCCATTTCCATGGGATCGTAAGGACCATGCAGGGTGCAATGGAAACCGGTGGAAGTAATAGTCGGTTGGGGCATGGACCATCCTGACGTACACTGTCATCACACTGTGCAGAGGAGTGTACTGGTAAAGATCAGCAGCCCACTTGAGGAGCCAGGATGTTAGCAGTTCAAGCTGTGCAGGGGAAGCTTACAGAGTCTGAGGGACCCATGCTTGCAACTAGGGGGCCTGTGCTAGCTTGTACTCTGGAGCATGAGGTGTCAGAGGGGTGTGGGGGAACCTGAGCTTGAAACTGAGACTGTCTTTGCCGTCCTGATCGGGAGGACAACAGTGACTGACATCGTGGCCTTCATTCGAGGTTGCTGGCTCAGTCTCCCTGGACACACGCCAGAAGGTACTTTGTTGTTGGGAACATTGTGACGGGGCCCAAGCGGTTTTGTTGTACCTTGTGGGCACCTAAGCTGGCTGTTTGGAGCTACAACAGCTCACACCTCCACCTGAGGGTAAACACTTCTCTAGACTTGGAAGTGTGCCAGCTTCCTGGTTCACAGTCTTTTGTCTACGGGAGAGATAGCGATCCCGACCTTGTGCAGATGTCTGGAGGTCCAATCCGGATGGACGAAACTAAGTAACTGTTTCTTTCCATTTTAGGTGGTTCTGTCAGACTAGTCAACATGGCACCAGAAGGGGCAATGTGTATTGTTGGCTGGTGTAGTTGAGTGACTGAGGGGCTGGGTCACGAGGCATAGTCAAAGACCAGTGATTTCTTGACCACTGCAAATGTTGGGGTATGCGATGTTGTGAATGTCGTGTTTGTTGATTACCTCTGAATAGGGAATATATGGTTATGCCATTCTGCTGCTAATGGGAAAGTTTGACAATTGCATGTAGCTGTAAAGTATATATTCAATCTGCAGATCATTTTGATTTCAATGTATATATCAGTTCGAGTTCAATATGTGTGTAATACACAGACCAGTGTTTTATACATATGGGGTGTGGTGTACGCACTGTGTTGCAAGGGTGGTGTTGTGCCAACCCTTTACACTTGGACCCTGAGGATAAGCCTGACTGCTCGGAGCCAAGCTACCCAAGGGTGAGAAGAGGTTATCAGACATGTGTATTGTACTCATCCTATCTAGAGCAGTGGATTCTGACTGGCTCTGATGCATCCCAGCCAGCCGGAAACCGCTGGGTCTAACATATGCCACATTGTCAGATTGCTGCCCCAGCCTTCCTGCCTACATCCATTGTCAGATTGCTTCCCCAGTCCTCCCACCTCTCCTCCATTGCCAGCTTGCTGCCCCTTCCCCTCCTGCCTGCCCTCCATTGTGAGCTTGCTTCCCCATCCACTACAGCACACCTTCTGTTGTCAGGTTGCTTTCCCAATCCCCTCCGACCCACCCTCTATTGTCAGCTTGCTCTCCCAGCCCCTCGTACCTTCTGTCATCAGGTTTCTTCCCCAGACACTCCTGCCTACCCTCCATTGTCTGTTCACTTCCCCAGCCCCTCCCACCCGTCCTCCAATGTCCTTGCACCTTCCCATTCCCTCGCATGTGTCCTCTCCCCCCACCAGCGCCCTTCTCTCATGCCCTCCTTCTGTTTTGCTTCATCCCAAACCCCACTCCCCTGGCATTCTTTCATAAAAAAAGCACATTAGCACTGGCCGGAGTATAGCGTTTTATTTTCTTAGCCATGCTGCATAGCAGTGCACTGCTGTGCAGCATGGCTAAAAATCATTGCCAAGTCCAAAAGCTCCCATAGGCATAACCCATTGGTTATGCCAATGCTTGTTTTCACTATCCTTCCTTCTTTTCTTCATTTCTTCTGGTCTTTTTTTCTGGACCTGCTACTCGGTTAACTTCTTTCTTTTTATCTTCTTTTCCTTACTCGCCCAATTCCTCGCCTACATACTTTTAATCTCTTCTCTAACAAGGCCCTCTTCCTTCTCTCCCTTCATCCTTCCGCCCATCTTTTCATGCATTCTTCTTTTCTACTTGTCTCTCCTTTTCAAGGCCCAACAATTTTTGTCTTTCATCAATATTTACTTTTTTCCCACCTTTTTTTCCATCCCCCTACTTGGATATCAACGTCATGAATTCTTCACATCCATCCATTCTATAACCATTTTTCATGTTTTTTAAATCTGTCATATCTTCATCTCACCTTTCCTTTCTGTTAATCCCACTCCCTCTCCCCCTCCCTCTTCCCCTCCCTCCAGCTTCCCCTTCAATTCCCCCTTCCCCCTTCCCCTCCCCATCTCCCTCCCCTTTCCCTTTCCCTTTCCCTTTCCACTTCCCCTTCCTCTTCCCCT
This sequence comes from Calotriton arnoldi, assembly GCA_963921515.1. Lineage (NCBI taxonomy): Eukaryota > Metazoa > Chordata > Amphibia > Caudata > Salamandridae > Calotriton > Calotriton arnoldi. Next base: position 845,040 of record CAWUFW010003339.1, read on the forward strand.
TCCCCTTTCGCTTTTGCTTTTGCTTTTGCTTTTGCTTTCCCTTTCCCTTTCCCTTTCCTTTTCCTTTTCCTTTTCCCTTTCCTTTTCCCTTTCCTTTCCCCTTTCCCTTTCCTCCTTTCGGTACTTTTATCATTGTCATTTTTCCCCCTGAAAATTCCAACCTACAGGTTGAAAAACCCCTAGACAAAACAGAACGGATAGTTCTCCTCAAAGAAGTAAAACTTGGAAGAGTGAGTAGGATCTCTCCCTGATGAATAAGGGGATTACCCTGATAACTGCTGTCAACATTTTTCTCATTTAAGCAAATAAAGCTGACAAATGCTAAAGTTCCGTGCGTCTCTTTTGTGCTCCTCGCCAGCGCTGCAATTACTCATCTGCCGCCAGACTCTATCTATCTGAGGCCAAAGCATTCAGCAGCAGAGGAAGTTCATTTACATATGCTCGCCACAGTCATCATTTTATTTTCACAAAGACTGCTGTGGGTACCAAAAGATGATTTCTATGATGTGGCCATTGACTCGGAGGGATGGGTGAAGACCTACATGGTTGCCGGAATGGGTTTGTGCAAAGAAGGATCTTGTGTAATTGAGCTGTAGTTTCTACGTCTTGGTAGAGCCTGGATTCTTGATGTGCTCAACGGACGAGGCGGGCTTCCGGAAGAAGATGTCAGTGATTTGTTCATTTAAATAAACAGAGAAAAATACCCAGGGCTTATTTGTGAGAAGTGTCGCATCACTGCGACAAAGCAGCTACGCAACATTTCTCAGTGCGCCCTCCTTGCGACACCATTGATGCGCCATATTTTCAGTACGGCGCATCATGTTGCAAGGAGTTACAGATACGTCAGTATTCCTGATGTATCTGTATGCGCAAAAGTGGCGCACTGCTGGGGTGTGTCTGAAAACAGACGCAACTCCAGCAATGTGTCCTTTCACATAGGGCAAGCCCCATGTGAAAGGGCCTACGTCACCCTTATGCCTGCCATGAGGCAGGCGTAAGGTTTTGATGCAATGGCGTCCTAGAAGTGGCGCACTGAAATCTTATAGATTTCAATGCGCCACTTCTACAAGGCTTAGATGCGGGGGGAACGCCCACCCTGCATAGATTATACCTGACACAGGTATAATGTAGCGCTGGGGTTTACGAAGTGATGCATCTGCCTACATGCGTCACTTCGCAAATATGGAGCAACATGGTGCATTATTTACGCCGCCACAGCGTCACAAAAAGTGATTCAACGGCGGTGTAAATATGACGCAGGGCTTCATAAATAAGCCCACCAGTGCTTAATTTGTAGAAATAGAAGTGCCAGGGCCTTGTCAGGAGGCCACTGAAGCTTGCACCACCCATTGCTCCCACTAGCGCTGCCAATGACAGTACTATCACTACTAGTCATGACACTCACAAAAGTGTGACAATTCAGACTTTAAATATACATTAAAAACACTAATACATTCTGCCCAAGCTATTCTTATAGCATTTGGTGTAAGGTGTTAGTGATTGTAATGTATATTTAATTATTAAACTCCAGCTATTGTGCTCCTCAAAAACATAAGACAAACAGCGCCACCATGTGGCAGGCTGTCATAAGAGCTGGTGCTGACAATAAAATCCCGTGCCGAGCACCGGAAACCATGGCTCAAATTAAGCACGAAAATGTCTCCCTAGAATGCTTTTAATATTTTAATGCAACAGTCAGATAGATCAAATACGTCCCAGGAAAGACAAAACAACCATGTAGTCTCTCTTGTTTTTGTCCAATAATGTGACTTAACATAATACAATTTTCAGCCAGGCCCTAAAAACGTGTTTTATACAGTGTAGAACATCAGATTGTGCTGGACCATGTAAGGTGCAGGAGGTCCGTCCGTCACCAGTGAGTAGAGAGTGAACAATCCGTGTGCCAATGCGTGCTGTGAGCTTCTCTCACTCCTGGGTCGACCACCTTTGTCATTTATCCTTCCTACCAATAAACCGCTTAGCTTCCCTCCATTACACGTGGACTGTGACCTAAGGAAGGTACTCCTCTGATCACTCACTGACAACAGTAAAGCATTTCTCACATAGGCCACACTGCTATTCAACTCTCTTCCTACCAAGCACACCATCACATTGGAATGTGCCTCCCATCCTCTAATGTGCTTCGGGGGGCGTTAGGGGAGGGGGGTATTTAAAGCAATATATACATATAAATGCAATACATTGCAACATGTTGACCATGAACTGGTTGGTATTCTTTTGTTGATGTGTACTTAGCACCTAACTCCAGGCAACCACCAAGTGGCCGGTGATCTCTTCTGCAGACCAGTAATTTACCCAGGATCACTTATCACATGGTCAACGCTGGGAATGAAACTCGGGTTTCAAGCTCCAAGGACAACTTTTAGACATCAGGAACCCAATACACAAAGAAAGATTATAAATTTACACTGATAACTTACTCCTTGCATGGCTATAAATATTGAACTTTCAAAAACTCACAAATATTCCCAGTACTAGGCCTAAAATAACTGTGCCCCTTGCAGCTCTCCAGATGTACTACTAGGAATATCAAGTAGCATTTGCTATTTTGTCAATCCAGAGAACTGTATGCACAGTTGAGTTCTGCATTTGTGAAAGGGTACCTGCTGTGCAAATGCGCAATTTCTTCTTTTATTCTTAAAGGTAAATCATTTTCCCTGTGGCGAAATCACTTTCCCCCACACTTTCTTGAAATTTAGAGAATTCTATTTTCTCTTGCCATCCTTGACGGGAAGTTACTTTGGCCTTTTTGTGAAGTAAATCTCCATTACTTTTTAGGCTGGGAAAGGGTTGGAGAGGAGTTTGTGAATGTCCACAAATGTATGTGTTTGCAAGCATTCACACACTCTCAAGGTAGACCACACCTTGAACTGTTCGCTCCTCAGCTATTGCATTAGATTTGCTCCTGTGTAATTGTGTGCACTCATTACATACAATAATGAAGTAGTAACCCTTTTGTAGATTCCTGAAAGACATAATTGGAGGCCCTTTGGGCAGTAAACATAGGTTTACAGCTGTAAATGGCTCAATGAATCAAACCTCAGAGCTTGGCTTAAATGGATTTTACCCTTCATTTTACAAAATGTGTCATCTTGCATTATTTTTTAGGAAATTGACTTTGCTCCATTGCTTATTACTAAGACAGCAAAAAATAATACAAAATCAAATTACTACATGATATGGTTAGCAACTTAAATCTGTTTACCTATTTAATGCAATCTACAAGCTAAATGGTGCCTGTTAGACCTGACATCCTTGGTGTGGTATTCCCAGAAACGTTTTGCCTTCACTCCTTCAGTTTTGCTGCATTCGTTTTTGTTGGTTTTAGGACTCTTCACACTTTACCACTGCTAGTCAGTGCTAAGGTGCTTGTGCTCTCTCCTTTACACATGAAAAACTTGGCTTACACCTAATTGGCACATTTATTGTACTTGTAAGTCTCCAGTAAATTGGAACTGCCTGTTCCCAGGGCCTGTAAAGTAAATGCCACTAGTGGGCAGCACTTATTGTGCCACTAAAGTAGTCTTTTAAAACTTGTCTCACGCTTGCCATTGCAGCCTGCAGTGCAGTCTTAAACTGCCATTTCCGATGGGCAAAATAAACCTTTTGGTAGTACGAAGTGTTTCTTTTTAAGACATACAAGTCACACCGAAGGTAGGACCTAAGAGCTGATAGGGCAGAGTGTGTTGTGTAGGAATAGGAGATGTGTCTTTAAATTTTAAAAGTCCTGTTACTAAAAAAATCTCAAATTTGTTTTTCACTACTGTGAGGCCCAACTCTCCTATTGACTAACACTGGGTTACCTAATTACAGTGATATCTTTGAATTGGGCTTTAATAAGAATGGGGTAGCCCTATATCCCTCAGAACCTGGGCAATTAACTAAAATACTACAGTTTGTTCTGTTGGAAAGAACAATTTCTTAATATGCCATATTTAATATGAATGAAAGAAACACACCAAATAACGTTAATCAAGTGATTTGAACAGTTATATTCTTATTTCAGTTTGTAAATATGGCTGTTACAAAAACGTTAAACAAATTGTTCTGACAAATAGGTGACATTTTGTGGATATGTGAATGGAGTGAGTATGGTGACAATGTGATAGTGAGCATAAAAGGATTATATACAAAAAGGGGGGACTGTACAGCAGTAAAATGAGTGATTCAATTAACATCTGTCCTGCTATAATTTGTTTGACATGTTTTCACAGAACCCTAGCACATGACTTATTTAAGCTTTGGGGCGATGAAACCATAGGACATGAGCGGGTGTAGAGCGTCGACGTTTCGACCCTGGGAGGCACGTTAATCAGGAATAAGGTCGCAACGGGTCTTCTTCAGGACAGTAGGATGCAAGGGGACAGCCAGATCCTGTGAATGACAGTCATTCACTGACGAGAGCTACATCAGATTCACACGGACTGGTTTTGTGCACTATAACCAACAATTAGCAGATCAAAGATTAATATGACCTGAAACCGGTATATGCCCCGAATCGTGATACGTACCAATATATCTAAATTGAGATTCCAATCTTGGATGATGGTATTTGTCTAACAGTAAAGCCTCCTCTAAACCAGAGACTGCCTCTAACTCAAGCACCTGGTGTTAACAGGAGATTCCAGTACGTAACGCCTTCTTGAACCAGATCAACAACTTGCATATCACAGTATCTGGCTGTCCCCTTGCATCCTACTGTCCTGAAGAAGACCTGTTGCGACCTTATTCCTGATTAACGAGCCTCCCAGGGTCAAAACGTTGACGCTCCACACCCGCTCATGTCCTATGGTTTCATCGCCCCAAATCCTAAATAAGCCATGTGCTAGGGTTCTGTGAAAACATGTAAAACAAATTATAGAAGGACGGATGTTAATTGAATCACTCATTTTACTGTTGTACAGTCCCCCCTTTTTGTATATAATCCTTTTATGCTCACTTTCACATTGTCGCCTTACTCACTCGATTCACATATCCACAAAATGTCACCTATTTGTCAGAACAATTTGTTTAACGTTTTTGGACAGCCATATTCACATACTGAAATAAGAATATAACTGTTCAAATCACTTGATTAACGTTATTTGGTGTGTTTCTTTCATTCATCTTTGAATTGGGAGCAGATGAAGATATGCTGTTGACTGTCAAATGAATTTTAATTTAAAATAATCTTTCATAGTAATGTTGAATTTTAAGTAACAATTCTGAAATTACCACTTTTAGAAAGTCGGCATTTTCTTCTCCAAACCATTTGGTGTCTTCTGCCAGTATCCTTGGTCACATGACTTTGAATGGTCCTGCTGTTGGGATTTGTGTATTCCTGCCAGACAGAGATGTAAAGGGGATAGATGTAGACGGGATGGGCCATCCTGCCAGGATGGCTGGGAGAGAGCTGTTCCCTGCCCACACTTTCACTTCAAGTGTCAGTGTTTATGGGTAAATAACTCCAGGAGGATATGAACATTTATGAATGTTCAGTTTTCACATGGCAGCTAGCTTGATTGTGTCAAGAACAGATGTGATGACATCAGTCTGCCAGCCTATGAATGTGCAGCCCGGAGCCAGGGTTTCCCTGACCACTTTAAATTCCTACTACAAAGATCATGGGGAAGACTGATGCACAGATTGAGCTGCAGGGCCCTCAGTCTCTTTTGAGCTTCCTATTGGAGTACTTTTAGAAAGCACCTATAAATAGCTGTGTTGAACTTGGCCCTTTTTGCAGGGTTATCCCCAAACTTCTTGCTTCTTCCTCCTTTTTTTTCCTGACCTGTGTTTGTTGGTTTTAGGACTCTGGGCACTTTACCACTGCTGATCAGTGCTAAAGTGCATATGCTCTCTGTGTAAATTGTTATTATGATTGGTTTTCCCTGATTGGCATATTTGATTTACTAGTAGGTCCCTAGTAAAGTGCACTAAGTGTGCCAGGGCTGGTAAACCAGATGCTACTAGTGGGCCTGTAGCACTGATTGTGCCACCCACATGAGTAGATCTGAAAGGATGTCTCAGGCCTGCCACTGCAGTGCCTGTGCACAGTTTGCTAACTGCCATGTCGACTTGGCAAGTGCACCCACTTGCCAGGCCCTAACCTTCCCTTTTCTTACATATAGGACACCCCTATGGTAGGCCCAAGGTACCCCTCTGGGCAGGGTGCAGTGTATGTGAAAGGTGGGACAAGTACTGATGTGTGTAACATGTCCTGATAGTGAAATACTGCCAATTTCGTTTTTCACTATTGAAAAGCTATCTTGCCCCATAGGACAGAATGAAGAATGCTTTGTAACATTTTACAAGGATATCTTCCCATAGGGATAAGATAGAAAAATAAAGTTTAGGCTCTCTGAACTCAGAATTTAATAACACATCTTTTACTAAAGATGGTTTTTAAATTGTGTGTTTGAAAATGCCACTTTTAGAAAGTAGGCATTTTCTTGTTAACCATTCTGTGTGCCTCTGCCTGTTTGTGTATTGACTGTCTGGTTTTGGAGTGACAGGGGCTGGGGCTGGGGATTTGCATTCTCTCAGACAGCCACCCTTGATGTGTGTCCTGCCTTTCCTGAATGAGTCAGGGCTGGGCTGAATAGACCTAGGCTGCATTCAGAGTAGGGGGAGGAGTTCTCACTAACACCTGTGTAGGCCCGGTCTGCATTTAGAGTGGTGGGAGCAGATTTCCCTTGCACCTGCATAGGGCCTGTCTGCCTTACACAATGCTGTCTCCACCTCCTGCCGGGCAGCCGCACCAGAGAGGACAGAAATGGTCTGGACTGGGCTCAGAGACCCTTGCACAAAGAGAACAAAGACATTTTGGGGTATAAGTATTAGACCTAAAACCCCTGAACTTTAGACTACTTCTGGAATCAAGAGGAACCTTTGCCAAGGAGAAGAGCTGTAGAAACCGAGGAGAAGTACTGCCCTTGCTGTGTGTCTGGGATTGGCCTGCAATTGCGGTTTCTGCCAAGGAAAGGAGAAGGACTTTGCTGTGTGCTGTTTCCCCTGCATGAGAAAAGTCTCCAAGGGCTTGAGTAGAGCTTGCCTCCTGTTTTGAAGTCTCAGGAACACAAAGACTTCACCCCCAGCTCCCCTGATCTTCCTTGCTGGGAGTTCTGACCTGCCAGGAGTGCCTGTGATTGTGTGGGGCCTCTGGAGGTTGTTCCTGCTGCTGGGAGCGGGAAAGCAACGCAACAACAAGAAAATCAACGCATCGCTCTTCTTGCGACAGTTTTTCCGATGCAACGCTGTAGTGCGAGAAGAATCTCCCCGCACCCCCGCACTGCTGCTGAAACTGACGCAGTGCCTATCGCCGCTGCAAGAATCGATGCACCGAGGGATCTCGGCTGAAGAAATCGAAGCAGCGCCGCTCAACGCCGCCGCATCGGTCGTCGACGCATCCCGGATTTCCACGCATCATCCCTGTGCGGCAAGTTTTCCCCGACGCAACACCCGCGGATCGGAGTCGTCTCAGAATCGATGCATTGCTTCCTCCTATAGACTGGACCCGACGCACCACTCCCCTGTGTCCAGCGGAACTGTCGCATCGCATCCACGAAGGTCTCCGGAATCAACGCATCTCTTTGTTTTTCAACGCTTCTCATCGCTGCGGCTGTTTGGCTTGGTGAATTTTGTCCCACCGACAGGTACATTGCAAGAAATCACGCATCCATAGTTTTCTACGGACTCAGTTGCTGAAACCTTTTGAAAATAATTTTTCTTAATACTTGTATGTTGGATTTTTATTGTTTGTTCAGTTTAGATAAAGATACTTTATTTTTCTAATCCGTGTGGTGTCCATTTGTGGTGTTATCACTGTGTTACTGTGAGTGTTGGTAAAAATACTTTACACATTGCCTTTGGGATAAGCCTGTGCTCGTGCCAAGCTACCAAGGGAGTGAGCAGGGGTTATCTAGAGTGTGCATCCCCCTTACCCTGACTAGAAGCAAGGGTCCATATTTGGACAAAGGTACCTTCCTCTGCCAACAAGAGAACCCCATTTCTAACAAGCTGCAAACAATTCCTCATATATTTAAGCTCTTATTATGATTTGTCTTTAAATACCGGTACCACCTGTGTGGTATTTACCAAGTTTCGTATAGCCTCTTCATTTCGAGTACCGCACTTCGGAACGGGGACAATAAAGTAGTAATGTGTGTGTTTATTTCCGCTATGAGCTGAAAACGTCATATCCTGTGGTACTTTCCTTGTTATAATTCTACAAGGGTTACCTGGCAAAATTGTGCATCAAAGTAAGGGCACAGTTACCGAAAAAGTTGTAATTTCTACTAGAAAGAGTGTCCTGCACACAGGTAATATCAGAGCACTATTTTTGTCAGAATTCTTTGGTCAGAACTTCAAATTATTCTGTTCCAAATATATTAGTAAAACCGGTGTTTTTTAGTATGTTCCTGGAATAAGAGGCAGTAGCTGGAATCAATATTTTTCTCTTACATTGATTTGTTTTTTTTTCTACTAGGAGTTGTAAATATTGACAGTGTTAGTTCAAGGCTTTAAGCAAGTTAATGTTTTGCTATGTTATATTGTAAAATGCACAAATATGCATACAATGTGTCATAAAACAGCACCTTCTAAGTTCTCTGTCTATACCAAATTCTTCTGAAAGTGAGAATAAGGCATGCAGGTGCAGGAACCTATTTGGGTGTTTACAATAGAAACAACTCCCTACACCATTAGCTCTAATGCTATAACTATGTAAGAAAAATATAATGCAAGGCCTTTTGAGATTAGGACTCTCCAGTGGGGTATTGTTAGCAGAGTACCAATTTTGTAGATTGGTCCTCTGTCTTTGACCATCCATTTGAAAATGTTGGTAATTTTCAGTTTCTCTGCATTCGCCTGACCTCAATCAGGTATTCTCTTCTTCGTACGTGGGGTAGGGCGCCATTAAACCAGTAAAAATGTTCCTGTACATGAGCGGAACCTCTATGTCCTCGAACGGAGAATATTCCGGTGGTGCATCTCCTTCTATATAGTGGTGAAATGTCTTTGTCATTGCATTTGCTGCTGGGAATGTAACCCATGAATAGAATACCTCTGTTTTGTTTGATTCGTGTGCCTCAATCACGAAAACTACTGTGCCACCCCTAGCTTGTAAACAATTTTCTAATAGTCTTAGGGTGACTGTCATTCTGAATTTTGGTGCAATCTGTATTGCATCCGTAGGATCTTCTCCTTCTTCTGAAAAATTCAGTTCAACTCTCTCTGCCCTTACTTCGGCATCAGTCATGTTTAGAGGAAGAAGTGTTCCAAGGGAACTAAGATAAGGTGTTATGCACAATTTTTAGGAACACTATGTCCTTTCAAGCTTGAATAAATAGTATTTTTGTACTACTCAGCTGCGGCGTAGTTTGTGCCCACCCACTCCAGACATCTCTGGGGTTTTGTGAGTAGGTTCTCTGAGAATAGCACGACTGAACTACTCAGATTCTACTGTTAAATAAGTACCCAACCAACGTTGGCGGTGCCATGTCGTGTAGTTCCTATATTACCCATGCAGGACCTGCGAGTTTGGATAATGTAACCTGTGGGTTTGGTGGCAGACTAACTCTGAGCACCCCCACCGAGAAATGTCAGCCGGATTTGCATTAGCTAGTTCACAGTGCCACTTGAATCTCCTCTTATCGGGGAGAGATTAGTTTCTGGCAACCTTAGATCATGACAACCCTGATCCCTCAGAATCGTGGAAACAATGTACTACTTTTCGCTCAGTCAACGTGCTTACTTATTCGGTTTGTCTCAGAGAGTTACACAGAATAAACAGTCTGGGCTTTTCAATAAGTATTTATTGAACAGTTGTTATTCTAGTGTAGAATATATGTGCTGCAGCAACCAGCAGACAATAGCAGAGATATATTATCAGCAGTACGATAAAAGTGAAAGGATAGTACAGTTCTACCATGTTGCAATAATCATGAATACATACATAAATATAAAATGCATACTAGAATGCAACCTAAAAAGTGTGCGTACTCCTACGATGCCTAATTAGATGTACCTAAGTGTACCTAGCATGTGAGTAGGTGTAAGCCTAAAAGCCAAGAATCCTTCTAGGATTTAGTCAAACCCCCATACCTGAATAGGGAGAGTGTGGGACCCCGTCCTGGTCTCGAGTTGGACACCCCGCAAGGGCTGTGTTAGAACCGCTGTCAGCTGGAGCGACTGCATGCAGGAGCCTCAGCGTCTCTGGTCAGTGTGTCGGCATGGAAGTCTCGGTTCCCTCTGTCTTACCGTGGCAAGATGTGGTGTATTTATACCCTAAAGTGTCTCGTCCCTTAGTATGGTTTGTATTGGTCTTTGTTAGACATGAGGAAGACGTCAGGGGTGAACTTTGTACATACACATTATGCAGGAGATGTAGCTGGTGAATGCTCATGCATAATTTATGAGTACATTGTAGGCTGTATTCAAACCACAGACTAGATAACGTTCAACCCTCAGAGGTCGTTGTGTACTGTAGGGAACTAATGTAGGTGAAAGATCATGCCTATATTAGGGCATAGGAGATCATGACTATAATAGGGCATATACGAATATGACCATAGTAGGGCATATACGATGATGACCATAATGGGGCATATACGAATATGTCTATATTAGGGCATATATGAGCGTGTCTATATTAGGGCCTCTATACGAAACATAACACTTCCTGCACAAAAACAATCCTCTTAGTTTTTTTCCTCTTTCTAATTTTGCTGCAGAATGCAGCACAGATAGAAAGAGGAAAAAGCAAGGTGAAATAAATATAATTCTCCTCTTTACACCACCCCTGGGAAGGCGTAGCATTCAACGCATTCCCAGGCCTACCACTCATGGTAAATCTGGAAACGCTCCACCTATGGAACACCTCCCTGTAGCAGAGTAACGCAATGCAGCGACATGTACTGCCTTGCATTACTCCACATTTACCAAGCTACGCAGGGTCACGTAAGATGGCCTTGCGTGAGTTGTAAATCTCATTCTGGGTTTTGCATCACCTTGCTTGGCACAAGGGCGATGCAAAACCTTTGATAAATCTGCCCCTTGGTGGGGACAGATTATCAGGGATGAATGGCTCCATTAGCATTTCTATCCCCAATGTCAAATACACTGCAGCGGTACCTCGTCACACATGTGACTGCTACAAAGAAAGCAAGTTTCATTGAAAATGTAAAGTAGCAATACAGCTATATTGTGTTATATTAGCATTTCTGTAGTGCTTTCCCAACCCTTCAGAGTCCCAAGGAGCTGTTACATGAAGATTTATGACTCCAGAATATAAATGTCAATGACACTTTTTTGTAAAAAATATTCTTAGTGCCTTGCAACTATTCATGACAAAAGGCACTATTTGAACAGAATCTTTAATGAAAAAAGTTACATTCTGTCATCAGGTTCTATAAGTGATTTTATTTAATGTAGGGCTTGCTTTAGTGCTGGTAGCGCCCGGTGTGCCATATTTTTTTCGGTGCCCCCCCCCCCAATCCTTTGGAAGTGTTGTGCACCCAGGATCGTATATGGTATCACTAAGGAGGACCCACGACAGGGTGTCCTTACTTCATTCAAAGAACTTATCATAGAGACCCGGGAGATGCCTAGGAATACACTGCATTTATTAGTTTGGCGCAATCAGTATTAAGCAGGAGCTCTAATCACTGAGTATCTCGTATGCCTACAAAACTCCACCAGGAATAAAGAAACCTTACTATTCCAAACTTTCCAGCAGTTTCCATTACGAGGTCCTGTAGAGTGATACAATCCCCGATTGGCCACCCCTAACATTAGTTTAAAAATTGAGTTGTCCTGAACAAGGTGGACAGGAAAATATTTGTATTATCCACCAAAAAATGCGTTGACTGCTCTATGAGAGATCCTAGCCTGCCACACAACAATGGCTGAAACAGAAGATCTTTTCCCGTTGCTTCTTTTGGTGTATGTGCAGTGTGGCTGGGATTGGTATGAGTGTCATGTATGAGAGGATGAGTTTTTGTGTGTATGTATGAGTGAGTGGAGTATAGGATGGGTGAGAGAAAATAGCCATATAAGTGGGAAAACAATCACAGTTATAATGTGCTTTACAAAAAAGGTTTCTATGGAAAAGTTGTGTAACTAAGTTTCTTTGAACTATATCTTCTTGATATTTAAATAAGAAATGGTGAAGATTTGATGATAATGTAAATTGCGAAAACGTTACTGTGGATATGTGATTAAACAGCACTGAAGTATATATTCACTAATGAAGCAAAAAAAAATTGCAACATTTATTTATGATTATATTGTTTGAAAGTGTTTTCGGTTAGACCATGTTGCACTTAGGGCTTCAGTAGAAGAAATACAGGTCTAGTGGGATACTGTGTACTCTTAATAGCCCCCCATGACCTTCTTCTCCACGGATTCCCTCACTATCACCCTCCAACAGTGGTCCTCATCTCTCCATAGCCCCTCTTTCTCATGCATTCCATTGGATTTTTAGCACTACTCATACCAGTGTAGAGTGTCAGATCACTTTACGTCAAACACACATTATACAAAGACAAAGAATGACGTGTGTAAATAAGTCTATAGGAAATGTTACATAAGACAGTGAGGATTACAAGGTGTAGGAATCACATGTCATCCATACTAGGCAGCATATTTGAAGAGTGTTTGATCAGGAGAAGCACAAACTCAGGATTTAATATGTACCACAGTGGTTGGGGTTGCCTTTACTAATAAGAATGTATTTCTACTCAACTTAACCCTTTTTAGCAACATTAGGATAATGAAAGACTGGGAAAAATCATAACATTCTAACATAGGATGCAGTGTACCCGCATCTCTTTAATGACCGTTCATAGGTCACTGTGCTTTATTAGGATTGTAAGATATGAACTGCAAGCAACAAAAGGTTCTCTGTGACAAAAGCAGTAACCCACTGAGCTCTCCACATAAATTTAGTTATGTGATCTGCATGGTACACGTTTTTGTAGCAGGCATATTAACCCTCTGTGCTGCTTTATGATGAGTCAAAGCTGCCACTTGACAAAACTTTGATCTCACATTAATCACGTTATCTTGATATTTTTTGGTTTGTTGCCAGAAAACTGCTGATTACACAAGAAACTCTGCAGCAGGTACTTCTAAACCCATAAGTTATTTCTAAATACAGCGAACCCGAGCTCAGCGTCGGGTGCGGCTGCACCGGTCGCACCCCCTAAGCTGGCCCTGATTTAATTGTCCAAACATCTTTGTCCTTCTGCTCTAGTCATTCCAGGCAATTGGTGCCTTTAAAAAAGTGTATTGTGAGTGCTACAGGCCCTGTTGTACAAAGAAGGACATGTGGCGTTTTTCTTCCAAGAACGTAATTTTGGGGGTGATTGGGTGACCTTCTGGGCCTTTCCACTGTGGTGATTGGGTGACCTTCTGGGCCTTTAAACTGCTTGAATCACTGAGTTTACACTTCTGGTGGATGTTACTCTTCATCTCATAATAAAACACTCCAAAAGTAGGCCACAAGGCACTCACATACTTCTATCCATCCATACAGTGCAATCAGTCTCTCTCACTCCTTTTCACTTCGAATTCATGCATAAGAGCAGTGACACAACATAGTAAGAGCACAACTCCGGTCATCACTTTCAACATATATAAAACCTTTGTCCACTAAACTGTTACTAATGAGGTGAAACATTTGAAGTCATTACGATGTCTAAAAATATCCAAATATTGAAGTAATACCATTACAAAAAAAGTGCTGCATTATGCAGCATAATTTGTTTTTTATTGCTGCATAACTTAGTCAATGCTGCAACCTAATATGGCCCTCCCCACCACATAATTCCAGTGGCCTAAAACCACGGGCAAAAACTGCATGTAATATATAATTGCAGACTCCCTAAATGAAAAGTTAATGCAAGATAAACTAACCTGTGCGAAATGCTTTGTTCTGTGAGCAAAGCTCAGTTGGTATGATTACTTCAGATATCTGCATGATAACCGGTTGGTGCACTGGGGACTACTGACTTGTGTGTTTATCGAGCTATGAGATCCCAGCCTAGGAGTGAAAGCACTGTTAATATGTAAGTCAATTAAAAAAAAAAAAGCATCACAGGATGCACACAGTAAAAGATACACTACCAGAAAATGTGCAGAAAGCCTCAGTAGGAAACTTACTGACTTTTTCACCAGGTTTGCATCACAAAAAATGTGATGCAAACCTGGGATAAACTGTAGTGCTGGAATTTACTTTCCAACACAAATACTGATTTGTATTGGAAAGTTGTCTACCATAATACAAAGTAGATCTACACGCTAATGTGCAGCAAGGGTACGTTCCTTGGGTTGTACATGGGTATCACCATACAACAGCATATTACACATGCATGCACACAGTGTATGTTGCTTTTACGAGCATCTGACATGCTAGGCTTCATGTATCTGTTTCTTTCACATCAGGTTTTTCACATTTGTAATGCATCTAACTCCAATACGCACACTGTCAATCTCATTTTGCAAGCAGCTCAAACACAAGGCTTATTGCATCTCATCTTTGTCTGCGTCTTTAGCATTTCAGCTTCTTAACACTCTGCACTCATGTCATCCATCAGCACTAACTCTTCTTGTAGATTAGACAGCAAACTTTTAAAGTTTTTTTTAATTGTATTTTATATTTTGGCCTGCATTAAGTGCATACAATGTCTCGATCTCCACCTTTTAGTCACAGGAGAACAAGCAATCCACTTCAACTGTCTGTGATAGTATCCTTGCCCTCCATCCTGTGCAATGCTAAAGCAAATGGCAGGAGAGTTATGTGTTGAAAATTTGATTGCTCATAGGCACACATTCTTTCAACAGGGAGGCTCTGGATATAATATTTTTTCCTGGTCCCACATTGCCCACAGCACTGCAGTTATGGTGGAGTAGGTACTGATGAAAATGCCCATGGAATGTCCCCATAGACGAATGTCACTTCTGGGAGCCCTGTGCAGATTTTATTGCAGTGCTTATTACAACATACCTTATTAAAATTGGAAACGCTGGGATTAGATGGCACATTTTATAGTTCTTTTACTAACACTTACACACTGGACCACATCTATTGGCTGAGTGGTGCTGTTTACTAACCCCGGTGAATTGTCAACTGGAGGTCCACTCAAAGGTTTTTTAATAGCACTATTTCTAAGTGCATTCATTCTTTAACAAAGCTTCTGAAGCATCATCTAGAGGCCTGGGGTAGTAGGTGGTTACTTAATTATGAATACTGTTTTATAATCGGTGTCCCATTGCCTAAAATACTTTTAAATCCCAATATAATAAGCCTCCCTACAACTAACACTCAGAGGGTTGCAACAGTGGGCAGTGAAAGGTTAGTCCAGGTAACGGAGAGATGGTGACTTCCTTATAGCATGATACACTAATCGCACCCAATAAAATTCAATGTGTGATTACAGTTTTATCTTATTGTAGAGAAGGGCGTCATGGACTGAAACCTCAAAAATGGGCTCACAGACACACACAAAGCACTATTGCTTAATACCACGAAACTGACCCTTTGCTACCTTCAGCTCAGTTAACTATATTATAACGTATGTTTAAGTACTCTTCAGGGCCAGAACCAGCAGGCATACTCTGAAAAATACTTCCAACAGAGAGAACTTTCTTTACTTCAATCAATCAATCAATCATGTCACTTATAAAGCGCACTACATACCCGCGAGGGTCTCAAGGCGCTGGGGGAAGAGGGGGGTGGTGCTGCTACTGATCGAAGAGCCAGGTCTTGAGGAGTCTTCTGAAGGCCAGTAGGTCTTGGGTCTGCCGAAGGTTGGTGGGGAGGGTGTTCCAGGTCTTGGCGGCGAGGTGGGAGAAGGATCTGCCGCCGGCGGTCGTTTTCCGGATGCGGGGGACTGTGGCGAGGGCGAGGCTGGTGGAGCGGAGCTGGCGGGTGGGGGTGTAGAAGCTGAGTCATCTGTTGAGGTAGGCTGGTCCGGAGTTGTGGAGTGCTTTGTGTGCGTGGGTGAGGAGCTTGAAGGTTATCCTCTTGTTGACAGGGAGCCAGTGCAGGTCTCTCAGGAGGGGTGTGATGTGGCTGCATCGGGGGATGTCGAGGATAAGACGTGCAGAGGCGTTCTGGATGCGTTGCAGCCGTCTCAGGAGCTTAGCCGTCGTTCCTGCGTAGAGGGCGTTTCCGTAGTCCAGCCTGCTGGTGACGAGGGCCTGGGTGACTGTTTTTCTTGTTTCGGTGGGGATCCACTTGAAGATCCTGCGGAGCATTCGGAGGGTGTTGAAGCAGGATGAGGAAACGGCGTTGACCTGCTTAGTCATGGAGAGGGTGGGGTCGAGGATGACCCCTAGGTTGCGTGCGTGGTCGGTGGGTGTCGGGGCTGTTCCCAATGATGGCCACCAGGAGTCGTCCCATGCTGAAGGGTTGGAACCAAGGATGAGGACCTCCGTCTTGTCCGAGTTCAGCTTCAGGCGGCTGGTACTCATCCATTCGGCGACGGCCTTCATTCCTTCGTGGAGGTGGGCTTTGGCGGTGTGAGGGTCTTTGGTGAGGGAGAGGATCAGCTGGGTGTCGTCGGCGTAGGAGATGATGTTGAGGTTGTGCTGTTGGGCGACGTGGGCGAGGGTGCCATGTAGATGTTGAACAGCGTTGGGCTGAGGGAGGAGCCTTGGGGTACGCCGCAGATGATCTTGGTGGCTTTGGATCGGAAGGGGCGAGGCGGACGCTTTGTGTTCTGCCGGAGAGGAAGGATGTGGTCCAGTCCAGGGCCTTCTCTTGGATCCCGGCGTCGTGAAGGCGTGTTCGTAGTGTGTGGTGGCAGACCGTGTCGAAGGCGGCTGATAGGTCCAGGAGGATGAGGGCTGCTGTTTCTCCGTTGTCTAGCAGGGTCCTGATGTCATCGGTGGCAGCGATGAGGGCGGTTTCGGTGCTGTGGTTGCTGCGGAAGCCGGACTGGGAAGGGTCCAGGATGTTGTTCTCCTCGAGGTAGCGGGTCAGTTGTTTGTTGACGATTTTCTCGGTGACCTTCGCGGGGAACGGGAGCAGAGAGATGGGTCGGAAGTTCTTGAGGTCCTTGGGGTCTGCCTTGGGTTTCTTGAGTAAGGCGGTGATCTCGGCGTGCTTCCAGCTTTCCGGGAAGGTTGCTGTCTCGAAGGAGATGTTGATTATTTTCCGGAGATGGGGCGCGATGGCTGTACTGGCTTTGTTGAAGACGTGGTGAGGGCACGGGTCTAGCGGTGAGCCACAGTGGATGGTGTTCATGATCTCGCTGGTGTCCTCGTCGTTGATGTTGGTCCAGGAGAGCAGGCAGTTGGTGGTTGTGGGGGCAGTGGTCTCGGTGGTTGCCGGGGCGGTCGTGGTGTTGAAGCTGTCGTGAATGTCGGCGATTTTGCGGTGGAAGAAGGTGGCCAGTGAGTCGCACAGGTCTCGCGACGGCGGGATGTCGTTGGTGTTGGAGCTGGGGTTGGAGAGTTCCTTCACGATGTTGAAGAGCTCTTTGCTGTTGTGTGCGTTGTTGTCTAGGCGGTCTTTGAGTGAGGCCCTTTTGGCGGATCTGATGAGGTGATGGTGACTGCGGGTGGCGCTCTTGTGGGCGGCGTAGCTGTCCGCTGTCCGTTCGTGGAGCCAGATCTTCTCCAGTTTTCGGCATGTTCGTTTGGAGGCCTGGAGGTCTTCGGTGAACCAGGTGGCTTTCTTGCTGGGGTGGCTGTTGGGCGGATTCTTGAGCGGGGCGAGGTGTTGGCGCAGTCGTCGATCCACTGTCTGAGGTTGCGGGCGGCGGTGTCGGGGTCGGAGGGTTCGGCGGGTGGGCTCAGGGCGAGGTTGTGGTTAGCTGGTCTTCGGTGACTCTGCTCCAGCAGCGGCGAGGCATTTGTTCGGTGCGGTGGTGCGTGGTGGGCTTCCTGTAGGTGAAGTGGATGCAGTGGTGGTCAGTCCAGTGGGGTTCGGAGGTGTGGTTGAAGGAGACGTGTGGGCATGCGGAAAAGATGGAGTCTAGCGTGTGGCCGGTGGCGTGGGTGGGTGTAGTCACGAGCTGTCTGAGTCCGAGGGTGGCGAGGTTGTCGATCAGGGTGGTGGAGTTGGTGTCCTTGTTGTTCTCGAGGTGGAAGTTCAGGTCCCCGAGGAGGATGTAGTCCGTGGAGGCGATGGCGTGTGTGCTGACGAAGTCAGTGATAGAATCGCTGAACTGTGGTCGGGGCCCGGGGGGTCTGTAGATGAGGGTTCCTCTGAGGGTGGTGTTGGGATCGGTGTGGATCTGGAAGTGCATGTGTTCGGCGGTGCTGAGGGTGTCGTCGGTGTTGGTTGAGACTCTGAGGGTGTTCCTGTGGACAATGGCGATGCCTCCTCCGACTCCGTTGGTGCGGTCCCGGCGGGTGATCTTGTAGCCGTCCGGGATGGCAATGGCGATGTCGGGGGCTGAAGCGGGATTCAGCCAGGTCTCCGTCAGAAATGCGACGTCTGGGGAGGTTGAGTCGAGAAGGTCCCAGAGTTCGATGGCGTGTTTGCGGGCGGAGCGGGTGTTGAGGAGGATGCATCTGAGGTAGTTGGGTTCTTTCCTGGGCGGTGGTTTGGCGGGGCGGGTGCTGGCGAAGCTGCAGTTCCGGCAGGTGAAGGGCCCTTGGGTGCGCTTCGGGGTGGCAGGTAGCAGGCGTGATCTTTTCCGGGGTTGAGTGCGTGGAGGGTGCTGGCGTCGTATCGGCGTCTGTTGATGTGGCGGGCACGGGGGATGCCCGGACCAGGGGTTCTGGCGCTGGGCGCGGTCCCGGCGCGGACGGGCGCAGACGGGCTTGCCTTAGGCGCGCCTTCGGCACGCCAGCGGCGCGCCCGCTGCGCACGTCCGCTGTGCGGCTGCCCAGCGGCCGCCATAAATGGCGAGGTGGGAGGGAGGAGCAGGGAATGGGGCAGCGAATGGGCAGTGAGGGCGGGGCCGCAGGGCGCAGCGGCGGAAACAGGCACAGAAAGGAAAAAAACTAGCACAATCAGGGCAGCAAGGGGGCACAGAAAGGAAAAAACGAGCACAATCAGGGCAGCAAGGGGGCACAGAAAGGAAAAAACGAGCACAATCAGGGCAGCAAGGGGGCACAGAAAGGAAAAAAACGAGCACAATCAGGGCAGCAAGGGGGCACAGAAAGGAAAAAACGAGGCACAATCAGGGCAGCAAGGGGGCACAGAAAGGAAAAAACGAGCACAATCAGGGCAGCAAGGGGGCACAGAAAGGAAAAAAACTAGCACAATCAGGGCAGCAAGGGGGCACAGAAAGGAAAAAACGAGCACAATCAGGGCAGCAAGGGGGCACAGAAAGGAAAAAAATCTAGCACAATCAGGGCAGCAAGGGGGCACAGAAAGGAAAAAACGAGCACAATTAGGGCAGCAAGGGGGCACAGAAAGGAAAAAAACAGAGCACAATCAGGGCAGCAAGGGGGCACAGAAAGGAAAAAAACGAGCACAATCAGGGCAGCAAGGGGGCACAGAAAGGAAAAAAACTAGCACAATCAGGGCAGCAAGGGGGCACAGAAAGGAAAAAACGAGCACAATCAGGGCAGCAAGGGGGCACAGAAGGAAAAAAAACGAGCACAATCAGGGGCAGCAGCAGGGCACACAGACGGAGCTGTGTGGTGGGGAGCGACCTACCAGTCAAGGTCAGGGGTCGCTCTCTTCACCACGCAGCGGCCGCCATAAATGGGGAGGTGGGAGGGAGGAGCAGGGAATGGGGCAGCGAATGGGCAGTGAGGGGGCGGGGCCGCAGGCGCAGCGGCGGAAACAGGCACAGAAAGGAAAAAAACGAGCACAATCAGGGCAGCAAGGGGGCACAGAAAGGAAAAACGAGCACAATCAGGGCAGCAAGGGGGCACAGAAAGGAAAAAACGAGCACAATCAGGGCAGCAAGGGGGGCACAGAAAGGAAAAAAACTAGCACAATCAGGGCAGCAAGGGGGCACAGAAAGGAAAAAACGAGCACAATCAGGGCAGCAAGGGGGCACAGAAAGGAAAAAACGAGCACAATCAGGGCAGCAAGGGGGCACAGAAAGGAAAAAACTAGCACAATCAGGGCAGCAAGGGGGCACAGAAAGGAAAAAACGAGCATAATCAGGGCAGCAAGGGGGCACAGAAAGGAAAAAACGAGCACAATCAGGGCAGCAAGGGGGCACAGAAAGGAAAAAAACGAGCACAATCAGGGCAGCAAGGGGGCACAGAAAGGAAAAAAAACGAGCACAATCAGGGCAGCAAGGGGGCACAGAAAGGAAAAAACGAGCACAATCAGGGCAGCAAGGGGGCACAGAAAGGAAAAAAAACGAGCACAATCAGGGCAGCAAGGGGGCACAGAAAGGAAAAAACGAGCACAATCAGGGCAGCAAGGGGGCACAGAAAGGAAAAACGAGCACAATCAGGGCAGCAAGGGGGCACAGAAAGGAAAAAACGAGCACAATCAGGGCAGCAAGGGGGCACAGAAAGGAAAAAACGAGCACAATCAGGGCAGCAAGGGGGCACAGAAAGGAAAAAACGAGCACAATCAGGGCAGCAAGGGGGCACAGAAAGGAAAAAACGAGCACAATCACGGCAGCAAGGGGGCACAGAAAGGAAAAAAACGAGCACAATCAGGGCAGCAAGGGGGCACAGAAAGGGAAAAAAAAACGAGCACAATCAGGGCAGCAAGGGGGCACAGAAAGGAAAAAAACGAGCACAATCAGGGCAGCAAGGGGGCACAGAAAGGAAAAAACGAGCACAATCAGGGCAGCAAGGGGGCACAGAAAGGAAAAAACGAGCACAATCAGGGCAGCAAGGGGGGCACAGAAAGGAAAAAAACTAGCACAATCAGGGCAGCAAGGGGGCACAGAAAGGAAAAAGCAGAGCACAATCAGGGCAGCAAGGGGGCACAGAAAGGAAAAAACGAGCACAATCAGGGCAGCAAGGGGGCACAGAAAGGAAAAAAACTAGCACAATCAGGGCAGCAAGGGGGCACAGAAAGGAAAAAACGAGCATAATCAGGGCAGCAAGGGGGCACAGAAAGGAAAAAACGAGGCACAATCAGGGCAGCAAGGGGCACAGAAAGGAAAAAAAACGAGCACAATCAGGGCAGCAAGGGGGCACAGAAAGGAAAAAAACGAGCACAATCAGGGCAGCAAGGGGGCACAGAAAGGAAAAAACGAGCACAATCAGGGCAGCAAGGGGGCACAGAAAGGAAAGGAAAAACGAGCACAATCAGGGCAGCAAGGGGGCACAGAAAGGAAAAAACGAGCACAATCAGGGCAGCAAGGGGGCACAGAAAGGAAAAAACGAGCACAATCAGGGCAGCAAGGGGGCACAGAAAGGAAAAAAACGAGCACAATCAGGGCAGCAAGGGGGCACAGAAAGGAAAAAACGAGCACAATCAGGGCAGCAAGGGGGCACAGAAAGGAAAAAACGAGCACAATCAGGGCAGCAAGGGGGCACAGAAAGGAAAAAACGAGCACAATCAGGGCAGCAAGGGGGCACAGAAAGGGAAAAAACAGAGCACAATCAGGGCAGCAAGGGGGCACAGAAAGGAAAAACGAGAACAATCAGGGCAGCAAGGGGGCACAGAAAGGAAAAAACGAGCACAATCAGGGCAGCAAGGGGGCACAGAAAGGAAAAAAACTAGCACAATCAGGGCAGCAAGGGGGCACAGAAAGGAAAAAAAACGAGCACAATCAGGGCAGCAAGGGGGCACAGAAAGGAAAAAAACTAGCACAATCAGGGCAGCAAGGGGGCACAGAAAGGAAAAAAACGAGCACAATCAGGGCAGCAAGGGGGCACAGAAAGGAAAAAACGAGCACAATCAGGGCAGCAAGGGGGCACAGAAAGGAAAAAACGAGAACAATCAGGGCAGCAAGGGGGCACAGAAAGGAAAAAACGAGCACAATCAGGGCAGCAAGGGGGCACAGAAAGGAAAAAAACTAGCACAATCAGGGCAGCAAGGGGCACAGAAAGGAAAAAACAGAGCACAATCAGGGCAGCAAGGGGGCACAGAAAGGAAAAAAACGAGCACAATCAGGGCAGCAAGGGGGCACAGAAAGGAAAAAAACGAGCACAATCAGGGCAGCAAGGGGGCACAGAAAGGAAAAAAACGAGCACAATCAGGGCAGCAAGGGGGCACAGAAAGGAAAAAAAACGAGCACAATCAGAATCTACAACATATGCTCTTAATTACTCCAGTATCTTCTTTGAGGCTGAGAGAAGCTTCATTGGTCTCTGCTGATTGAAACTTGGTTAAGGTCAACTTTATCCCAGAAAAGACTGAATCATGTCGCCGTGTGCAACATGCATAGAGAATTGATGGAGTGAGTTAACATGCTGACAATAGCAAAATAATTTGTCCTCCACATTCAACGGTGAAAGAAAATATTTGATTTTTCAAACTTAAGTTCAGTATTTTATTGCAATTGCCTGCAGCAAGAAAGGGAGCTTTCTGCTTAGTCCAGTTGCACTTTGAGGTTTAGGAATGTTGCTAAGAAGATTTTGTTTATTCTTCCTTTTTTTCTCTCCCACCCTTGTTTGCTTGGTGCATGAAAATGCAAGGTTCATGTTTTTGTCACATATTTTCTAATTATTTTGCAGAATGTAAATAAAATGAAGCATGTTTGCAAGCTGTGACTACATGCCTGCCTTTCTCACTATTTCACTTCAGAACCAATCGATTGTATACGTTTATCAAAGCCTGAGGCTCTCGGACCACAAGCACTTTGCATAGGGTCAATGTTAAGTCCCCAAGGTTGTCCCCCCCCCAGAAATTTAGTTTCTCCTACCCCCTGCTTAATACCAGTGTGTGTTTGCATGCGTACTGCAAGCGTAGGTCTTTATGTGAAGTTCAAAGAGCTTGGCAGCACTGCTCGGCCCTCCCGCTTGCTGCCGAGCCAGGGAAAATGAGGGTAGAGGAGCTCGTCAAGCTTTCAGAGGAGGGAGCACACATTTTGATTTGTATTCGTGTACCGCCGGGCCACCTCACAATGCAGGATTACAATATCCAGTGAAGGAAGACAAACGGCGAGCCAGAGAGGTCAAAGCCATTACAGCAGAGGGCATCGGTGGATGCGAGGGCGCCCTGTACTGCGGGGCATCTCAATCACCGTCTCTCGTCGCTTCTTCAAGCGCCTAGGCTAGGCCTTTCCAACTCTAACCGGAAGGGCTCCTGATGTTATTGGATGGCCTTTTTACCTCTCGGTGCTTCTGAAAACAGAGGAAGTGCATATTCGCTTTGATGGTGGTCAGCAGTTTTACTGCTGCAGGCACTGTTTTCTGCCTGAAATCAAACAAATAGTTAATAACAGACCCTGGCTCTTTCTGGATGTATCTTGCGGTGGGAGGAGTTGAGACATCTTTCCAGCAAAAGCCTCTTGACTGGGGTCAGGCAGGATATGAGCACATCCTGTCAGCAAAGCGTCCGTACCCATGACATATAGAAATTCTGTCTACTACCAGTACTTGAAATGGAAAAATAGAAGTGCAGGTACCCTGTAGAGTACCTGCTTGTTTCTGAGAAGTGCCAATACTCTCCAATTAAAAGTATCACGTCACTCTTGAGAAGTGCAGGTACTCTCCCTCTCAAAATAAAAAAGTGCCGGTAGTCAGTACTGGACAGTACCGGCCCATTTAAAGCACTAACTGCTCTCTTCATTTTTGAGCCTTTGGACACATTATTTTCACCAGTTGTCACAGGGGGCTGGCCGCACATTAGGTTCTTCAAGACTATGCAAAGTAAAAACGGCTCTAAATAAAACAACACATCAGCCAATTCTGTAACGAACAAGAACCCTGAAACTTTCTCTTCTGACCCATTTTCTTCTGGACCATAATTGTAAGGTTAGTAGAGGCTACAGCCTCTGCAAGCAGGAAAAGTATTTCTGAAGATGGCACAGAATCTTTGTTGTTTCATATTGTACATATGTTTGTGCCTATGCAAATTGTTTGAAATGGCAGTTAATCCTTTGTTTCATTTTGGGATGGTGGCATGGAAATACCAGTAAATAGAATTATTGTGAAGTTTAGTTACGGAAATGGAACTCTTCAGCAGGAAAAAGCTGGCTCCATCTCACAGCCTTAATCCACCAAAAGAGTTTTTAGCATTACCCCCAGGTCCCTCCTGTCCTCGTCCCATTCCTTAACTAAGTGGAGATGACCATCTCCGTGACAGAAAAAAAAAGAACAGGAGCATGCTGGGATACCCAACCCACTCCCTCCCACTGGGAGTACTTAAGCGGTACCAGCCCAGCATGCAGCCTGTTTTTTTTTTCTGTCTTCCGACAGAATGGGACGTGTTTGGACTTACCTGCTGGATTCTTCGATGGACGTCTCGTCGGGGCTGCTGGGCTGTCCTCGCCGTCCTCTTTACGCGTTCTCCTGGCCTGCCGGGCTTGCCGGGAGCCGTGTTTCTTGCCACCCGGCCCTTTGCGGCTGGGGCGCCCTTCCTCCCGGTCTCTTCCGGGTTGCAGTGCGCGTCTCCCTGTGGCTTGGCCGGTCTGGGGGACGCGCTGCTGCGGCTGTTTGGCGGGTCCTGGGGCTGTGCTGGGCGATGCTCCTGTGCCTCCTGCCTGTCGTTTTGGTACTTCCAGAGCGTGTTGAGTGCTCGCCACGGTCCGCTGCTGTGTTCTGGAGGTCACAGGTTCGGATCCAGACAAGCCGGGTGCAGCTCCTCAACCTTTCTCCTGCCGGCCTCCTCCAATCTTCCTGGCGCCCCTGATGCGAGGTTGGGTCAGTCCAGGGGCTGGCCTTGCTGTGGCCTTGGGGGCCGTTTTTGGCAGGCTTCTCTTCCCGGCGCCGGTTTCCTGGTGCGCGCCTGGGTTGGCTGATGGGGGGGGGCAGTGAGCTTGTGATCCGCTCTTCCTGCCCCCTTGGTGAGTACTGCGTAGCGGTTTTCATTTTTTCTCCAGTGTCCCACGACCTGTTGGGGTTATGTCCGCATCCCCCTTCTCTCGTGTGTGCTCTTTTCCTTTGTGTATTGTGTTGTGTGGTGCTCCGGCTGTGCTGGGTGTTCCCTCAGCGGTGGTTTGCTGGATCTAGGGGGCTGCCTGGATCCGCACAGCCCCCTACCCCTACGCATGCGCGCACATGCCTTTTAGTGTGACCTGCTGGTTGCTGTTTCTGCCTCTTCCTCTGCAGGTTTCTTGTTCGGCCTGCAGCCTTCCTGGCCTGCGAGCGCGTGCTCTCGTCTGGTCTCCGACGTTGTGGTGCTTCAGCCCTGGGTTTTGCCTGGCTGGGGGACCGCTTTGGGATGCCTGGTGCTGTGGGTGTCCGGGTGTTTCCATGGTTGTCAGGCTGTCTTGGCTTCCGGCCGTGCCTCCCTGTGTGTCCCTGGTCTTGTCTGCTTTCTGGCTGGGAGTTCGCCTGGGTATTCCTGGTTCGTTGGGCTGTTGGGCTTTCCGTGGGGTTTCCTTGCTGCCCTTGCTTCTGGTTGCTGCCGCCCTGTGAGCCTGGCCCTCTGGGGTGGTCGGGGTTTGTTCCCGGGGCCTCCTGCTTGCGCTGCTTGCACTCTGCTATTGAGCTGGGTTCGGCTGGTCTCCCTGGTGCCTTGCCTTATGGGTTCCTTGCTTTCTTCCGGTGCTGTTGGTTCCCGTCGTCCTCTGGTCTCTCCAGGTGCTGGTGGATTCCTGTTGGGGCTTCTCTTTGCTGGCTCCTGTTCCTGCGTGCTGGCCCTCTGTGCTTTGCTGGTTGCATGAGGTGTGGGTCCGTTTGCTGTCTCGGTCCGGGGCCCTTGGTGTCTCCGGCCTGGTTCTCTGCCTCCGCTGCCCGCTGCTCCCAAGCTCCTGGCGGTCCTTCGGCGTCTTTGGCTGCCTGCGACGTTGGCTCCCCTGCCTTCGCTGTCCTGTCTTGGGCCGTGGTTTCCCCTGGGTCGCTGCCCTTTTTTTGAGGGTTCTGCCTGGGGGTGGGTGGGGGGGGTCCTTCGGGGCTTCCTCCGTGGGTTCTGTGTCCCTGGCCTTCTGGCTTTTCGCTTGTTCGGCGCTGGTTGCTGGTTGGCGTCTGGGCTGGGGGTCGGTCCCTGTGGGTCTGCTGTTGGCCTGTCCCCTGGGTGCATGCCGCCTGGCGGTTTTTTGCTTGCGTGTGCTGTGCTGCGGCCTTGGCTTCTGTTGCGCCTGCTGTCCGCCCTGTGGGTTGGCCGGGTCGGCCCTGGTTCCTCCCTGGGATGGTGTCTGCTTGCTGGGCCGTGGCTCGATTTGGGCGGTCTCTCCCGGTGTTTGTTGGCTTCTTCTTGTGGCCTCCTTGCTCTGTCCTCTGGGCCTCCGGCTGTCCTGCCCTGCGGGCTTCTGTTGTCCCTGGTCGGCCCTGGTTGGTGCCTGGATTGGGGTGCGCCTGGGTTTGCCTGTTGCTGTGGCCTATTCTGGTCGCCCCTGGCTGCTTGTCGGGCGTTTTGCCCTTTTTCGGGTCCTGATTCCTTGCTATTCTTAGGCTTCCTTTGGCTGCCTGCGGCCCTTCCGCCCGTTGGTTCCTGCCCTTCTGTGGTTCGGGCCTGGTGCCTGTTTGGGTGCCTACCTGCCTGCGGTTTTCACTGTTGGGCGCTTCTTGCTTCCTTCCGGGTGCTTTTGCTTGCCCCGTGCTTGGGGTGTCTGCCTTCCACGGGTCCGCTGGGTCCTCCCCCTTGTTTTCCGGGGGGGGGGGAGGGGGGCTGTTGTGTCCTTCCTCGGTTCTGGTGGTCTCTTGGCCTTGTTGGGCTGTTGGCTCCAGGGAGGTGCTGGTTGGGGCCCTGGTGGGTTCTGGCTGGTGTTGGGTGTTGGCTTGTTGGGCTTGGCTTCTCGCCTGCCGCTCCTTTTGCCTCCTGTGGTGGCTGGGTGTCGTCGGTCTTCCTTGGCCTCTGCCTTGGGTGGCCCCCTTTTTTTCTTCGGGTGCCTGGCTCCTGTGCCCTGCCCTGTCTGCTGTGCCCTTTCCCTCCTTGTGGGTGTTGGGTGTCAGCCTCCCCTGGTGCGTGGACCGCTTTCTTGCTTCCCGCTCCTCTCGTTCCGCTTTTGGGTTGCGGTTGGCTTTGCCTCGGGTCAGGGGCTCTGGCTTTTTCCCTTTGGGGGGCCTTTCGTTGGGCCTGTGCTCCCACGAGGGCTGTTTTCGGCCTATGGTGTCTGTGACCCTTGCTCTCTTGTTGGCTCTGGGGTGTTCCTTCTCCCATTGTTTGAGTCTGTTCCCGCTCCCCTGTTGGGTGGTGCACCTGTGGCTTCTCCGGGCTCCTCTCCTTTGGTTTCTGGTGCCTGGGTTGTTCTGGTGTGCTCTTGGGGCCTGGGCTCTGCCTCTGTTGGGTTTGCCCTTGCGGTCCCTGTGTTTGGCCTCCCGTTCGCTTGTGCGTTTTGGGTCGCTGGTGCGCCTCTCGGCTTGGTTGTGTTGGGCTTTGTGCTGTGGGGCCCTTGCTTGCTTGGGGTCTTCCTTTTGTCCCTGCTTGGGTCCTTTCCTGGCCGCTCGTTCTCTTGGGCTTTGACGCGGTTCTGGGCTGGTCTTCTGTCCTTTCCTGTGCCGCTCCTTTTCGGATGGCTATGGCGCTGGGTCCGTTCTGCTTCTCCGCTCTCTGGGTGGCCTGGCTGTGGTTGGCTGCTGTGCCTTTCCCTGTGCCCCTTCTTGGTTGGGGGTTCTTTTTGCCTCTCCTTCCGGGTCCTGGTGATGCTGTGTTGTGTGCCTCCTGGCTGGCTGGCTGGCCTGCCGGTTCTTCGGCTGGCTTCTTGGGCGTTTGTGGGTCTCCTGCAGGGTTGGGCTGTTGACCTCCTTGTTGGTCTTTCCTGTTTGCCCTTCTGCGTCTTGGGGTTCGCCTTCGGTGGTTCCTTGGTGTCCTCCTTTCTCCTCCTGGCGGTTGGTCGGCTCTTGGTTGGTGTTGTTTCCTCCTTTCCGGTTCTGGGGTTTTGGTTTCCCCGGTTCCGTGTTGGGCCTCTGTTGTTATCTTTCTTGGTTGTGCCCTGGTTTTTGCTGGGTTTTCTTGGGGTTGAGCTTCTTTGCTCTCCCTGGCCTCCGTTGGGCGGGTTGCTGGGCTTCTTGTCCCGGTGTCTCCTGCTTTGGGGGTGTGCCTCGGGCCTGGCCGTTTCTTGTGCCCCGGGTTCTTCTCCCGGTGGGGTGGCCTTTTGGTTCCTGCTGCTCTTCGGGGTCTCGGCCGGGGTTGGCCGTTGGTCGGTCCTGCCCTGTGGCCTGGTCCTTCTGTGGGTTTCTGGCCTCTGGGTTCCCTGTTGCTGCTGTTGTCGGCTGGGGGGGGGGCCCTGCTTGGGTTCCCTGCCCCCTTCTCTTCCTGGCTGTTCCTCAGGGTGGGTGCCTGTTTGCTTGTCCGGTTCTGCCCTCTTTCGTCTTTGCGACTCTGCTGGTGGCTTCCCCTGATGTGTTGGGTTGGTCCTGTGGTTGGTCGAGTCTTGCCTCTGCTATGTTCCTTCCTGGGCCTTCGGCCCTTCCGCCCTGTGCGGTCTGTTCTCCTCTGCTCTTGGCCGTTGGGCTGGGTTGGCCTGTTTGGTTCCGGGTTCGGTGGCTGCCTGGTGGTGCCTGGGTCCGTGGGCTTCACCCTTGGGGATTTCTCCCTGGTCGGTTGCCCTTTCTGGTTCCGTTTCTCGGTAGGGGCGCGCCCGCTTCTCCTGGACTTCCTTTGGTCGTTAAGGGGGTGGGGCTTGGTTTTGGCCCCTCTGGTTGCTCCTTTGGGGTTTGGCTCTACGTGTGTGGCCCCCTTCTGGCTTGCCTGGGGGGTTCTTTGGTTTTTCTCTGGTCGTCCCCTGCTGGTTTTGGGGTCTCGGCTCTGTCCGCTTGGTTGGGGGCATGCTTGGTTGTGTGCTCCTGCCTGCGTTTTTCTCCTTCTCGTGGGCTCCTTTTTGCTTCTGTGGGGTGCCATTTTTCGGTCTGGTGCCTTTGGCGTTGGTGGGGTTCCGGAAGGCCGGGTTCTCTGCTTTGGTATTCTCCACTTAGTTAAGGAATGGGACGAGGACAGGAGGGACCTGGGGGTAATGTCCTATTACTTACCGGTAATCTTCATTACTCCTGGTCCCGTTGTCCTCGTCCCATTCCTTACACCCCTCCCTCCCTCCCTGGCGGCCGGCCTTCCGGTTGTTGGCTTGGTGTTTTCAGGCTGCATGCTGGGCTGGTACCGCTTAAGTACTCCCAGTGGGAGGGAGTGGGTTGGGTATCCCAGCATGCTCCTTTTCTTTTTTTTCTGTCGCGGAGATGGTCATCTCCACTTAGTTAAGGAATGGGACGAGGACAACGGGACCAGGAGTAATGAAGATTACCGGTAAGTAATAGGACATTACCCATTGTCATAACGAGGACAATGACGTCCTGATAACTGCAAATTCTCAATCAATTAATCAATCAGGGGCTTATAAAGCACGCTACTCACCCGTGAGGGTCCCAAGGCGCTGGGGGCGGGGGTGCAGCTCCGGTTCAGTTGAAGAGCCAGGTCTTGAGGTTCTTCCTGAAGTTGTGCAGGTTCGGGGAGCGTCTTATGTTTGCTGGGAGCCCGTTCCAGGTCTTGGCTGCGATGTAGGAGAAGGCTCGTCCGCCAGCTCTGTTTCTGCGGATGCAGGGGGTCTCTGCCAGGGCGACATCGGCGGAGCGGAGGTTCCTTTTGGGTACGTGGAAGGAGACGCTCTCGTTGAGGTATTTGGGTCCGATGATGTGGAGGGATTTGTAGGCATGGGTGAGAAGTTTGAAGGTCACTCTCTTCTCGACGGGGAGCCAGTGGAGGTCTCGTAGGTGTTGGGTCATGTGTTCGTGTCGTGGTGTCCCTAGGACGAGTCTTGCTGCGGCGTTCTGGATTGTTTGGAGCTTGTGCAGCAGAGTTCTGTTGATTCCGGCATAGAGGGCGTTGCCGTAGTCCAGTCTGCTGGCTATGAGTGCGTGGGTGACGGTCTTTCTGCATTCGGGGGGTATCCATTTGAAGGTCTTTCGGAGGATGCGAAGGCAGTTGAAGCTGGTGGAGGCGACGGAGTTGATCTGGCTGGTCATGGTGAGGGAGGAGTCCAGGATGATACCGAGGTTCCTTGCGTGGTCTGTAGGGATGGGTGGACTCCCGAGGGCAGAGGGCCACCAGCTGTTGTCCCAGGCCGAGTTGGAGGGTCCTAGGATGAGGACCTCGGTTTTCTCCGAGTTGAGCTTCAGGCAGCTGTGTTTCATCCAGCGCGCGACGTCCTTCATTCCTTCCTGGAAGCCGAGTCTGGTGTCTTCAGGGTTCTTTGTGAGGGAGAGGATGAGCTGGGTGTCGTCGGCGTATGAGACTATGCTGAGCCCATGCTGTCTGACGATGGCGGAGAGGGGGGCCATGTAGATGTTGAAGAGCGTGGGGCTGAGCGACGATCCTTGGGGTACTCTGCAGTTGATCTCTGTTGGTTCGGAGAGGAAGGGAGGGAGTCTGATCCTCTGGGTTCTGCCCGAATTGAAACTACAAGACTCTTGTGTCCTTTTACTACTGTGGCTACAACCCACCCTCTGATGGTGCCTCCACTTCTCCTAACTGACTGTACCATCTTGAGGATGACTTTCCCTCAGTTGAGTTGCATGGCTCACCCTCTTTTTTTCAACAGATCTGCCTCAAGACAGTTGTGAGTTGGTGATTTCGTTACAAAAACAATCTGCAGCTCTCAGCATGGCCCTGGCAGTTACTGGAGCTCAACTCACACATTGGTTTCATTCACTCATGTGTTAGTCACCCATTGGTCTGTTGTCCTGTCAACCACATCAGTCCTCTACCTCCCATCACCAGGCAACGCAGAGGGCTCTAGCATCGACTTCTTAGGATGTCTGGGAGGACCCTCCAGCTATGTGAATGGAGCAGTGTTTGATGCATTTTAGAGAAACTAGGGGTAATCTTCTGCCCAACCCCTTTAAGTAATGCAATTATACTCTGTCATTTAGCTTATAATGGTAGTGTGAAGAAAACCGCAGGACACTCTTTCCCTACATGTGGCGTGGAGACAGAACCCTCCAGTTGGGTTGATGTTGATCAAGCCCATGTGGTCTGCAGAAACGTGTGAGCTTTCCTTACAATTTTCATGTACTAAATACTCGAGTGAAGAAGGAGGCTTTCTCCAGCTCACAAATGTGATTTCAGTGTTTCTGGTAGGCCCTGTAATTGTTTTTGTAATTATGGGTAAGTCCTTTCAGAAAAGCATTGCGGGGGCCACTCAACAGTGATCTCAGGCTCTTTTTTGTGTTTTTTTGGGAGTTTTATATAGCGCAAACTAGACCCGAAGGTATCAGAGCACTTTACATGAGCACCAGTTGCGTTACAGACTGACACATTAATTTTGTTAGGCACAGGGAGATTAAGTGATTTGTCCAGAATCACAGGATGTTGAGCGTCCCTGCCGAGACTCAAACCCGGTTTCCTAGCTTCAAGGTCTTCTGCTCTAGCCATTAGACCACATCATCTCCTTTCTCTGGACTTCCACTTCACGGCCTTCTCCTACATCCTGGTCCCTGGATTATCTCTCCACCTCCTATAGCATAACTGCACTGCTCCCTTGATCTTGTCCTACAGTGAGGAACACATGAGGTTGCAGTCTCTAAGAGCACAGTGGTTATCTAAAGAGGATGGGGACCCATGTGTGCTGAGAAGCACTCATGCGCTGGATGCTATGATCGACCAAGAGACTTGCAGCAGAGAAAAGAGTACATCCTAGAGCTGGGCCAATTCTGTGACTCTTCCAAAGTCACTAACAAAGGTGGCCCACCTGGTTTCTTCTTGCTTTTTTCAATGGCGAGTATGTTGTGGGCCAGCATCCTCTCCCTTCAATAACCTAGCAGCGGACCAGATGGATCTGCCTACTGTGCTTTCGCCTCTTCCCTCAAGGCCTCAATCTCTTCCCACCTACAGATCTTACCGACATAGGGGTTATCACAAGCAGAGCCATCAACAGGCCCTGCAGCATCTCTGGTAAGTATCAGAATGGTTATATTATTACATATGTAGGTGTATGTGTGTATTAATGCCTTTGGGTATCACTTCCTGTGTGCAACTGTGCCTTTGTGTGACTGTTTCATTGCTTGTCAGTGCATGTGTGTCTGTATCTGTGTGTATGTGTTGTGTCACTGTATGTGTATGTGGTATATGCATATCCATATAACTTGTACCTTCATCTCGGCGTGTCCAAATGCGCCTGGTCCTAAGTCTTCTTTGGCCCAAAGTTGCATGATATTGTGTAATGCAAAACTTCATATAACAGGAAATGTGTACATTTTGGGACTTTCACCAGGCTTCAGCCATGTTGGAATCGCATTTACTAGAGTTTGAGGAGCATAAACTGAAGCTGGGTCCTAGTTAAATGTCTGTGCGAGCTATGCTTGCACTGCTGCTTGCCATGCTGTAGTGCTCGTGTTATGTGTGAAGCTTGCACTCATAGCTTTTCAGTATCCAAATACCATGTACTGTGTTCAGCAGCCCCAGCTTTTAAATGAAAAATACTTGTCATTCAGTTTTTTTTCCTCTACACCTTACAGTGTTTAAAGTAAAGAACAACTCATTCGATTTAATATATTGCTGTTTGTAAAGCGATGACTGGCTGAAGTCCCCACAAATGATCTGGCCCACCTTTGGAGCTCTGGCCTTTTCTGTCTGTAAATGTGTGTATAGTAGTAGATTTCATAGCTGGAGCACAAGCAGTACCTAATTTTTGTAGGTGAGGAAAGCTTACACTGCTGTTACCTATGTCATACCTGTCACGTGTGCAAGAGAAGCTTACACGTCTGATGACCATCTGGATCAGTTTCTGTGTGCTGTGAAGCCTGCGGTCCATAGGTCCATCCCTTTGTGCATGTGCAGCACCTGTTGTCTGTGTGTGGGGAAACATTAGATTCTGCTGTCTGTGCTGTGCTTTTGAGTGAGCATGGGGTACTTCACTCACTTTCATCCTCTGATTCTCCCCTTGCATCATTTGCTCCCCAATGCACCCTTTGCTCTCACCTGAACTGGATGCACCCACTTGCATCATATTTACTCTGCGCCCAGCATTCCCTCTCCTCCATCATACGACCCTCCTCTTTGCTCCCTGTGATCCCCTCTTTTGACTCCATTTCACCCATTGGTCTCTCCTGTACCCTAGAGTCACCCAATAGTACCATATTTTTTTATACCTCAGAAGTGCAGTCTTCACTAGCTCAAGGAATAGTTACAAGAAAGATGGAAGCAGTTTTATATCACACACACAAACACACAAACACACACTCTCTCACTCTCTCTCTCTCTCCAAGATTCCCTGTGTGTAGGAAATGAGCTACTGCTAAACATGTGCTCCCTCCTCTGAATATAGCTTGTGAATATCTTTTCAATACACAAAAGCAAAATTATTGGTATTGTAAATGCTTGTTTTATTCAGTGACACTAGCAGTTATCCCTTTGACATTCTGTGGATCTCTCTTCTTTTTCTTGGCTGTGTCCTTTTGTTCATTGTCAAGTGCACATGATGTCTTTTATTCTTCAACTGGAGCACATTTCGTTTCTTGTAAGTATTGTGGAGTATCTACTACTGTTCAAGCATTCATCAAGCACAAACATATTCTCAATTCTATACACTACAAAGTCACCATGCCTGGCATACGATTGCTTCAGCCTTATCCAGGGGCGGCAGTGGCAGAGGAACATCGCCCCACTTGCTCAGAGCCAGCAGGTGAAAAATAAAACGATATTCTATCATCGTTTTATTTTTCACCTTCTGGCTGGACCAGCATGAGAAGAGAGGGGCGGTGCCAGGGCCTTGGGAGGGGGGAGGAGGACTAGTTTGTGCACTTCTAAGTGTACATGTGTGTTTGGCCGGCCGTCTTAGGCCAGTCAAACACACATGCGCACTTAGATTTCTCCAACCCGACTGTATTGAACAGCTGGGATGGAGAAACAGCACAGATTCCCTGTCCAGAGCGGAGTGTCATACCAGACCACTCAGGCCAATCCCCGCGCTGCTCTCATAGCATGAGAGCTGCGCGGGGATTGTACAGGGACTCTCTGCTGCTGTCCTAGTGTTTGCTGGGACAAGGAAGCAGCAGAACACCAAGGCGCGAAGAGCGTTGCGGCTGCCAGCTTCAGGTGTTTTAAAAAATATATATTATCCCCTCGCGCTCCCCCTTTCCCACGCTCCCCCACGCCCCCTTCACCCGCCCACCATCTCTTCATTGTGTCACCCGCCACTGGCTTTATTCAGCAAATAATCACATTCCCTCAGGCAAAATGCCACCTAAATTGCATTTTGCCCCTTCTAGTGCAAGGAACATGCACTATGACGTCTGATATCTCTGTTCAGTATGCCTTTAAGCTTTGTCACTTATTTGTATAATTGTTTTTTATTCTTTTGACAAAACAGCTTAATAACCTTTTCCTGATCCCCTTGACATGTGTTATCTTGGCCTTTCTCACTTGAAGTAGCCCCCCTTTCCTTATGTGCTATGTGTGATGATATTTAACAATGTTTGGTGCTATTGGCTGCTTCAGTGAACTTTCATTGTTGTGAGAGAAATATACACAAAGGGTTGGTAGTCTAATGGGCCAGTAAGTTACCTCAATAGTGTTGGGTTAGCATGGAATTTGTGAAATTAAAGTGTTTCTCTGCTGTGTGGGATCCTCAGTCTTCTGTAGCAAGTGATGAAGAGCCCTGAAGAACATCAGAGCACTTTCTTCAGTTGGTGTTCTTTGCAGCCTTTGCTTTTGGATTGCAAGCTCCCACACAGATCACACTTCTCATTTCAAGGGCCTCTAACCCAGATTGTCCAGTGGGTGACACAAGAAGCATTAAACGTGATCCCTACTTTAAAAGCCTCCACTGGCCTTGTACGTGTATACTCTTTGCTGGAGGCTTAATACCAAACACACTGCTTTATTCTGTGGCTCTTGCTGACTATATTACACTATTTTAGGGATGCCAAAAGAAACTCAATTGCAGTGGTGTATCCTGAAGAGGTCAAGGCCTACATTTGTCTGTGTTTGGTGTTCCTTTAAAACGGTAAGTTCCATCCAACTTTCTTTTTGGGGATTTATTGACCCACAACTAAGGGCCATATTTATTACCTGGTTTTTATCACTCTTGCACCATGCAATGTGTTGCAAGAGCAACCCAAATTGTAAGTCATATTTTTGAAGCCACGCAAAGCCACTTTGCGTGGCCCTGAGTGGCTCCAAAAATATGGAGTAACGCAACGCAAATCGCTGTGTTGCATTATCCTGCCCTGGGAAGTCATTCCATGGGCGTTGTGTAGGTGTTCCCACGCAGCTCCCATGGTTTTTGATGGATTCCCAGATTTACAAGACCTTCTAAATCTGGGGATGTTGCAAAAAGATATGCCTCTCCAGGAGAGGTGTAACAAGTCTAAATATGTTTATTTCTCTTCTTTTTTTCCTCTTTCTAGAATGCAGCACACATAGAAAAAGGAAAAAGCCTCTCAGGATTGTTTTTGTGCAGGAAGGTGCACCTTCCACAGGGTCTAGCGATCCAGCAATGACAACAAGCTGGTGACCAAAACAAGCCTATGGTAAAACACACACATAAAGGCAAAAAATCATGTTGATGCACCATACGCAAAAATAAACTTTGTTCCACTCATCACCCCGAGGGAAACTAATAAAACCAGACAAAAAAGAGAGCAAAATCTTGAAAACAGGCAAACCTGTGACTAAATTTTGTGGCTGGGCCCCTAAATTTGGTTTAGCGTGAAACTATTACCATTAGAATGGCATAATATTCATTCATATTCGAAATAATCTCAGAAGAGGTTCTGTTTTTGATGGACCCCTGGGCTCAGAATGGGATAAATCCTTTTTCTGAGGCTAATATCCATGCTTGACACATCAAAAATTCAACATCTGGTTCTCTGAATTTGTGTCCTCCTAATTAATTTCAATAACTTTGCTTTGCCTTTTTTTGGTTGTTCGCAATGTGTGTGTTGCCTCTTGCTGTGCATTGAATTCTTTGTGTGTGCAAGATATCTTTAAGCTAGTGCATGAAACAGCCCGGGAAATACTAAGAGAGAGAGCACACAAAATTGTGAATTTCATTACTCCTTTCTAGTTAAGTGTACCCGGAAGCAATTGGCTCAGCTCACTGTAGTTTGCTGTCAGTGCAGGCTTTTAAGTAGCAATAAATGACCTGCCCGTGTGTGTAAAAAGATCTGCTTTCATGTTTATTATACAGATAAGGTATGTGACCCAATCTTGGAGGAGTGCTTGTCTCATTCTGTTTACTGCTGTGAAATATTGGCTGTATTAGCTTTTGTGATACTGCAGGAGCTTTGAAGGACTTTTAATATTCAGTCTGAAACACATCCAATAGGAAAGATAGTAAAGCTGCAAATGTGTCTATGCAGACGTGTCCCAGTGTCGAGTACAGCTTAAAACATTCACCAGATCATGACACCATATGATATGTTGTGATATATAAGCGATTTTGAAACAGACGGTGGAACTCTTGGTTAAGTACATTCCTAGAACTATCAATTTTTATGATTTTACAATTTTGTTTGTTTTTTAGCTTATATTTTTGTTTATAATTTATTTCAATCATATTTTACTGGTGCTCCACAAACACTTTTTCCTCAACTTTCTTTTATTTTTTTATGCTAATTATAATATTTGTGCAGCTCCTCATTGTCATAGCAGCACAGTGCAGGTTTCCATGGAACATACACTTTTATAATGGGGAAAAGACTTACTTTACTTCTGTGCAGTGTACATGGATGTTCACAAAACTTCCCGTGAAAAAATCATGTAATGTTTTGAATCATAACATGACAGCCAATACTGAGCATCTCCAGTGAGCATGTTTTGACAGATTCATAGCAATTGCTTCATTCTTGACAGGCCTGCATGTGTCTACCAAGTTGTACATAGTGTCCTCCCAGGTGATATTTTCATTCTTAAAATGATGTTTTTGGTATTATGAGTCTCAGTTTGATTTGTACTTGCTCCCCAAATGGTTTTGCAACATTTACATTGTATTTGTGTTTACATATAGTGCAGATGGCAATCACTTGGGCTGCATTGCAGTCTTTAGGTTTAAATAAATACTTTTGTGTGGATTGTCATGTTTGTCTCTGCATTTACCTGGGAATGCAGGGAAAATAATAACAATGCCAATAAAAGAAATAATATAATCTCGTTCATGGTTTCAGATTAATAAATTATATCCTAAAAGTACTTGATGATGGAACATTCGTTATTTGCAAGAGAAAACGGTGTGGCACAAATTCTCAGTAAAGCAACAAACTTCAATATAATAGTTTTGATTCAAGTAATGTTTCCATTGTCACTGCGTTCTGAAAGTCATTGGTAAAGTAATTATTGTTTTTGGATACCAGTTGACTTACATGGATCACACTAGGGGTTTGATAATAGTGGGCCAGTATTCCCGATGTAGTCAGTAACGTGCTATGAATCCCATCGGAGATGCAAGATCCTCGGGAACATCAAAGATCTGGAATTTTTCATGTGGACACTTTACCGGCTCAACGCAGAAGAACAGCCCAATTCAAACTCTGGGAAAAGATTGGGAAAAATTGGGAAAAGTTGCCAGAATTGTGGCCGAAACACTGATAGACACATGCTATTCTCAGTTAAATTGTAAATACCCCACCCTGGAATTACCGATGCCCATAATCTCAGTCGTTTTGTGGAAGGGAGGGTAGGATATGGGGACAATTGCTGGCTCACTTTAGTTACGAGAATACTAATCGAGAAGTGGCATTTGGAGGTGGTTTAGGACCTTGGAGAAGAATAACACATTCAGAGGAATGTGCACCAGACTGACTGCCTTGATCAAGTTTGAACGGGCCTCAGGACTGGAAAATTGATTTTGAACGGGCCTCAAGACTGGAAAATAGATTTACTAGAGTAAAGGAAATTGTGTAGTTGGTGATCATTCAGTTAACCCAATCACAGTTTAATGTTCAGTGGCACAAGGAGCGCAGGCCTACTTCTAAGCATGTCCTTCTCTATCAAATTATTGCATTTTCTCCAAAAGTCTCATCTTCAAAGTTACAATGTTCTCCTTGCGTTTGCACTGCCTCTGAGCTTATGTACCTCTGCCACATCCTGCATTTTTAATGGTGGAATTACAATGACGCTGTATTGTGTGAGCAAGGCAGGAAGTGCCGAAACGCGTAACAGCCTAACAGCCGTAATTGAATAAACACGAAACTGATCGTCTGATCCAGCTCCTGTGTTGGTGTTCCGTTCTTAAGTAAGGGAATTGGAATTGGAGTGTGTGTATATATATATATATATATATATATATATATATATATATATATATATATATATATATATATATATATATATATACAGCGTAAAGAGGCAAAATAGAGATTAGAAACGAGCAGAAAGATGCAAAATAAATGTCAGATATGAGCAGAAAGGCAAAATAGAGATCAGAAAGAGGCAAAATAAAGGTTAGCAATGAGAAATAAGACGCAAAATAAAGGTCAGAAACGAGCAGAGAGAGGCACAATAAAGATCAGCAATGAGCAGAAAGAGGCAGAATAAAGGTAGAAGTGAGCAGAAAGAGGCATAATAATGGTGAAAAATTAGCAAAGAGAGGTAAAATAAAGGCCAGAAACGAGCAGAAAGAGGCAAAATAAAAGTCATAAACGAGGAGAAAGAGGCAAAATAGAGATCAGAAACGAGCAGAAAGAAGCAATCTAAAGGTCAGAAACGAACAGAGAGAGGTAGAATAAAGGTCAGAAACGACCATGAAGTGGCAAAATAAAGGTCAGAAATGCGCAGAAAGAGGCAAAATAGAGAACAGAAACGAGCAGAGAGAGGCAAAATAAATGTCTGAAATGAACAAAAAGGCAAACTAAACGTCAGCAACGAGCATAAAGAGTCAAAATAGAGAGCAGAAACAAGCAAAAAGAGGCAAAATAAATGTGAGATATGAGCAGAAAGGCAATATAAAGATCAGAAATGAGCAGAGAGAGCCAAAGAAATGTTTGCAATGAGCAGAAAGAGGCAAAATAGTGATCAGAAACTAGCAGAAAGAGGCAAAATAAAGGGTAGAAAATAGCAGAATAAAGGTCAGCGATGAGCAGAAAGAGACAGAATAAAGGTAGAAACTAGTAGAAAGGGGCAGAATAACGGTGAGAAATGAGCTGTCAAAGTGCTACTGCTGCAGGAAGCCGAGGTTTCATCTCTTTCTCTGTCCGTTGACAAACGGGCAGGGAAAGGGATGAAATGATTTCTCCTGCATGGAGAGAACTGCCTTTCCAGCAGCTCCCTCCATGCAGCAGCAATGCCAGCTCCCACAGGAGGGAGGGAGCCTGCTGGGACTGTGGGGGCCTTGGGACTCCCACAGTGGTCCCGGGGAAAAGACAAGAAAGAGGCAAAATAAAGGTCAGAAACTAACAGAAGGAGGCAGAATAAAGGTAAAAAAAGTAGCAGAAAGAGGCAAAATAAAGGTGAAAAAACGAGTAGAAAGAGGCAAGATAAAGGATGGAAATGAGTAGAAAGAGGCAGGATAAAAGTCAACATCGAGCACAAAAAGAAAAGATAACGGTGAGAAACGATCAGAAAGAGGCAAAATAAGGTCAGAATCTAACAGAAAGAGGCAAAATAGAGATCATAAACGAGCAGAAAGAAACAAAATAAAGGTAAAAAATGAACACAGAGAGGTAGAATAAAGATCAGAAACTAGCAGAAAGGCAAAACAAAGGTCAGAAACTAGCAGAAGGAGTCAAAATTGAGATCAGAAACTAGCAGAAAGAGGCAAAATGCAGATCAGAAAAAAGCAATATAAAGGTCAGAAACAAGCAGAGAGAGGTAGAATAAAGGTCGGAAATGACCATAAAGAGGCAAAATAAAGGTCAGAAACGCACAGAAAGCGGCAAAATAGATATCAGAAACAAGCTTAAAGAGGCAAAATAAAGGTCTGAAATTAACAGAAAGAGGCAAACAAAAAGTCAGCAACAAGCAGAAAGAGGCAAAATAAAGGTGAGATATGAGCAGAAAGGCAAAATAGAGATCAGAAATGAGCACAAAGAGCCGAAGAAATGTTTGCATTGAGCAGAAAGAGGCACAATAGAGATTAGAAACGAGCAGAAAGAT
Source organism: Calotriton arnoldi (assembly GCA_963921515.1). NCBI lineage: Eukaryota > Metazoa > Chordata > Amphibia > Caudata > Salamandridae > Calotriton > Calotriton arnoldi. The sequence continues at coordinate 884,989 of CAWUFW010003339.1, forward strand.
GCAAAATAAAGGTCAGAAACTAGCAGAAAGAGGCAGAATAAAGGTCAGCGATGAGCAGAAAGAGACAGAATAAATGTAGAAACAAGCAGAAAGAGGCAGAATAACGGTGAGAAATGAACAAAGAGAGGTAGAATAAAGGTCAGAAACAAGCAGAGAGAGTCAAAATAGTGATCAGAAACTAGCAGAAAGATGCAAAATGGAGATCAGAAATGAGCAGAAAGAAGCAAATCAAAGGTCAGAAACAAGCAGAGAGAGGTAAAATAAAGGTCAGAAACAACCATAAAGAAGCAAAATAAAGGTCAGAAACAAGCATAAAGAGGCTAAATAAAGGTCTGAAACAAACAGAAAGAGGCAATCTAAAAGTCTGTAATGCACAGAAAGAGGCAAATAGAGATCAGAACTGAGCGAGCAGAAAGAGGCAAAATAGAGGCCAGAAATGAGAAGAAAGAGGAAAAATATAGGTCAGCAACGATCTGAAAGGTGATAAGTATGCAGAAAAAAGGCAGAAAATGAGCAGAGCCCACTCAGGCACTCATGCACCCACCCACAGAACAAGTCAGACACTCACAAACCCACTGAGACACTCACACACCCACTCGCAAACCCAGTGAGACACACACACTCACACACCCACTGAGACACTCATGGACTCACTCTCACACTCAGTCTCAAAGGTTACAGGATTACAGTTAGGAAATAACAACCATTGAAACCATAGAAATTCACACACAAAAAACAAAGGTTACAGGGACATTATAGTTAGGAAATAGAATTTTTTTTAAACGTTGAAATTCTTTTAAAAAAAATAACAGAGATGTTATACTTAGGCTCAGATTTCACTTGTACAAACCCATGGAAATTCAGCAGTTATAGTTACCTAAGCTAACAATAACTTACACCCCCGCAATGCACTGCTTATGACCTCACATATTACATCACTCATGACATGGCCAGTGATATCACTGATGACATCTCAAATGACATCACTGATGACATCACTGATGACAACATCTACAGAACCACTCACACACCTACTCACACCCCAGTGCAACATCTCATACACCCACTCACATCCACACAACCACTCACACACCCACACATCCACTCACATACACATTCACAAACCCATACAAATACTCATGCGCCCACTCACTCATGCATAGAGCCACTCACACACCCACTCACTCACTCATATAATACTCACACAACCAGTCACTCGCCTCTACAGATACTCACACACCCACTCACTTACTCAGACATATACTAACACATGTACTTCGTCACCGAAACAGTCACTGAGACCAGCATATAGTCTGCCATAGAGCATCTTTCACACTAACCTACTCACCCATACAGTCACTCACACATCCACTCATTCACCTATATAGATACTCACACACCCACTCACTCACCCATACACCTACTTACACACCCTTTCACGCACCCATACAGCCGCTCATGTACCCTCAAAGATACCCATATAGACATTCATACACCTGCTCACTCACCCATACAACCACTCATGCACACTCTCATTCACCACAGCCACTAACACAACCACTCACTCACCCATACAGCCACTCATGCGCCATCTCATTCACCAATTACAGCCACTTACACACTGTAGGCAACTTGCTCTACATATACTACACCAAAGTAAGGTATAGTGTGCACAGAGTCCAGGGAGTCCCCAGAGGTATAGCAGAGGCTAAAATTGGTAAGTACTAACAGCTCTCTTTGTGGTAGTGTGGGCGAGCAGTTAGGCTTATACAGAGGGTGTGTTAAGTATTTATTGTATTCACTCACTCAAGACTGATAGCACACACTCAGACACTGAATCTAGACCAATTAGGTAAGTATAAAAAAGGTATACTTATGTTTAATTTTTAGAACCAAGCAGGACTTGGCACAGATAAGTAAAATATACTCTCAAAAGCCAGATTGTACAAGGAAGTGCAGTTGTGGATGAATTTGCAATTGTTACAGGTTTGTATTGACTTTCAAAACAGTTTAAATTACACAGTAATTACTTTTGGAATACTTTTAGATTACATCAACTACTTGGTAAGGTGTGCCTAGATACCACACTGGGGATCTCACAATACAAGGTAAGTAAGACTTTTTAGTGTTTGCAGTTTAGTTACCTTTTCTTTCATACAAAGTTCAGCTCAAAAGAGAACCTTTTCAGGAACAAAACTTCACAACATTGGTTCCTTTGGGGATTTTTTTTAGCGGTTTCTCAGGTAAGTAAACAACTTATGAGTGGGAGTTTTGGGGTTTAGGACCAAGGTTCCCCAAGGTCTAGGTAGGCACTCAAATTGTACCACCAGCGGCACTGGGGTGGCAGGGTGCAGAGTGCAGGGGCCCAACGTTAGTCAATGGGGCTAAGAGGGGACTTCGGTCATGGTCTGCTTACTAGCAGGCCACTTGGGTGTGGGAGCAAAGCTCCTGGGGTTAAAGGCAGCACTGCAGGGGCCAACAATCAGCACCGGAGCTGCACCACCAGCAGCACCGGGTGCAGTGTGCCAAGAAGACATGGGGGACCCTGTGGTTCCAATGAAGACCTCGGGTTCGGCAAAGAGGCTGCAGGCTAGGGCAGGGAGACTTGCTGAAGGTGACCACTAGCTGGAGAGGTAAGTTGGGTTATGGGTGGACGCCTGGACACCATCGGTTGGGCCACCCAGGGCCGTGGGGCGTCATGTGCAGGGGTGTCTTTTGGTGTTGAGTCTTCTTACCAGCTCCGGTCGCTGTCGGAGGGACCCTTCAGGTTGAGGCTGCAGACATCATCTTGAAGCCTGAGGGAGGTCGGGGATCATCAGATCCATGGTCAGGATCGCTTGGGAGACCTCCTCGTGATGTTAGGCCACTCGAACTCGGGCCGTGGGCATCAGGTGCAGAGTGATGCAGAACTGCTGAGCCGCCTGGGTCCGGGTTCTGGTCTTGGAGTCTTTGTTGAGCAAATCCGGTGCTCATGGGAGACCGAGTCTGTACGGTGAGTGCAGGGCAGGTCCTCCGGACTCTGGGGGGATGCTGGCTTCTGGACAGGCCGGTTTTTCGCTGTAGCCAGGTCGGTGTCAGAACAGGCTAGTAGGGTTGAAACCAAAGCAGTAGGTGTCCCTTTTCGTCCTGGGTCAGAACACGTCTTTGGTCCTTCTTTTTTCTTCCTCGAATCTGAGGAGGCAGGTTTTAGGGTTGCCCCTAAATACTAAATTTAGGGGTGCCACAGGGGTGTGCAGGTCCCTTCCTTGGGGTGATTACACCCCCTATTATGCCACAGTCCAGTGGGAGGGGGGCGAGAGCCTCTTCCTGATTGATTGGGTCCCCTCATCTCCAGGATGGGGGGGGACTGAGATGTGTGCTTCAACTCTCCTCGCCCACATGAGGGGTGGGGTTGGCAAAGGTGCGCACACCTGTCCTCCTAACTTGGTTTTCCGTGCTGATTCTCCTGCCCAAAGATGGGGGTCAGAACTGGTGGGAGCCAGTTGCTGGGGGCAGCAAAAGGCAGGGACAGAGTACAAAGGTGGAAGGTCTTTGAAGCTTCCCCTTTCGTGGACCCAACCCATCCTGGGGGAGGAGGCATGACACCTCTGCCCAGGATGGGCTTTGCTCCTGGACCCAGAGAGTGGATGCTCTCTACCCACGGGTCCAGAGACCTTGTCTGGTGGTGGCAAATGGCGGGCAGCCATTCAGGAACCACACCAGGGCTGGCCGCTTTTCAGGGGGCATCCCTAAGATGCCCTCTGTGAGCATTTTACATTATATCCCACACTGGCATCAGTGAGGGAGTAATGTGCTGAGAAGTTTGCTACCAAACTTCCCAGGTTGTAGTAAAGCCATTATGGAGTTGTGGAGTTTGTAATGACCAACTCCCAGGCCTTATACTCTTTAAGGCTTTATTACTCTTACAATCTCTAACAATGGACTTAGACACTGTAGGGGTGCAGGGCTCATGCCACTGTACCCTCACCTGGGGCAAGTGCAACCTGCAAGATGGGTGACTTACCTAGGCCCTAGGCAGTGGGTTGCAGGCATCACACACAGGGATGTGTGCCATGCCGACTCTTCACGTTCCTCTGCTACAAAACATGCATCCTGCAATGGCAGTGTGGTGGGTGTTAAGGTGCATGGCTTCTAAGGGTAGTACAATAGGTGCTGCAGGCTTTAGAGGCCTTCCCTGGTCACAGTGCCCTTGGTTCCCATGGTACCTTTTACAAGGGGCTTACCTGTGGCCAGAGATGTGCCAATTGTGGGTACAGAGGTACAGCTTTGGGAAAGAACACAGGCTCTGGGAACATGATTGGCAGGGACCCAGGGCACACCAAGTCAAAAGTGCATCATGTGTCAGGCAAAAAGTGGGGATAACCATGCAAAAAGGGCACTTTCCTGCACACACACACTCACTCACCCATACAGCCACTCATACAGCCACTCGCTCACCCATACAAAAACTCACACAACCACTTTCTCATCTAGACAGTCTATCACATACCCACTCACTCATCCATACACCACTTGCTCAACCACTCACTCACCCATACAGATACTCACACAGCCACTTACTCACCCATACAGCTACTCACACACCCACTTATTCACCCATACAGTCACACACACTCACTCACACAAAGATACAGAGTTACACAGACACTCACATAATCTATGTTTTAAAATAGAATCACTCATCAGTAGCACACAAAGTAAACTAATTTCACTTTTGTGATTCCTTAGTATATATGTTTAACACTCAGAAACCTTTAGAAAACCCAATCACTGGATGATGTTATCTGTGATGTCATCAGTGATGTTATTTGAGATATTATCAGTGATGTCATCAGTGATGTCATTAACCATGTCATGAGTTGATTTTAGCAAAAACAAAATTGGTCCTAACTCAAAAGATCAAATGTTACTATAAATGCCACAAAACGTGTTGCTTCACAGTGGAAGGCACTTTGGAAAGATTGACTTGTCACTTTTCTGTTGTGTGTTAAACTGGTACAAATGAGGTGAAGCGTCTGCCAAGAAAGTGTAACTATGACAAACTAGTAAAGTAATACTATCACAAAATGTGGCACGTTATGCCACATAATTTACCTTTTCATACTGTGGAATTTAAGAGTGACATATCTAAGATATGTCACTAACTGCCAATAAGCAGTTAAGTCTAGTGATGACACCTAGTCAAATTCCATTACAGTGACCTACACCTAGAGGGAAGAGACCCTTACATAATGTAATCTTGTTTATAGTGCAACAAGAAATAGTAACATCCCTTATTTCTTTGCACTAAATTGTTTAAGGAGAGAAAGATATTATTCATTTTCTAAGCAGCATAAATAGTCTATAATGTTTGGATATGGATTGATGAATTTTAAATTTCCCTAAAGAAAGAACAGAGCTAATTTAATGTATGCAATCAGTTTTAGTCAACTTAAGGTCTGAAGGTTGAGTGGCGAATGTCACAGCTATGTATATGTGAAATTGTAAGTGGGATGGAATTTTTATAAATGCATTTGCATAGAAGGTAAGTTTCAACTTTTGTTACTACTTAATCGGAGAGAGTACTATTTTAAAGTTCAGTAGTGTATAGTAATCAATTCGTTTGTATGGCATATATTAGCCAAGATAACTTTATTAAATGAATAAACAAATAAATAATAAATAAATAGCTTGCTGATTTGCTGTTGTGTGCACATGGAATGAGCAGGTATAATATGGAGTACTTAGTCATTTTTGCCTAAATCAGCAAAAACTCTCGAAAAGCTCTGGTCATGATCAAAATATTTATAAAATGTTATACTGCCCCACTGGGGAGAGCTATTCAATATTTAACAAATGTGCCCACAAAGCATCTGAGACTGTTTAACATTGATCAGTGATTTCCACAAATCTTAAAAGCGCCCAGTAAACATGAGCCCTGTCTTCACATAGTGCAGCCAAAGATTTAGAAAAAGGTGACAATTATAAAAAAAAACTATCCTGATAAAAACCTTCAATTGCTATATGCCACGTTGAGCCTTGCATTTTGACCTACTCAGCGGTTGCAATTTAATTAGACAAGGTGTATCAGAGTCCAAGTAATTAAAGCTGGGCCTTGATAACAAATGCAAATGTTTAATTAATGAGAAGGCGCCTGGATCCAGCTTTTATGTGATGCTGAGCTCTCCGTTCTACATCTCCCCCCTGCAGGGCTGACGATTCGGGAGGTGTACATCAACGTGACCCGGCAGCAGGTGGAGGACTTTCATGGGCCCGAGGATTATTGGTGTCAATGTGTCGCTTGGAGCCACTTAGGAACTTCAAAAAGCAGGAAGGCTTCTGTCCGCATAGCGTGTAAGTACAGGAAAGGTTCTGATTTTCTTATGTATTTGCGCTGCATGCTGCCTTAGTTGCCTATGAATGTAAATATGTTTGCATTAAATTAAAGCTATTTTATGTTCCTTGTGTAACTAAACATTTGCAGGCATCTATATGAACTCCTATGGTATTTGTCTCTTCCTATGTGTATGTCTTAAACTGTTTGTGCGTGTGTGTGTGTGTGTGTCTAAACTTTTCTTATAAAAAAACACACATCCGTCTTTCTTTTTTCTCCTTGCATTTTTTTTTGCATTTAGTCGGTTCTGTGTGTAATTCTGGATGCTGTAATGGTTTGTATCGCTACCTAATTTATTAGGATTATCAGAAGATCCCATGTCACCACGGACACAAACATTGTCATATCATAAGGTTGCCAGTCCCGTGTGAGATGGCACTACAATTGCCAATCCAAGAAAGTGATTATACAAATCTCATGGAGTTACACAAAGCTTATGGGACTGATATAGATCTCGGCGGATGGGTTACTCCATCGCAATGGTGACGGATATCCCGTCCACCGAAATATAAATCCCATAGGATATAATGGGATTTATATTTCGGTGGATGGAATACCTGTCACCGTTGTGACGGAGTAACTTGTCCGCCGAGATCTAAATCAGGCCCTATGTTTGGTGGCATCAATAATTTTTGGAGTTGCAGGCATAATATTTTTTGCTTTTAAAGCACTCCCTTTACCTTAGTTAGCAGGCCACTTTTAAAACATTTCCTTTTAATTTAGTACCCTCTTGTGGATGTTAGAGGTGATGTCGTGAAGCATCATAACCTAACGCCAATCTTGTTTGTAAAGGTGTACTCTAAGTAACAAGCATTGGTAAATCCATTACGTTTTGCCTATGTGATTAATAATACGCTGGTTTTTGTTGTAAGTTGTAGCTTGCTAAGTAGTTGTACAATATAAGTTACAGAAAGTCTGTTAAAGTGTTATGACTTGTTTATGTACAAAAAGGAAATATATTGTGCTGTTACTAGTGGTATAGTGCGGGTAAGTAATAGCAACATTTTGAAAAATGAAATGAAAGAGTGAAATAATAGAATTAATTGATGTAATAGCAATATTATGTGTTTAGAGGAGTTCTGACAACTTTTGGGCCCGATGCCACTGCACCTGCTCCACCATTCCAATAATGCCCCTAGTGCCTGAAAGATAACTCCATTTGTGACTGCCTGTTTAGTAGTCAAATATAGCAATATTTGGTGCTTAGAGGAGTTATGACAACCTTTGGCTCCGGTGCCACTGCACCTGCTGCACCATTCAAATCATGACCCTCCTTCCTGTAAGGTGACTGCACTTGTGACTGTCTGTTTAGTAGTAAAATATTGCAATATTTGGTGTTTAGTGGGGTCTCTAGAGCTGTTGGCCCTGGTGCCACTGCACCTGCTGCACCATTCAAATTAAGCCCCTTTTATATAGCAATATTATGTGTTTAGAGGAGTTATGACGACTTTTGGCCTCGGTGCAACTGAACCTGCTGCATCATTCAAATAAGGACCCTTTGCCTTCAAGATGACTGCACATGTGACTGCCTGTTTAGTAGTAAAATATATCAATATTTGGTGTTTAGTGAAGTTATGACAACTTTTGGCCCCAGTACCACTGCACCTGCTGCACCATTTAAATCAAATCCATTTTAACTGAAAGATAACTGCAATTGTGTCTGTCTGTATAGTAGTAAAACTTAGCAATATTAGGTGTTTAGAGGAGTTCTGACAACGTTTGGGCCCGGTGCCACTGCACCTGCTGCACCATTCAAATCATAACCCTGTTGTCTGCAAGGTAACTGCACTTGTGACTGACTGTTTAGTTGTAAAATATAGCAATATTAGGTGTTTAGAGGAGTTCTGACAACATTTGGGCACGGTGCCACTGCACCTACTGCACCATTCAAATCATAACCCTGTTGTCTGCAAGGTAACTGCACTTGTGACTGTCTGTTTAGTAGTAAAATATAGCAATTTTAGGTGTTTAGTGGGGTGCCTAGAGGTTTTGCTCCTGGTGTCAGTGCACCTGCTGCACCATTTAAATCCTGACCCTGTTGTTTACAAGGTAACTGCACTTGTGGCTGCCTGTTTAGTAGTAAAATATAGCATAGCTCTTGTATATTTACTTTATTATTAATGTGCAATGTTTATTACAACATTTAGATTAAGTTGAAAAAATCAATCCGATGATGCCTACAAAGTCCAAAGAAAGATACTGAGGCATGAATAAGAAATGCCACAATCTTTCTAAGGCTAAAGCATCTGCTTTACACAACTAAGTAATAACAAGCAAGCATTCTAGCATACTCATAGAAGATGTCTTCCTTTTCTGTGGGAAGAGATCTGATCTTGACAGTGAATGGGACTTAAACAATGTGAACAGCTTCTGCAGACGTATCGTAAATGCATGCAGCCAGGGGAAGTTAACAAAAAAACAATAAAAACGTTCCACACAAAAGCGAATGAACACAGTAATTTGGCATTGGGAACTGATAAGAGCCCCCTTTTAAGATATATTAAATACAAGAGATTTCACAAGCACAGCTCAAGCGCTGTGCAGGTAAAACCTAAAAACAATAAGGTGTCTATTTCATAACTTGATCAATGGAGCAGACTATATTTTGATGTAGATTAGAATTATAGACACGTTGCACAGATCATAGCACTGAGCTTCTATTAGAGGCGGCTGGAAAAAGCATTAGGGTTCCTTTTCTCATTTCCCCAGGGTCCACATCTACAGGCACATAAGTATCATCAACCCCATTATAAGAATCACCAGTTCCAGCTCTGGTTGAAGATCATTAGGTGGAGCACCTTTGATTTAAAGTCACTAAAAACTAAGAAGTCCTTGAAAATGCACAAAGAAAAGAACAAGAATAGCGACAATCATCTACTCAAATGTCAATACAGTATTTATAAAGCCACTATCAAAATGACTCCTTTACTAGATGCGTAAGGTTCCGTAAAAGGTGGAAGTGCAGGTCTAACTAAGACCTACAGATCCTGATGATTTGGGGCTGTGATCAAAGTTTAGATATTGCAAATTTTTCAACTGGTGTTGATGAATTACATTCCTGTATGGACTCTACTGTTATGTCTTGTCTTGTAGATCTTCTGTGCTGTGTATTTTCACACATCTAGGTTCAATTTATCCTTCAACTCGTTCCATTCTTCCTCTCTACGAATCACTAGTTTCACTCTCGACTCCACACACACTCATTCAGCCCACACATGATGAACACAATCAAACCCACCCACTATAATTTTTATATGAGCAGGTATGACATATTCATCACTCGCCACACTGAAAGTAGTTCTTCACTCCACAGCTAGACTTGTAGCATCTAGAAAATATGACCACATCTTACCTGTACTAAGAGACTTATAGTGGTTTCCATAGTATCCAGAATTAAAATCAAGATTGACAACCTCGTGTTCAATGACATTCATTTAAAAAAACACACTGCCTGACAGATTTTTTCCATCTCAGGAAGACCTAAGGGGCTCAAAATCAAAATAGGGGCTCAAAAGTAATAAATGACTTTGAACTCAGGAACTCCAGGTAAAGACTCAAAATTTAACTTACACTGGGGCAACTAAATCATTTTGGAATCTCTATTCCAGATTATTTAGGAATCCAACGTAACGTTATGTTATGTTATGCTATGTTATGTTATGTGATGTTATGTCAAGTCATGTTGTTTATGATTTTATGTTGTGTTTCTGTGTTACGTTGTGTTATGTTATGTTCTCCTGTGTTATGCTACAAATGATTTATGAAGTTGTAGTATTTAAATCCACACACAGTAGATGATGTTCAAGATGTTTATTTGGAGATGTGTAGATCAAGTGGAACAGCCCCACCAGGAGCAGCCAACATGCCACTCAGCCCAATCCCAACTGACAGCATTAGCCCACAGACTCCCAACATTCTCACTCATGCGCATCATAACTGCAGCATTCTACAGACTGGGCAGGTGGTGGAGAAAGCATGTATATAACATGGACAAGATGCTAGGATACTACATTATCCCCTTTCTTCCAAAATGAAAGCAAAAAGTATGGAACACTGGACAGGAAGAACCATAAAGAATGCAGAAAAGGAGAAATACATAAGCAGCACAGCAATACGAAGAAATGAACGACAAAGAAGAAAAGAAGAAAACAGACAGATGAACCTGGCCATCCTCCTTTCTATAAATAACAAGAGAAAAGAAGGGACACAGCGAAAGAAAACAATTAGGAGGAAAACTAAGCATGAAAATACTAATTACTTCCCCACAGACACACCAACTGGCCAGACAGGAATGCGTGAAGGAAAGACATAGTACAGGAACGAATGTATGAAATAGTTCAACACTCAGGGAAATACAGTAAAGTACAAAAACGCGAGAGTGTGAACAATTTAAAAACACAAAAAGATGGATAAGAATACAAGAACAAAAAATGTCAATATTACCCATCTTCCCGCCATTAAAAAAATGTTAAGCACAGAAATAGAAAAATTTCCACGTAAGGAAAACATCATATGTTATAAAGATGGGGCTAAAAACCATCTTACACCCCTCACGTGAGGGATCAACACTTAAGAATATGTCCCATAAAGTCATCCTTCATGTAAAGGTATAAGACTTTAAACGTGTGAAAATGGGACTGTAACCCATGACAACATACCGAAAGGGACTATAATCCATCACCCAACCTTGTGGAAAGTTAGCAACGTAACCAAGTGTGAATAAAGTGAAACGAGGAAAGAGGGACTAAAACCCAAATTCCTGCCCCTGGAACAAGGGACAATAGGTATATTCCCGAGATGGGGAGGCAACCCTTGTAAATCTAAGGATAATGGGACTATAACCCAAATCCTGCCCCTAAAATGAGGGACGGTGAGTGTGCTCCCCATGTAGGGAGAAATCCATGTAAAGCTAAGGATAATGGGACTATGACCCAAATCCTGCCCCTAAAACAAGGGACGGTGAGTGTGCTCCCCATGTAGGGAGAAAATCCATGTAAAACTAAGGATAATGGGACTATAACCCAAATCCTGCCCCTAAAATGAGGGACGGTGAGTGTGCTCAAAACTTTAGCTCAGACTCTGATGTAAACGTACATTGATACGTGACAAGATCCTTAAACTCTAAATTACGCAAACTCATTTTACATCAAATTATCCATACATAAACAGGATACATTGACAAGCAACACATCATAGCAATGGTTATAGCTATTATGTAAATCAAGTAAGCACCGGTGAGCGACTCCTCACCCGAGCTGTCTCTTGGCTTGACTAGGCAGAATGTCTCTCACACGTATACTTCTGAAGCCAGGTAGACTTGTATCAAAAGCAGAATAACGAGCAGTACAAGTGTCCTAAGCCATGTGTTTACAGTCTCCCAAAACGTGCACAAATTTTCGTGAAAAAGTATCTTTTAAACAGTATAGTACCTGGATAGAGTATGTACACTATTCTTGTTGTTAAAACACCAAAGTTCCGACAAACATGTTCTGTCAGTTCCAGGAGTGTTCAAGTAGAGAGCTCTACGATCAGATGCTTTACGAATGCAAACTCAAAATGGCGGCACGCCAATTACGTCGTGCCGGATGGCTCCCTGCATGCCTTTGCATCAGAACGCCAGTAAGCAACACCAAGAACCAGATCCAAGCAGCTTCGTCACAGAAGAATCCTCGAGCCTCGAAGGTGTCATCCAAGTGCAGGTAAGATTTTGCGTGCTCTCGCCTCGTGACATTTATTTAAAAAAAAAAAGCGACGGTTGAACTGCACCGCAGATTACGTGTCTCAAAGTAGACTAACAAACATTTAAAAAAAATAAACCTCACCTGGCTGTGCACCCTGGACTAGTACAATGCGCCTGGTGCGTGTGTGTCCAAGTACATACTCTCATCCGGCACCACAATAATAGCCAGTACAGGCGAGTACATCACATTTCCAATCCGATCCGTAGATCTGTAGACGAACATGTACGATGTTGGTAATCATTGCATGTTTCAGTACACAAGATCTGGGAAGTCTCTGATTTTTTTTAACTCAGAAAGAACGATGTACTTCAGCAGAAGAATCAAACGTAAACACCAATGTATGCAAAGACTTCATGAGGTGCTGTAGAATTTACAGTGAATGTCCAACAAATTATATGTCAAGAATACTTCAAACCCACGACCTTTGTACATCGTTCGTTAGTGCGATGTGGGCCAAAACGTGTGATATGAGAAGAGCTTGTCTGAAGCTCCAAGAAAAATGTCGACACTTACTTCTCCTGAATGCGCATTTCTTGTTAAAGAGGCAACTTGACACCGACTACAGCACGGTCTGGCTTGAGCTGTCCGATGTTCAGGACACTGGTGGGGCTTTAACGCGTGCTGTATTTCTCTTCTTTGTTTACTTTGCTGCAAGCTGTGTTTCATAATGACTTCTTGGCAAACAACTCGTGCTGTGAGTATGTCCTTTTGTGCCTGTGTCTTGTTGCTCCTGAGAGTCATCCTCGCTTGTCGATAGTTGCTCTTACATCTTTTATTTGCTTGAAGGTTGATCAACTTGTTCCAATCTTGTTGTTTTTTTTTGTATAAGTCATCTTGATCTATCTCTTGTTTTCTGAAGTTCCAGTTTCTCTTCATCTCTCTTCTTGTATTCCTTAAGTTTCTTAGTAGAGTATGTGGTCCTCTCCAGCTCGTCGCCATAAATAATGTAGTATTTAAATCCACACACAGTAGATGATGTTCAAGATGTTTATTTGGAGATGTGTAGATCAAGTGGAACAGCCCCACCAGGAGCAGCCAACATGCCACTCAGCCCAATCCCAACTGACAGCATTAGCCCACAGACTCCCAACATTCTCATGCGCATCATAACTGCAGCATTCTACAGACTGGGCAGGTGGTGGAGAAAGCATGTATATAACATGGACAAGATGCTAGGATACTACAGAAGTGTACTGCATTCCAAAGGGTTTCTTGAAACTGAAAATCACCCATTAGGAAAAATTAGCAGAAAAAGGCTTAGTTATTGAATCCCAGCGTGTTTTTTTAAATTGCGTCCAAAAAGCAGATGAGAGGAAATGGATCTAGAAGAAAGTTGGAGTGAATTTCATATTGTCGGGATGAAAATTGAGAAGGTATTAGCACCCTCTCGTGCTGTCCTAAATTTAGGAATAAACATTTCTTATTGGACAGGCGGAGAGCTCTGGGGGAGTGCAGGAAATGAGACATTCTATTAGAGAGTAAGGAACAGAAACATGCAGAGTACAGAGAACAACACAAAACACCTTGAACTAAATGCGAGCTGATGGATTGATTGTAGGCGTGGAGTACTATGGCAATACTAAAGTGCCAAAGAAAGAATATGAGCTACTTAATTTTGAATCGATTGAAGTCTATGCAGCAGAGAGCATTTGATACCAAAATAGGCCTGGACCCAATCTGCGAGATCCAATCACAGCAAATTCTAACAGCACGAATGCTGTTCTCCAAAAACAGAAAAAACATTTGCCACCAGGAAATATCACAGACTTAGATACTCAGGTCATTCGAGATCATGTTCTTGTTTCAACTCGTAATTGTTACTCTCTTTGTTTCCTTTGATTTGATGCTCTTCACTTGTTTTCTGTACGATTTTCTGAAGTCTTTTGGCTTCATGAACAGTGCAAAACCTTTAAAGAAGTAAATGAGAGCAGGTTGCCTATAGACTCGTATATGATTGTCATTGTGAAGGTGGTAGCTGGACCTGTTGCAGAGTAACTCCAATTGAGACGTTTTCAATTGACTAAAATGGATCATGTCATTGTTATGAAGTATCTGGTCGACCCTACCACTATATATTTATCTCTTTGTTCTTATAAAATATGGGCAAGATTTGGCTGTCCTACTGCAGCATTATTCAATGTATCCAGGGTTCACAAAGGGTGTGTGCACCTGCTTTTTGCACCCTAAGGACACTTTGGTGTTATAAAATGGACTACAAATGATTGCACGCCCACTTCTGAAATTTGGATTGTGCTAGTGCTAAATTTGTGCTACCACAATTCCAGGGGTCATACCCTCATGCAAATTATGGAATCCTTTGCCTTTGCATCAGCACCATATTAAAGACGCTGTAAGGAGGCGCTCTGACTGTGCAGCACATATAGGTGACACAGAATCATTTCATCCCCCAAAGGTACCCCTTGGGATGGAGCACCAGGGTCCAAGGAACCCACTGGCATTCTCCTGCAGGATGGTGCAGTCACTCACTGTACCCACCAGAAGGGTGCACCCTTTGATTTGCAGGTCAGTGTGCCACCTGCAGGGAAAAGCAGGGCAATGGGTTCAAACTTCCGGTCTGCCTTTCGCTAATTTGCTGTTCACAGAGTGGGTGTCACTTAGCACATTCACTCTGAACAGCTCAGTCACTGAAATAGAGTGTACTGTGCCGGTCTGTGCCCGACACACATAGTTAAGGGTGCGCTACAGCTCAGACAAAGTAGTGTGACCTATCTGTAATAAAGCCCCTGGGCAAAGTCGAAGCATCAGAAGTGGCCGCGTATATTCGATGCAAGATGCTTTTTCGTGTATAGGCAGTGATATCTGCATACAGGGGAATATGATTGCCATTTCTGGGTCCATTGAGGGCAAGCCCGTCAGTTTTTTGATAGCCTGAAAGGGTATTCAGGATTGCCTTCGAAAAAATATGTTGCAGTTATATTGAGAACATGAACATTCTGAATATTTTTAGTCCTGTAACTTTCTTCAGGAGGATCCCAGCTTTTTATTGCAATACATAAGTTAATCATGAGAAAACAAGTTCCTAAAAAAGTACTAAGGAATGGGGTCTAATGCATGGGAACAGTTACCAAATTTGGTCTTATCCCTGTAAAGACACAGAGTGTCCACTTCCTAGTTATGTGATATATCCTGTTAACTATAAATGTATTATTTTCATAATGCTGTCATGTAAGTGTTGGAGAAGGAGTGTTTTTTTACATTGGCATGCTTCTTCTCAAAGCCATTACTTCTATTAATACTCAGACCCACTTGAAAGCTTGAACTACTCTCTGGAAATCAGAGTTCCATTTCTGGCTACCATTGGGTGTTGCAATTTTTTGACCTCCCACCGCAAGGTGCCTTCTGAATCAATAGTATGGATCATATCAGCCCTTTTCACTGATTCCCCCTCCCAGCAATCTTCACTAGTACACTGTACCGCCCTGACAGTTTGCACATTTTTTTCCTTGGGGTTTGACCAGTCCATCAGGGTTCTCTTGCAGCTCTGCCCCTTTCAACTGATTTTAGTAGTATATATTGATATTAAGTATATCGATATGCACAAATATCAAAGCCAAAATATCGACAACCATAAAATTGTTAGCCTTGTACTTCGAATTAAATACCCAAAATATCAAATCCAAAATACTGTCATATAAAAAGTTTAAAAATATCAAACCCAACACCGGAATATAGACTTGAAAAATGATGTATTTTTAAAATATTACATTCATTTAATTAAAATTAATTTTAACGTACAAACATACCTATAACATTTATTATAAAATAAAATTAATTATAACTATAATTATTCTATGAAGTATTATATTTACATCAAGATTATATATTTCAATGAACAAAAATATAATACAAAGAAAATGTTACCAAACTGCAAAAAAGTATATATATGTATATATATATACAACCAATCCTGTACAATGTATCAAAAAGACAGGAGCTGACACCGTGGAATTATGCCACTGTAGTTTATTCTTCAAAACCGAAAGCCTTGACGCGTTATATATATATTCATTTATAGTCACAGTTGTATTATTTAAAAATATAAAATAAAAAAATATCTATGTGAATCAATTGAAATAAATTTAGTAGGGAAACATCATTGATGGAGGGGGAATAGTCACTGAAATCCCTGAAAGAAAAAAAATGTAAATAATATATACATATTACAGTGGCTGAAGCAACTGTGTAGTTACACATGAGTTAGTTTCTGTAGGAAGAGCGTTTTTAGTATTGCTAATAACTGTGGCGTCATTTGACAAATCTTCATGAAACTTTCCAGAAACTTTTCATCCACCTCTGCTCTTTTCTGGAATATTTTGGGGTTATCCATCAAGCAAGGGCCTACAAAAATGGTGGAGGATCCCAAAACATCTTTTTCCCCATGCAATTTCCATAGAAAAAATTAAAAAATGATATAGAAAATATCGCTGAACATTACACCAAATTTTTCAAAAAGGTAGATATTTTTTAAACCAGAAAGTGTGCTTGTTTGGTGTAAATCTGTTCAGCTATTTAAGAGAAATTAAGGTTTAAAAAATAGTAATATCGTTTGCAGCGGGACTCCAATGAGAGTCTCATGGGAAAAATGAGAAAAAAAGCATTCATATTGGCTGGTCGCATGGGACACTTGCGGGACCAAGAAATGTCATTGGCTGACTGCAACATGAAGACAAATGTTGCAGGTACCAATACAGGATTTGGGGACTGAGTCCTCAAGCCGTGAAAAATAAAATTAAAAACCATATAAGGTGGCAGTGTAGGGACACCCCATGCCCCCTCCCCCACGGGCACAAAATCTTAAAAAAAAAATTGGACTTGTCACATTACTGCAAGATTCCTGCAGGAGCCAGCGCGGACAGTGTTGCCCCGCAAAGTTCCAGTGGATGCCAGTGTGGACTCCTGTGCTCCATATAACTAGAAAGAAGAAAAAGAGAGAATGTTGGCTTTGGGTCTGTGGATGGTTGGTTGCGCACTAGGGCTTGGCTACTCACCCTGATAACAATGCCACACCACTTCTTGCAGAAGGAAGTGTGCAGCAGGGCGTGGCAAATCTGTGAGGAATTGGCAGCAGTGCCTGGCATCATGCTGTGCATGGTGAGGAATTGGCTGCATTGTATCAAAATAAGATATTACTTTATGTTAAAAAAGAAATTCACAAAAAAATGAAGGATTAAAGTGGGGTAAGATGTAAGAAAGGTAGCAAGATTTTACTTTACATAAAAAAAACTTACAAATTCACTGGAAAAAAACAAAGGTTAAAGTGGAGTTTTATATAGATCTTTTAATAATATTTAAAAAAAAATGTTTAAGAATCAAAAATCTCATAAATGTAACTGACATAAGTATAACTTGCACTCCTATGATGCACTGTTCGTGACTGCACATATTGCATCACTGATAACATCTGAAATCCATTGAGGTGCAAGCTACACTTATGTCAGTCACATATAACTGGTGAATTTCATTGTTTTTTTGGTTATTAAACATTAGTTTTTTATTATTAGAAGATCTGCATATAACTCCACTTTAACCTTTGTTTTTTCAGTGAATATATATGCATTCACACACACACACATATATATGTGTGTGTGTATATTATCTACTGGCGGTCGCCAGTAGATAGTTATAGTTACAACCTATTTTCCATAGGAAATCCGCGACATTCTATTTGAAATAACTCTCTTGCCGGTTGACGTATCTTCGCAAAATTTTCAAACTTTGTGGGGCGCTCCGGTCCGCTCCTACCCTGAAAGTCTCGGGTGATTCGTCAAGCAGGGGCCGAGAAAAAGGGGGTCCCAAAACGCGTTTTCCCCATTCATTTTTCCATAGGAAACTTTAGACACGGCTACAGCTCGAACTGCTGAACGGAATTACACCAAATTTGGCAAAGAGGCAGTTCTTGGTTCAGAAAGAACCCTTTTGTTAAATGGTGTAAATCCGCTCAGTAGTTGCTGAGAAAATCAAAAGTAAAAGTACATATATATCTATGGCCGCGTCGGATTCGCGCACCCTCCCGATCACGAGCTGCATGCTAATTGGCTGTCAACACTCCAAATCAGGAAGTGTTGGCAGTCATTTTGTCCCTCGGTAGAACCGAGGACAGAAACAAGTGCGCAAAACGCACAAAGGGGGCAGGGTAGAAACACCCTGACCCCTAGGTCTGCTCAGGGGTCCCACAAGGACCCCTGGGCAAAAATATATTTTTTTAAATCGGGCAGGATGCGCTCAGGGAGCGCGGATCCTGCCGAAAAATCGAAGCGCGGTCTCCGCGCTCGATAGTTAATTGGCCCCCGGTTGGCCCAAGTCCCGGGGGCATGGTGGGGGGTTTTAATTTATGTAGGGGGCCTCTAAGGCTCCCAAGCCCCGGGACTGCCACCCCCGGGGCTTTATTTAGAATGATGGCGGGAGGGCTCTGAGCCCTCCCGCAGCCCCGGGACCGCCACCTCCCCGGGCTTCTTTTTTTTTTTTTTAAACCTGTGTGGGGGCTCCAGCCTCCCACATGCCCCGGGACCGCCACCTCCCGGGGCACTAAACATTTAAACATGGGGGTCCGTTACGACTCCCAAGCCCCGGGGACCACCACCTCCCCGGGCTGTGCACTGAATGGGAGGGGGCCGCGCGGCCCCCTCCTGGAGCCTCTTGATGGCCCTGGGGACCACCACCCCCAGGACTGGCTCCTGCAGTGTCCCGCGGTGCCTACCCCGGGGCACTGCTGTTTGCTAGGACAGGACGGAGCCTCGCGGCTCCCGTCCTGTCATAGCAAGTCTTGGTTTGCATTTTGAAAGAGAGAGCAGGAAACCTGCTCTCTCTTTCAAAATGCAAACCAATTGCTTTTCCACATGGGGAGCAGCATGTTAGCTGCTCCCCATGTGGAAAGCAATGCCGGCTTCCGCAGGAGGCGGGAGTCGGCTGGGACTGTGGGGGATTGGGGACCCCCACAGTCTCCAACGTGAGGCCAGGCCCCGGGGATGGGGTCCCCGGGCCATAGTGGCTCGGGAGGGGGCCACGCAGCCCCTCCCCAAAGTTCAAAATTAAAAAAATAAATAAATAAGGAAAGGCCGGCCCCGGGGATGGGGTCCCCGGGCCTTAATGAGCCTGAGGAGGGGGCCACGCAGCCCCCTCCAAATAAAAAAATAAAAATCGAGGCCATGCCCCGGGGATGGGGTCCCCGGGCCAATACAGGCCCAGGGAAGGGGAGCCACGCGTCCCTTCCCGTTTTTTTTTTTTTAAATTAAAAAAAAAAAATGCTCAGGCCCCGGGGGATGGGGTCCCCGGGCCAAAGTGGGCAAGGGAAGGGGGCCACGCAGCCCCCTCCCATTAAAAAAACGAGAAAAAAACGACCGGCATCGTGCCGGGAGGCCCCGCCCCTCCCTGCAGTACTCTGCAAACGCGCCCTGGCGCGTTTGCAGAGGGGGAACGAATTCCTCTTGAATACTGGGGGTCCCTGGGGGCCAACTAGCCCACCAGGAACCTCCAGTATGTGCCAGGGGCTGCC
This sequence comes from Calotriton arnoldi, assembly GCA_963921515.1. Classification (NCBI taxonomy): domain Eukaryota; kingdom Metazoa; phylum Chordata; class Amphibia; order Caudata; family Salamandridae; genus Calotriton; species Calotriton arnoldi. The sequence continues at coordinate 904,616 of CAWUFW010003339.1, forward strand.
TTGCAGAGACGTGTACATAGGCCACGCCCCTTTTACACCTCTCTGCAACGCAGCTCTGTGGCGCTTTTGGAGGTATATGGTGGGGTAGTTGGACTCCAGGGACCCTCAGGATTCAAGGGGACTTAATCCCCCAACTTAAAACGCGCCACAGGGCGCGCTTAGCACAGTGGTGAAGGGAGGGGCGGGGCTTCATGTGACATGTGTGCAAACAGGCCCCGTGGCGCGTTTTAAGATGGGGATTAAATCCCTTCAATCCTGAGGGTCTCTGAGGCCAACTAGCCCAACAGGTACATCCAGAAAGCGCCACAGAGCTGCGTTGCAGAGAGGTGTAAAAGGGTGTGGCTCTCTACACGTCTCTGCAACGCAGCCCCTGGCGCATACTGGAGGTTCATGGTGGGCTAGTTGGCCCCTAGGGAACCTCATGATTCAAGGGGACTTAATCCCCCAACTTAAAACGCGCCACGGGGCGCGTTTGCACAGATGTCACCTCAGGCCCCGCCCTCCCTTCACCATTGTGCAAATATTCCTCTAAAATATGCCTTACTACGAATTCCGATTTACTCACCTGTTATCAGGAGAGACCTCAGTGCTGCATCTTTCAGCCCAGTACTGGTCCTGAAAAGTAATTTTAACCGTACTTACCGGTAACTTGAATTTCCTTCATAGGCTAACATTGACTGGTTTCACTTGGAAATTCTTCTAAGTGTGGAGTTTTGGAACTTTAAAATATTCCTCTAAAATCAGCCGAAATACGAATTCCGATTTACTCACCTGTTATCAGGAGAGACCTCAGTGCTGTATCTTTCAGCCCAGTACTGATCCTCAAAAGTAATTTTAACCGTACTCACCAGTAACTTGAATTTCCTTCCATAGGATATCATTGCCTGCTTTTTGCTGAAAAAGTTTCTAAGTGTTGATTTTTGAAACATACAAATATTCCTCTAAAATCAGCCGAAATACGAATTCCGATTTACTCACCTGTTATCAGGAGAGACCTCAGTGCTGCATCTTTCAGCCCAGTACTGATCCTCAAAAGTAATTTTAACCGTACTTACCGGTAACTTGAATTTCCTTCGTAGGCTAACATTGACTGGTTTCACTTGGAAATTCTTCTAAGTGTGGAGTTTTGGAACTTTATAATATTCCTCTAAAATCAACCAAAGTACGAATTCCAATTTACTCACCTGTTATCAGGAGAAAACCCAGTGCTGCATCTTTTAGCCCAGCACTGACCCTGAAAAGTAATTTTAACCGTACTTACCAGTAACTTATATTTTCTTCCATAGGAATCCATTGTCTGGTTTTCAGCAGAAAAGTTTCAAAGTGTCGATTTTCACAAACTACAAATATTCCTTAAAAATCGCCTGTATGACTTAAACGCATTCTTTCAACTGTTTACAGGAGATGCACCAGTGCTGGATCCAGGATCCAACACTGAGTAAGAAAAAGTAACGATAACAGTTTTTACCTGCTAAGTGAATTTCCTTCCATAGGATAACATTGGTGATTCTATGAGAAAAAGTTTCTAAGTGTCAACTTTTAAAATACAATAATATTCCTTAAAAATCACAACTGTAACCAAAACGCTTTTACTCAACTGTTTACAGGAGATGTACCAGGACTGAATCTAGGATCCAGTCCTGTGGTTAGAAAAGTAATCCATAAAGTAACTAATTGCATTTAACTAGAAATTCACATTGAGCTGAATGTTGCATTGTGTTTGAAAATGTGTTGCCCATTGCAACAACTGTAACTACTGTACTTAAAAGTCTATTGCCTATGTGCAAAGTATTTAAACTAAAGTAATTCATTCTGAGAAAGTATTTTTGTAATGTAATGTATAATGTAATTACAATGTAATTTAAAAATAAAATATGTAAAAAAATTGTTTCTAAAAATGTAGTAAATCAGTATGAAAAAATTAATATAACAATTAATATATTTAAAAATTGTCATTTACAAAACCTTTGAAATTCACTGAAAAACCGTAGGTTTCAGACATGTTATAGTTAGGAATTAGCATTTAAAAACCTTTGAAATTCACTGAAAAACCATAGGTTTCAGATATGTTATAGTTAGAAATTAGCATTTAAAAACCTTTGAAATTCACTGAAAAAACCATAGGTTTTAGAGACAGTTATAGTTAGTTGGACATTTTACTCGTACAAAACCCGTGAAATTCCCCGTTATAGTTAGTTCAGCTAACTATAACTCGCGCCCGCAATGCACTGCTGATGACGTCACATATTACATCACTCATGACATGGTCAGTGACATCACTGATGACATCACTGATGACATCTCAAATGACATCACTGATGACATCATCCACGTGATAATCTGATGCAGCTCTTCACACCCTAATATAACCTTTGATACACCCAATCTAAATTACAGACTGCCATTCGCAAAACCATAGACACTCCAACACCAATAACTACATACCCACTCACTGATTCTTAGGTCTACACACACACATCCACTCACTCACCCGTACAGTCACTCATACTTATGGTCACTCAGTACAGGACTATCATATGCACTCTTACTCCTATATAGACACTCAAACACCGCCACTCATCCATAGAGGTACTCACACACCTAGTCAGTCATGCAAATAATTAAACACACTGCCATTTACTCACCTATACAGTTATACACACACCAGCTCACTTAATCATACAAATACTAGCACATTGTTACGCTCTTATATAATCACTGATACAAGCACACACTCATCCATACAGCCACTATCACAATCACTCACTCTCGCTTATAGCTATTTATATACTCCAACACACATATATACTGCCTTTCACATATGTAGATACTCACACATGTACCACTGGGACATACATTCACTCACTAACACACTCTTACACACACTTACCCACCCATACAGTCTATCACAGATGCACTCTTGAAACCATCCACCCAGTGAATCACCCACTCACACATCTATGCACAGTCGCACACACCCCATCCACACAAACACTCAGGCACCCATACAGATACTCAGACAACAAATCAATAACTCTTATAGACACTCATGTAGTTATTCACAAACCCATGCAGCCACTTACACAGCAACAGACAGACGGATACAGACATTCACCCAGTTTAGTCACTAACCCATGCATTCAGTAAGATACGTTAAATCACTCACTTATAGAGTCAGTCACGCACCTACTAAATCATCCATACAGACACTTACACACCCACTCATTCTTCAATACGTCTTTTCCTATATATATTAAAAATATTTAAACTTTACAGAAACACACAGTCACTGGATGATGTCATCAGTGATGTCATTTGAGATGTCATCAGTGATGTCATCAGTGATGTCACTGACCATGTCATGAGTGATGTAATATGTGACGTCATCAGCAGTGCATTGTGGGGCGCGAGTTATAGTTAGCTGAACTAACTATAACGGGGAATTTCACGGGTTTTGTACGAGTAAAATGTCCAACTAACTATAACTGTCCCTAAAACCTATGGTTTTTTCAGTGAATTTCAAAGGTTTTTAAATGCTAATTTCTAACTATAACATATCTGAAACCTATGGGTTTTTCAGTGAATTTCAAAGGTTTTTTAAATGCTAATTCCTAACTATAACATGTCTGAAACCTACGGTTTTTTCAGTGAATATATATATATATATATATATATATATATATATATATATATATTATCTACTGGCGGTCGCCAGTAGATAGTTATAGTTAGGACCTATTTTCCATAGGAAATGCGCGACATTCTATTTGAAATAACTCTTGCGTCGGTTGACGAATCTTCGCGAAATTTTCAAACTTTATGGCCCGCTCCGGTCCGCTCCTACCCTGAAAGTCTCAGGGTGATTCGTCAAGCGGGGGCCGAGAAAAAGGGGGTCCCAAAACGTGTTTTCCACATTCATTTTCCCATAGGAAACTTTAGACACGGCTACAGCCCGAACTGCTGAACGGAATAACACCAAATTTGGCAAAGAGGTAGTTCTTGGTTCAGAAAGAACCCTTTTTGTTAAATGGTGTAAATCCGTTCAGTAGTTGCGGAGAAATTAAAAATAAGAGTCAAAAATCAATTTCCCATAGGAAACTTTATGCAAGGCTACAGCCTCGAACTGCTGAACGGAATTACACCAAATTTGGCAAAGAGGTAGTTCTTGGTTCAAAAGAACCCTTTTGTTAAATGGTGTAAATCCGTTCAGTAGTTGCTGAGAAAATCAAAAGTAAAAACACATATATATCTGGGCGGAGCCTAACCACACATGTCATCGTGAGATCTGATTGGCTGTCAGCACTTCATCCTGGAATTGCTGGCAGCCATCTTGGGACCAATATAAATGATAGTACCCCATTGAAATGCATTGTAGTGAATCGAAGATTTTGAGGGTTACCAAAAGGAGAACTATAAAGGGTGATAACAGACTTTAGTTACATTAGAATTCATTTGTTGATGGTACCATACTAATTTCAGGAATTGTGGTGTGTTCTAAGGTGATTTTACCCTGTGAAAAACCTTCTGCTGGGATATCATGAATCATGTTTGAGAGAAAACTATTTTCACATGCTTGTCCCATACAGTTTTGGAAGGTGCCCCAGAAGCTAAAATGAGAGCATATTTTCTGTAAATTCACATTATCTTTCTCAGTCATGTGAGAATGAAGTCTGACATTCTCAGTAAAACATGTACATCCAACAAGGGCAGAGACTGTCAGTTGATTCCTTTGTGTTCTACTGCAGCTTCCCAGAGTGTTCTAAAGAACAACTAGAGTGCTAACAGCCTTACTTATGACAAAAGTATGGGACACCTGAAGCCATCTTGATTGGAATAAACTGGTAACACTTAAAACATTTAATTTAAAAAGGAACAAAATGATGGGGTTCATTTTGTCATAGAAATTATGGTTAGTGCTGTAGAAAGAAAAATTAGGACATGTTTCAAGTGTGATCTCAAATATCTTCCTGTTATATTTCAACAGGAGCAGCCTGTCAGTTGATGCCTTTGTGTTCTACTGCAGCTTCCCAGAGTGTTCTAAAGAACAACTAGAGTGCTAACAGTCTTACTTATGACAAAAGTATGGCACACCTGAAGCCATCTTGATTGGAATAAACTGGTAACACTTAAAACATTTAATTTAAAAAGGAACAAAATGAGGGGGTTCATTTTGCCATAGAAATTATGGTTAGTGCTGCAAAAAGAAAATGTAGTGCATGTTTTAAGTGAGATCTCAAATCCTCTTCTATTTCATTAGAAAATTCTGACATGCAGACTGAAACAATCACTTTCAATACCAGCAGTAGACTTCCAGTTAACTCCTTGGTGAGCAGTAGCTTTACTACAGTGATCTAATGAACAACTAGAGTAATAACATTCTGAATTTATGGCAAATGTGTGACACATCTGAATGCCTTCTTGATGGAATCAAAGTAAAAACTGAAAGCATTTCCTACTGAGGAGACTGCAGTAAATGAGGAAATTAGGAAACTTCATAACAAAGAAGTCTTCCAAGATGGCCACCAGTGAAAAAAGAGCCCAAATGTAGCACAAATATTACCCAGATGTAGCCCACATATAGCCTAATGACAACAGTGTGCAAAACACTTTTTATTTTTAGTTTTTTTGCAGTTTTATGTAGTGCAGACTGGTCAGGTATTGTAGCGTTGCATCTTAAAACATGACCCCCTACACTACAAAAACACCACTGCACTACCCTAAACCCTAAAACACTACCCCAGCACGACCCCTACACTACACAAGCACCACTGCACTATCCTAAACCCTAAAACACTACCCCCAGCATGACCCCCTACACTACACAAACACCACTGCACTACCCTAAACCCTAAAACACTACCCCAACACCACTGCACTAACCTAAATCCTAAAACACTACCCCCAGCACGACCCCCTACACTACCCAAACACCACTGCACTACCCTAAAACATGACCCCCTACACTACACAAACACCACTGCACTACCCTAAACCCTAAAACACTACCCCCAGCACGACCCCCTACACTACACAAGCACCACTGCACTACCCTAAACCCTAAAACACTACCCCCAGCACTACCCCCTACACTACACAAACACCACTGCACTACCTTAAACCCTAAAACACTACCCCCAGCACGACCCCCTACACTACCCAAACACCACTGCACTAACCTAAATCCTAAAACACTACCCCAGCACGACCCCCTACACTACCCAAACACCACTGCACTACCCTAAAACATGACCCCCTACACTACACAAACACCACTGCACTACCCTAAACCCTAAAACACTACCCCCAGCACGACCCCCCACACTACACAAGCACCACTGCACTACCCTAAACCCTAAAACACTACCCCCAGCACGACCCCTACACTGCCCGAACACCACTGCACTGCCCTAAACCCTGAAACACCAGCCCCTGCACGACCCCCTACAGTGCCCGAACACCACTGCACTGCCCTAAACCCTGAAACACATTCCCCAGCACGAACCCCTACACTGCCCGAACACCACTGCACTGCCCTAAACCCTGAAACACCACCCCCTTCACGACCCCCTACACTGCCCGAACACCACTGCACTGCCCTAAACCCTGAAACACCACCCCCAGCATGACCCCTACACTGCCCGAACACCACTGCACTGCCCTAAACCCAGAAACACTACCCCCAGCAAGACCTCCTACACTGCCCGAACACCACTGCACTGCCCTAAACCCTGAAACATCACCCCCAGCAAGACCCCTACACTGCCCGAACACCACTGCCCTAAACCCTGAAACACCACCCCCAGCACGACCCCCTACACTGCCCGAACACCACTGCACTGCCCTAAACCCTGAAACACCACCCCCAGCACGACCCCCTTCACTGCCCAAACACCACTGCACTGCCCTAAACCCTGAAACACCACCCCTGCACGACCCCCTACACTGCCCGAACACTACTGCACTGCCCTAAACCCTGAAACACCATCCTACTGCACTGCCCTAAACCCTGAAACACCATCCCCAGCACGACCCCCTACACTGCACGAACACCACTGCACTGCCCTAAACCCTGAAACACCAGCCCCAGCAAGACCCCTACACTGCCCGAACACCACTGCACTGCCCTAAACCCTGAAACACCACCCCCAGCAAGACCCCCTACACTGCCCGAACACCACTGCCCTAAACCCTGAAACACCAGCCCCAGCACGACCCCTACACTGCCCGAACACCACTGCACTGCCCTAAACCCTGAAACACCACCCCTGCATGACCCCCTACACTGCCCGAACACCACTGCACTGCCCTAAACCCTGAAACACCACCCCAGCACGACCCCCTACACTGCCCAAACACTACTGCACTGCCCTAAACCCTGAAACACCACCCCCTGCACGATCCCCTACACTGCCCGAACACCACTGCACTGCCCTAAACCCTGAAACACCACCCCCAGCACGACCCCCTACACTGCCCGAACACCACTGCACTGCCCTAAACCCTGAAACACCAGCCCCAGCACAACCCCGTACACTGCCCGAACACCACTGCACTGCCCTAAACCCTGAAACACCAGCCCCAGCACGACCGCCTACACTGCCCGAAAACCACTGCACTGTCCTAAACCCTGAAACACCAGCCCCAGCACGACCCCCTACACTGCCCGAACACCACTGCACTACCCTAAACTCTCAAACGCAATCCCCAGCACGACCCCCTACACTGCCCGAACACCACTGCACTGCCCTAAACCCTGAAACACCAGCCCCAGCAAGACCCCCTACACTGCCCGAGCACCACTGCACTAAACCCTGAAACACCACCCCCAGCAAGACCCCCTACACTGCCCGAACACCACTGCACTAAAGCCTGAAACACCACCCCCAGCAAGACCACCTACACTGGCCGAACACCACTGCACTGCCCTAAACCCTGAAACACCACCCCTGCACGACCCCCTACACTGCCCAAACACCACTGCACTGCCCTAAACCCTGAAACACCACCCTCAGCACGACTCCCTACACTGCCCGAACACCACTGCACTGCCCTAAACCCTGAAACACCACCCCCAGCACGACCCCCTACACTGCCCGAACACCACTGCACTGCCCTAAACCCTGAAACACCACCCCCAGCTCGACCCCCTACACTGCCCGAACACCACTGCACTGCCCTAAACCCTGAAACATCAACCCCAGAAAGACCCCTACACTGCCTGAACACCACTGCCCTAAACCCTGAAACACCACCCCTACACTGCACGAACACCACTGCACTGCCCTAAACCCTGAAACACCACCTCCAGCAAAACCCCTACACTGCCTGAACACCATTGCTCTGCCCTAAATCCTGAAACACTAGCCCCAGCATGACCCCCTACACTGCCCAAACACCACTGCACTGCCCTAAACCCTGAAACACCACCCCCAGCACGACCCCTACACTGCCCGAACACCACTGCACTGCCCTAAACCCTGAAACACCAGCCCCAGCAAGACCCCCTACACTGCCCGAACACCACTGCACTGCCCTAGACTCTGAAACACCAGCCCCAGCAAGACCCCCTACACTGCCCGAACACCACTGCACTGCCCTAAACCCTGAAACACCAGCCCCAGCATGACCCCTACACTGCCCGAACACCACTGCACTGCCCTAAACCCTGAAACACCAGCCCCAGCACGACCACCTACACTGCCCGAACACCACTGCACTGCCTAAACCCTGAAACACCAGCCCCAGCACAACCCCCTACACTGCCCGAACACCACTGCACTGCCCTAAACCCTGAAACACCAGCCCCAGCACGACCCCCTACACTGCCCGAACACCACTGTACTGCCCTAAACCCTGAAACACCAGCCCCAGCACGACCCCCTACACTGCCTGAACACCACTGCACTGCCCTAAACCCTGAAACACCACCCCCTGCACCGCCCCCTACACTGCCCGAACACCACTGCACTGCCCTAAACCCTGAAACACCACCCCCAGCACGACCCCCTTTACTGCTCGAACACCACTGCACTGCCCCAAACCCTGAAACACCACCCCAGCACGACCCCTACACTGCCCGAACACCACTGCCCTAAACCCTGAAACACCACCCCCTGCACGACCCCCTACACTGCCCGAACACCACTGCACTGCCCTAAACCCTGAAACACCACCCCCAGCACGACCCCCTACACTGCCCGAACACCACTGCACTGCCCTAAACCCTAAAACACCACCCCCAGCATTACCCCCTACACTGCCCAAACACCACTGCAAAAACCCTAGAACACTACCCCCAGCACAACCCCCTACACTACCCGAACACGACTGCACTGCCCTAAACCCTCAAACACTCCCCCCAGCACGACCCCCTACACTACCCGAACACCACTGCATTGCCCTAAACCCTAAAACACTCCCCCAGCACGACCCCTACACTACCCGAATACCACTGCACTGCCCTAAACCCTAAAACACTCCCCCAGCACGACCCCCTACACTACCCAAACACCACTGCACTGCCCTAAACCCTAAAACACTACCCCGCATGACCCCCTACACTACCCAAACACCAATGCACTACCCTAATCCCTAAAAACTACCCCCGCATGACCCCATACACTACCCTAAACCCTAAAACAGTACCCCGCACGACTCCCTACACTACCCAAAGACCACTGCACTACCCTAAACCCTAAAACACGACCTCCTACACTATACAAACACCACTGCACTACCCTAAACCCTAAAACACTACCCCCTACACTACACAAACACCACTGCACTACCCTAAACCCTAAAACACTACCCCCAGCAGTACCCCCTACACTACCCAAACACCACTGCACTACCCTAAACCCTAAATCTACCCCCAGCATGACCCCCTACACTACACAAACACCACTGCACTACCCTAAACCCTAAAACACTCCCCCAGCACGACTCCCTACACTACCCAAACACCACTGCACTACCCTAAACCCTAAATCTACCCCCAGCATGACCCCCTACACTACACAAACACCACTGCACTACCCTAAACCCTAAAACACTACCCCCAGCACGACCCTCTTCACTACCTAAACACAACTGCACAATTTGTTACAGGCGTTGCAACGCAGGCCTGTGGTGCTTACTGGAAGTACCTAGTGGGCTAGTTGGGCCCCAGGGACCCTCAAGATTCAAGGTGACCTAATCCCCCAACTTAAAACGCACCACGGGGCGCGTTTGCACAGTGGTGAAGGGAGGGGCGGGGCCTCAGGTGACATGTGCGCAAACACGCCCTGTGGTGCGTTTTAAGTTGAGGAATTAATTCCCTTGAATCCTGAGGGACCCTGGGGGCCAACTAGCCCACCAGGTACCTTCAGTAAGCACAACAGAGTTGCGTTGCAGAGAGGTGAAAAAGGTGCCTGGCCTCGGAACGCCTCTCTGCAACTCAGCTCTGTGGTCCTAACTGTAGGTACCTGGGGGCTAGTTGGGCCCCAGGGACCCTCAGAATTCAAGAGGACTTAATCCCGCAACTTAAAACGCGCCACGGGGTGCGTTTGCACACATGTCACCTCAGGCCCCCCTCCCTTCACCACTGTGCAAACGCGCCCTGTAGCGCTTTTAAGAGGTAGTTTTAATCCCCCTGCCCTATTATGTACTAGGGACTTGCAGAGGAGGTCATGCTAATCACAGGGGTACCCCAACGCATAGTGTTCCCTAGTGTATGTAGGTGTTTTCACTGTATTCTAAGTGTCTTTTAGCATAGCACTGGCTCTGGTTAGTCAGAGTCAGTTACCACCAGTACCCGTCTGAAAAGTTGTGGGCACAGGATGATTTTGCAACAAGGCCTCTTTCTGCTCCTCTGTTGGTTCTTTCTGCACATCTTTTGCTTCTTTCTGTGCGTTTTTTCTTCTTTCTTCACATGTCCTACCTCTGTAGGCATAGTTAGAAACTAGCATTTAAAAACCTTTGAAATTCATTGAAAAACCATAGGTTTCAGACACGTTATAGTTAGAAATTAGCATTTAAAAACCTTTGAAATTCACTGAAAAAACCATAGGTTTCAGACACATTATAGTTAGAAATTAGCATTTAAAAACCTTTGAAATTCACTGAAAAACCATAGGTTTCAGACACGTTATAGTTAGAAATTAGCATTTAAAAACCTTTGAAATTCACTGAAAAACCATAGGTTTTAGGGACAGTTATAGTTAGTTGGACATTTCACTCGTACAAAACCATAGAAATTCCCCGTTATAGTTAGTTCAGCTAACTATAACTCGTGCCCCGCAATGCACTGCTGATGACGTCACATATTACATCACTCATGACATGGTCAGTGACATCACTGATGACATCACTGATGACATCTCAAATGACATCATCCATGTGATAATTTCATGCATCTTCTCACACCCTAATATAACTTTTGATACACCCACATCAGCAGTGCATTGCGGGGCGCGAGTTATAGTTAGCTGAACTAACTATAACGGGGAATTTCTATGGTTTTGTACGAGTGAAATGTCCAACTAACTATAACTGTCCCTAAAACCTATGGTTTTTTCAGTGAATTTCAAAGGTTTTTTAAATGCTAATTTCTAACTATAACGTGTCTGAAACCTATGGTTTTTTCAGTGAATATATATATATATATATATATATACACACACAAATATATTATCTACTGGCGGTCGCCAGTAGATAGTTAGGACCTATTTTCCATAGGAAATCCGCAACATTCTATTTGAAATAACGTTGGCGCCGGTTGATGAATCTTTGCGATAGTTTCCAACTTGTTGGGGCGCTCCGGTCCGCTCCTATCCTGAAAGTCTCGGGGTGATTCGTCAAGCGGGGGCCGAGAAAAAAGGGGGGTCCCAAAACGCGTTTTCCCCATTCATTTTTCCATAGGAACCTTTAGTCGCAGCTACAGCCCGAACTGCTGAACGGAATTTCACCAAATTTGGCAGAGGTAGCCCTTGGTTCAGTGTCGTGCCTTTTGCTTAAATGGTGTAAATCCGTTCAGTAGTTTCTGAGAAAATCACAAATAAAATCACATATATATCTATGGCCGAGTAGGGTCCGCGTACCCTCCCAATCACGAGCTGCATGCTAATTGGCTGTCCACACTCCAAATCAGGTGTTGGCAGCCATTTTGTCCTCGGTAGAACCGAGGGACAGAAACAAGTGCGCAAAGTGCAAAAGGGGGCAGGGTAGAAACACCCTGACCCCTAGGTCTGCTCAGGGGTCCCACAAGGACCCCTGGGCAGAAAAAGCATTTTTTTTTTTTAAATCGGCGGGATGCGCGGATCCCGCCGATTTAAAAAAAAAAAAAAAAAAAAGAAACAAGTGCGCAAAACGCACAAAGGGGGCAGGGTAGAAACACCCTGATCCCTAGGTCTCCTCAGGGGGTCCCACAAGGACCCCCTGGGCAGAGAAAAGCATTTTATTTTTTTTAAAAATCGGCGGGATGCGCTTAGGGTGCGCGGATCCCGCCGAAAAATAAAAATCGAAGCGCGGTCTCCCACGCTTCGATGTTAATTTGCCCCCGGGTGGCCCAAGTCCCGGGGGCATGCGGGGTGGGTTTAGATTTTATGGGGGGCCCTAAAGGCCTCCGAAGCCCCGGGACCGCCACCCCCGGGGCTTTAAATACAAAATGGTGCGGGAGAGCACTCTGCCCTCCCACAGCCCCGGGACCGCCACCCCGGGGCTTCTTTTTATTTTTTAATAACATATGTGGGGGGGCTCCAGCCCCCCCCACACGCCCCGGGGACCGCTACCTCCCCGGGGGTACTTAGAAAATAAATGTGGGGGTCCGTTTCAGACCCCCGAAGCCCCGGGGACCACCACCTCCCCGGGGCTTTGCAGATGGTGGGAGGGGGGCCGCGCGGCCCCCCTCCTGGAGCCCTCCATGGCCCTGGGGACCACCACCCCCCCAAGGCCGGCTCCTGCAGTGTCCCGGAGTGCCTACCCCCGGGACACTGTAGTTTGCAATGACAGGACGGGAGCCTCACGGCTCCCGTCCTGTCATTGCAAACTGCTTTGAATTTGGAAGAGAGAGCAGGAAACCTGCCTCTCTTCCAAAATTCAAAGCACATTGCTTTTCCACACGGGGAGCTGCATGTTAGCAGCTCCCCATGTGGAAAGCAATGCCGGCTCCCGCAGGAGGCGGGGAGCCGGCAGCGTCCGTGGGGAGTTGGGGTCCCCCACGGACCCCAAAGGATAGGACCAGCCCCGGGGATGGGGTCCTCGGGGCAAGTAGTGGCTCGGGAGGGAGCCACGCGCCCCCTCCCCAAATGTTATTTAAAAAAAAGAAAGGCCGGCCCCGGGGATGGGGTCCCCGGGCCATAAGTGGCCTGAGGAGGGGGGGCAACGCAGCCCCTCCATAAGATTTATTTAAAAAAAGAAGGCCATGCCCCGGGGGATGGGGTCCCTGGGGCCGATTAAGGCCTGGGGAGGAGGCCACGCGGCCCCCTTCCAAATTTAAAAAAAATAATAATAATATTAGGGGCAGGCCCTGGGGATGGGATCCCCAGGGCCAAAAATTAGAAAAGAAGGGGGCCACACAGCCCCCTTCTTAAAAAACAAATAAACAAAAATACCGGCATCGCGCCGGGAGGCCACGCTCCTCCTTGGAGCACTCTGTAAACGCGCCCCTGGCGCGTTTGCAGATGGGAACGAATTCCCCTTGAATACTGGGGGTCCCTGGGGCCAACTAGCCCACCAGGAACCTCCAGTATGCGCCAGGGGCTGCGTTGCAGAGAGGTGTACAGAGGCCACCCCCCTTTTTACACCTCTCTGCAATGCAGCTCTGTGGAGCTTTTTGGAGGTACATGGTGGGCTAGTTGGACTCCAGGGACCCTCAGGATTCAAGGGGACTTAATCCCCCAACTTAAAACGCGCCACGGGGCATGTTTGCACAGTGGTGAAGGGAGGGGGCGGGGCTTCAGGTGACATGTGTGCAAACAGGTCCCGTGGCGCGTTTTAAGATGGGAATTAAATCCCCTTCAATCCTGAGGGTCCCTGAGGCCAACTAGCCCACCAGGTACGTCCAGAAAGCGCCACAGAGCTGCATTGCAGAGAGGTGCAAAATGGGGCGTGGCCTCTGAACTCCTCTCTGCAACGCAGCTCCCTGGCGCATACTGGAGGTACAGGGTGGGCTACTTGGACACCAGGGACCCTCATGATTCAAGGGGACTTAATCCCCCAACTTAAAACGCGCCACGGGGCGCGTTTGCACAGATGTCACCTCAGGCCCCGCCCTCTCCCTTCACCATTGTGCAAATATTCCTCTAAAATCAGCCGAAAGACGAATTCCGATTTACTCACCTGTTATCAGGAGAGAACCCAGTGCTGCATCTTTTAGCCCAGCACTGACCTTGAAAAGTAATTCTAACCGTACTTACCAGTAACTTGAATTTCCTTCCATAGGTTAACATTGACTGGTTTCACTTGGAAATTCTTCTAAGTGTGGAGTTTTGGAACTTTATAATATTCCTCTAAAATCAGCCGAACTACGAATTCCGATTTACTCACCTGCTATCAGGAGAGAACCCAGTGCTGCATCTTTTAGCCCAGCACTGACCTTGAAAAGTAATTCTACCCGTACTTACCAGTAACTTGAATTTCCTTCCATAGGCTAACATTGACTGGTTTCACTTGGAAATTCTTCTAAGTGTGGAGTTTTGGAACTTTATAATATTCCTCTAAAATCAGCCGAACTACGAATTTCGATTTACTCACCTATTATCAGGAGAGAACCCAGTGCTGCATCTTTTAGCCCAGCACTGACCCTGAAAAGTAATTCTAACCGTATTTACCAGTAACTTGTATTTCCTTCCATAGGAATCCATTGTCTGGTTTTCAGCAGAAAAGTTTGTGTCGATTTTCACAAACTACAAATATTCCTTAAAAATCGCCTGTATGACTTAAACGCATTCTTTCAACTGTTTACAGGAGATGCACCAGTGCTGGATCCAGGATCCACCACTGAGTAAGAAAAAGTAACGATAACACTACTTACCTGCTAAGTGAATTTCCTCCCATAGGATAACATTGGTTATTCTATGTGAAAAAGTTTCTAAGTGTCAACTTTTAAAATAGAATAATATTCCTTAAAAATCACTACTGTAACCAAAACGCTTTTACTCAACTGTTTACAGGAGATGTCCCAGGACTGAATCTAGGATCCAGTCCTGTGGTTAGAAAAGTAATCCATAAAGTAACTAATTGCATTTAACTAGAAATTCACATTGAGCTCAATGTTGCATTGTATTTGAAATTGTGTTGCCCATTGCAACAACTGTAACTACTGTACTTAAAAGTCTATTGCCTATTTGCAAAGTATTTAAACTAAAGTAATTCATTCTGAGAAAGTATATTTTCTAATGTAATGTATAATGTAATTACAATGTAATTTAAAAAATAAAATATTTAAAAATAAATAGTTTAAAAAAATGTAGTAAATCAGTATCAAAAAAATAAATATAACAATTAATACATTTAAAAATTGTCATTTACAAAACCTTTGAAATTCACTGAAAAAAACCATAGGTTTCAGACATGTTATAGTTAGGAATTAGCATTTAAAAACCTTACAAATTCACTGAAAAAACCATAGGTTTTAGGGACAGTTATAGTTAGTTGGACATTGCACTCGTACAAAACCCGTGAAATTCCCCCGTTATAGTTAGTTCAGGTAACTATAACTCGCGCCCCGCAATGCACTGCTGATGACGTCACATATTACATCACTCATGACATGGTCAGTGACATCACTGATGACATCACTGATGACATCTCAAATAACATCACTGATGACATCACTGATGACATCATCCATGTGATAATTTGATGCATCTTCTCACACCCTAATATAACTTTTGATACACCCACTGTAATTTACAGACTGCCATTGTCAAAACCATAGACACTCCAACACCAATTACTATATACACACTCACTGATTCTTAGGTCTACACACACACATCTACTCACTCACCCGTACAGTCACTCATACTTATAGTCACTCAGTACAGGACTATTATATGCACTCATACACCTATATAAACACTCACACACCGCCACTCATCCATAGAGGTACTCACACATCTAGTCAGTCATGCAAAAATTAAGCACACACCCATTTACTCACCTTTACAGCTATACACACACCAGCTCACTTACTCATACAAATACTAGCACATTCTTACGCTCTTATACAATCTCTGATACAAGCACACACTCATCCATACAGTCACTCTCACAATCACACACTCTCGCTTATAGCTATTTATATACTCCAACACACATATATACTGCCTTTCACATATGTAGTTACTCACACATGTACCACTGGGACATACATTCACTCACTAACACACCCATACACACACTCACCCACCCATACAGTCCATCACAGATGCACTCTTGAAACCATGCACCAAGTGAATCACCCACTCACACATCTATGCACAGAGTCACACACACCCCACCCACACAAACAATCAGGCACCCATACAGATACTCAAACAACCAATCAATAACTCATATAGACACTCATGTAGCTATTTACAAACCCATGCAGCCACTTACACACCAACAGACAGACGGATAAAGACATTCACACAGTTTAGTCACTAACCCATGCATTTAGTAAGATATGTTTAATCACTCACTTATAGAGTCAGTCACGCACCTACTAAATCATCCATCCACACACTTATACACCCACTCATTATTCAATACACTGTGTCAAATATATTAAACATATATAAACTTTATAGAAACACACAGTCACTGCATGATGTCATCAGTGATGTCATTTGAGATGTCATCAGTGATGTCATCAGTGATGTCACTGACCATGTCATGAGTGATGTAATATGTGACGTCATCAGCAGTGCATTGCGGGGGCACGAGTTATAGTTACCTGAACTAACTATAATGGGGGAATTTCACGGGTTTTGTATGAGTGCAATGTCCAACTAACTATAACTGTCCCTAAAACCTATGGTTTTTTAAGTGAATATATGTATATATATGTGTGTATATATACATACATATTCTATGTCAATAACTATCCCCCATAGAATCCTACAGAAATTCTCTACCCATCCCTGAGCCCTAAAAATTCTTGCTACTACTATTCACAACCCATCTCTTCACTCTAAAACTAATTAGTAAACTGGTGTAACACCCACCCCTGTGCCCTAAAAGCTTTTCAATAACCTGTTGCAACACCCTTCCTTGCACCCTAAAAACTAATCATCATCATCATATCACTTTATTTGGTTTTTGCATAAAACCATGAAAGTCAGATAAAACAAAATATATTAATAGGTCTCACTGTAAACAACATGCTTGATAACATCAGAAACTGTACATAAAGACAATATTTAGATAAAAATATATGATTTATCTTTAAAAAGAAGATGAAACAAAAGCCCTCCACGGTCTAGATATGGCCTAACAATACATACGAAGGCACATACCAACCAACCCTTATAAGCCAGTGACAGTTAATCACAACTGGCTCTAAGCCTGACAGCTGCTTTAAAAAAATTAAGAACATAAAAAACAGTATTGCCAGATAACATTTGTAAAAATGTGAAGGCGGGTCACACCTTACTAAACTCAAGCTTTGTCAAAATGGGGACAATAAAAGTGTTCCTGGGTACCTCATAATATTTACAAAGCATAATAAAATGAAGCATGTCCTGTGGAGACTTCCCATCACAGCCACAGAACTCTAGGCTCTGGTCCTTACTACACCCGCGTGGCTGCGCCAACAGGAGTTAAAAGAGATCAAAACGGAACCTAGTCAATAGAAATCGCTCATAGACACTTAGAGGCTAAAAACTAATCAGTAAACCGGTGTGATACACATTAGGCACCCTAAAAAGTAATCCAAAAACTGATGCAATGCCCAGTCTGGTGTCCTAACAAATAATTAGTAACCCGGCTCAATACTACAAATGGTGCACTAAAATCTAATCATAAATCAGTGCAATACCCATTCCTGCATTAAACAAGCATTGGCATAGCCAATAGGTCTCGCCTTTGGAACCTTATAAGTATTTAGTTATGCAGTACAATATCCTTGGTGCAACAACATGAACTGTTGCATGGCTAAACACTTATAAGGTCCCAAAGGCGAGACCTATTGGCTATGCCAATGCTTGTTTCAGCTACCACAGCTTGTGTGCTTAGAAGTCCTGAGTATAGCGTCTTGGCGCCACTAATGGGTGTCTCTATGGGAACTGCGGCTCACAGAGCTATTACCGAGTCAGTTGGCTAGTTGGACTGTCTCTTGAACAATTGTCGGATATCTTTTTACATCAACACCCTAAACTCTCTGTAAAGCTTACCTTGCTTAAACTGAGACGTTTGCTTTACTCACAATGCGGGCACTATATTCGCGCTTTATGCTGCTGAACCATTTTCACTGCCACTTGCACATTAATACTCAATAATGAGATATATCTCCGTTTGTATTACTTTCGATTTCTGAAAGTGATTGTCAGTTGGTGCATAGCAACGGAATAACTAATTTGCTGGGGTAAACTGTCCCACGAGCGCCTCCGACGACTGCCACCTCTGGAAGCTGTGGAGTCAATCTTATAGCATGAGCCAATCAGATGCAACTGTTTCAATAAGGAATGCGGCGAAGGGTCAGCAAGAGGAATTTCAACTAATAAAACTAATGAATGCAGAAGCATGAGCGGGAAGACGCGGGCAATGCCCCAAGTAAGAACATATCCCTGCCAAGGGGGTTGCCTCCTTGGCTGAACTGTAAGTCTGCATTGTGAAGCAAGGATGTATTTAACTGCCATCTTCCCCCGATCCCCCACCTCTCACCACCACCGAGCCGTCGGTAATCTGGCTGTGCAGAAGCGGCTCTTGTGGAGGGCAGCAACGAATCACCGAGTTCTGCTGAGTGAGACGCAGAGGTAATGTAAAGCATGCAGGAGCTCAGGGACTCCATATGGCCCTGCCTCGGGCACTGTAAACGGGGAGACGCCTCGGGTGCTGTAAACAATGTGCCGGTGTGAAGGGGGCGACACTTGGGGGTTGGCAGCAGCAGCTCAGGGCGCCACATGGCTCTGCCTCGGGCATTGTAAACAGGGGAGGTGCCAGTATAGGCGTGGCGCCCTGCGAACAAGGCAATGTACTTGTCGGTGTTGCTCTGCAGAGCTTCAATGCCCAGAGGGGAGGAGGGGCCATCTCTACCTGAACAGTGAGAGGGGGCGGGCGAGAGGAAGATGGAGGAGAATGAGTGAGGAGATAGTGAAAAGGGTGTGGGAGAGGATGGACAGGCAGAGGGGCTAAGAGAGAAAAGAGTGAGAGGGGAGGGAGCAGAAACTGCAGAGACGGGTGTGAGAGAGGATGGACAGGCAGAGGGGCAAAGAGAAACAAGCCCGGGAGTGGTGCGGCAGTCTTCACTTTTCAAGCACTGCACTCGTGATTGTGGCGCGCCGCTGTTCGCTCCCGCAAGGTGGATGCCGCCACAAGCACGAGTGCAGTGCTTGAAAAGTGAAGACCGATGGCTAAAGGCCCTCCTAGAGCAGCGCATGCACGCTGCCTAGGCGAGACCTAAAAAGGGGTCAGCACTGAGGGGGGATGATCCAGCAGTTAAGGGACTAAGCAATGGGTGGGTTCTAAGACCACCGTTAGCTAATAAAATGTCTCACAACAGACCGAGCATGCATCGTCTTAGGCGAGACTTGCAAATCCGTATATTAGTTGGGCAAGCTAGATCAAAATCATCCTGACCGATCCAAACAGAAGGCAGCTAAAAAGGGAAGCATATCTTACGGGAACACCTCGAGGGCAAAGAACAGCCACGAAAATAAAGTATCAGAAAGATCAATCAATCTTTACTGAAGTCTGAAGAGCTCATGTAAAAACGTTTGCAGCTGTAACAGAGCTAGAACGCTAAGCCTAAAAGATTTGCTGGTGCCAGACGTATGGTAAGAATTTTAAAACTGCCTTCGAGAGCAGGTTTTAAGACTATTGGCATCAGTGGTGAAAACAGAAAGACCCACATGGCTCAACACAGACTACTGTATCAAATCTGCTCCTTTCGTACTGTCATGCAAATGTACAGAGTTCCCAGCTCAACAACAGAACCTATTAAAAATTCAAGGAAGGAACACCACATTATGAACCATAAGGTGGTAATTTTCAGAACCCTCTTAATAGTGTGCTATTTTTATACTTTACCGGCCTAATAGTAAACAATGCACTGCATGCGCTTGCCTATATTAATTTTACATCATGCATTAAATAAACAGTAGAAATGAAATGTGTCGCATCACATTGATTCATACAATGGGAATCTCTTCTGTGTGGAATCGGCACACAGTCAGCATTTTTTCTATTGGTACAAATGGGGCTTCAGAAAATTCAAAGCAATAAAAAGGGGTATTTATACACATTGTTCTTCTGTATGCTGTTACTGCGCCGGAAAAAGCACTATTGTTCAGATAAATAGAGAACATCTTAATAATGAGACTACTGTAATCGACAAGCAATGTTTGGACTCATTCTGGTTGCCTCCTGCTAGCGTCACTTTTGTACGGTAGCTATCAGACAAGCAGGTGTGACCGGCAGCCAGTTGTGAGGTCAGCTTAATATTGTTTGCTGCACAACATGCTACGGATGAACTCCGCATTGTCAAAAACATCTCTTCGAGTTTTTGTGAAAGAAAGCCACTGACTCCTTCTACATTGGATACACAAGAAAAAGTGAACAGAAACAGAAGGCCATTATGAATAAGAGCCACTCGGGGCACACACACACGACTTATTTCTCAATTACCTCTAATGACTGCATGCGCTCCAACAGATTTCTGTGCTCTTTATCTACAATCCTTTCTTCGTAGAATTCTCGAAATGTCTTTTTGTACACAAGTTTCATCTTGTACTTTTTAGCCATTCAGTAAAAACAGATAAATACACAAAAGCGCATATTAATAGAAGCAACACATTTCTGTTGCCAGAGTGACATCTTGTGCCTGGATACAGTATTACACATATTTAATGTACACAGATCGACTTGGGTTAATGCACAACCTTTCTCAGCCCGATTCTTTCAAGTGCCTGATAACTTGGGAGAAAGGGGCCCTGGAGACGCCAGGCTTCTAACTTACACCTAGAGTGCACTGCACTGATGATACAAGAGCACATACTTCAACTTAAAGTAATGGGAGGGGACAGCCAGCACACGCATGGAGGAAGCACGCACACAAGAGAACGGTTGGGGACACGGCAGTCAGCGCACGCATACACACAAACACGTGCGCGCAAACACACTCGGGGGCTGTGGGAAAGAAATACAGACGATGGAGGGTGCAGGCAAGAACAAGGTTTGCGAAATAAACCTCTTTCAACAAAGCAACGAGCGACGGAAATCATGTGGGGAGACATGGGAACGAGGCGGCGAGCGACGGAAATCATGTGGGGAGCGGGGCCGCGAGCGGTGAGCTGCAGAAGGTGAGCGAAGCCGGAAACTACGGGGCGCATCGGGGACATGGAGCGGGGGCGAGCGAGCGCCGCAGCCTGCAAAGCAGTCCCAAAACGCTGCAGGCGCCGTGGCTGGCCTTTGATGAGTACGCGCGCAGACATGTGTTTCCACTTATCGCGCCCGCGTCTGGGAACGATAATTGGAAACACATGTTTGCCGCGCGTACCCATCTCAAAAAGGCCAGCCACGACGCACGCAGCGTTTGTTGGACTGCTTTGAAAACTCGCTTACAATAAGTCTTCGCCTCTAAGCAGCGCTTGCGCGCTACTCGAGGCTCGACCTAAAAAACGAATCGCTAACCTAGTGCAATACCCATCCCTGCATCCTAAAATCTAATTAGTTACCTGGTGTAATACCCACAATGGCGCACTGAAAATTGATCAGTATACCGGTGTAATAACCATCCCTGCACCTCAAAAACGAATCACTAACCCTGTGCAGTAGCAATACCTGCACTCTAAAAACGAATCATTAAACCTTTCCAACACTCGTCTCTGCACCCTAGAAATGAATCAGTAAAATAACCCATCCCCATCCTTGCGCAATAAAAGGTAATCAGCAAGCTGATGTAACACACATCTCTGTGCTCTAAAAACTAATCAGTAAATTGCTACAACAGTCATCCAGGGGCCCTACAAATTAAAAAGCACCCAGTGCAATATTCATCCATACACCCTAAAAACGAATCAGTAAACCAGTGAAATACACATCTTTGCTCCCTGAAAATTAATTATTAAAACAGTGCAACATCCATCATGCAAACCTATGAAACTAAATTTTTTAAAAAACATATTTACAATTTAGATTTTTTATAAAAACAAAACAAATTGAAATTAGAAAAGCAAAATTGGAACATTTAAATCTAACTAAAATAGTAATAGATTGCACACACACATCCCTATGAAACATAAAAAATACATTCTTTTTTAAAAAAAGCAATATTTTGTCTAGAAAAAAGAGGTGCAAAGCATATATATTTGTGTGGTGTGTATGTATATATATAAATTACTTTATTTTCAAGAATACATTTTATAGAATTACCAAGCTTTGAAGTATTGCCATAGTATCAAAAACATATTTTATACAGAGATACTTAGTCCAAAATACATACAATCTTCAACATTTCCATAACATAATTTACATCATATTAATTTTAGATAGTTCTTCAAATTAAAAACAAATTTGAATTCACAAATTATAAATTGCAATATTGCACAGTACCCCAATACATTGTCTGCTACAGAATTTTAAAACTTCTCAAGATTGTCCTTCATATAAATCTCAAGATCACATCAAAAAGATCACTTCTTTATGAGCATAATAGCCTTTGCAATTGTGATTACAATATTTAAATACTTCATCAGGCATAAAGTGACTCATGCTGCATTCCTGGTTCCAATACCCTGCTTTCTGAAAATAGGTTGAAGAGTATATTTCCTTTCACAGAAAAAGATGGTACAATCTAAAAGAAGACGGATTACAGAATATTTCAATTTTAAATCACAAATACAATATCCATTGCTTTCAAAGAGTCTCAAAGGAAGGCCACAATTTCTCCTGCCTTGTTTTATTCCTATCCCTTAATAGAGAATAATACTCTGTATTGGTCTATCAGGGACCTGAACCAAAGATGGAAAAGTCTCAGCATCACCCTGCCTGCGGATAAAGTGATCTACTGATTGATTTGCCGTAAGGTAATGTCTATCACCTGCAAATGTGCCTTCCCTTACCTAATCACAAAGAGGGCTATTTACCTTATTTACAGGCAGCAAACCTTTAGTCTAAAAAATATCAACTTCTAATTCAGAATTTGTTACAAATTTTATAATTGGTCGTGAGAATTCATCAGCCCGTAGTATTATTTCCATCAAAAAAATAGATGCAAGTTTGTCATGACTATCATTTCGAATCATACCTAAACAGAACCTTAAAACTTGAGACCAAGCCAAAGGTGTCTAAGAATCTTGACTTAACTTCAGCCTTTGTGCTTGGATCATCGAGATTTTGAAAGGCCTAAAAGGGTTTTAATCAGAGGATTTCTAATAGCTCTAATTTGACTCACTGCTCAATAGCGAGCAATTCAGCTCGGTGCAATACTTGATATATTCATTTACCAAATACTGTTTTTTGATAGGGTCCACTGTAAAGCCCCTAAAAGGGGACTCAAACCTTTTCCGGGCTTTCACAATAGCAAAAAGTAAGGTCCCTAATTTCACTACATGTTTATCCGATTTTAAATTACTCACAAAGGTGTGACCTAAATATCTATAATTGCTAACCTGCTCTAAGAGGACACCGTTTTAATTTCAGATACATTTCTTTGGACTCTTAGAAAAAGTCATGGTCTTAGTTTTTCAATATTAACAATAACAGCCTGATTACGAGTTCGGCAGTGTGGGAGTGGGAACGCCACGCCGCCACCCCACCACCCCGCACCGCCAAACCCATGTGCGCACCACCCGCCACAATATTACATTTTTAGTCACTGGTGGGTGCTTCATTGGCATTCCCCTGGCGGTGCCTATGTGATAGGCACCACCATGGGAACGTCAAAGGCAGTACCTGCATGGCATGCACTTGTGCAGTCCATGCTGTGCAGGTACTAGGGTGCTTGCACACAGGGGGGCACAACATGTGCCCCCCTGCATGCACTCCATGGCCCAGGGCTCCTGACATTCTGACTTCGATATAAAGGGTGTACACCTTTCAGCTGTGAGCTACATGTATTAGTCTTCCAGATTCCAAGACAGCCCTGAAGGAACATTTATTGGCTCTCAGAATACCAGCTTTGAAAGCACCTCTGCTTTCTTCAGACTAATCTCTATCAATTGCATTCTGGAACCTCCACATCTTTGCCATCCTGACTCAGTTCAATACACCCTCTCCAGCATCAAGCAGATCCTGTCACCAGAAGACATTCTCTTGATCTGTGCAACCTGAGCCCCAAACACTTGAATGCTGGCTTTTTACAAAACCCCTAAAGAAATAGATTTCAAAATAAATAGTAGTATATAATCACTGTTGAGCAGTGCTTCGCCATGTTTCAACTGTCTTGCATGCTCTCTTGAGTCTTATATTTTTTACTTGTGAGTCTTATTCAAAGCTCCAGTTATGCAAACTCTATAAGTGGTGATCCATATGCTGGCACAATTCTACAAGCTCTGGTCCTACTTGGTAGGTCCTATTAACCTCCAACGCAATAACTTCAGATGTAGATATAGAGCTGCAAGTAATGCTTCAACAATCATGACTTAGCATTCAGAAAAAATATAGAACTTGATCTTCTTCTTGCTGCTGCTATCGGCACTACTTTCCTGGGTGCACCCTTATGAAGGTCATTTTGCTGTGGGGATAGACTGCAAGTCTTTCCTAAGGGTCTGCCCTTTTTTAAGTAGTCTTGAAAATCAGTGAATAATCTGCCCCTCTATACAACTTCTGACAAAGCTTTAAAGTGAGGGGTCATTGACACTTTTAAAGAACTAGCCAATTTACTATCTGGATATTAAATGAAATTCCTTGATGCATGTCAGATAGAGCAAAAACAACCCATATTGCACAAAATATCAGCAAACCAAATAAGGGCAAATATTGGCAAGGGTTATGATTCTATTTCTGTTACCAAACATCAGAATGTACTCCAACTGCAACATTTTTAGGAAACAAATTCAGATTCACAAACAGAAAGAGTCATGTGCTCCAGTTCCACCCAGGAGTGGATGACTGAACTATTGAATGAAAACCTTTCCACACCTCAGATGTTTGGATTACTCCAGCTCTTAGAACTGTAGTCAAAAGCTTGGAGTAATTTATCTGTTGTCTAGAAATCTCTCTATATTTTATCGATTAAACTAAAATATAGTTCCAGCCTCATGTGTGTTTCTCAAATGCTTCCTGAGGTGCTCTGAGAAGAGCCTTGCTCTAGACTGACCAGTCTCTTTTAACATTAGATAAATGTTTGTATTTGTATTTCTGTTTCTTGCTTCTTCTCTTCTTCTTAATATCATATTAATGTGTCAATTCTTCTTAAGTTGAATGAGTGCTATAAATGAAGTGTTTGTGTGTGTGTATATTTATGTTTCCAAAGATCCGCCAATGCTGCCAAACACTATTGATGGGTGCTCCCCTCTTGAGGGCAGACTCATGGTAGCATTCTCAAAGCACTCCAAACAGAAGTGCGGGCACTTACGGGGTCATTTCAACAATTACATTTAATCTTCCTCCAAGCAAATGTGTTTCAGCATAACTGCCTTTCTCAATGCTTGTCATGTAAAACACACCCCACTGTCGATGCAATTAAATCCACCAAACTGCTGTCCCATTGGGTACCAAAATATGGACATAGAAGAAGGACTGTGCAATTATAATTGTATACTACATTTACAATAACCATTATGGCATGTAGATATTGATCAAAGCCGATTGGCAGTATTCACGTTATGGATAGTGTCACAAAACTACATATTGAAAACAGGCTTGTCATGAATGAACTAATAACCAACAACGGAAATACTTGCTGTATTATTGACATGCCCATGGAAAAATATTCAGTTCTCCTTCTCTAATTGAATCCTGAATCTGCTAACAGTAGTCGCCAAGGGAAAAGTTCTTTATTGTTGCATGGGCGCGAGTTACTATCCTGCGTGCCCATGGCAGTATTGAACAAGAAGAAGATTTTTTCACTGTACTACGGGCGCCACTTTAAATCCTACACGCCCGTTCTAGTTTGCATGTTTCTTCAAATGAAATTCAAATTATCGAGTTTCCCCTCGTCAGCCGCAGATGATTAAATGTGGAAATTCAACGACACATGATTGCAGGGTTTTAGCCCAATGACTTACACATCCTTGAATTAATCAGTTATGGATTATTTAATTCTATCTCTGATGAGTGGAAACTCAATAATCAGAATTTTGAGAGGAAAAAAAAAATATATATATATATATATATATATATATATATATATATATATATATTATCTACTGGCGGTCGCCAGTAGATAGTTATAGTTACAACCTATTATCCATAGGAAATCCGCGACATTCTCTTTGAAATAACTCTCTTGCCGGTTGACGTATCTTCGCAAAATTTTCAAACTTTGTGGGGCGCTCCGGTCCGCTCCTACCCTGAAAGTCTCGGGGGATTCGTCAAGTGGGGGCCGAGAAAAAGGGGGTCCCAAAACGCGTTTTCCCCATGCAATTTTCCATAGGAAACTTTAGACACGGCTACAGCCTCGAACTGCTGAACGGAATTACACCAAATTTGGCAAAGAGGTAGTTCTTGGTTCAGAAAGAACCCTTTTGTTAAATGGTGTAAATCCGTTCAGTAGTTGCTGAGAAAATCAAAAGTAAAAAGATAGATATATCTAGGGCCGCGGATCCTCCCGAGCACGAGCTTTATGTTAATTGGCTGTCAACACTCCAAATCAGGAAGTGTTGGCAGCCATTTTGTCCCTCGGTAGAACCGAGGGACAGAAACAAGTGCGCAAAGCGCACAAAGGGGGCAGGGTAGAAACACCCTGACCCCTAGGTCTGCTCAGGGGTCCCACAAGGACCCCCTGGGCAAAAAAAATTGTTTTTTTAAAAAATCGGCAGGATGCGCTCAGGGAGCGCGAATCCTGCCGAAAATCGAAGCGCGGTCTCCCGCGCTCGATGTTAATTGGCCCCCGGGTGGGCCAAGTCCCGGGGGCATGCTGGGGGTTAATTTATGTGTGGGGGCCTCTAAGGGCCCCCAAGCCCCGGGGACCACCATTTATGTAGTAATGGTGCGGAGGGCTCTGAGCCCTCCCGCAGCCCCGGGGACCACCACCTCCCCGGGCTTCTTTTAAAATTAAAATCCTGTGTGGGGGGCTCCAGCTCCTCACATGCCCCGGGACCACCACCTCCCCGGGGCACTAAGAAAATTAAAATGGGGGTCCGTTTTGACTCCCAAGCCCCGGGGACCACCACCTCCCCGGGCTTTCAAAATGTAGGAGGGGGCCGCGCGGCCCCCTCCTGGAGCCTGTGGTGGCCCTGGGGACCGCCACCCCCAGGGCCGGCTCCTGCAGTGTCCCGGGTGCCTACCCTCGGGACACTGCTGTTTGCAATGACAGGACGGAGCCTCGCGGCTCCCGTCCTGTCATTGCAAACTTGCTTTGGATATTGGAAGAGAGAGCAGGGAAACCTGCTCTCTCTTCCAATATCCAAAGCCGATTAGCTTTCGACATGGGGAGCTGCATCTTAGCAGCTCCCCATGTGTAAGCAATGCCGGCTCCCGTAGGACACGGGGAGCCGGCGGGACTGTGGGGGGCTTGGGGACCCCCCACAGTCCCCAACGAGAGGCCAGGCCCTGGGGATGGGGTCCCCGGGACCATAGTGGCCACGGAGAGGGGCCACGCAGCCCCCTCCCCAAAGTAAAAAAATGGAAAAAAATAAAAAAAGTGCAAGGCCGGCCCGGGGATGGGGTCCCCGGGCCTTAAATGGCCTGGAGGAGGGGGCCACGCAGCCCCCTCCAAATAAAAAAAGAGGCCATGCCCCGGGGATGGGGTCCCCGGGCCAATACAGGCCCAGGGAAGGGGGCCACGCGGCCCCTTCCCGTTTTTTTTTTTACATTTTAATTTAAAGAGTGGGTAAGGCCCTGGGGGATGGGGTCCCCAGGGCCTAAAAATAGGAAAAAGGAACGGGGTTACACAGCCCCCTTCAGGGGGAAAAAACAAACGATCGGGCCCGTAGGCCCCGCCCTTCCTTCACCACTCTGCAAACGCGCCCTGGCGCGTTTGCAGAGGGGAACGAATTCCCCTTGAATACTGGGGTCCCTGGGGCCAACTAGCCCACCAGGAACCTCCAGTATGCGCCAGGGGCTGCCTTGCAGAGAGGTGTACAGAGGCCACGCCCCTTTTACACCTCTCTGCAACGCAGCTCTATGGTGCTTTTTGGAGGTATATGGTGGGCTAGTTGCACCCCAGGGACCTCAGGATTCAAGGGGAGTTAATCCCCGACTTAAAACGCGCCACGGGGCGCGTTTGCACAGTGGTGAAGGGAGGGGGCGGGCTTCAGGTGACATGTGTGCAAACAGGCCCTGTGGCGCGTTTTAAGATGGGGAATTAAATCCTCTTCAATCCTGAGGGTCCCTGGGGGCCAACTAGCCCAACAGGTACGTCCAGAAAGCGCCACAGAGCTGCGTTGCAGAGAGGTGTAAAAGGGGTGTGGCCTCTGTACATGTCTCTGCAACGCAGTCCCCTGGCGCATACTGGAGGTTCCTGGTGGGCTAGTTGGCCCGTAGGGACCCTCATGATTCAAGGGGACTTAATCCCCCAACTTAAAACGCGCCACGGGGCGCGTTTTCACAGATGTCACCTCAGGCCCCGCCCCCTCACCATTGTGCAAATATTCCTCTAAAATCAGCCGAAATACGAATTCTGATTTACTCACCTGTTATCAGGAGAGACCTCAGTGCTGCATCTTTCAGCCCAGTACTAATCCTGAAAAGTAATTTTAACCGTACTTACCAGTAACTTGAATTTCCTTCCATAGGCTAACATTGACTGGTTTCACTTGGAAATTCTTCTAAGTGTGGAGTTTTGGAACTTTAAAATATTCCTCTAAAATCAGCCGAAATACGAATTCCGATTTACTCACCTGTTATCAGGAGAGACCTCAGTGCTGCATCTTTCAGCCCAGTACTGATCCTCAAAAGTAATTTTAACCGTACTTACCAATAACTTGAATTTCCTTCCATAGGATATCATTGCCTGCTTTTTGCTGAAAAAGTTTCTAAGTGTTGATTTTTGAAACAAACAAATATTCCTCTAAAATCAGCCGAAATCCGAATTCTGATTTACTCACCTGTTATCAGGAGAGACCTCAGTGCTGCATCTTTCAGCCCAGTACTGGTCCTGAAAAGTAATTTTAACCGTACTTACCAGTAACTTGAATTTCCTTACATAGGCTAACATTGACTGGTTTCACTTGGAAATTCTTCTAAGTGTGGAGTTTTGGAACTTTAAAATATTCCTCTAAAATCAGCCGAAATACGAATTCCGATTTACTCACCTGTTATCAGGAGAGACCTCAGTGCTGCATCTTTCAGCCCAGTACTGATCCTCAAAAGTAATTTTAACCGTACTTACCGGTAACTTGAATTTCCTTCATAGGCTAACATTGACTGGTTTCACTTGGAAATTCTTCTAAGTGTTGATTTTTGAAACATACAAATATTCCTCTAAAATCAGCCGAAATCCGAATTCTGATTTACTCACCTGTTATCAGGAGAGACCTCAGTGCTGCATCTTTCAGCCCAGTACTGGTCCTGAAAAGTAATTTTAACCGTACTTACCAGTAACTTGAATTTCCTTCCATAGGCTAACATTGACTGGTTTCACTTGGAAATTCTTCTAAGTGTGGAGTTTTGGAACTTTAAAATATTCCTCTAAAATCAGCCGAAATACGAATTCCGATTTACTCACCTGTTATCAGGAGAGACCTCAGTGCTGTATCTTTCAGCCCAGTACTGGTCCTGAAAAGTAATTTTAACGGTACTTACCGGTAACTTGAATTTCCTTCCATAGGCTAACATTGACTGGTTTCACTTGGAAATTCTTCTAAGTGTGGAGTTTTGGAACTTTAAAATATTCATCTAAAATCAGCCGAAATACGAATTCCGATTTACTCATCTGTTATCAGGAGAGACCTCAGTGCTGCATCTTTCAGCCCAGTACTGATCCTCAAAAGTAATTTTAACCGTACTTACCAGTAACTTGAATTTCCTTCCATAGGATATCATTGCCTGCTTTTTGCTGAAAAAGTTTCTAAGTGTTGATTTTTGAAACATACAAATATTCCTCTAAAATCAGCCGAAATACGAATTCCGATTTACTCACCTGTTATAAGGAGAGACCTCAGTGCTGTATCTTTCAGCCCAGTACTGGTCCTGAAAAGTAATTTTAACCGTACTTACCAGTAACTTATATTTTCTTCCATAGGAATCCATTGTCTGGTTTTCAGCAGAAAAGTTTCAAAGTGTCGATTTTCACAAACTACAAATATTCCTTAAAAATCGCCTGTATGACTTAAACGCATTCTTTCAACTGTTTACAGGAGATGCACCAGTGCTGGATCCAGGATCCAACACTGAGTAAGAAAAAGTAACGATAACAGTTTTTACCTGCTAAGTGAATTTCCTTCCATAGGATAACATTGGTGATTCTATGAGAAAAAGTTTCTAAGTGTCAACTTTTAAAATACAATAATATTCCTTAAAAATCACGACTGTAACCAAAACGCTTTTACTCAACTGTTTACAGGAGATGTACCAGGACTGAATCTAGGATCTAGTCCTGTGGTTAGAAAAGTAATCCATAAAGTAAATAATTGCATTTAACTAGAAATTCACATTGAGCTGAATGTTGCATTGTGTTTGAAAATGTGTTGCCCATTGCAACAACTGTAACTACTGTACTTAAAAGTCTATTGCCTATGGGCAAAGTATTTAAACTAAAGTAATTCATTCTGAGAAAGTATTTTTGTAATGTAATGTATAATGTAATTACAATGTAATTTAAAAAATAAAATATGTAAAAGAAATTGTTTCTAAAAATGTAGTAAATCAGTATGAAAAAAATTAATATAAAAATTAATACATTTAAAAATTGTCATTTAAAAAACCTTTGAAATTCACTGAAAAAACCGTAGGTTTCAGGCACGTTATAGTTACAAATTAGCATTTTAAAAACCTTTGAAATTCACTGAAAAAACCATAGGTTTCAGACACGTTATAGTTAGAAATTAGCATTTAAAAAACCTTTGAAATTCACTGAAAAAACCATAGGTTTTAGGGACAGTTATAGTTAGTTGGACATTGCACTCGTACAAAACCCGTGAAATTCCCCGTTATAGTTAGTTCAGCTAACTATAACTCGCGCCCCGCAATGCACTGCTGATGACGTCACATATTACATCACTCATGACATGGTCAGTGACATCACTGATGACATCACTGATGACATCTCAAATGACATCACTGATGACATCATCCACGTGATAATCTGATGCAGCTCCTCACACCCTAATATAACCTTTGATACACCCAATCTAAATTACAGAGTGCCATTCGCAAAACCATAGACACTCCAACACCAATAACTACATACCCACTCACTGATTCTTAGGTCTACACACACACATCCACTCACTCACCCGTACAGTCACTCATACTTATGGTCACTCAGTACAGGACTATCATATGCACTCTTACTCCTATATAGACACTCAAACACCGCCACTCATCCATAGAGGTACTCACACACCTAGTCAGTCATGCAAATAATTAAACACACTGCCATTTACTCACCTATACAGTTATACACACACCAGCTCACTTAATCATACAAATACTAGCACATTGTTACGCTCTTATACAATCACTGATACAAGCACACACTCATCCATACAGCCACTATCACAATCACTCACTCTCGCTTATAGCTATTTATATACTCCAATACACATATATACTGCCTTTCACATATGTAGTTACTCACACATGTACCACTGGGACATACATTCACTCACTAACACACTCTTACACACACTTACCCACCCATACAGTCTATCAGAGATGCACTCTTGAAACCATCCACCCAGTGAATCACCCACTCACACATCTATGCACAGTCGCACACACCCCATCCACACAAACACTCAGGCACCCATACAGATACTCATAGAACCAATCAATAACCCATATAGACACTCATGTAGCTATTCGCAAATCCATGCATCCACTTACACACCAACAGACGGATACAGACATTCACACAGTTTAGTCACTAACCCATGCATTCAGTAAGATACGTTTAATCACTCACTTGTAGAGTCAGTCACGCACGTACTAAATCATCCATTCAGACACTTATACACCCACTCATTCTTCAATACGCCTTTCCCTATATATATTAAACATATTTAAACTTTACAGAAACACACAGTCACTGGATGATGTCATCAGTGATGTCATTTGAGATGTCATCAGTGATGTCATCAGTGATGTCACTGACCATGTCATGAGTGATGTAATATGTGACGTCATCAGCAGTGCATTGCGGGGCGCGAGTTATAGTTAGCTGAACTAACTATAACGGGGGAATTTCACGGGTTTTGTACGAGTGCAATGTCCAACTAACTATAACTGTCCCTAAAACCTATGGTTTTTTCAGTGAATATATATATATTATATATATATATATATATATATATATATATATATATATATTTGAAGTATTCTCGCGCTGCCAGAGCGTAAGAAAAGGTCGCACTCAGGGTTTCAAAATTGGAGTAAAGTATTTATTGACTTGACGCGTTTCGACAGCACGGTCTTTGTCAAAAAGTCATACAAAGACCCGGAAGTGGCAGTTACCTTTTAAGCATTTCCTGTGTTATACAATAGACATAAACACACTGTGCAAATTATAAAACAGACTTAAAAACTTTATCGATTCATTATAAAATGACAATACGTAGATAAAGAAAACATAGTTATTATAAATCTTGCATTGTGCAAAAATAGCAATTCGTATAGTCAAAAAATTAATTAAGACTAATCCTCTATTTTAAACAAAGCAGCCATGGTTACAGAGCTGGTAAGCCTTGTGGCAAATACCACTGATGTTACACTTGCATGTGCTTCAAGAAATAAACGGGCTAGTGCCCTTTATTTTTGGTATCCATACTTCCTAGAAAATATCAGGATCTGCTTAAAACATAGGACACTGGGTTAAGCCCACTACGGGTCCAATCTCAAAAAGACAAAATTTTAAGGTACTATTGGAAAAGGCAATAAGGTGGAAAAAGAAGAATAATGTGACCTAAAAAGGAGGGGGGGGCAGATCTATGCAGATCTACAGAGCAGCCGCTCTAATAACATGGTCAAAAAGATGCGCTAAGAGGTGTAATGAACTAACATTGGGAAGTGACGCTAGGATGTATTGAAAAACTGAATAGTGTACAGTTGACAAATCTAACGAAGCAAAGATGATGTATAGTCTTATTTCACTAGCCTAAATGCACATGGAGGTCCTCCTCATGGTTGAGGCCTCCCGGGGTCTTGCTTTGTAGTCTCACTATATATTCAGATTCCAGGCGTCGCAGATGACGTTCCCGATCTCCTCCTCTCGCTGATGCAGGGACCCTGTCAATGCCAAAATATTAGATTTTAGAGCTGATGTCTCTAACATCTGAATGCACTAATGCACAGTGTTTTGCTATGGCATATGACATATCACCATTCCTGATGGCGCGCAAATACTCTAAAATGCGTTTCTTCACTGGGAAAATTGTGCTACCCACATAACACAAGCCACAAATACAGGTTAAAACATAAACAACATAGTCAGAATTGCAATTGATGAAATTGTAAATCTTCCCACTTTTTCCATTAGGCTGTTTAAAAACTTTCACATTTGTGCTGTTGCTACAAGCTTTACACCTCCCGCACTTGTGGAAACCAGGGAGATCCCTCAACCAGGTGCCCCTTGACTTGTTTTTGGTGGATAGGTGACTGTGCACTAGCATGTCCTTCAAAGACTGACATTTCCTATAGGTGATATGTGATGATGGACTAACCAGATTCCCGATTATAGCATCGTTCTTAACTATGTGCCAATGTTTGCGCACTATCTTATGAACTTTCTGTGAGGCATGATTGAAAGTGGTGATAAGTCTCACTTCATGTTTCCCACTATCTTTCTCTTTTGGAATCAGTAAACTGTTTCTGTTCTTGATGGCCACCTTCTCAGTCGCTTTTTTAATATGCCTCACAGTATAACCCCTATTCCTAAAACGACCCCTCATGATTCTGGCTTCTTTCTCATAGGCATCCGGGGAACTACAGTTGCGCTTCGCTCTAAGAAGCTCCCCATAGGGAATACTCCTCTTCAAACCAATTGGATGATGGCTGTCCGCATGTAGGATACTATTGCTAGATGTCGGCTTCCTAAAAAGGCTTGTATGTAATGTCCCATGTTTCACCTCAACCAGAATATCTAGAAATTCAATGGTGGAAGGGTCAGTTTTACTGGTGAATTTTAGGTTCAGGATGTTATCTGAAAGGCCCTGAATAAAAATGTCAAGGGCTTCCTGTGGACCATCCCATATCAGAAAAATATCGTCAATGTAGCGGGTCCACAGGATGACATTATTCATATAAGTGTTGTTACCATCATGCCACAAATGCTCCGCCTCCCACCACCCCATAAACAAACAGGCGTAGCTTGGAGCGAAGCAACTTCCCATGGCCGTACCAGTGTACTGTTCATACCACTCATCCTCAAATAGAAAACAGTTGTTATGTAGGCAAAAATGCAACATCCGTATTAAAAGCATGGTGTGGTCATACATATTCAAAGGTCTGTCTCTCAGATAATATTTACATGCTTCCAAACCCAAATCATGGTCTATGCATGTGTACAGAGC
Organism: Calotriton arnoldi; assembly: GCA_963921515.1. Taxonomy (NCBI): domain Eukaryota; kingdom Metazoa; phylum Chordata; class Amphibia; order Caudata; family Salamandridae; genus Calotriton; species Calotriton arnoldi. Next base: position 939,571 of record CAWUFW010003339.1, read on the forward strand.
AACAACATCTATTGTTGCCAGGATGTAAGTCTCATTCCATGGAATCTCCTGGATTTTAGACAGAAAGTCCATGGTATCTCTGCAGTAAGAGGGTAGGTTTAGAACATATGGACAGAGGAAATAGTCTAAGTACATAGAAGTATTTTCAAGAAGGCTGTTATTGGCCGAGATGATTGGTCTGCCAGGTGGATCTGTGGGGTGTTTGTGCACCTTTGGCAACATATAAAAGACAGGAGTCACTGGTTTCTGCACCAGCAAAAACAGGAACTCATTTTGACTCAGCATGTCATTTTCACGCCAATCATGCAATAGGCTATGATATTCCTGTATGGTTTTATTGTACCTTGCCAAACCGGACCTCAAATAGCTTCCTGAAAATTCAAGCTGACGCTTCGCCTCAGTTCGATATTTGTTGATGTCCCATAGGACCACATTGCCCCCCTTATCGGAGGGTTTGATCACAAATGTGGTTACTTGTTTTAAAGAGTGCAATCCTGCCCTTTGTGATGTTGTAAGGTTTTTGGCAAAATTGTTCCCCTGTTTTTTCCATAACACCAACAGATCCCGTAAGATGGTCTCGTGAAAAGTGTCGAGACCGTCATGTAATGTTATCGGGTTAAATTTCGATCTGGGTTTGAAGTCATTTCTAGAACTCTTACTAACTTCCATGTTCATACTGATCAATAACTCACGATCAGTTTCCCAGTCTCTTGTTCCTAGTTGGAGTTCCCTTAAGGTCGCAAGTGTCTCAATATCCCTCACGGAAAGTGTTGCATCCGTGGGATCAGACACATTTGCAGTTTGTGTGGCCTCAGGCATGCCTCTACTGTGCTTCAAAGTGTGCATTTTCAGTAGTTTCAATTTGCGCATGAAGAGGAATAGGTCAATACGGGTCTTAACAAAATCAAAATTGGCTGTAGGGCAGAAAGAAAGGCCTAACTCCAAGACCGATCTTTCATCTGGAGTAATCATGTGGGGGGAAAGGTTAATGATAGCAAGATTAGATTGCTCACCTATCATTTGTTCCTCTTGGACCGCCTTGTGCCTCTCCCATGTGGCGTCACGTTGTCGCTGACCTTCGCCCCCTCTCCTGGTCCTTCTTTGTCTCGTTCTTTGCCTCCTCCTTTTCCTCTTCCCCGCGATGGTTTTTCTTTGCGCTGAGGCTCAGTTGCACAAAATGGTATTCCTGCAAGGATGTGAACGGTCCTCTATCTGGTCCCTGTGCGATCTGCCTGTCATCGTCATCCGATGGTGCCGCAGAACTCGAGCCGGAAGTTTCCGATTCCTGTACTCGAAGTGCTTCATTCTTTTTGTAATCTTTTTTAATGGTGTCGTATTTCCTACTGAAAGTTAGAATGCGACCTAGGGCATAGTCGTTTCTGTCTCGCACAAATTTCCAGCGTTTTCTCGCCTTAATGCCATCCTCATACTTGACCAACCTCGTCTCCATGTCTTTGATAAAACTGGTTATCTCATCTTGGACTGGCATTTTGCTTAATGTCTCGCGTAGTTCTTTCAGCTCTTCTCCAATCTGTTGCAGTTCTATTGCCGCATATTTTGACAGGAGACCGAGCATCTGCTTACAGGTCATCGCCATAAGTGTAGACCATTCCTCCAATAATTTAGGATTTGGGTTTTGGTAAGTGGGGGTCACCAAGATTCTCAATCCTCTTGGGACACGCCCCACCTCGATGTAGTTGTCCAATGATATCACCTCCCAGCTGCAATTTATTTCTTTTCTACACAGTTTCTCCAGCCTATACAGTTGCTGCTTTAGGGTTATGTTATCGCCGGTTTCTCCTGTATCGTTGCTCATGGGGGTTTCCTGGGTTGCCCCGTCGCCCTCGGTGAATAGAGATCTGGCCACATCCAATCTCTTACGTATTGCCTCGCACATTGCTGCCACGTATTTATTTTGGAGCGGCGCTCCATAAAACACCAAGCCTTTTCCAATACCCAGTCTGCTCCTTATAAAATGAAATCCTCCCCCGTGCTCAAGACCACTCGCAGCTGCGTCTGGTCGAGACAGGGGCACCCCTGCCGTTCTTTGAAGATCCTTGGAAACTGAGGTTTTCAAAACGAGGGTCCAAAGCGGGTGGTGAACGGCGCGCTCCCCCCGAGAGCGGGGTGCTCGCGCCGGCAAGCCCCCGTCAGGACCTCCTTCGTGTATTACCTCGCTGTTTGTTCCTGACCGGGAAGAACACCCGGAACATGAAATACGGCGGCGGGAATCGGGAAAACTCAAGTTACAAAGAACAGTCCAGCCTTACTTCCGATTACTTCCACCTGATGGGGTTGGTGCTGACCGGCGGGCGCTGGACCCGCTATAATTTTTGAAGTATTCTCGCGCTGCCAGAGTGTAAGAAAAGGTCACACTCAGGGTTTCAAAATTGGAGTAAAGTATTTATTGACTTGACGCGTTTCGACAGCACGGTCTTTGTCAAAAAGTTATTATAAATCTTGTGGCAAATACCACTGATGTTACACTTGCATTATTTCTTGAAGCACATGCAAGTGTAACATCAGTGGTATTTGCCACAAGGCTTACCAGCTCTGTAACCATGGCTGCTTTGTTTAAAATAGAGGATTAGTCTTAATTAATTTTTTGACTATACGAATTGCTATTTTTGCACAATGCAAGATTTATAATAACTATGTTTTCTTTATCTACGTATTGTCATTTTATAATGAATTGATAAAGTTTTTAAGTCTGTTTTCTACTTTGCACAGTGTGTTTATGTCTATTGTATAACACAGGAAATGCTTAAAAGGTCACTGCCACTTCCGGGTCTTTGTATGACTTTTTGACAAAGACCGTGCTGTCGAAACGCGTCAAGTCAATAAATACTTTACTCCAATTTTGAAACCCTGAGTGCGACCTTTTCTTACACTCTGGCAGCGCGAGAATACTTCAAAAATTATAGCGGGTCCAGCGCCCGCCGGTCAGCACCAACCCCATCAGGTGGAAGTAATCGGAAGTAAGGCTGGACTGTTATATATATATATATATATATATATTCACTGAAAAAACCATAGGTTTTAGGGAAAGTTATAGTTAGTTGGAAATTGAACTCGTACAAAACCCGTGAAATTCCCCCGTTATAGTTAGTTCAGCTAACTATAACTCGCGCCCCCGCAATGCACTGCTGATGACGTCACATATTATATCACTCATGACATGGTCAGTGACATCACTGATGACATCACTTATGACATCTCAAATGACATCACTGATGACATCATCCAGTGACTGTGTGTTTCTGTAAAGTTTAAATATGTTTAATATATATAGGGAAAGGCGTATTGAAGAATGAGTGGGTGTATAAGTGCCTGAATGGATGATTTAGTAGGTGCGTGACTGACTCTAAGTGAGTGATTAAACGTATCTTACTGAATGCATGGGTTAGTGACTAAACTGTGTGAATGTCTGTATCTGTCTGTTGCTGTGTAAGCGGCTGCATGGGTTTGTGAATAGCTACATGAGTGTCTATATGAGTTATTGTTTGGTTGCCTGAGTATCTGTATGGGTGCCTGAGTGTTTGTGTGGGTGGGGTGTGTGTGACTCTGTGCATAGATGTGTGAGTGGGTGATTCACTGGGTGCATGGTTTCAAGAGAGCATCTGTGATGGACTGTATGGGTGGGTGAGTGTGTGTATGGGTGTGTTAGTGAGTGAATGTATATCTCAGTGGTACATGTGTGAGTAACTACATATGTGAAAGGCAGTATATATGTGTGTTGGAGTATATAAATGGCTATAAGTGAGAGTGTGTGATTGTGAGAGTGGATGTATGGATGAGTGTGTACTTGTATCAGTGATTGTATAAGAGCGTAAGAATGTGCTAGTATTTGTATGAGTAAGTGAGCTGGTGTGTGTATAACTGTATAGGTGAGTAAATGGCAGTGTGATTAATTATTTGCATGACTGACTAGGTGTGTGAGTACCTCTATGGATGAGTGGCGGTGTGTGAGTGTCTATGTAGGTGTATGAGTGCATATGATAGTTCTGTACCGAGTGACCGTAAGTATGAGTGACTGTACGGGTGAGTGAGTGGATGTGTGTGTAGACCTAAGAATCAGTGAGTGGGTATGTAGTTATTGGTGTTGGAGTGTCTATGGTTTTGAGAATGGCAGTCTGTAATTTAGAGTGGGTGTATCAAAAGTTATATTAGGGTGTGAGAAGATGCATCAAATTATCACATGGATGATGTCATCAGTGATGTCATTTGAGATGTCATCAGTGATGTCATCAGTGATGTCACTGACCATGTCATGAGTGCAATGTCCAACTAACTATAACTTTCCCTAAAACCTATGGTTTTTTCAGTGAATATCAAAGGTTTCTTTAAATGCTAATTTCTAACTATAACGTGCCTGAAACCCATGGTTTTTTAATTGAATTTCAAAGGTTTTTCAAATGCTAGTTTGTAACTATGCCTACAGAAGTAGGACATGTGAAGAAAGAAGAAAAAATGCACAGAAAGAAGCAAAAGAAATGTAGAAAGAAACAGAAGTCCACAAAGACGAAGAAAAATCCAGGAAGAAGCAAGACATGTGCAGAAAGAACCAACAGAGGAGCAGAAAGAGGCCTTGTTGCAAAATCATCCTGTGCCCACACCTTTTCCAGACGGGACTGGTGGTAACTGACTCTGACTAACCAGGCCTAGAGCCACTGCTATGGTAAAAGACACTTAGAATACAGTTAAAACACCTACATACACTAGGGGAACACTATGCGTTGGGGTACCCCTGTGATTAGCATGACCTCCTCTGTAACTCCCTAGTACATAATAGGGCAGGGGGATTAAAACTACCTCTTAAAACGCACCATGGGGCGCGTTTGCACACTGTTGTAGGGAGGGGGGGGGCCTGAGGTTACATGTGTGCAAACCCGCCCTCTGGCCGTTTTAAGTTGGGGGATAAAGTCCCCTTGAATCCTAAGGGTCCCTGGGGTCCAACTAGCCCACCAGGTACCTCCAGTAAGCGCCACAGAGCTGCATTGCACAGAGGTGTAAATAGGGGCGTGGCCTCAGAACACCTCTCTGCAACGCAGCCCCCTGGCGCATACTGGAAGTTCCTGGTGGGCTAGTTGGCCCCCAGGGACCCCCAGTATTCAAGGGGAATTCGTTCCCCATCTGCAAACGCGCCAGGGGGCGCGTTTGCAGAGAGCTGCAAGGAGGGGGCGTGGCCTCCGGCGCTATGCTGGTCTTTTTTCTTTTTTTTTTTAAAGAAGGGGGGCTGTGTGGCCCCCCTTCTTTTTCTAATTTATTGGCCCTGGGGACCCCATCCCCCAGGGCCTGCTCCCTAATATGTTTTAAAAAAAAAAAAAAAAATTTGAAAGGGGGCCGTGTGGCCCCCCTCCCGAGGCCTTAATCGGCCCCGGGGACCCCATCCCGGGGCTGGCCCTCTCCGTTGGGGACCGTGGGGGGGTCCCCAATCCCCCCACGGTCCCACCGGCTCCCCGCGTCCCTCGGGAGCCGGCATTGCTTTTCCACATGGGGAGCTGCTTAGCTGCAGCTCCCCGTGTGGAAAAGCAATTTGCTTTGAATTTTGGAAGAGAGAGCACGTTTCCTGCTCTCTCTTCCAAAATTCAAAGCAAGTTTGCTATGACAGGACGGGAGCCGCGAGGCTGTCATAGCAAACAGCAGTGTCCCGGGGGTGGGCACCCCGGGACACTGCAGGAGCTGGCCCTGGGGGTGGTGGTCCCCAGGGCCATCACAGGCTCCAGGAGGGGGCATCGCGGCCCCCTCCCAACATGTGCAAAGCCCCGGGAGGTGGTGGTCCCCGGGTTCTGGGTCCGAAACGGACCCCCACATTAAAATTCTTAGTGCCCCGGGGAGGTGGCGGTCCCCGGGGCATGTGGGGGGGCTTGCACGCCCCCACACAGGTATTTAAAAAAAAAAAAAGAAGCCCGGGGGGGGGGGAGGGGGTGGCGGTCCCCGGGGCTGCGAGTGCCCTCCCGCACCATTTTAAATTCAAAGCCCCGGGGGTTGGCGGTCCCTGGGGCTCGGGGGGGCCTTAGAGACCCCCAAACGCTTCTTTTTTTTTCTCTCTGCGGGATCCGCGCATCCTAAGCGTATCCCGCCGATTTAAAAATAAATAAATGTTTTTTTGGCCCTGTGGGTCCTTGTGGGACCCCCTAAGCAGGCATAGGGGTTCAGGGTGTTTCTACCCTGCCCCCTTTTTGTGATTTGCGCACTTGTTTCTGTGCATCGGTTCTACCGAGGAACAAGATGGCTGCCAACACTTCCTGGTTTGGAGTGTTGACAGCCAATTAGCATACAGCGGCCATAGATATATATGTGTTTTTACTTTTGATTTTCTCAGCAACTACTGAACGGATTTACACCATTTAACAAAAAGGGTTCTTTCTGAACCAAGAACTACCTCTTTGCCAAATTTGGTGTAATTCCGTTTAGCAGTTCGGGCTGTAGCCTTGCATAAAGTTTCCTATGGGAAATTGATTTTTTGACTCTTATTTTTTGAATTTCTCTGCAACTACTGAACGGATTTATACCATTTTAAAAAAAGGTCGCTTTCTGAACCAAGCGCTACCTTTTTGCCAAATTTGGTGTAATTCCGTTCAGCAGTTCGGGCTGTAGCCGTGTCTAAAATTTCCTATGGGAATTAACATGGAGAAAACATGTTTTGGGACCCCCCTTTTTTCTCGGCCCCCGCTTGCCGAATCACCCCGAAACTTTCAAGATAGGAGCGGACCGGAGCGCCCCACAAGTTTTGAAAATTTCGCAAAGATTCATCAACTGGCGCCAAAGTTATTGGAAATAGAATGTTGTGAATTTCCTATGGAAAATAGGTTCTAACTATAACTATCTACTGGCGACCGCCAGTAGATAATATATATATATATATATATATATATATATATATATATATATATATATATATATATATATATATATATATATATATATGACAGCCACAGTCCTGGAACGATCACAATCCTGGTCGAAAAAGCAGGTACGGACCACAAATGCGGTGAAAAGTTTTTCTTTATTCAGTGCAGATTTAACAAAGTGTCAGTGCATAGTTCTTCGAAAGCGAGTGCCCAGCATGACGCGTTTCGACTGCCCAATGGCAGTCTTGATCACATGACGCGCTGGACCTATCAGTGCGTATATATAGTAAAATATTTAAAAAGCACATGCTGCATTTCGTCCAATCAGTTAATAGACTAAGTTTCAGCATTAAAAGAGGCTGCTGTGCGTACATGGTAACACTCACTTAATTACAAAATGTTTACTTTTTTATCCCATGAACATTTACTTATATAAGCTTAGTGCTTCTGATTGATGTCATATACTTAATCAAGGGCTAAACATCTGTAATTTTATTAAAACTAATTCTTTAAACCAAATTAATAGCATAGTGCTAAAATTTAAAAAAGTCATAGTTCTAAAATGCAGGTACCTTAATTCTGGCCTCATACATTATTGTATATAATAATCATAATATTAGTCTAATCATTCACTAAATTGAATAACGACAATGTGCAAAATGTGCAAAAAAGTGCAAAAGTGCTTAGTGCAAAATACAAAAATAAATATATACAGTTAAATATGTTGCAGCATTCTCATGCAGACGTCCCCAGTGTCATTTCTTAGCTAGAATCTCTTATTCTTTTTCTTAATTTAATTTGGTCCATTTCCAATCTCCAGTTTATCCCATTTGTTACATCTAATAGAAAAGAAATACAATCGTTGTTTTGTATATTACCTCATTATTGCTATACAAATATTAACAAATCAACAACAATCTAGTTGTCAGTTATATAGGACCGGATTTAAACCACATTAAAAAATGAAAAATATATAATAAATAAATAAATAAAATCCCAGGTAAAACATTAAATGTAAAACCAATTTGTCGATGCATAAAACCAGCAAACATCCCGCAAAACCAAGTAAAACCGAGAATTCTCAGATAAAACCTAGCAAAAACGAGATATCACCGATTAAAACCATCAACCAATCAGTTCACAAGTAAAGCTAAAATAAATAGATACATCCTCAATATGGATATATATATTGTGTATAATAGCAGCAATCAAGATTTTTACAGGTGCATATGATTTACAATTCTTAATGCAGTTAATAAGTTAAACAACCATATATTCAAAATTATCACTTATTCAAATTCTTCCAATTGCATTCAGTGTTAACCAATATTAAAAGTTTAAGATAAAATCCCAGGACTCAAAAACTAGCTATATCCCCCACTAAAACCAGATTAAAATCTAGGAAACCCAGATTAAAAACCAGTAAAAGGAAAGGGACAAAACCAATTTAAGAAACCAATTTGGAAATATTATCAAATATGGACCTTAACTTTAACAAAATTCAAAGAAAATTATGTAAATCATCGCTATTATTGAGGCCATTCGGCATTTTGGTATCGAGTAACATAATAAATTCTGATTCCACTTGTCTCAATCTTTTTCTCTATTGCCTCCTCTGATGTTTTTGGGCACTGAGCTGATAACAAAATATTTGAGATCATTAAGATTATTTTTGTGTACTAGTTTAAAATGCCGTGCCACGGGATAGTTAGGGTCCGAGTTAACCACTGCTCTAAGATGTTGCAATATCCTGTTGTAGACTTGCAATTTGGTACTACCTACGTATAAAAGATGGCATGTACATTCTAAAATATATACAGCATAATCTGTTCTACAAGTCAAATGTCCTTTTATTTTGACAGGTTCTTGACTAAACGCAGTGATATATTCTGAAACATTTTTACCAAATTTACATGCACGGCATGAACTGCATTTAAAAAACCCAGATCTCGCTGATAACCAAGTATTTGAAGTTGTAACTTCAGGACTGTTTTTTACCAGAGCATCCCTCATTGAGGGTGCCCTTCTGAACGTAAGACTAGGAAGTTCTGGCAAGATCCGTGACATTGTTATGTCTGACCGAATAATCGGCCAATTTTTGTAAAGGATCTTGCGAACTTGTCTCTCCTGTCTACAGAAACTGGTTATCAGTCTTATGTTGTCAACTGTTTCAGCACAAGTAGTGTTAGTCTTACCATTAGTCTGCCTACAAATTGTCAGGGTTTCAGGGATTATGCTCAAATGACCATCATCATTGATGCTGTTTGCCTTGTCTCGAGCTATTGTTAGATCTCTGAATTTGTATCCTCTATTTAAAAATCTTTCAAATGATTCACTCTGACATTTTTTGAGGTCACTTTCATGGCTACATATGCGTTTAATTCTTAAAAATTCTCCATAAGGGATACTTTTTATAAGGTGCCGGGGATGTGAGCTATAAGCATGAAGCACAGAGTTATAATATATATAATCTACTGGCGGTCGCCAGTAGATAGTTATAGTTAGGACCTAGTTTCCATAGGAAACTTATTTTTTGTTTTCCCAATAACTTTGGCGCCGGTTGACGAATCTTCGTGAAATTTTCAAAACTTATGGCCCGCTCCGGTCAGCTCCTATCTTGAAAGTTTCGGGGTGATTCAGCAAGCAGGGGCCGAGAAAAAAGGGGGGTCCCAAAACATGTTTTCTCCATGTTAATTCTCATAGGAAACTTTAGACACGGCTACAGCCCGAACTGCTGAACGGAATTACACCAAATTTGGCAAAAAGGTAGCCCTTGTTTCAGAAAGAGACCTTTTTTTTAAATGGTGTAAATCCGTTCAGTAGTTCCTGAGAAATTCAAAAAATAGAGGTCGGAAAATCAATTTCCCATAGGAAACTTTAGGCACGGATACAGCTGAAACTGCTGAACGGAATTACACCAAATTTGGCAAAAAGGTAGCCCTTGGTTCAGAAAGAGACCTTTTTTTTAAATGGAGTAAATCCGTTCAGTAGTTGCTGAGAAAATCCAAAAATAAACGTTTCGATATATAGAGGCACGGTGGATCAGCGCACCCTCCCGATCACACGCTTTATTCTAATTGGCTGTCAACACTCCAAGCCAGGAAGTGTTGGCAGCCATCTTGTGACTCGGTAGAACCGAGTCACAAGAAAAGAGAAAAAGAAATGCAAAAAAAAAGAAAAGGGGGCAGGGTAGAAACACCCTGACCCCCAAGGTCTGCTCAGGGGGTCCCACAAGGACCCCAAGGGCCAAAAAAAGCATTTAAAAAAAAAGAAAATCACCCGAATTCGCGCTGGGTGCGCGAATCCGGCTGAGAAAATTAAAAAAAACGAAGCGCGGACTCCCGCGCTTCGTTGGATTGAAGCCCCCAGGTGGGCCAGGTCCCGGGGCAGTGAAAAAAAAGTGTGGGGGGGCCCCAATAACCCCCACACTGCCCCGGGGACCGCCACCTCCCCAGGGCTTGATTAATGAGTTGCGGGGGCCACGCAGCCCCCCCGCAGCCCCAGGGACCGCCACCCCCCGGGGCTAATTTGGAAATGTGTGGGGGGGCCTCCAAGGCCCCCCCAAGCCCCGGGGCCCACCACCCCCCGGGGCTTTAATTAATTATTTGCGGGGGCACACGGCCCCCCCGCAGCCCCAGGGACCGCCACCCCGGGGCTTCTTTTAAAAAAAAATATATACCTGTGTGGGGGGGCTTGAGCCCCCCCCCACACGCCCCGGGGACCGCCACCTCCCCGGGGCACTAAAATGCTATTTTGGGGGTCCGTTATGGACCTCCGAGCCCCAGGGACCACCACCTCCCTGATGCTTTGCAATTGAAGGGAGGGGGGCCACGCGGCCTCCCTCCTGGAGCCCTCCATGGCCCTGGGGACCGCCACCCCCCCAGGGCCAGCTCCTGCAGTGTCCCGGGGTGCCCACCCCCGGGACACTGCTGTTTGCAATGCCAGGCGGGAGCCTCGCGGCTCCCGCCGTGTCATTGCAAACTGCTTTGCTTCATTGAAGCGAGAGCAGGGAAACCTGCTCTCGCTTCAATGAAGCAAAGCAGATTGCTTTTCCACAAGGGGAGCTGCATGTCAGCAGCTCTCCGTGTGAAAAAGCAATGCCGGCTCCTGCAGGATGCGGGGAGCCGGCGGGACCGTGGGGGCATTGGGGCTCCCCCAATGGAGAGGGACTGCCCTGGGGGATGGGGTCCCCAGGGCTAGAAGTGGCCCGGGAGGAAGCCACGTGGCCCCCCTCCCCAAAATAAAAAAATTAAATAAATAAATAAAGGCCGGCCCCGGAGGATGGGGTTCCCGGGGCCAATAGAGGCCTCAGGAGGGGGGCCACGCAGCCCCCCTCCATAAAAAAAAGAAAACAAAATCTGGCCATGCCCCTGGGGATGGGGTCCTCGGGGCCGGAATTGGCCACAGGAGGGGGGCCCACGCGGCCCCCTTCCCGTTCATTTTTTTTTTTTATTAAAAAAGGGGTCAGGCCCTGGGGGATGGGGTCCCCAGGGCCCAAAAAAAGGGAAAAGAAGGGGGCCACACAGCCCCCTTCTAAAAAAAAAAAAAAAAAAGACGCGATCGTGTCAGAGGCCCCACCCCCTCCCAGCAACACTCTGCAAATGCGCCCTGTGGCGCGTTTTAAATTGGGGAATTAATTCCCCTTCAGCACTGGGGGTCCCTGGGGCCAACTAGCCCACCAGGTACCTCCAGTAAGCGCCACAGGGCTGCGTTGCAGAGAGGTGGTCCAGGCCATGCCCCTTTTACACCTCTCTGCAACGCAGCTCTGTGGCGCTTACTGGAGGTACCTGGTGGGCTAGTTGGACCCCAGGGACCCTCATGATTCAAGGGGACTTAATCCCCAACTTAAAACACGCCACGGGGCGCGTTTGCACAGTGGTGAAGGGAGGGGCGGGGCCTGAGGTGACATATGTGCAATCACGCCCTGTGGCGCGTTTTAAGTTAGGGAATTAATTCCCTTCAATCCTGAGGGCCCCTGGGGGCCAACTAGCCCACCAGGTACCTCCAGTAAGCACCACAGGGCTGCGTTGCGGAGAGGTGGTCCAGGCCACGCCCATTTTTACACCTCTCTGCAACGCAGCTCTGTGGCGCTTACTGGAGGTACCTGGTGGGCTAGTTGGACCCCAGGGACCCTCAGGATTCAAGGGACTTAATCCCCAAACTTAAAACGCGCCACGGGGCACGTTTGCACAGTGGTGAAGGGAGGGGGCGAGGCCTGAGGTGACATATGTGCAAACACGCCCTGTGGCGCGTTTTAAGTTAGGGAATTAATTCCCCATCAATCCTGAGGGCCTCTGGGGGCCAACTAGCCCACCAGGTGCCTCCAGTAAGCGCGACAGGCCTGCGTTGCAGAGAGGTGGTCCAGGCCATGCCCCTTTTTACACCTCTCTGCAACGCAGCTCTGTGGCGCTTACTGGAGGTACCTAGTGGGCTAGTTGGACCCCAGGGACCCTCGGGATTCAAGGGGACTTAATCCCCCAAATTACAACGCGCCAGTGGGCGTGTTTGCAGAGTGGTGGAGAAAGGGGGCATGGCCTTTGTCTACCTCTCACCAATCCCACTGCATGGGGCTTACTGGAGGTAAAAGGTAGGCTAGTTGGCCCCTAAAGGACCCCCAGCAGTGAAGGGAACTTCATTCTTCATCCAAGAGCATGCCAGGGAGCGCGTTTGTAGAGTGGTGGGCAAAGTGGGCGTGGCCTGGTACGAGTACTTACCAATGCTGCTGTGTGGGACTGACTGGAGGTAATAGTTTGGGAAGTTGGCCCCCAAGGATGTCCTTGGGGGCCAACTACCCCTCTTGTTACCTCCAGTAAGTCCCACACAGTGGGATTGCTAAGACGTCTTCGGAGGCCATGGCCCTCTTTCTCTACCACTCTGCAAACGTGCCTCGTGGCAGACTACGGGATGGGGGATGAAGTCCAATTTAGTCCTGAGGAAGTTTGGGGGCCAAGAATCCCTGCTGCTACCTCCTGTAAGTCCGACGCAGCGGAATTCCTGAGCGTTGGTTGGACGCCCAGCACCCTTTATCCACCACTCTGCAAACGCGACTACTAGTTAAAGTAGCATATTTCTGCACCTCTGACTTAGAGGTAGTTTTAATCCCCCTGCCCTATTATGTACTAGGGCCTTACAGAGGAGGTCATGCTAATCACAGGGGTACCCCAACGCATAGTGTTCCCTAGTGTATGTAGGTGTTTTCACTGTATTCTAAGTGTCTTTTAGCATTGCACTGGCTCTAGGCCTGGTTAGTCAGTCAGTTACCACCAGTACCCGTCTGAAAAAGTTGTGGGCACAGGATGATTTTGCAACAAGGGCTCTTTCTGCTCCTCTGTTGGTTCTTTCTGCACATGTCTTGCTTCTTCCTGCACTTTTCTTCGTCTTTGTGGACTTCTGTTGGTTCTTTCTGCATTTCTTTTGCTTCTTTCTGTGCATTTTTTCTTCTTTCTTCACATGTCCTACCTCTGTAGGCATAGTTAGAAACTAGCATTTAAAAACCTTTGAAATTCACTTAAAAAACTATAGGTTTCAGGCACGTTATAGTTAGAAATTAGCATTTAAAAAACCTTTGAAATTCACTGAAAAAACCATAGGTTTCAGGCATGTTATAGTTAGGAATTAGCATTTAAAAAACCTTAGAAATTCACTGAAAAAACCATAGGTTTTAGGGAAAGTTATAGTTAGTTGGACATTTCACTCATACAAAACCAGAGAAATTCCCACGTTATAGTTAGTTCAGCTAACTATAACTCGCTCCCCCGCATTGCACTGCTGATGACGTCACATATTACATCACTCATGACATGGTCAGTGACATCACTGATGACATCTCAAATGACATCACTGATGACATCATCCATGTGATAAATTGATGCATCTTCTCACACCCTAATATAACCTTTGATACACCCACTCTAAATTACAGACTGCCATTGTCAAAACCATAGACACTCCAACACCAATAACTACATACCCACTCACTGATTCTTAGGTTTACACACACATCCACTCACTCACCCGTACAGTCACTCATACTTATGGTCACTCAGTACAGGACTATCATATGCACTCATACACCTATATAGAAACTCACACACCGCCACTCATCCATAGAGGTACTCACACACCTAGTCAGTCATGCAAATAATTAATCACACTGCCATTTACTCACCTATACAGTTATACACACACCAGCTCAATTACTCATACAAATACTAGCACATTCTTACGCTCTTATACAATCACTGATACAAGCACACACTCATCCATACAGCCACTCTCACAATCACACACTCTCACTTATAGCCATTTATGTACTCCAACACACATATATACTGCTTTTCACATATGTAGTTACTCACACATGTACCACTGAGATATACATTCACTCACTAAGACACACATACACACACTCACCCACCCATACAGTCCATCACAGATGCACTCTTGAAACCATGCACCCAGTGAATCACCCACTCACACATCTATGCACAGAGTCACACAAACCCCACCCACACAAACACTCAGGCACCCATACAGATACTCAGACAACCAATCAATAACTCATATAGACACTCATGTAGCTATTCGCAAACCCATGCAGCCGCTTTCACACCAACAGACAGACGGATACAGACATTCACACAGTTTAGTCACTAACCCATACATTCAGTAAGATACGTTTAATCTCTCACTTATAGAGTCAGTCACGCACCTACTAAATCATCCATTCAGACACTTATACACCCACTCATTCTTCAATACGCCTTTCCCTATATATATTAATCATATTTAAACTTTACAGAAACACACAGTCACTGGATGATGTCATCAGTGATGTCATCAGTGATGTCATTTGAGATGTCATCAGTGATGTCATCAGTGATGTCACTGACCATGTCATGAGTGATGTAATATGTGACGTCATCAGCAGTGCATTGTGGAGGCGCGAATTATAGTTAGCTGAACTGACAATAACAGGGGAATTTCTCTGGTTTTGTACGAGTGAAATGTCCAACTAACTATAACTTTCCCTAAAACCTATGGTTTTTTCAGTGAATATATATATATATATATATATATTACCTACTGGCAGTTGCCAGTAGGTAGTTATCATTAGGACCTATTTTTCATAAGAAAAGCATTTTTTTACTTGGCTATAACTTTGGCGTCGTTTGACCAATCTTGAGATTTTCCCAAAAAGTATCAAGGTAGGTTCTGGTTGTCATGGAAATGTTGGTGGTGATGCGTGCAGTGGGGACTGAGAATTTGGGCAGCGAAATGAGGGTGCGTTTGTAATGTTAATTCCTATAGGAACCTTTAGACTTACACCAAATTTGGCAGGGAGTTACATGTTGATCCAAGCACACATAGAGAGCCCGTGCAGGGAAATGCACTGCTCTGATTGGCTGCCAATACTACAACCAGGAAGTGTTGTCAGCCATCTTGGGACTCAGTGAGTTCCCAAAAAAAAGTAAAAATAATGAAAAGGGGGCAGGGAAGGAATACCCTGACCCCCAAGCCATGGTCTTGGGGTCCACCTGGGACCCCCGTCATGGCATAAAACCATTTAAAAAAAGAATTGCTGCAAATCTGCGATATTTGCAAATTCATGGCAATAATGTTTTTTTAAAAAGCAAGCGCGGGCTCCCGCACTTGCTTCCAAAACACTAACCCCCAGTTGGGCCAGGTCCTGGGGGCATATGATTAATATAGGAGGGGGGCTCACTGGGCCCCCATCTTAGGGATCAACAAAGCCCCGTGGACCGCCACCTCCCCAGGTCTATTTAAACAATATGGGGAGGGCTTCCTGGACCCCCCTGCCCCAGGGACCACCACATCCCTGGCCGCTTTTGCTTACAAATGCAGGGGGCCCGCCATAGCAAATTCGGTCCACTTCATGGAAGCAAGAACATTAAAAATGCTCTTGCTTTCATGAAGTGGAGCAGAATTGCTTTTGACATGCAGCTCCCTCTGTTCAAAAGCAATGCTGGCTCCCACAGGAGGCGGGAGCCGGCAGGGACCATGGGGGCCTTGAGGCCCCCGTGGTCCCCAACGAGCTTGCCATGCCCCGGGGAATGTGGCCCCCGGGGCAATATCGGCCCGGGGACAGGGGCTGTGCTGGCCCTCCTCCCCATTAAATAAAAAAAGATGTTTAAGGCCTGCCCCGGGGGATGGGGTTCCCGGGGCCAAAATAGGCCTGGGAGGGGGGGCAGCGCATTTCCCCTCCCATGTGAAAAATAAATAAAAATAAAGGCCGGGCCCCAGGAGATGGGATCCCGGAGGCCAAAATGGTCCAGGGAAGGGGGGCCAAGCGGCAACTCACGGGAGGACCTGCCCTGTTTCTCCACTACCCTGCAAAATCACCTCCTGGTGTGCTCCTGGTTGGGGGATGAAGTCCCCTCGGCTGCTGAGGGTCTTTAGGGGCCAAGAAGACCTCCTGTTACCTCCAGTAAGCCCCACACAGTGGGATTGCTGAGAGGTGGTTAGAAGCCGTGCCCCTTTCTCCACCACTCTGGAAACGTGCCTCTTGGGACACTGCTGGTGGGGGGATGTCACCCCCTTGCCTCTTGAGGGACTCAGGACTAAAGTGGACTTCTTCACCCAAGCCGCAGTGCGCCCGGAGGTGCATTTGCAGAGTGGTGGAGAAAAGGGGCGTGGTGTCTGACCACCTCTCAGCAATCCAGCTGTGTGGGCCTTACTGGAGGTAACAGGATGGGTAGTTGGCTCCCAAGGACCCTCAATAGCCAAGGGGACTTCATCCCCCTACTAGTAGTGCACCAGGAGGTGCGTTTGCAGAGTGTTGGAGAAAGGGGACGTGGCCTGCTATCAGATCTCAGCTATCCTGTTGTATTGGACTTACTGGAGGTACTAGGAGGGGTAGGTGGGCCCCCAAGGATGTCCTTGGGGGCCAAGTACCCCCTCCTGTCCCACACAGCAGGAGTACTGGGAAGTTCTCAGAGACACACCCTGTTTCTCCACCACTCCGCAAACGTGCCTCCTGGCACACTACTAGTTGGGGGATGAAGTCCCCTTGGCCCCAGAGGGACATTCGGGGCCAAGAAGCCCTCCTGGTACCTCCTGTAATTCCTACACAGCAGAATTCCTGAGAGCTGATCAGAGGCCCGCCCCCTTTCTCCACTACTCTGCAAATGTGACTACTATTTTAAAAACAGTAGAAATTCAATGAAAAAACTAAAGGGTACAGGGACATTATAGTTAGGAAATGGAATTTAAAAAACCTTAGAAATTCACTGAGCTAACTATAACTTACGCCCCCGCAATGCACTGCTTATGACCTCACATAATACATCACCTTTGACATGGTCAGTGACATCACTGATGACATCTCAAATGGCATAACTGATGACATCACTGATGACATCATCCAGTGACTGTGAGTGTTTCTAAAATGTTTATGAGTGTTAAATATATATATGCCAAGGTGTATTGATGAATCAGTGGGTGTATGAGTGACTGTATGGATGAGTTAGTGGGTGTGTGACTGACTGACTGTATGAGTGAGTTATCATACATGTCTCAGTGAATGTATGGGTGAGTGACTAGGTTGTGTGAATGTCTGTATCAGTCTGTCAGTTGTTTTGTAAGTGGTTGTATGGGTTGCTAAGTAGGTACATGAGTGGCTGTATGGGTTATTGATTGGTTGTCTGAGTACCTGTATGGGTGTATGAGTGTCTGTGTGGGTGGGTGAGGTGGTGTGTGACTACCTGCATGGATGAGTGAGTGGGTGAGTCAGTGGCTGTATGGGTTTGTGAGTGCATCTGTGAGGGGCTGTATGGGTGAGTGAGTGTGCATATGGCTGTATCGGTGAGTGAATGGATGTGTCAGTGGTATATGAATGTGTAACTGCATATGTGAAAGGCAGTATAGGTGAGTGTTAGAGTATATATTTGACTGTATGTGTGAGTGAGTGATTGTGAGAGTGGCTGTATGGGTGAGTGTTTGCTTGTGTCAGTGACTGTATAGGTGAGTGAGTATGTGTTAGTATCTGTATGAATAAGTTAGTTGGTGTGTGTATAACTGTATAGGTGAGTAAGTAGCTGTGTGATTGACTCTATGGGTGAGTGAGTAGGTGTGTGAGTAGCTCTATGGGTGACTGACAGTGTATGAGTACCTGTATGGGTGTATGAGTGGATATATCAGGGGCTGTATTAGTGAGTGAGTTGGTGTATGAGTGGCTGTATGGGTGTATAGACCTATGAATCAGTGAGTGGGTATGTACATACTGGTATGGTTGTGTCAATGGTTTTGAGAAAGGTAGTGTGGAAGTTGGAGTGGGTGAATGAAAGGTTATATTGGGGTGTGAGTGGGTGTGTGAGAAATTCTGTGGATGATGTCATCAGTGAGGTTATCAGTGATGTCATTTGAGATGTCATCAGTGATGTCATCAGTGATGTCACTGACCATGTCATGAGTGATGCAATGTGTAAGGTCATAAGCAATGCATTGCAGGGACATGAATTATAGTTAGCTCAGCTAACTATAACTGCTGAATTTCTCTGGTTTTGTACGAGTGAAATATCAGCCTAACTATAACGTCCCTGCAACCTTTGTTTTTTTCAGTGAAAAAAAATAAATATATATATATATATATATGATCAAGACCGCGGCAACGTGGTCGAAACGCGTAATGCTGGGCACTTGCCATGACATTTTGATTTAATTCTGCCGTTCACAATGGAATAAAGCACATCACTATTGAATGCACGCTGTGGTCCGTACCTGATTTCCGCCGAGGCTGTGGTGTTTCAGGATTGTGGTATCATATATTATCTACTGGCGGTCGCCAGTAGATAGTTATAGTTACAACCTATTATCCATAGGAAATCCGCGACATTCTATTTAAAATAACTCTCTTGCCGGTTTTCGTATCTTCGCAAAATTTTCAAACTTTATGGCCCGCTCCGGTCCGCTCCTACCCTGAAAGTCTCGGGGGGATTCGTCAAGCGGGGGCCGAGAAAAAAGGGGGTCCCAAAACGCGTTTTCCCCATGCAATTTTCCATAGGAAACTTTAGACACGGCTACAGCCCGAACTGCTGAACGGAATACACCAAATTTGGCAAAGAGGTAGTTCTTGTTTCAGAAAGAACCCTTTTTGTTAAATGGTGTAAATCCGTTCAGTAGTTGCTGAGAAAATCAAAAGTAAAAAGATAGATATATCTATGGCCGAGTAGGGTCCGCGTACCCTCAGCGCACCCTGCGCGCACCGTCCCGATCACGAGCTGCATGTTAATTGGCTGTCAGCTGGCTGTCAACATTCCGATTCAGGAAATGTTGGCAGCCATTTTGTCCCTCGGTAGAACCGAGGGACAGAAACAAGTGCGCAAAGCGCACAAAGGGGGCAGGGTAGAAACACCCTGACCCCCTAGGTTTGCTCAGGGGTCCCACAAGGACCCCTGGGCAAAAAAAAAAAAATTTTTAAATCGGCAGGATGCGCTCAGGGTGCGCGAATCCTGCCGAAAAAAAATCGAGCGCGGTCTCCCGCGCTTTGATTGCATTTTGCCCCCGGGTGGCCCAAGTCCCGGGGGCATGGTGGGGGTGGGTATATTGTTTGTATGGGGGGCCTCAAAGGGCCCCCAAGCCCCGGGGACCGCCACCCCCGGGGCTTTATAAGAAATGGTGCGGGAGGGCTCTCCTGCCCTCCCGCAGCCCCGGGGACCGCCACCCCCGGGGCTTCTTTTTAAATAAATAAGGTGTGGGGGGGCTCCACACGCCCCGGGGACCACCACCTCCCCGGGGCACTTACAAAATAAATGTGGGGGTCCATTACGGACCCCCAGAGCCCCGGGGACCACCACCTCCCCGGGGCTGTGCAATTTAAGGGAGGGGGGCCGCGCGGCCCCCCTCCTGGAGCCCTTGATGGCCCTGGGGACCGCCACCCCCCAGGGCCGGCTCCTGCAGTGTCCCGGGGTGCCTACCCCCGGGACACTGTAGTTTCCGGGTTCCCTGGGCCTGTATTGGCCCCGGGGACCCCATCCCCCGGGGCATGCCCTCAATTTTTATTTTTTTTAATTTGGAGGGGGGCTGCGTGGCCCCCCCTCCTCAGGCCATTTAAGGCCCCGGGGACCCCATCCCCCGGGTCCGGCCTTGCCCTTTTTTTGTAATTTTTTATAATTTGGGGAGGGGGGCTGCGTGGCCCCCCTCCCTGGCCACTTATGGCCCCGGGGACCCCATCCCCCGGGGACTGGCCTCTCGTTGGAGACTGTGGGGGGGTCCCCAATCCCCCCACAGTCCCAGCTGGCTCCTCGCCTCCTGCGCGAGCCGGCATTGCTTTTCCACATGGGGAGCAGCTAACATGCTGCTCCCCATGTGGAAAAGCAATTGGGTTTGCATTTTGCCAAGTTTGCTATGACAGGACGGGAGCCGCGAGGCTCCCGTCCTGTCATAGCAAACTACAGTGTCCCGGGGTAGGCACCCCGGGACACTGCAGGAGCCGGCCCTGGGGGTGGCGGTCCCCAGGGCCATCAAGGGCTCAAGGAGGGGCCGCGCGGCCCCCTCCCTTCTCATGCACAGCCCCGGGGAGGTGGTGGTCCCGGGGCTTTGAGGGTCCATAACGGACCCCCATATTCAAATCTTTAGTGCCCCGGGGAGGTGGCGGTCCCCGGGCATGTGGGGGCTGGAGCCCCCCACACAGGTCAAAAAATGTAAAGAAAAAGCCCCGGGAGGTGGTGGTCCTCGGGGCAGCGGGAGGGCAAAGAGCCCTCCCGCACCATTATTTTTTAAGCCCCGGGGGGTGACGGTCCCCGGGGCTTGGGGGGCCTTAGAGGCCCCTCCACATATTAAAAAGAAAGCCTGCATGCCCCCGGGACTTGGCCCACCCGGGGGCCAATTAACTAACGAAGCGCGGGAGACCGCGCTTCGTTTTCTCGGCGGGATCCGCGCACCCTGAGCGCATCCCGCCGATTTTTTTTTTTTTTAAATGCTTTTTTCTGCCCAGGGGGTCCTTGAGGGACCCCCTGAGCAGACCTAGGGGGTCAGGGTGTTTCTACCCTGCCCCCTTTGTGCGTTTTGCGCACTTGTTTCTTCTGGTTTTTTTTTCTAATCGGCAGGATCCGCGCACCCTGAGCGCATCCTGCCGATTTAAAAAAAAAAAATAATAATAATTTTTTCTGCCCAGGGGTCCTTGTGGGACCCCCTGAGCAGACCTAGGGGTCAGGGTGTTTCTACCCTGCCCCTTTTTGCGCTTTGCGCACTTGTTTCTGTCCCTCGGTTCTACCGAGGGACAAAATGGCTGCCAACACTTCCTGATTTGGAGTGTTGACAGCCAATTAGCATGCAGCTCGTGATCGGGAGGGTGCGCGAATCCGACGCGGCCATAGATATATATGTGATTTTCCTTTTGATTTTCTCTGGAACTACTGAACGGATTTACACCATTTAACAAAAAGGGTTCTTTCTGAACCAAGAACTACCTCTTTGCCAAATTTGGTGTAATTCCGTTCAGCAGTTCGAGCTGTAGCCGTGTCTAAAGTTTCCTATGGGAAAATAAATGGGGAAAACACGTTTTGGGACCCCCTTTTTCTCGGCCCCGCTTGACGAATCACTCCGAAACTTTCAGGGTAGGAGCGGACCGGAGCGGGCCATAAAGTTTGAAAATTTCGCGAAGATTCGTCAACCGGCAAGAGAGTTATTTCAAATAGAATGTCGCGGATTTCCTATGGAAAATAGGTCCTAACTATAACTATCTACTGGCGACCGCCAGTAGATAATAATATATATATATATATATATATATATATATATATATATATATATCCAAACGCAAGTTTGCCTGCAATGAGTGAGCCCACACAGGTAAGTTCCATCAGCCACATCTTTAATGGAGGATGCAATGAAAAACAGCAGAGTGCCTTGCTAAAATCAGAAGTCCAGCCCGACGCGTTTCGTGCTTTAGAGCACTTCTTCATGGGCTAACATCTTGCTGGTGAATCAACGCTCCGGCAGTTTTGAGAAGCACCTGATAAGATTCTTAACACCCCGCCCATGTGGGCGTGGCCACCCCCGTGGCCTATTGGTCGTTGTAGTGCTTGAGTATTACTCCCGTGAGTCGCCGCGCATTGATCCCCGTTCTCAAAGTCTCTTTGGTGCAGTTTGACGAATCTGCACGACATTTTCCAAAAAAAGTGCCCTGGTGATTCTAGTTGTGCATTTAAAGCTTTGGGGTGATCCATCAAGCAGGGGCTGGAAAAAAGGGGAGGGGTCAATAAAAGGGTTTTTCCCATGTTCATTTCCATAGAGATTTTAGACATGCCTACAGCCTGAACTGTTGGACTGAATCACACCAAGTTTGGCAGGAAGGTAGCTCTTGGTCCAGAAAGAACCCTTTTTGCTATTTGGTGTAATTCTATTCAGTAGTTTTCAAGATATTAACTGAAATCCAAATTTGTATATGTAGGGACTCATATCCTCCTCGAATCCTCCTTGGATTTGTGAATCCATGCGTCAACAGCAATGCCATGATTGGCTGGTCACAACTTGAGAGGAAAGTTGCGGCTGCCATTTTGTTAATCAGGACTCAGTTTCCAGTGGGAAAAATAAAGTTAAAAAGTGATAGAAGGGGTCAGGGTAGAGGTACCCTAACCCCATGGAACTAATGGAGGGGTCTGTGGGGACTCCTCAAGGGCAAGAAATTGTCTTAAAATATTTTTTTTTTCCCATGCAAGGATCCGTGGATCCTGGATCCTCCCGGATTAAAATGACTAACTCACAGATCCATTCACCTACTCACACACTCACTCACACCCTCACACACCCACTTACACACCCACATAACCACTCACACACCCTCAAAACCACTCACATGCCCACTCACTGACCCACACAGCCTTCACACATCCACTCACATACCCACTTACACACCCACTCACACACCCACTCACACATCAGTTACAATTATAGTTATCTCAAGTAACTACAACTCATGCCCTAAGGTAACTATAACTCACTCCTTTGCCATGCACTGCTAATTACACCACATATTACATCACTCATGACATCTTCTATGACATTTTTGATAATATCACTGCAACATTTGCAGTGAAATTATTGATAAGGAAACTGTGCATGGATGGGCATGAGTTATAGTTACCTTAGGGCACGCGTTATAGTTACTTGAGATAACTATACCTATAACTGCTGAATTTCTGAGGTTTTGTGTGTGTAAAATCTGAACCTAACTATAATGTCCCTGTAACCTTTGTTTATTTTTCAGTGAATATATATATATATTTTAATTGTTCCACAAAATGCTGCTCATTCAGGCCTTCAGAATCAAAAAATGTAATTTATTGTTATGCAACCACGATAAACTGACAAACACGTTTTGGCTCCCTAGTCTTTGTCAATGTCAGTGAAACAAATCAAACCAACTCCTTTTAACGAACATCAATATCATTGGGCAGTCAGGTCAGGGTAAACATTGAAGAAAGACTAAAGTGCATATTGCATTATAGCTCCCTTGTATACGTTGGCCATATTGTAAGGTGCACAGGACTATAATCAATGAATCAATGATTTACATATACTCCACATATTATGTGTATATATATATATGTATGTGTGTGTATGTGCATGCGTGCTTGTGTGTGTGTGTCTGTGTGTGTGTGTGTAGTGCTAATGTGGTCACCCCCATTTTGTTCTTGATTTTTCTGCTGATTTTTGGAATTTGTACACAGGGACACTGCTGTTCGCTGTTGTGCTCTGACTCCTAAACATTGTCAAAATGGACTACAGTGTTGATTGGCATATTTAACTTACCTATAAGCCCTTAGTATATGATACAAACATGTACCTAAGACTTGTAAATTAAATGCAATAAACTGACAATGCAAATCATGTCTCCAGGCTTGTCTCTCAGACTGGGTGAGTAGTTTTAAAGCTGCCAATTCGACCTGACAAAATGAACCTTTTGCCATGCCTAAACCTTTTTTTTTCATACTTATAAGTCACACCTATGATAGGCCCAAAAAAGCCCACAGGCCAAAGTGCATGGTATTTAAAAAGTAGGACATGTGTATTGTATGCTTTACATGTCCTTGAAGTGAAAACCTCCAAGTTGTTTTTTACTGTGGCAAGGCTGGCTCTTCCATTGGAAAGCACTGGATTCCTTTATTACACCTCATAATGCCTACATTCAGGTTGGAAGAATCTAGAAACATGATTCATGGACTCACATTAATTGCAACTTCAAAATCCAACTCAATGGCCAAGTCGGATTTTATATTACTGTTTTGAAAATTACATTTTTAGAAAGTGTTCCGTTTCCTGCCTGAGCCACATGTGCTTTTCTGCCAGTGTTCAGTGTTACCCAGGAGATGAATGACTGCTTAATTATTTGTGAAGGGGCTCCCAGAGCTCAGACAAATAGTGAAGGGTTGACCGTCCCCTGACAGGATAGCCATCTGGACTATGCCCAGCTGGCCAGGCAGTCACCATTCCCTGTGGGAGAGGAGCTGCCCCGAGAACCGGTCTTGAGTGACCACAAGGGATGGTTTGCTCATTTCCCTGGGCACACCTCTGGGTGGGCACAGGTAACTCTGCACAGAGGAAGAAAGGTTCTGACATCTTGGTTTTAGGTAGAAATGAGAACTGTGGGAAAGTTTACAGTAAAACCAATGGGAAATGCTGCAAAAGTGGGTAGGGTTACACCTGTGAACATTTCCCTAATGGTTAGGGAGAGACCAGGATTCACCCCACCCACAGGCTGGTGCCAGGCATAAATATGGCACCCCCTGGACACCCTCTTTAGAATACTGTTGACCTGCTAATAGCTTAACCTGCTCCCATTTGTACCCAGGATAAAGAAGTGGACTCCAAGGGTCAGTTGGCTGACCTTTTGTTAAGCTACAAGTACACAAAACTACAAGTAGCCCAGTTTCTTGAAGGACCCAGCTGACCAATTTCAACTGGACCTTCCCTGGTCCCTGCTGGTGATTTGTGCTGGGGTGACTCCTGACCCCCAAGTGCTGTTCCTGAGGGCCTGGAACCCTTGGCTGGTGTTAGAGTATACCCCTACTGTCCAAACTAAAAAAGCTGGGACTTAGAAACGTTTTGCCAACTTTTCTTCTAAAGAACCAATTGTAGACAGAGACTGTTGTTGAGTTGAAGCTATCGAGGTCTAAATGCTGGTCGGACCAGACTTGCTGATTTGTCTAGCTGAAAGAGATCTGACTTCCAAGAAAAGTTTCTAAGTCCGAACATATAGGACTTCACTGAGAACGATGCTGAGCCAAAGCGATTGACATCGAGACTCTCCTAGGCACGGACGATTGACTTCGCCCGCTTGTTTTTTTCTGCTTTCGACAATGACCACCCCAGGACCCCGTTCTTCATGATCACACCTTTGTCAAGCCCTCCTTCAGGCCAGCCTGTGGCTTGCTCACAAAGGAGTTAATGACAACCTCCTTTTCTCAAGAAAAATGTCTACGTCCGAAGGCAACTCTTTCACCAGGACCTACCTTGGCCATTAACACAGTTGGCCTCAAAACTGACCCTTGCCTGGGTCCAGCATGAGAAGTTTCTCTTGTTTGGTGCTTTGTGCTTTAGGCGGCTAAAATGTAGTTCAAACATTACAAATTAATAACTCCTGCTCCCCTTTTTGGATTTCCTTTGTTCTGGTTTTTATTTTGTTCATTGGAATATTCTCTATTATTATAAAATGGTGTGTGATCTTTAATGTGTTGTGTTTTCAATTTATTCAAACTGTTTTGGTACTTCTACATGCTTTACACATTTTTTAAGTTAAGCCTGTCTGCTATGTGCCATAGCTATGAGGGGTTGAACTCCGGTTCAAATTACTGAAACCTTTACTAGACTTAAAAGAATTGTGACATTATTACTTTTGATGGACTCTCATTCACCCCAATTAATAAGCCACTTTCTTACACTGAGGCAAAAACAAAATCCAGTATCAATCCTTTGAAAAAAGGTTCTGTGTTAAAAATAAAGTAACCTGTTGATTCACATTGTGTCTGATTTCTCAATCAGAATCTGTTAATGTGTGTGTGGGAAACCCATGAGCTGCCGGCTAGTATGTTTGATTTTCTTTACCTGAGACCAACCGTGCTTTGCAAAATAATTTTATTCTCAGATCTTGGGTAGCTGTGATGTAACATTTACATTTATTTTACTCCAGACTTAAGGAAGAACTTTGAACAAGACCCACAAGGAAAGGAAGTTCCCATTGAAGGGATGATTGTTCTGCATTGCCGCCCTCCAGAGGGTGTGCCAACTGCTGAGGTAGGAACATTGCAGCTCTGTCAAAAACAGAGGTACTGCACTGACACATTTGCTGAACTTCCAATGACTATTCAGTGCACTGACACGTTTGCAGATATTGGAGAAAAAATGTGTTAACTGTGTTTTGGGCATGTGCTGTCTTCTTGGGTGGCACTCACCAAGACCTCGGCAAGATTGTATTGATTGAATGGAAAGTAAGATTAAAAACACAAGTAAGATGTCAATATAACACCGAGTCTATGGTGGATTACTGCTCGAATTCTAAACGATCCATCAATTTATTTATACAGTTTTGTATAGCGCTGTATTGTCACCTTAGTCACTTTAAATTGTGGTCTCGGACATTTTCCTCCCCTATCTCCATTGAGGTTACAAATATGGCCCAGCATCTTGCTCGGGAATATGTTAGAGGAGGAAGAGAGAGGCCTTTATTCAGAACCAATTTCACTCGATATTTGTTAATTTCCCTTTCTTTGTGTCATTAAGAAATACTGAGTTAATTTTCCTTTCAGCATGTTCCAGGGAGGAAAAAAAGTAATAGTGCAGCTGAAAGGGATTGGCAAATTTTAAATTTGCTATTTCAATACGATGACAAAAGTGTGTAATTCATTTCAAAATATTGAAGCTGTGAGTGTAATTTTTCCCAGTTACATAAAATCTTTGCACTGTGATTCACATTGCATACTACATTCCATTAACTTTACTGATAACACGCAAATGACATGGAAACCTTACAAAATCAATGACTGTAATTAATGGTTAAAGTGCAGGTATACTCAGGATCGGCCATGCTGTCTCCTGAAACAGCTCAATGCAATAAACACACGGATACATTTTGGACAGAGCACAACAGGTTCACAGAAAAAGAACACCCTGTTAGTGGGAAGAGAACTGAAAGTAAGGTGTCTTGTGGTGTGTGAGTGAAGAATTTGCCAACACGTCGCTTTTGGTTCACCTCCTATCCAAGACATGGGAAAACGAGTCTTTCTGCTTAAAGCCTTCTCATGAGTACCATTAGGACAATAGAACCCACCAAAAGCGACTGGCCTTTATTAAGCATCAGGTACTGTCCTTTCAGTTTCAAGAAACTCAAAGTAAATGAATCTTGACAGGAGGCAGACTCTGCCTCAGACAGATTAGCTAGTTCTCATTTAAGCATGCTAGGGCAGAGTTAGATTTAGTCACATAGACAACTGAGCTAGACATGTAACTGACACTAATCTCTATTCTTGCCAGTTGATCAGTACCACTGACAATTCAATAAATCTCTCGATTTACCCATAGCCAAGTCAGTTTCTGGATCTGAGGTGGCAAAAACGTGTTGTACAGAAAAGTTTGAAGCAAATTTAACTTCTGATTCTCACGCTGCTCAGTAGTCTAATATTTTTGCTTGTCTCTGCCATTACCTACAGCGTCCAACCATATGTAAATCTGTTTTGAAAAGTTGTACAGAAATTGTTTAATTTTTTGGGGGGAATATTTGGGGGTATTATGCAAAATCATATGAAACTTGGTTTGCCAGTATCTCGAGTAAAAATTCACGTCAAAAACTAACTTGTGTAAAAAGAAAATCCTGAAACATTACCAAATGGACAATGGATAAGACAGAACACGTCTGTCCAGCAGGACATTTTGCATGAACAAGTCTCCTGTGTCTGAAAATTACGCACAAAACTGCATACTTCAACATTTCCTGGACTTTTGTGAATTTCATGTAACACATGATTCACAAATTTCGCTGGTGTAATTAAAATTTCACCGAAACCTAGCCTTTGCTTGGTCCAATTTGGATAGTATAGCTCAAAGTGCTTCTCTCCATCAGCGTTAAACGGTAACATAAGCGACCCAAAATGTGTTTCGTCATTATTTGTTCCATTGGAGAGGTGCTGCTTGTATGTTTGGGTCACACTCTGGCCACTTAGAGTATAAACTATTCTACTGCTTAGCCTGAATAAGCATGGCAATTAAGAAATGATGCGAGCTGGAGGGACATTTTTAATTCAAAAACACATACTACAACGAAATACCAGTCTCATCTGATCAAGAAGTTTGAGATTTGTTGAATGGATGACATATTTGTTTTAGATCCCTTTAATCGCTTCTTCAAGATGGGGCGGAATGTTGGGCAACGTTTCACTTTAGGGCACAATTTTTCCAGTCCTAGTAGAGAGAGACTAGTCATAAAAGCATATGTTACTTGCTAACTCTGAACATATTTCTGCAACTGAAGCACTGACTTTGTTCCTTCTTAATTTTTTTCAACGTTTGCTCATTGTTAAATGCTTTTGATTGGGGTAATTGTCGATGTAGATGAAAATAATTGAAATTAGTTTAAATTGATTTAAGAACAAAAGCCTAAATCATATCTAAAGAAAGGAAAAAGAAACTGAGTTTTTATGTTTTTTTACACCTCCTTCTGCTTTTGTATCCGAAATTTAGAAAGTTCCGCTACTAAACATGATAGAATCATACACTGTGTGAATGAGGGCAAATTGTATTTCTGCAAGAGAGTGTCACAAAGTTGCTGCATACATTTAGCAGAGGACATTTTTCGCACGTAGAAGCTGTAATTCAAATCCAAATATTTTTGCAATAATTCAATAACTATCCGTTTAGGGATCAATTGTGCATAATATTTAGAGATCGAAGTCTTTTGTGCTAGCCACAGCCTTCATTTCATAGAGATGCAGATCTCAATGCCAAAGCAGTCCTCAAAGACAAGAGGATTCCACGAATGGCATCTAAACATAGCACAATAGAGGACATTTGACTGAACCCTTTGTGCCTACTGAGCGGGATTACATTGTACATAGCAGCGCTAATTGAGAGCGTAGAGATCAGGGTGCATTAGCAAATCCACACAAAGCCTGACTTTGGTAAACAGCATAGCTCTCAGTGATGCTTAGATGTATGTCCTTGAGTGTTCCTGTTCCATTTAAGATATACAAATGCACAGTGCGCATACCAAAGAAAAGACAACTTCGAATGATATCAAGGTACAACATTTTTCTTCACCATTTTTGGGTTTCAGTGTGATATTTTTGGTTTACTATTAGCTTATCTAGCAACCTTTGTAGAGCTCTCGCCTTCTACAGGCATGGCCATGGGGTTTTAAGAACTTCCAAAAGTCAAACTGTCTAACTGCAGGAAGAACTGTTCTAGGGCTACGTGCAAACTGAAACCTGCCGATGTCCACTGTTAGAACTGGGGGTCTCTAGTTGGCTGAGGTAGGTACCTTAGCCCAAATAGGGACCCTTGCTTCTAAGTCAGGGAAAGGAAGGACACCTTCTCAGATAGCCCCTGCTCACCCCCTCGGTAGCTTGGCACGAGCAGCCAGGCTTATCTCCAGGGCAAATGTGTAAAGTATTTGCAACCACGCTCTCAGTGACTCAGGGATAACACCACAAATGGACTCCACACGAGTTTCATAAAAAACAATTATATGTTTATAAAAGAAAGATATACGATGAGACCACACGATAAACATCCAACATATGCATATTTGTAATATTTCACCTTGCCGGTTATTAGGCCAGCACGCACTGGTAGGTTCTTGCAGTATTAATGAGCAATTCTCGATGATCCAATGCAGTCCTAATGCAATGCTATGCAGTTCGTAATGCAAGAATCAGGCACTTCGTAATGTCAAAATAATGTAATTCGTAATGCAACAATCAGGCAGTTCGTAATGCAAAAATAATGTCATTCGTAATGCAACAATCAGACAGTTCGTAATGCAAAAATAATGCAATTCGTAATGCAACAATCAGGCAGTTCGTAATGCAAAAATAATGCAATTCATAATGCAACAATCAGGCCGTTCGTAATGCAAAAATAATGCAATTCGTAATGCAACAATCAGGCAGTTCGTAATGCAAAAATAATGTACTCCGGCACCGATCGCGGTGCTCTGGACGGTCTCTATGCCACTCTTACTGACTCGTGGTCAGCTACTGCCAAAATATGCCCCCAACACTCTTATGATGGAAAACAAAGTGCAGCTCCACACTCCGGCCCCGGTACTGCCACTCCTTGGCAAGTACGGGCCGCGATACGGGCTTGAGCGGTGGCTCACGCTGCAAAGATGGGAAAAGCCGAGAGCGTTTCCCTCGGAACCCGCACCCCGCCCCAGGTGGCGACACACGCAAGCTCGCTGAGCGTTACCTGGGGGGTGCGACCTCACTCTCCTCTCCTCGCGGCTTGGGCCTCCGGTGCGACTTCGTTGATCTTGGGCAGTGGAACTCGGACCCCCGACGGGGATGGTTCGAGGTCTCTCCTTGGCAAACGCAGACTCGGGCCCGCGGCGGTGAATGCTCACAGCTCCTCTGGGGATGCCGGTCCGGGCCGATGGCAATGACGATCGCAGCAGTTCTGGCCACGCTGTCGATCGAAGCAGAGAACAAGACTGCTCCGGGACACACAGTCATGGGGCAATTTCTCACGAAGGTCTCAGGCTGCAACAGGGCACATGCACACAGCGTCGCTGAGACTCACTTGATCTCCGGGTGCACACGATCACAGGGCAATTCTCCCGAAGGTCTCAGGCTGCACGAAGCACACGCACACAGCGTCGCTGAGATTCACTTGGACTCCGGGTGTCCACGATCACATGCCAATCCTCACGAAGGTCTCAGGCTGCATGAAGCACACGCACACAGCGTCGCTGAGACATACTTGGACTCCGGGTGCACACGATCACAGGGCAGTTCTTACGAAGGTCTCAGGCTGCAAAAAGCACACGCACACAGCGTCGCTGAGACACACTTGGTAACTTTTATGTTCCTGAGTTTCCACAACAGGGAGCCAGCTCTCCTCGGGCCCTTGGAGACACGCTACTTCAGGACACAGCACACAGCAAATTCCTCACAAGCAGGGGGACACAGCACACAGCAAAGTCCCTTGTCCTCTCCTTAGTCAAACCAGCAAACTGCAGGCCAGCCCCAGAACACACAGCAAGGGCAGTCCTTCTCTTCAGTCTCTTCAGCTGTTCTTCTTTGGCAGAGGTTCCTCTTGAGCACCAAGTAGGTTCAATCCTTTTTCAATATGGATTTCAGTCTTAAGTCCAGGGGTTTCAGCTCTCATAGTTATACCCCTAAATGTCTTTGAAGTCTTTGTGTTCAGGGGCACTGACCCCTGTCCAAACCAGTTCTGGGTGTCTCCCTGCCAGTGACACCTTCTTCCTTTGATAGTGGGGGTCTGGATCTTCAATCACTCAGCAGGAGATGGAGCCTTTGTTATATGGCAGCAGCCCAGGCCTCTTCACCTCCAGGGCTACTCCTCCCCCCTACACTCCAGATGCAGGTCAACCATGGCTGTCTCACCTACTCCTCCCCTGGGTCAAGACATTTCCCAGATCCTATCACATTCAAAACCAGACAGTCAATCCACAACCAGGCAGAGACACACAGAATTTTTAGAACAAAAAAAACAGCCACTTCTAAAAGCGTGGTTTCTAAACACACAATTCAAAAACCACCTTCACAAAAACATGTGTTATTAAATTATGAGCTCAGGCACACTAACCTTCACCTCTCCATCTTAAACCTATGGGAAGATAGGCTGGAAACATATTACACAGCCTTCCCCATTCTGTCCTGTGGGCAAGATGGCCTTGCAACAGTGAAAAACGAAATGGAGAGTATTTCACTGTTAGGACATGGTACACACCTCAGTACATGTCCTACCTTTCACAGACACTGCACCCTGCCCAGGGGGGTACCTTGGGCCTACCATAGGGGTGTCTGATGTGCATGGAAAGGGAAGGGTAAGGCCTGGCAAGTGGGTGCACTTGTCAGGACAACATGGCAGTTAGCAAACTGCGCGTAGGCACTGCAGTGGCAGGCCTGAGTTCTCTCTTTGGGGGCTACTTATGTGGGTGGCACAATTAGTGCTGCAGGCCCATGAGTAGCATTTGTATTACTAGCCCTGGCACACATAGTGCACTTTACTAGGGACTTTACTAGTAAGACAAACATGCCAATTATGGACAACCAATTACCGTTACACTTTACACAGGGAGCACTTGCACTTTGACACTGATAAGCAGTGGCAAAGTGCCCAAAGCATCTAAGTTGGCAACACCATGTCAGAAAAAAAGGTCTAGGGGGAAGGCAAAAGGTTTAGGGAACTTTAGCCA
The DNA here is from genome assembly GCA_963921515.1 of Calotriton arnoldi. Lineage (NCBI taxonomy): Eukaryota > Metazoa > Chordata > Amphibia > Caudata > Salamandridae > Calotriton > Calotriton arnoldi. The sequence continues at coordinate 971,815 of CAWUFW010003339.1, forward strand.
AAAAGGGCCAAGTCCAACATCCACAAATTGTTTAGATGGATAGGGGCTCTGGGGTCACTTCAGAAACATCTATGAAGCTACCAATGATGTCAGCAATTTTAGCAGAGAAAATAGCCTTACCAATGAAAGGCTCTGTGCTCAATGCAAAGCACCTTAATCTGCTTGTAGCAACTTCCTATACTCCACCAGTTCAACCACCACACATTAACAAAAGTTCATCATTAGAAAGTAAGAGTGGGATGGTGGTTTTACCCGTGGACTGATTTTGTGCATCAGTTCAGTACCACGGACAACGGCAGTTGGAGAAGGGTTTCATCTTCTGAAATTATGCAGCGCTGTCATTGATGATGCATAAGCACTCAGCTCCAGAATATATCTGAGATGTTGGCGTTTTTATGGGGGAGTTTCTATCTGGGGAGGGTTTCTGATTAGTCCTTGGGACTTTGTTTAATTCCAGCATGTTAAGTTTTTTTGTTAAACTATTGGTATACTAATATTCAATGTTCTTGCAATTTCCACAACTACCATAGGTTTGCAGTGATTCATTGTTTTACATCTAAAAAATTGGCTTGTTGCTAAATGAGGGATGTGTTAGGCAAGGGTCATCAGTCAAGCCTGCTTCTTGTAATTCCTACTTACATCACTTTGTCTTGAGTTGGGATCAGGTAGATTGCCTGTAATTGGCATGTTTCGGTGTGCTCGTGATGTGCCCGTGTATTAGAGAACAGACTATTCCTCCCTCTCTCAAACTTTATCATCGAGGTTGTGACCAAAGTTTCATTTGAAAGAAGCAAGTTGAACTCCCCTTGCTGCATTGCCTCTTTCTCTATTATGCAAAAACAACAATTGATGGACAGAATGCAGAACAATGTCATACATTCACCCCAGTACAGAGATCTGGGCCTAAATCCATCGTTTTTTTGCTCACCATGCCATTCCAGTTTGAACCCAACCATATGCAAATCAGTCTTGACCCTGTGCCCAATGGGAACAGTCCAGCCCGAACTGGCAGGCCAGGTCCTCCCTGGACTGGAAACAAGCATCCTAGGACCGGTTTTGGGGTTTCACCCCTCATCAGCCAGGATAGCTTGACTCCAGTGGCATGGAGAGCCCGGGACCCAAGTCTGGGCATACCCTTTCTCTATTATGGCCACTACCCTGACCAAGAGGAATTGTGAGTCCCTGATTTGTACTCGGAGGATGTATGATAAGCACTGAGCCACTGTTCCGATTACTCTAACATTATACTGGGGTTTCAGTGGCTTTCCTGCACACACACACACACATACATACACACACGCGCACACACACACACCCTAAGTTACAACTGAATCATCCAGGTGTAAGTGAAGCAGTAAGTGTAGGAATGTGCACTGGTACTCCTTAATTTGACAAGAGGTGTGGGGAAGGCAAATATTGTCATGGGAAATCATGTTCCATCTACAGCAAAAAGAAAAAATATACATACATACTTTTTCGAATTCAGATTCTTTACAACACAGAGACTACAGATATGGGGCTAAACAGATAGAGGCAAAGTATTTGAATTTAATACTTTTACAAGTCTAAGTGATCAACTAACACAAAGCTTACAAGTATGACTAGGAGTACTGCTGTTGATCTCTGTAATCCATAGGCATATACTATAGAATCTAGAGACTTGAAACTGCTATTCAAATCGGGTCCAAATATTTCAGCATTAATCAGTATGTGCACAAAAGTTAGCAAATACATTTGAACATTCTCTGTCTCCGTAGTCATCTATGTCTGATGCACTGTTTCCCACCTTAAATCTCCACCATAGAATATTCATTCATTATCCATTCTTCAGGCCTCATGCTCTTAAAAAAAACACATTCCTTTCTTGCCTGCCTCTTGTGCATTCTTTGCCTCGTCTCCTCAGAACTCCGTGGCTTTTATATAATATTATACTTTTAAAAATGGATATACTGCTGTTTAAATTATGTGGAGCGCATTCAACATAACTGTTGTTTCAATGCAACACAAGAAGTGAATTAAAATAAATGTGCATGGATTTGACTAGCGCGCTTTCTTTTCTTGATTTAGAGTTAAAACATAGCTTTTTCTGTAGGCACGTTGAGTTTGGCACTATGTGGCCAAGTAGGACCGTTTCCGCCCAGAGTGGCATTTCTGTATGCCCTCAATACAGATTATATGCACACCACTTTGCATTATGTCTTACACAAAAAAGTATTTCTGAAACGACTCTTTAAAACGTGTCAATTCAGTAGACAGTGTGTTCAGTTTAAGACACAAAAAGCTCATCATGAACCATGACACCTTCATTTGTTTTATTTTATAGATAAAAGTGTAAAATGTCCCATAATAACCGCAACTCGCTTAGGCTACTGTAGTTGTAAAGCGTCATTTCTGTTCATAAAGCAAATTAATCACGGCGAGACAGAAAGCTTTATAATCTAAGCCTTCGTATAAATCTTCCCCGGATTGTTAAATGTTTCTCAATTTAGTAGGTGACGCCCACACATAAAGGGGACTAGAGTTCGCCTCTAACTCTGTTTTATGCGAGGACAGCTAAAATGGAGTATGTTTTCTTCCTAAGTGGATTCTGATGTTTGGGCATTTTTGGTATGTTTTTACTTGCATGAAGCTGAGTTCGAATTGACCCCGACAAGTTAATATTAATTGAAGTATCTTACTGAAAGAACAAGGTCCTGTATTATTTATTTATTTTTTAAATCTTTATATATTCGAGATTAAAATAGATCAACCTCATTATTGTTAGACTAATGCATCACAATAACCTTTCCATTGGTCTCGGTTGGTCTCAATGTGGAATAATATGTGGTTTGTAGGCAAATTGAATATCAAATTAGGAAAAATATGTGTGAATTTCTGCAGTTATCAAATTTTTTAGAATGAGCAAGGGCAGAAATCACAAAGCAACTGGCATCCACAGAAATTCAAGACCACCTCTCTTACCAGTGGGCCGTTTAAAATAATAGGTGTGTATAGCATTTTGCCACACCTTCCCATAACAAAGGAGCCATCTTTGCTGTTTCTAGCAGAAATTGGCTGTTCCTAGCCATAAATGGATACCCAGAATTGCCTTAATGTGGAACGGGCCCTACTGAGAGGGTGGACCCTTAAAACTGCCTGTTCTCTGTAGAAAAAGTAGGTAAATCATTCTTGAGAAGGGCTTGAAGTTTCTGAATTAAGTTCAGGAGAAACTTTAACCCACAATTCGGAGCCATGAAGAGAAATGAGATAACAAGTCTGCTTCTGAAAACTGGCCTATCTGCAGTCGCGGCCGCTTGTACTGTGAAGTGGTGAGGTGGGGTGAGGGGGAACACAAAAATAGACAAGATAAAAAAATAAATTATAAAGCACGTACCTGTTCTGATGGCCACCGCCTTCCTCTCGATCCTCGCCTCCTTCCAGGAACTGCTACACACTGCGCAGGCTCCCAGCTTCCAATCCCAGCGCTACTCACATGCTGGGAATGCTATTCCCAGCATGTGAGCAGCACTAGGATTGGCCTGAGCATATCGATTTGGCACTCAGACATTGAAAGGGAGCCTATGTTGATTTCTCCACCCAGCTGTACAACACAGCTAGGTGGAGAAAGGGTAAGTGCGTATGACGGTTTGGCCGGCCCTCTAGGGCCGGCCAAACCATCATGCACACTTAGAATTGCCCACCACTCCCCCGTCCTCCCTGGTGCTTGCTGCAGCGTCACTGTGGCTGTCCCCATCCCTCCCTCGGCTGGCAGGCAGCCTGCAGGACGCAAAATAAAATGATAACAAAAATGTTTTATTATAATTTTATTTATGTCCTTTCCTCTGCTGGCTTTCAGCAGGGGGGGGACGATGCTCCTCCACCACAACGGAGGAGCCGCCACTGCCTATCTGTTGCACGTGGCAGTGGGGGAAATCAGGCGACAGCGGGGAGAATGCAGTTGATAAATAGTGTAAGAAAGTACAAAAATGTTGAGCAGCAATGGAACAGTAGTTTGAAAACTTTTACACTCTAAAATAGCGTTAAATGTGGGGGCAGCCTGGGCAAAGCTGCAGACTAAGCACGGAATTTGCTCCAGTCCTATCACAAAAATGTTTTCCACCAGTTAATAACCGATGAAAACAAAAGGAACCATATACGACCCACATATTGCTGGAAAATCGATCAGCGTTTGTAGTGAATCACTGAGTTTTAACAAATAAATCTAAATGAAAGAATAAACGTTTATATTTAAATGTAAAGCAAATAGAATTTTCACTATTTCAAACTGTTTTCCACAAACATAGCGCCATGCTTCATTTTGGAGAAGAAGAGGAAATATATTTTGCCTGTGTCTTATAATGTAAACATCAAAAATAGTGTGAATTTTGTAAGCTACAAGTTTCCCCTGATGCAGACATCACACGCTCTATACTCTATTTCCCAAACAGCATCAGTTGCAAATGTTCATAGACATGGCACCTGGAACACATCTAAGCAAACCGTGAGCACCCCCTAAGCTCACATCTTTGCTTCGCGAACCCTCGCCCAGCACAGATACACACACACCCCTGTTCAATGCATCTTCTCACACTTTATGCCGAGACTGGATTCCGTTATCATTTTTTGCAGTTCTGAAAGTTTTGGCCCCTTAAAGTGAGCCAAAAGATGACAACTTGCAATGAGGTTGCGCTTGTACTGGATTTGGGAAACATGGAAAGACATTGTTAAATTATTTCATGACATGGACAGTGGCGGCCGGTACAGGTAAGATTGGTGGGGAGGTGGGGTGAAGTGGGGCAGAATGGGAAGTCGACAGACGACGGGGTAGGTAAAATTAAATTAAAAAATAAATAAAACCACTTACCTTGTGCTCACCGGTCATTAGAGGGAAATGAGGATATGTAGGTAGTGGAAGGAGGTTACTTGAGCAGTTTGCTACCTGTCGTAAAGTGCTTAAAAGCTTCGGCAGGAGTAATAAGCGCTATAGAAATGCAATTACGATCAATGCAAGAAGTCTCTCGGTCGAATCTCTGTAGTGTGAAAGTGAGTAGAAATGACTCATTTCTCTGTGCAATATATGGAAAACTAGCATTTTATCTTACTGAATTGGTACTCTGTACAACATGGTGTCAAAGCAAGTTGATAATATGACCATTTAATGGAAGATACATCTGTCTTGATTCACAAATATTTTGCTTTGAATTTCTCTTGTGGTACTGATGGCTCCTCTGGAATTCCAGGCGTGATCCAGGAGTACTCCTGTCTTACTCTTAAAATTCAGGCACTAATCTCATATTTTACGAGTGACATTTAAGCCCTCGATACCTCCCCCACACAGTATCACAAGACACCCCCCTCCCTTGTCCCTCCTACCCCCTTTCTCCTCTTTGACACCACATCAGGACACTTGTTGAGAGGTGTACACCTTGTAATTTCATCTTCTTTCTCTCATCCAGCGCTATAATCCGAACATGTCTCAACGTCACTTGCGCTTGTTATATCCTGAGAGTTGGGCTTAAATTTATTGTTCTTTATGTATTTTAACACCAACAATTGTATGTGCCACAATTATGTACACATCACGCAATTGTCAGGAGTTTTATTTTATTTTTTCTTCTCCCTCCTCATTTCCTCTGTATTGCTTCACATTATTAAAAAACTAATAAAGCTTCTTGAACAAAAAAAAAAATTCAGGCTTTGCCAGGTGTACTACAAGTCACACGTATTCACAGCAGCGGCCCATGCAGGTAAGAGCGGTGGGGCGGGGAGGCCGGGTTGGGGGGAGATTTGACAGATGACTCGAAAGAAAATTAAATAAATAATTAATTTTCCTCGTTGTCTGTCGAAATCCCCACACCCAGCCCCACCGCTCTTACCTGCACGGGCCGCTGCTGCCTATTCATCTCCTTCTACCTAGGCAAGGTCTTTGTGAATTTGGTCCATTATCTTTACACCACCCCACAATCCTTCTACCCTAGTATCTTCCTTTGCTACAATGTCACTTATCTGTGATGGCCTTGTGCCAATCCGGGGCCATACAAATGTGACAGTAGAACAATCCCTGCTTCCCTTCCAGATCGTCATAATACAGATTGCCCACAGAATCACAAAATGTCTCACAATGCAAATCAATTTAGTAGAATCTATTCATGCTAGGAAGGCTGAAAACCTCTTAAGTCAGTGCACCTGCATTGTACGCACAATACCAAGGAAAAGAGTTAGTTATTTTTCAGATAGAAGTTACAAGAAAAGCTTGGCATGCAGATCTTCCTCATTGTGCCTCCCGAGCATGCGGAGTAACAACAAGTAGGTCATTAAGCTGAGAAAAACGTTTTTTTAAATGGGATCATATCCATAATGGGTTTTCAGAAACTGAAAAAGGAGTTTTCTGTACAAGGCTGTTTGAGTTGATTGATTTCTTTGCACAACAACAAAACGTGATATGGAATATCAAGAAGGCAGAACCTGTATTGTACTTCGCATCCCAACAAGGATCGCACTGCGCATTAACAAACAAATTTACACATTGCATTGTTCCACAATCCAATTCTTCCCGATTGTATCTGATTTGAAAAAGGCTCCGCACTAGCAACTAGCAATCATGTTCACACTCTCCGAGGATGATGCCTCCTAGTGCATCTGCCCAGCGGCATGACAGGCTGAGAATTGGTGGGTCCTGTGAAAGTTCTACAAGGATGACATGCTGATAATAAGGTTTCATCTTTTCTGGGCTGGAAGGGTCAAAGGTTGACTTCACCTTTCTGATTTCAGGCCTGTAGTCTGCCGGCTACGTGGTTGTGACAGCTTTGTGAGCCGAGCTGTCTATCTCCCGCATTTTGCAGACATGAGGTTGACCACTGCATGTAAGAGGCAAGCAGGTAGGTGAGTGACAGATCAATTGGCAAATTTACCCAGCACAAGCTCTCCAAGAATGGGAAAATTATTAGGACAAATTGGAAAGTGCGTTTCTGGACATTGCCTTGTGCCGCCTTCTGTATACGTGGTAGGATTTCCTCAGCAGGATCTGACGAATTGAGGTCCTAGTCCAATAATAGTGGAGACATCCTGAACTAGTCACTAATGGCTGAACCGGTGCACAGCGGGCATCAGCTGCCATTTGAAACAGTATCAAAAGCACTGTGGCTGCTTTCTGAGGAGTACAAACTCCTTGAAAATAACACATGCCACTGAAAGGACTGCAAAATGACTAATTGTTTCTCCTTACTACACCCGCTGTAACCTTTAACTCCATCCACAGAATTTGTCTTTCCACATACTTGCGTCCAGTGACAGCTCAGCAGGCTGCTGGGATTGTCCCTTTGCTTCATCAAGTATCTCATGAAACTGAGGGCATGACGGAGTTTGGCGGTATTGTTACTTCATCAGAACTGCATGGAAATTCCTTCCATCCTATTATAAGTGCCATAGGATATAATGCACTTGTAATAAGGCAGACAGGATATCTGTCAAGTTGTGATAGAGTAATCCATCTGCAAAACTCAAAATCAGGCCCATAGTCTTTGAATCAAGGCCGGATTGACAGTATCAGGCATTGGGCATTTCCCCGGGAGGCTGGAAGGGTGAGGGACCGCTTTTGTTACTGAGGGCTGTTTTTGTTTTAGCAGTGCAGCAGTTTTAAAAGCATTGCAGCATGCCTTGTATATCCAACAGTTTTCAGGCAACAATAAAAGTGCCAAGATAACTCTGGTGATCAATGTACCTGCTGGAGAGGGATCTGAGTTTTACCTAGTGGTAGTTTTGACTCATCTAAGGTAGCGCAGAGGGTTAATATGCCTGCTGGAAAAAGCGTGCACTATGAAGATTACAGAACAGTATTTTATATGCATAGCTCAGTGGGTTAGAGCTTTTGTCACAGAGATCCTTTTGTTACTGTGCAGTTCAGAAGTTACAATCGTATTCTAGGTTAGAAAGTTATGGGGTTTTTCTCCACTGACTTTCATTATCCTAATTTTGCTAAAGAGGATTTGTTTGGGTACAAATAAATTCTTACTAGTGAAGTCAACCCTAATCACTGTGTTATGTACTGAATCCTGAGTTTGTTCTTCCCAGACCAAGGACTCTTAAAAAATGCCTACCAGTATGGATGATATGTGAATCCTAAATGTTGTAGTCCCCTTCGTCTTATGTAATATTTTCTATACACTGATTTACACATGTATGGTTCATTGTCTCTATGTGTGTGTGATGAAAATTCTTCAACACCCTACACTGGTATGAGAGGCGCTATGAAGCAAATGAAGGGGCTATTGAGAGATGAGAGGCACTGTTGGAGGGTGATAGTGAGGGTATCATGGAAGAGCACCCAATAAAGATTGAGGTATCCTGGTGCACTGTAAGGTGTCATTTACTATGCTATAAAAACGAATACAATTGAATATTTAATGAAAAATGTGTCCTATGCACCATTTCCCCCAAATTTTCTTGGGGAGAACCCCCCCCAAGGTCCCCTCTTAGCGGTCAGGTTCACTTGCTGTTCTCGCTTGCTCTGCACCATATAGGGGCTGGTCTGACAAAATTTGCCTGGGCTGCTTTGGTTGCCCAATCCAGCCCTGCTGTGAATATGGATTGTGTGTGTTAAAACGTTTGTTTAGGGTCTCATATTTTGCGTTTACTTTATGACCAATTTGCTGTGACTGCTTTTTTGCCGGATCCTTTTTCAAGATTTACTAACTTTCTGTGAACCCGAAAAAAAAACACATTTGTGAAATCGCATTTTTTAAATGTGTGGCAAAATGTTGTCCAGAACCCTGTTCCAAGCAAAATGGTTATCTAGGTTTCATCAGCTCAACAGCACATTCACATCAAGTTATAATTTAGATATTTTATCCTACACCCATGGTATGTGCTCGATACATCACCTGGCAATATCAACTGTGTAGCAGTCAGTGTTGCAGGAAATATAATGACTCTTTGGTCCAGGGGTGTGAAATGACTTCTTCACTCCAATTATTTCTGTCTTTATTTACCGAATCCGGATGTCGCGGGACTCATTATCCCGCCTTGCTTTAGTGCCTATGGCATTCTTGCTGATCATTCGCACAACATGGCAAACAAACAGATACAGGTGGATAAGCCATGCCACCGCGAGCAAGCATTTCATTTCATTATCCTCATTTATCTTCTCACCAACTTGTATATCAGCCATGCACATACCTGCCAAATCACATGGTGCCACCGTGTGACATGTGATATCGGCTCCCATCACACGGTCTCCTGGTGAGGAGCTGATATCACGTGGTGGCAGGGAAAACGAGCTGAAAACCACTGTAAATATGGGTTTTCCAGCTTATTTTCTGAGGTTTTAAACTGCCGATGTCTATTAAGAGGTGTGAAAACACCCCAGCAAGCTTCTTTTTTGGCGGGACCAAGGGGGCTTGGGGGCGGGACGGGGTTCAAAAGTGCCTCGTGGGTACTTCTCAGCACGAGGCCCCGCCCCTTTGAGGCCCTGCCCCCTACTCTCACTGTGAGATTGTTCTTCAAGTTAGCTAATATGCATGCCGAAGTGAACTTAACAGCCACTCCAAGGTAAGCAATGGAAAACCTTGGCCCACAGCAGAGCACAACAATCCTTAAGTGCGCACCTTACTCGTAATGCTTCACACAAATATATAACAGAAACTAGCTGCCGACTCTCCAGTATAATGCATTACGAAACACAACCAAAAACAATGTTCATAATCCACCTTGACTCTAGTCATCAAGAATCCGAGAGTGGCAAAGGGTGGCCAAATTCAGAAAGTGCCAGGGATAATCCAGAAGGCTGAAATTCACAAGACAAATGCATGTAGCAAAACATAACATAGTATAAGTTTAAGTTTGTCGCAATCAGGTGGCTCCTCCGTTATGGCGAATTTATTCTGCTGGGTGGACGTCTCCGAAATTTCACAGAATTTTGGGGTCTTTCTTCTCTCAACACTTCTAAGTAAACTGGCGAACCAATGAAGCAACGTGTACCACAAATCGACAACATTTTAAAGATGTGGGGAAAAAATCAGTTTGTCGATTTTTTTTGACTCGCTAAAAAAATCCAAGGTTCAATGAGGATCAACAGGAAGCCATAATTGTAGTTTCTGGCCAGTGACTCTGTTTAACACGTTCGATGACGCAGCTCCTATGCGTCCTACCTCAATGTCTTGCGGTCGGTGTACTCATCGGAACATATCTTGCCTCTCATTATACTGTGACGTAATCTATGTATTGGAAGGTGTGTTGACTCTGAAACCAAACTGCTCTTCAAATGAGCCGTGCTTAGCTCTCTAGTCTAGACCGAGGCATGGTCTTGGAACCATAGAGTCTGTCGATGTTCAGATCCGCGCGCGCGGACCCTCAAACAGATTTCTTAATTAGGAAGATTGCCTTTAGATTTCATCCGCGGAAGCTCCGTTGGGTCACCCAGGTGTTAGGAGTGCGATCTGAATCGGTTACAATGACTCCAATTTGCCTGACTAATATTCCCAGTTAAGGTTCATGACACGCTTCAGAGGCACCACCGCGAATCATAAAAGTGCGTCGCTTTATTTGAAATCACGGATGAGTCAAGATGGTGGCATTGTGACAAGGCGCAGCATGGCCTGCCGTTTTACAGCTGGAGAGCTTGGCGGGGGGCATTTCAATATGAGTTTTTATGAGGGGCTCTTAGTAAAGATGCTGCATAATCCTGATTAAAAAAAATATGACTATTTATTGGGTGATGTGAAATCTAAGGAGAACAACATGTTTCCCCGTGGCTTCCAGAAGGCGAAGTCGTAAGCCTTACCTTCGTCAAAGTTAAGATAGCTCTTGGGGTTAATGTGCCTAGTGCAATTTCAAGGTCACAACAAGATAGGGTGCAATACTCACCTTTCAAAGGGTTAGCAAAAGAATGAATTCAAGTATGCAATATGAGCTGTGAAACTCTTTTGGGCCTGATTCACAAAGGTAAACTTACACGTTTGTGCACGTTTACGCCTTCTTCAGCATTCACAAAATTGCATTTTAATAGTACGTTTACAAGTGCTGAGACGCCACACATGTAAACTTACCATTAAAATGCCGTTTTTGGAATACGGGAAAAGCGTAAACCCACACACACCTGAAAGTTTACCTCTGTGAATCAGACCTTTTATCTTCACTTCAGCTCACCTTGGCCCCAACTAGAGAAGAAAATGTCATCTCATCTCAAAAATGAAGGACTCCTTTGGAATGAATCCTTCTTGAAACCGGTGCTTAATTTGTAAATATAAAGTGCCAGGGCTCTTGTCAGGAGGCCACTGCAGCTTGCACTACCCATTGCTCCCACTAGCGCTGCCAATGATAGTACTATCACAACTAGCCATCACACTCATAAAAGTGTGACAATTCAGACATTAAATATACATTAAAATCGCTAATTCATGCCACCCAAGCTATTATTATAGCTTTTGGTGCAAGGTGTTAGTGATTGTAATGTATATTTAATTATTATACACCAGCCGGTGTACACCTAAAAAAATAGGACAAACAGCGCCCCATGTGGCAGGCTGTCATAAGAGCTGGTGCTGACACTAAAGTGTCATGCTGAGCACCGGAAACCACGGCTCAAATTAAGCACTGCTTAAAACTTGTCCTTGGGTTGAACAGGCAACTGGGGCGTCTGTTCAGCTTGGACTGTATGTGTATGTGTATGTTGGCCATTGCTTAAGGCAGTTGATCTCCAGCAGGGGCATCTAAAAAGAGGGTTCCACATGTTGCTGCATAAGATGGCCGTCAAGGGTCAGAAACAATTCTGTCTGCTGTTGTGAGTGAGTTATTTTATTTGAAAGCTGACTTAGGAGTTCGAGGTGGGTAATTGGGGTTCAGAAGCCAATTATTCTTTTATACTGCAAAGTGCCCATGGCCAGCATGTCAATAGCCGCCTCCGCACATTTTGCATTGAGCTGGTCGTTTGTTTACATGATTGATTGCTGGAGTGGGATACTGTGCATGGTAAGTGACACGTACAGGTAGGTCAGCGGTGTAACGCAAAAGAGGATCTCCCTTTCAGAATGCGGGGAGGGGACCAGGATTATCCCTTGAGTTACTGATGTTTATAGGCCTGCGGTTGAACAGTGACCACTGAAGGGTGGGTGCCTTACTGCACTGCAGTTGCTACAGGGACCCGAGTTACGCTCCCGACTAGCATTGCCTCCAAGTTCTGTGTTCCAGGACGTCATGTTTCTAGTCATGGGCTTTTCTGTTACAAAAAATCCATATTATCAGGTCTGTCAATCTAAATCGTTCAATGGGAGCAAACAAAGACTACAACTCCCAGAACACATTAGGTTTTCAAATGAAAGGCCATACTGTGCAACATACTGCAGCAATCCATGCACATCTTAGTTGTCCACTAGAAATATTTTCATCTTCTGTCAAGTTATTAATGCGTGTAACTTCTGACAAACCCAGCTCTTAAGGTGAAGTACAGATTGCCTGTAATCACTGACACTGGCCCAGTCCTTAATAAACAGAGGACCAGCTGCATGATTTGATGCAGCTGGACAACCAGGCATTTTCTTTATTAGGTTAAGACCCAGTCCGCCCTTGCAAAGGTCTGGTTATCTGTCACACAGCCTGTTTACAATGCACAGTGCTTCAACCACCAGATAATCATGCAAGGCTCTCTTCAGCACATAGCAAAATATGGCGCCATTGTCTGTCTCCTAACCTCCCCAAGAAGATTTATTTCAGGGAACAAAGGAGTCACTTTCCTCTTTTCACTAATTTTGCAAAAAAAAAATCTATCAGCATCCAGAGAGACACACAGTAGAAGAAGCGCAGCCGTGCCCCCCCCCACCCCACATTGCACCGCGCTCCCATCGATCGGCCCCTGTCTGCACACGGCTCATTTCATGTTCTCGCAGTCTCTTGCTCGCTTCAAACCTCTGTCGATCAGAGCAATTAAGGAAGACTACATCTCCCACCCTGTGTTAGCAGAGCCGTCACCTGTCAGCGGGTGAGCTGGGTGGCCCCTCAGGTGCAACAGGCGATGGAACGGGGCACTTTGTGTCAACCTTGGTGGATGGCTGCCACTCAAAGACCCCGGAAAGGAAACGCGACTCTGAGAGCGGTGCCAATTTCAGACAGAGCTGTACATTTAATTTGCACCACCGCGCGAGCGAGGAAGTGTTGCTCAGCAGGCGCCAGCACCGGCTCAAATCAATTCGCTGGTCTGAGACTTACACTTCAAAACCCGAGTAGGCATTCAAGGTGGAACATTTGATAATCCCCTGCTGTGACCAGTGTTCAATTAAATATAGCGGTTTCTCCTAGCTGCAGCCGCTGAAATAAATCACCTTATGATGCTAGTCAGACACAAGAAGTCTAGGGGGACTATAGATACTCTTGCTTGCAGACCTCTTTCCATGCATATTTAAGAAGGGTACTGTTTTTTGCACAATATGGAAAAGGTGCTCTATGCTTATTATTTCATGCCAAAAAGTGTGTGTAGTGCTGGTGCTTAAGATACCACATTGTGAGGTGGTAAAACCTTCAATGAAACCTTCCTGCACGCTCAATAAGCATATGACCACATTCATTTTGGTCGAAAGGGCTTATTCTGATAATTCTCTTCATTGCTCATGGCCTCAGAGGTTGTTATTGTATTGTTCTCCGTAATTTCTTCAATCAAGAGGCCTGAAATGCAGCATCATTAAACACTGATTGTATTTGCACCTAGGTCACCAGCCTTTATATATAAACATAGCCGAGAGGGCATACTATCAGAATATCAGGTTTTAAATATGCTACGAAAATGTCATAACCAAATTACTTTGTGTCATTTGACAAATCTTCATGACACTTTCCAAAAAAGAGGTTCATTCACCTTGGCTGATTGCTGGAAAGAGTTGGGGTGATCAGGCAAGCTGGGGATGATAAAAAGAGGGGGACCCAAAATGCAATTTCCTCATACTATTTTCGGAGGGATTTTTGAACACTGACACAGAGAAAATGGCTGATAAGAACTGCACCAAATTTGACAGAAAGATCTATCCTCACTAAGAAATTGTGCTTTTTGTAATTTGGTGTAAATCTGTTTTGCTGTTTTTGAGAAGTTAAGGTTAAAAAATAGAAATATCTGTGCAGGACTAGTCCAGATATGCTCTGATTATCCACTTTAAAGGGGACTAGTCAATCCTGCTTGGATGGTCACAACCTGAACAATATGTTGTGACATTCATTACAGGACTCAGTGATGTAATATGTGAGGTCATAAGCAGTGCATGGTGGGGAAGCAAGTCATAGTTAGCTCACTGAACCATAACTGTCGCATCTCAAAGTTTTTTTGTATTTAAGCATTAGGGCCCAATTATGATATTGAGCAGTCGGACCACCGTCCGCTCTTGCGGTGGTCAGGAGACCGCCTGACAAGCAGTCGGCAGTCCAACCGCCCAATTAAGATATGACCGCTGTGGTGCCAGACAGAAAGTGTTCCTTTACACTGCGGCTTGTGCTGCGGTCAAGGAAAAAGGCCACAGCACAAGCTGCCATGTTAAGATGCACATAGTGCACATCCATGCACTGTGTGCCATACACCATGTGGTACATGGCACAAGGAGCATGCATGTGAGTGGGGGCACTACATGTGCCCCCAGGGTGACTTTGCAATGGCCCAAAAAGGATGGGGGCCCTGTTTGGGGCCCCCAAAGTCCCTTTCCGACAGCCTTTTCATGGCAATCGGACGGCCATGAAAAGGCTGGCAGAAAGGGACATCGTAATCCCGACAGCAGTAAAGTATTTGTGCACACACACACAGTAACACAGTGAAGACACCACAAAAGTACTCTACACCAGTTTAGAAAAATAGCCAATATTTATCCGAGTAGAACAAGACCAAACCGATAAAAATCCAACATACGCAAGTCAAGATACAAATTTTGCATGAACTAAATCAAAATGCAGTACTTAGAAATAAATTGCTGCAACTGGGGCTGTCTGGTCGCACTTCCAAAAGTTCAGTCTTACTGCGATGGAGCGCAGGCCGGACACAGGAGCCACGCAGACCCGCTGATAGTTACTTGGATGTGTCGAAACTTGGAGATGATGAGCAAAGGAGGGGATTGATTAACATACTAGTCATGTGCCGCATTGACACTGGCCAGAATAGCATATTGCTCACCATGGTGTTCAAGGATGGTGTTCATAAAATTCTTTGCCCTCCAGGCTGTCATAGACTTCAAGTTTGCGTCAAGTTCCTTCACTCTCAGTTTCATATTCAGCTTCAATTGCACTGAAATTTTCCAAATCCTGACATAGCAATACTAATTATCATGATAGGTTGACAAGTGCTCCTTGGAGGTATATATAAGTTGAATTAAGAATAGTAAACCTATGCTTGCATATATATATATGAATACATGCTTACCTTTATGATATTTTCATAGTTTATAGTCTGGCTACAATATTTTTGAAGCACAGTATGTTTGTGCTCGATAGTCTGACATGCAACCACCTAAGTGAAGTGACTGGTTTGTTGTAAGCCATGTCCTTGGTTTCTAAATTTTTTTTATTGACAAGGCAGTTACTTTCCAAGACTTGATAGTTGACTTTTCTAGATGTGAGTGTTTTCTCTTTTCAAAGAAAAGCAAACTCTTACCTGTACCCCAATGTCTTTATACAAAAGCTTGTATTGCCAGTATCTTCAACATTTGGACACCTCTGGCAGCTTTGTTCCAAAAACATTTTTGAATGCAAATATTTTGAGGATCATTTCAACTCTTTCCTTATTCTTGGCCTAGTGTAATTTACATATGCCTTTGTGCCCCGTGCTGTGGAGAACAGTACTTGCCTTTATTATAGACTAATGTCACAACTTCATTAAATGTGAATTTCAGGTGATAACATCCCAAGACTTGATAGCTGATGCAGGTGCATGCCATTGGTTCTTCCTGCACTGCACCCAGAATGCTTCTTCATGTTTTAGCCTCCCTGTTTTCCATTTTGACTGATTTTTACAGATAAATACAGACAGAAAAACTGTTTGTTTCCTGTCTTTGTTTATTTTTAAAAGTGGAAAAATACAGAACATTTGGCCTCTTTTGAGTGACTCTCCATTCTGCGCTTAATGAATTTCAAGCCACTAGCTGTGCTTATTGGCTGCATGGGGAGTTTAGAAATTGATTGAAATTTGCCTTAATCAATACATATCTCAATTTTAATTTGTGATATTATGTTACCTTTTCATGTGGGTATATTGTTTTATTGTTTTTGGCTGTGTAATGTGTTAAAACTGAGTCGGTACATAAATGTGTAAATATACAAGTTATTGCCTCATTTGTTCATAAAACACAAAATAAATATGCATAAATACCTTTCAGATGGGCAAAAAATAAATATGGATAAATGCAGATGGAAATGTTAAAAAAATATATACCATAATACAGGGAGCCATATTTATTTTGTACAAGACAAGATGCTTCTAGAAACATTTCTATACACATAGGGCAATGAAGAATAAAAGGAGCCATTTCACAATTCTGTGCACAAGTAAGTGAACCTGGTGGTTTGAACCTTTTCTGTGCAGCCCAAAAGCTGGATTTACTAACATTGCAAATCTACAAAAATTAAATTGAGCAAATACATTACCAGAAGTGTAGATGTATTCCAGATGAGATGTTTGGCAGTGTATTTTCCATTCCACTAATACCCTCTCTGTTTGCGAAGTCCCATATCCTCTCTTCCCAACCTATTTTATACCATTTATTGTATATGATTGAATAATGATAAATAAAGTTTAAAAAATATATATATATTTGTCTTTTTCAACCTGCCTAAATAAAGCATAAGAAATCAACCTGGGAAGATGTGGCAGTGGTATGGCCAAAGATGGTGTTTATGCACTTTCTAAAATCCCTTAATAACCTGGTTGGTGCAACCCGCAACATCCACATGGATGATACATTAAAATAATTCTTGTTTACCTTTTGATAGCACATTCCGTGGTCAAGACTTACTATCAGGAAATGTCATAAGAAAGAAAGCCTGAAATTGCAGTACAATTGAATAAAAACTTTAAGTGTTGCTTCCACTGATACTCAGTAAAAAGGACACTTCAACTATTTTCCACTTTCCTTTAGTCTCATTTCAAAGTGTCTTTACCTGGTGTTTACTTCATTTGACTTTATATTATTACATTTTATTGCAATTTAAAGCTTTTGTTCTTATGAAACTTCCTGAAAATAAGTCTAACTACCATGGAAAACAAGATAGGGATAAACCTTACCTCAAGTAAAGTTAAGAAACTTAATCTGCTTCGTCAAGTGTAAAGTTTCCTAATTCCACCCAACTTCGTAAGTGAAGTTTTAATTTAGCTCACCGCTAATTTAAAATAAATTTACAGAGAGCTTGGAGCATACCCATCAAGGACATTTTGGGAATTTAGTGGCTAGTAGTATGTTTTACACATTTTACAGCTGCAACAATGGTGAAGACTAAATAGAATTTAAATGTAATTCTACAGGGCAAGTTGGAAAAGTCCCACAGTGAATTTCGCTATAAGATTGAGACAAAAGATGGATAGTTCAATGACATTTGACCAAAAGCATCTGCCAAAACTGCATGCACTTGAATCAGGCTTCGATATTGGCATACACCCCTCAAGTAGGTTTTGTGAAACTTGCTGTGTAAAAGCAGATTGTGGTCAGACATCGACCAGCAAGGTAAGTAGTTAGGCTAGGTGAATGATGGGTAATTTTGTGAGCATGTAGTGGGTCCATTTGAGACCTCTGACCTGAATAAGGACTCTAGTTTAATCTCCAGTTTGAGGAGCCATAGATAGGTAGGCAGCAGCACTGCCTCTAAAGCTGTGAGTGGTGGTTTCATGGTTAGCATCTGGGATCCTGCTCTGTAATATCCTCTCTCTTTGATTCTGCATGCATGGTACCTCCCATTTGGATGCTATAGAGTCCTCCACGTCCAGAATTATGGATGTTTTCCTATCTTTGATATGCAGTAGACTCCTTGCATAAAATCCTCAAGGTGGCACACTTTGTCGCTTGGATGAGCATGCATTTTAATTAGTGGCAAACGTAGAAAGCATGGCATCCTGCCATGTGTACTAGAAATGTAAAATATTTATTTGCAGAGGGATTGTTCAGCATTACTGCAGATAAAAGCCAAGTTTCGTGTTATGAAACAGTTATGAGACTTCCTTATTTTGATGCACAGTAGAAAGCTAAATCACCTCCATAATAGAAGTTGTACTTCTCAGCAAATAGGTTATACTTTCAAGTGACTATAGCAGCAAATGTAGACATGGCTGATATGCAATAAAATAGAGGGCATCAGCACTTGTCCCCAAGAGCATGTAGTAATAAATAACAAGGGTGTGCTGTTAAGCCATTTGTAAAAAGCAATGTGGATCAAGTAACAATGGTTAGACATTAATAGGACTTCAAAGACTACAATGCAAGGTGATTGTTTTGATCTTACACTAAGATCCTTTTTAGAACACAAGTGCAACATTGTGCACTGTGCGATGAAATCATGTTGAGCCAGCTGTACTGGCAAAAACATGCTAAACTTTAAATTCCACTTATAATCTCCAATCATCCCCATATATCTGGGTCTCAATTTGACCCTTGAGGCTTTGTTTTACTTTTATTCTTTACTCCTCGTCTCCTAATCCCTGCCCCCACTGCTTCTTTCAAATCTTTCTCCACAATCTTTTCTGTTTCCTGCTGCACCTGTCTATCTTCCCCTTCCTGTTTCTCGGGCTTTCTCTCTTGCTGTTACTATTTGCTCGCCTTTCTTTCTCTCCTTCTCCTCTCGTTTTTCTAGATCTTCTTTTCTCTATCTTCTTTGTACTTTTTATTATCTCCATTGCTCTCTTCTCGATAGACCATGTATGGCAACTGAAACTTCCTCTTTGCTGTGCATGGCCAGGATCAGCCAATGCCACCTTTCTTTGGCCACTGTGCTTTTTGCTGTTCCTCAGTCTCGGAAGCCTACCATCCTGGAGTCCTTCTAGGACCGGAGAAGTTCCCTACAACCTTGGAACAAGAAGTGACTCCAATGGGGCCATCATATCCGTGCAGCTGTTGTCCATTCATGTTAGATTGGACATAACGCTGCATGGATCTGGTGGGTTTTATTGCTTCAGGGCAGTAGATAACTCATTGACGTCCACTGCATCACCTTCACAGTGCAGTGGACTTCAACAGAAAAGAAAATGTTTCTGGTAAAACACCAGAACCATTTTCTTTTCCAAAACCAAAGGGGGGAAGTGAGGGAATTGCTTCCCACAATTGCTGAGTTTGATTTTATTTTGTTTTGCTGTATTGCATAGCAGACTGTGCATTCTAATGTACCAGCAAAACAAGAGTGAAAGCAGTCCACACTAATAGAATCTGTGTGGATCCACAAATGTCCACATATCGCTCCTGCAATCCTCCCAATGACAGTAGTACCACACTTGTGTAGATAGGCTATCACTTGTGAAAGAAAGGCCTCAAACGTAAGAAGGAAACATCAATATTTTGCCCAGCAAATTCACCCATTCTGGCCATGTGGGTAGCTTTGGTTAATAGGCCAGGGCTCAGTCGTCACCCAGGGATACCTGCTAGGCCCAGACGTTTCTGAAAATAAGGCACCTAGGGTTGTCCAGGGTGGTGTGGGTTGCATGGATCCCAATACCTTTTCTTACCCAGAATGCCCTGCAAATACCAAACGTAGTCTAAATCACAGATTTGCCCCATATTTCTATGAAGGGAAATTCCAGAATCTGTGAGAATCCATAAAATTCCTACCACCCTACATTCTCACACTTTTCTCAATAAAAATAGTATTCTAAATGCTCATTGAGTATTGTGCATTTAATGTGTTAATTACATAGGACTTCATACCAGCAGTTTATTTGCTATGACCATCAATTAGATAAAGATAAGGCAGAATGTCAAAAAACAGCTGATTTATTCTACACTGATCTGAGATTACAATATTTAAAACTCAGAAAATGTTAGTCGATGTTGTGTGCAGATGTCTAGTGAGGTCAACTACAATACAAACACTTTCAGCCTCAGATGCCCTGATTATGGTTTTCACAATATTTCTTTGAAGGAGCTGAAACCTCAGCACGTGGGCCCTGGCAGAGTTATTTAAATATTAAACCAGTTGTGAAAGATATAGTCTGTAATAGCGACCCTTTGTGGCTTGGCAGGTTGTAATGGGTCATTATAGATTCACACTACTGCCAGTTAGGATATGTACAGCCCTCAGCAGCAGGCACATTAGCCTAAAAACTATCTGACTCCTGCAAACATAATTAAGATCTCTAGTGTAGATACATTATCTCACTGGGCTATATTTCACAACAAGTCAGTGCCCCTAGAAAGGCTGTAGGCTGTAGTTATGTCAGTTAAATGTGAATCGTGCCTGACTTGTGATGATTCTACCCCACCTAATAGACTAATCAGAGCTCTATGGCATATTGTAATCAGGACATTGCTTCTGAATCACTGGTAGGTGTAAGGAGTGAGAAGCACTTATGTATCAAGAAAAGGAAGCTCATTAAAGTTGCTGGCTTAAGAATAACATGACTCAATGTCCTGAACAGTTCTCCAATCTTTTCACACAGCAAGTTCTTCTTTGGCATGCCATATGTGAAAGGTGAGAAGGGAGTTCAAGCTAATTGGCCTCTCAGTTGTGACTGCAAACTAGTGCTGGTACCAACTTTCACATCAGCTCTTCACACAAAACACTATGGTTCTCTCTATTAGTCAACATCTGCCAAACTTGCTTAAATCATTCAACCTCACTTGTTACAACTATGCAGATGACACCTAAACCATAAAAAAAAGATGGCATGGAAGATGTCTACAATTCAAAACTTGATGACCTCCTTCAGGTCATAAACACATGGATGATGAATAACCATCTAAAGCTCAATACAGCAAAGACAGAGATTATGGTCTATAGACAATGGCAAAAATACCAGCCTACCACCAAATGGCCTAAGGAATATGAGGTGCCTCCAACTATATCAAGAGTAGTCAGAAACCTAGAGGCAACTGTAGATTCCTGCCTATACATCATAATACATGTTAACAATGTTACAAAGAGCGCCTTCTACACAATGAAAACACTATGTCGCATGCTCCCATATCTTGGATACCAACATAAACTGCAAGCCATCCTAGCACTCATAATCTCCTAGCTTGACTACATCAACAGCCCATTCCTTGATGCACCCGCATTCATTATACCAAAATAGAACTCATCCGAAATCTTGTCGCAAGACTTCTTCTCTGCATTCATCCAAGAGAACACATAAATCCAGTCTTGCAATTACTCTACTGGTTACCTACAGCTAGACGAGCAATGTTCAAGGCACTTTGCATTGTCCACAGAACCTCCAATGTAAAGGACCACTATGCCTAAAAGCTAAATTAAAGCGATACAAATAAAATAGGACACTACTCTCAGGGCTTGCTAATACCACTTTACCATAATAAATCCCTAGGAGCATATCTTTCTCCGTACAAGTCACCAAGCTCTGGAACTCACTACAAGCTATATTTTAGAGCATCCAGGATCACATACACTTAAGAAGACTGTTGAAAATATGGCTATTTCGAAGCAAACTAGACCATTCAACATCCCACCCAACAACAGAACCTGGAAACACAGACACACCCTCAAACTCAATCTTCAATTTACTATCCACAGATTGGAAACAACGCAACCAGCAAAATACATTCAATATGCACATAACCTAAGAAGGGCTGACCTATGGCATTATATAGTTATGTAATTTCGTATATAGCATTTGTGGCCCACACTAATGCTAACATCATAGCACTCAAGCTTCAGAAGCCAAATGCAGCTTACACCTCTTACATGCACAAAAGATGTATCTGCTACAAGGGGCTTCCTTCACCAGTACTGTGCAGCCAATAAAGCAGCCATCACCAAATGAAAAGGCATGGAATAACTGAAGAAATCTGTTGCACACTGCTAGTCAATTGGAAGGCTTTAATCTAGTCCACCACTACAGGTCCCAAGTATCTACACACTATGGCTGCTTCCTTTCATCTCACAATGACACTCACATAAGGGGTGATAGTAACAATGTCTTTAGCAGCAGATCTCCCAACTTCTCTCTTCCTCCAACCATGCCACTTCAGACCCACAACTATACACAGAGTTTCTGATTGGACAACCCAGTGCAGTAACCAACTAGGTAGACTATAATCATAAAAATTACAATAATGAGACTTTATATTTACAAAGCTGCCAGTGTACTGAAAAACCATACACTGCCCGTCTGTGTATCTCACAGCTTATCAGCGACCACACTGCTACATGCTACATCCCGTAACACAATAATCACACCTTGCTGGTCACCACGTACGGCATAGAAACACTTCCCACATAGGATCACAAAACAAAGACAAAACCCTTCCAACCACACACCCTAAATGGCATAGCTTTCTCCACATGTAGATAAGCAATTCAGTGCCCAATATACGGGTGGTAAGCGCTATGCAAATTCTGCAATACAAGACAATACAATACAACACAATATTTATAATTTGTGCATCATCACAATTTGTTTGGATCCTATTAAAATCTTTCTTTCCATTATACTTCAGAATTACAACACAAAATATGCTTTATTTGTCCTTTCATAACTGCTGATATATTTGGAAATATTTGTGCAGTTTATTTACAGGTATTTGCATTTTGTTGTGTATTAATGAAAACTCACATCCTACATCTTTCTTTTCACACTCTCTATACAACAGTGAGATTGTGACATTGCTCACTTTAAAAATGATCTTGCTTTCCAGTCAGAGAAAGAAAAGTAAACATCTCCATGTTAAATGAATAAGAAGCAATCTGTCAGAAGACAGCATGACATTTGACCTCTGTCTTTCAATGTACAGCAAATGTGACAAGATAAAACCAAAATTTTAAAGTATTTTTATTGCTCATTCACCTTCTGAACTCCAGCATGGTCATTTTGATTATATTGCATGCATTCAAGTGTGAATGCAGTTTCTTGAAATAAACTGAGTTGTCAATAAATGCTATGCCAGCAGCTTGGGTCATTTGGGGGGGCAAAGATTAATATGGGCTGGCTCAGCCCTCAAATGCACCACCTACACCCACCCACCCTCCCCCTCTTCTGTAATTACAGACCTGCTTTTGGACTCTAGTCCCTTTTTTACAGTGTCTGGATTTTTCTACTACAAGGTAGATCCCTTTTCTGTTCTCTCATTCTCCCTTTTCTGTTCTCTCATTCACATTAAACATTTGGTTCTGGAAAAATAAGGTTTTTCAACAAATTATGTTTACAGTCTCTACTAACTTTGTGAAAAGGACAACCATTATTTCTAAATGTTGAAACATTTCACAAAAGTCATATAAAGTCTCAAATATCATGTACTATCGACGTTAGGTGCAAATAGACTGTGTGCTCTCTCGAATTCAAATATTTTTAGAAAGCCAGACTTGTCGAAGAATGTCGAGAAGCTGTTCAAAAGTTTCTCATCCTCAGTTATTTATTGATAATTATATTCTTTTAATATTGAATTATTATTTCAATTATAATTTTGACAAGTTTTATTTGGATGAGTCCTTCAATGTAATAGTATAAGCTTATAGAGGTGCATTTCACTCAGGGTTCATCTATTCCATTGAAAACATTTAGACATTGTTCATTATTGAGTGTCTAGTAGGGTTAAATTCAGAAATAAATAGTCGGTTTTGCACATTTCAGACTTTCTCCATTTTTTTATTTATGAAAAAATTATTTTCTATTTTGGTTGTGTTCATGCCTTATAAAGTCTGTGTTCAGTTACCCCTTAGAGTTCATTTTACTTCCATGAACATGCTTAGATTTTATTTGTCATCAATTTTTAATAATAGTAACAATAACAATAATAATCATACTAATACAACTGTTGCTTTTACAACTACGATTAATAATAATATTAGTTCTTCTTCTACTATTTCTTTTATTTCTTTTTCTTTTTCTTCTTCTGCTTCTTCTGCTTCTTCTTCTTCTTCTTATTATTATTATTAATAATAATAATAATAATAATAATAATATTATTATTATTACTACTACTACTATTTTGTTGCTTATTTTGAAATAGATACACTTAACAAAGGTGTGCAATACAAAGAAGGTAGAAAGTCTGAAGATGTGTTGTTAAAATGAAAGTTGATTTCTCAAGGGACATAAAGTAAAACACAGAGATTAGAACTAAAAAAATGACAGTTTAAATGCAAACCCAGACTGATGAAACAGAAGTTAAAAGCTGGCCCAAAAAATGTAGTGATTAACATTACAGGTTCGTAGCTTCTCTCCATCTAGCAGCCTCCTCTACCTTCTTGAAGTAGTTCAGTCTGTGCCTGAAATAGCCTGTGATTGAACTATCTGAAATTAAGACAATTTACGACTGATGGAAGCTCAGTGTAATAAGTGTGGGGCTGCCAAGTGTGATCAAAGTGAAGGCTATGTGTCTGGATACTTATCTGGGGAGATGCTGCATCTGGAGAGCAAGATGAAAATCCTCTGTAATTTCTGTATAAAAACTCCAAATTGGTGGCTCAGAGAAGGGATCTGTCGAAAACCCATTAGGGATAAGAATACTTGATGACCCTGCATTAATCTAGGCAGCAGTGCTTGAAAAACTGCGCCAATCCATTTTTGAATTAGAACAGCATCTTCTGTACTACTCCGGAGAGCGGGACGGGAGGCGGGTTTTCTAAAAGTGGATGTCCTTCATATTTTGTTTTCGAGATAGTGGGGTGATGGACAATTTGTGCCCCTTGTCCCCACTCATTGCCCCATCTTCCTAACTCACATGCAGTCACCAATATCGGGCTCAGGTCCCATGTTCTACCAAATGGTACAATAGTGGCATACATAGGAAAACAAGCATTGGCAAAGCCAATTGGTCTGGCATTGGTTTGCAGACTTTTGGCTTTGTCAGTGCTTGTTTTATGCCATGGGTTTTGTAAAACCATACTGTAGAGAAGTTAGTAGAGCCTCCCCAGTCTAAAAAAAAATGCTAAAAATAAAAATATTTTGGTTGGTTTCGGAAAGTACACATTGCCCTAATAGTCCCTGGCATTGAAGGGAACTACTTTGTGTACATATGTAATCCTTGTGACAAAGCAGAATGCATCATTCACAATGAATTTAGCCAATGGCTGAAGTGGACTGGCCCATTGATCCATTCTTTATAGTTCAATGGGAAGAAGAAAAATGTAAATATCACTCAACGAGGAGGGCTGGCTGAAAGCTAGATATATAAAAAAAAAACAGTTCTTTGTTTTATGCCCTTTAACTTATCGGTCTATCACCAATAATATTAGTTGCATCAGTTGGCTTGTGACAATGGAAGGCAGGATTGCATTCAATCAATCAGTGAATTGTAAGCGCGCTACTCACCCGTGAGGGTCTCAAGGCGCTGAGGGGAGGGGTCCGCAGATCTGTTTAGCCGAAGAGCCAGGTCTTGAGGGTCTTCCTGAAGGTGTTCAGGGAGGGGGCGCGTCTGATATCTGCCGGTAGCTCGTTCCAGGTCTTGGCTGCAATGTGAGAGAAGGATCTTCCGCCTGCTCTGGCTCTGTGGATGCGCGGGGTTTCGGCCAGTGCGAGGTTGGAAGATCGGAGGTTTCTTTTGGGTACGTGGAAGTTGATTCTGTCGTTGATGTATTTGGGTCCGTTGTTGTGTAGGCATTGGTAGGCGTGAGTGAGGATTTTGAAAGTGACTCTTTTCTCCACGGGGAGCCAGTGGAGACTTCGTAGGTGTTGGCTGATGTTTTCGTGTCGGGGGATGCCGAGGACGAGTCTGGCGGCGGTGTTCTGTATTGCCTGGAGTTTGCGGAGTTGGGACTTGTTGTTGCTGGCGCAGAGTGCGTTTCCATAGTCCAGGCTGCTGGTGATGAGTGTGTGGGTGACTGTCTTCCTTGACTCAGGGGTGATCCACTTGAAGGTCTTGCGGAGGATACGGAGGGTGTTGAAGCAGCTGGAGGTGACGGCGTTGACCTGTAGGTTCATGGTGAGTGATGAGTCGAGTACGATGCTGAGGTTCTTGGCGTGGTCTGAGGGGGTAGGTGGGCTTCTGAGGGCAGTCGGCCACCAGGTGCTGTCCCATGCAGAAGGGGTGGTACCGAGGACGAGGACTTCTGTCTTCTCGGCGTTGAGCTTCAGGCAGCTGTTGGTCATCCAGACTGCGACGTCTTGCATTCCTTTCTGGAAGTTGAGTTTGGCAGTGGTGGGGTCTTTGGTGAGGGAGAGGATGAGCTGGGTGTCGTCGGCATAGGATACGATGTTGAGGCCGTGTTGTCGGACGATGGCTGCGAGGGGGGCCATGTAGATGTTGAAGAGGGTGGGGCTCAGTGATGAACCCTGTGGGACTCCACAGGTGATTTTCATGGGGTCGGAGAGAAAGGGTGGGAGTCTGATCCTTTGGCTTCTTCCGGTGAGGAATGATCGGATCCAGTCCAGGGCTGTTCCTTGTATGCCTGCGTCTTGTAGTCTGGCGACTAGTGTGCGGTGGAAGACGGTGTCGAAGGCTGCTGATAGGTCGAGTAGGATGAGGGCTGCACAGTGGCCTTGTCCAGGAGGGTGTGGATGTCGTCTGTGGCGGCGAGTAGGGCGGTCACTGTGCTGTGGTTGCTTCAGAATCCGGATTGGGACAGGTCGAGGACGGCGTTCTCTTCAATGAATCGTGTCAGTTTCCTGTTGACTGTTTTCTCTGCAACTTTGGCTGCGAAGGGGAGGAGCGAGATGGGCCGATAGTTCTTGAGGTCGGTGGGGTCAGCTGTGGGCTTCTTGAGCAGGGGTATGACTTCTGAACGCTTCCAGTTGTCTGGGAAGGTGCCTGTTTTGAAGGTGGTGTTGATGGTGCATTGTAGTTTGGGTGCGATGGCGGCCGTGGCTCTGTGGTAGATGTGAGGGGGGCAGGGGTCGGTGAGGGACCCTGAGTGGATGCTTTTCATGGTCGAGGTAGTGTCTTTGGCCGTGATCGGTGTCCAGTTGGAGATGGTGGGCTGGCTGGTGTTTCTGGGGGGCGGGGGCCGTCTGTGGCACCTGGTGGATGGTCGATGAAGTTGTCGTAGAGGTTTTTGATCTTGAGGTGGAAATAGGTTCCAAGCTTGTCGCAGAGGTCTTGGGATGGGGTGATGTCTGTGGCTTCGCTGCGTGGGTTGGTGAATTCTTGAATGACACTGAAAAGTTCCTTGGAGTTGGTGGAGTTGGCCAGGATTTTGTTGTGGATGAAGTTCCTCTTGGTGGCTCTGATCTGGTTGTGGTAGTCCGTCATGGCGTCCTTGTAGGTGGTGTGGTTTTCGGTTGTCTTGGTGTTTCTCCAATTCTTCTCCAGGCGTCGGCAGGTGCGTCTGGCTTCTTGGAGAGCGGTGGTGAACCACGCGGCTTTCCTGGGGCGTTGTCTGTCGGGGTTGCATAGCGGGGCGAGCTCGTCTGCGCAGTTGGAGATCCAGGTGTGGAGTTCTCTGGCTGCGTCGTTTGCGTCGGGTGCCCAGGTGTGGTTGTCTCGGGTGAGGGTGGAGTTAAGTTGCTCGTTGGTAACCTTGCTCCAGTTCCTTCGAGGTGGGCTTGGGGCTGGTTTGGGTGCCTTGGGTTTGTTGATGGCGAAGTGTATGCAGTGGTGGTTGGTCCATGGCGGCTGCGTTGTGTGGCTGAATTGGACACTGTTTCCTGCCGCGAATATGGGGTCGAGGGTGTGTCCTGCTCTGTGGGTCGGTGTGTTGACGAGTTGTTTAAGTCCGATGCTGGCGAGGTTGTCACGAAGGATAGTGGAGTTGGGGTCGCTGGGGTTGTCGAGGTGGAAGTTCAGGTCTCCAATGAGTATGTAGTTTGTTGAGGCGATGGCGTGGGGTGCGATGAAGTCGGTGATGGTGGTGGCGAAGGGTGTTTGGGGGCCGGGGGGTCTGTAGATGAGGGTTCCTCGGAGTGTGGCTTTGGGGGTGGTCTGGATCTGGAAGTGCAGGTGTTTGGCAGAGGGGAAGGTTTCGCTGGAGGTGGTGAGGCAGAGGGTGCTCTTGTGGGCAATGGCGAGGCCCCCTCCTGGGTGGTTGGGGCGGTCTTTCCTCTGGATCTTGTATCCGTCTGGGATATCGGTGCTGATGTCAGGGGCGGAGGATGCATTGGTCCAGGTCTCTGTGAAGAAGGCGATGTCGGGTGAGAGAGAGTCGAGTAGGTTCCAGATTTCCATGGCATGTTTGTGTACGGAGCGTACGTTGAGGAGGATGCATTTTAAGGTGTCGCTGGTGCTGGCGTCGGCGGTGTTGGAGGCCGGGGTGGCGGTGAGGGTCTGTCGGCAGTGGAGGCAGGAGAACTGGCCGTGGGTCGTGTTCGGCAAGGCCTATTGTCATTCTCTAAGTCTTCCAGGGTTGAGTGCGAGGAGGGTGGTGGTGTCGTAGCGATGGGTAGTGGGAGGTCCAGGGTTCCTGGCGCTGGCCGCGGTCGGGTCACGGATGGGCGCAGACGGGCTTGCCTTTGGAGCACCCGCTGCACGCGGCCACCATTAAGTGGGGGAGGTGGGAGGGAGGAGAGGCTGGGAGGCGGGAGCGGGGGTATTCTGGGGGGGAATTCCAGGGGGGAGGGGCCGCAGGGGCAGCAGCGGCGAAAGGAACAGGCAGGCACAAGAAAATAAAAACAGTGGTGGAATTAGAGCAAGACACAGATGGGCACAATAGCAGTGGCACAACAGGGAAAAATTAAGAAAAAAACGGCTGAGAAAGGTTACGGTGGTTGCAGGCAGTCTGGTCCCAGTTGGAGCGGGCAGCAGCCTCGAACCTCCCAAGGAGGAGGTCGGGGTCTGGAGGCAAGAGACGGCACAGCGGAGCTGCGGGGAGAGAGTGGATCTAGACCGAGGGTCAGAGGTCTTACTCCATGCATTTGGGCATTTGGTCTTACTTATGCATTTGGGCATACATGACTTAATCTAATCCTTTTATTAAGGATCAGTAGAAATGAAGCAACTTCCATTGCTCTAAAACACCTCCTGTAAATCTTAAATGCGAGACTGGGAATTTTACTTTTCACCCGTGATCGTCCTAAATTAAAATATGATCACATGCATTGCAATGGAAAGTGGAGGCATTGTGTGCATAGCGGTGAGAAATTAACTTTATGACGATGTTGAAAAGCTGGTCACTTTCAAAGTTCTGATAGTTCTACCTACACAAGAGGGAACAACATTAAGATTATCAACGCAAGAAGAATAAAAGGCATTAGCAATTACCTAGTTGAATGATAAGAGATCGATTTAAGTGTCCCTAACAATCTGTGTTACTGTATTTCATTTTCATTGCAGAGTGTGTTGATGTTTACCTGCGAGTTTCTCGTTATCGTGATAGCAATACAGTTCATCCCACGCAATCTCACAATGGTTTGATAAGACAGTAAATAACAGATGCTCAAGGTTAAACCCAAGGTCGCAGAGACAAAAGGCTTCTTCGCCACTCGAATCCTCAGTTGCACATTAAACATAAAACATAGTGAGTGACATTGTTTTCAGAATACTTCAAAATTCAATGTTGTTCTCCTTTTCAGTTACATTTCGTACTGCTTTACTAAAATTCAATTGCTTTGTGTTGCATTGGCACTCTTCAACAGACACATATGATAATGTAGCATTACATAGGTAACCACCTTCTATGTGCTGAGGAGAGATGGCAACAGGGCTGTAATTTACTCAGGCGCGGCCGGTAGAGGTAAGAGTGGTGGGGCAGTGGGCCATGGCTGGGGAGAGGAGGGGGAGTTGACAGATGACGGAATAGGGAAAATAAAATTAAAAAATAAATAAAACCACTTACCTTGCGCTTGCCTCATTGCCGAGTCGGCGATGTGGTGAGCACAAAGTAAGTGGTTTTATTTTTCTTCCCTATTCCGTCGTCTTTCGACTTCCCCCCAGCCCCGAACCAGTCCCCGCCCACCGCCCCACTGCTCTTACCTGTGCCAGTCACGCCTGCATTTACTATACTTTAATACTTGCTAGTTAGGGAATGCTGTCCTGTATTGATGGAGTTTGATAACATTTGTTATTAGTCAGATACAAAATATGGATCGGTGATTAACCCACAAAAGAAAATGAGGAGGGAGACTAGATACAGGTTGAAAGGACTCAGAGCTGTGCATGAACTGCTGCCCCTTTACTTTTCTAGTGAGTGCTTTCGTTATAGGCATCACCAGTAACATTGCTACAATTACTATGCTAATATCTCTAAACCCTCCACGCAGTGCTTAATTTGTAATACGAAAAAATAGTGCAGTTACCTAAACTTTTTTATCAGGAACCCACAACAGGAGTTCCAGGGTTGGAGATCACAACTGGCTGCAGACTCTTAGGGGCTTATTATGTTGTTGGTCAGAGTTGCCTCCGACAGACACTGTCTCAGTCCTGGGATCGACCGACCTCCGGCCGGTAGTTCCGACTTCCTGATTACCATGCGACCGAACACTGTTCAGTCAGATACTCCCATTTCTCAATGGGAACTTGTGTTACGGCCATAAACCGGCTGTGATACAGGCTCCCATAGGGAAATGGGGGTGTGTGTAAAACTCTGCACCCTGTGTCAGGCACCCCATGGTGCCTGCCATACAGTGCAGGGATTTACAGGGGGGCACCCTAGGTACCCCCTCGGCCAACAACCTTAGGCCATGGAGGCAAGGGGCCCTGCTTTGGCCCCGAAAGTCGATTTCCAACAGCCATTCTGTGTTGGAAAGGCTGGCACGGAAAGGCTGTGGGAAACCAACATCATAATCCTGACGGTTGAAACGCCATCCATAGGGGATTACGGTGTGGGTCCGACAGGTCGGAAGACTCCGAGAGCTAGTCGGAACCGCGTCGGAATGACCAGCCGCTTTACGCTCCGACAGCCGACATCATAAATTGGCGGTCAGACTGCAAATCGATCATGGCAGTTGGAAAGCTTCCGACTTGCGGTCGGAGACTTTCCGATCAACATCGTAATTGGCCCCTAAATTACACCTCATACCTCTTTTTTCCACCACCTTTCACCTCCTGTTTCACTCTTTTAGATTCTTTTTTTAACCCTGTTGCCTCCATCTATTGCTGTTTTCCTCTTTTTCTCATTCTCCTTTTTTTCTCTTGCCTCTGTCTTTCTGTCCCTTGCTCTGGAACAAAGACGGTGATAAAAAATAAGTAGTGGTACACAAAAATGAGTGCTGGTGCCCACCATCTTCAGCCACCTGCACACATTAACCACCACCCTCTAAAGTAGTTTTTCCTAAAAGTAATATTTCTGAGAGTTGGCTAGTAATTGCAAACATACACTTTATGTATTGGTTAACGAATATCATATGAATTTTGCAAACTAACATATTCTGATCGTATGTTATTTAGCACCCGCGTCCACCAATGCATGTTTCATTTATGTTGCACAGCTGTTCCATACAACCAACTCAAATGTTTTCAACCAGCTAATATAGCCTTTCTAAACTCAACTCTCTCTTTCATAGGATATATTTTTGTAACACAACCCAGCTGCCCATAAGTGTGCGTTTTTGTTATATCACACATACACACACTTTTGAGTTTAAAAGATAACCTACACACATTACTCTCGAATTTCGTCCAGTCCCTTAAGCATAACGTTACTTACTTTTCATCCTTCTTAACTCACCTTTCTATTTGCCCCTTCCTTCCCTCAGCATGCAGCTACAGGTGCTATCTAAACTTCAACATCTACAAAGAGCAAGCATTGCAAACCAATATGCCTCGCCTCTTGACTTTGCAAATACAGACTTATTAGATTTGCCAGTGCCTTTTTTCAGATGTTGTTCATCATTGACAAAAACAAAAAAATGATTATTGTTCTAAGTTAAAAGCATCGGCAAAGAAATGGAGTGCTATGCGCACATATGCACTGCAATGTTACGACAGTCAAGGCGTCAGCAGGCATATGCGCAAATGCATCAGCACTGGGCATGCGTGCATTCATCATAATGCGGCGACCATTCTGTTTTTGGTTTTTATTTATTTTTCACATCATGCTGGAATGGCACATAAAAAAACTTAAAAACGGTGCCAAGGAACATTCTTTTCTAAAAATGAAGCAATCTTACAGCCAGGGACGGTTAGAGGATTATCGGGGCCCCGGGCAGAAAGGGAATGTGCAAGGCCCCTCTAATTTACATAAATGACACTTTAAGGGCTCCGGAAGCTGCTTTGTGCAGACTCCTCCTGGGCTGCAGCATCAACTCTCAGCCACCTACAAGCACCTCTTTTACAGCTCCTATCGAGCTGAAGGTGTGAGAATTGCTTGTCGGCTGAAATTTAAAACTGTGTGGATGCTAGAGTGCTGGACAAAGGGCGTCCCGCAGTGTCTCTGAATGGGCAGCTGGGCAGGAGCCTAATTGCAGGACAAACCTGCAAAGTGTGTTTCCTTGCAACTGGGACAAGAGGAAGTATCTCCCTGCCCTAGGCCTCCCCCCACCATCCCTGAGGGCCCCTCCCATGGGCCCAATTGCAAGGAGACACCTTTCTTTCAGTTGGATCAGCAGGGGTACAAGGGGACCGGTTGTGTGTGGTACTGGTGCGGGCCCCATGCTGGTGGGCTGACTGCGAGGCCCTGGGCAGCAGCCCACACTGTTCATGCCTAGTGCCGGCCCTGCTGGCGACAAATTGCAGCTGATCAGCCCTCCCAAAAATATTTAAGAAAACACAGACGTGTGAAATGGAACTTCTTTGGAGCTCTTTGGGTGGTGAAGAAAAGAAACACAGGTTGGGAAGGGTAGATAAGTTACAAACATTCTGCAAGTGGTATGAAGGTGTAACTCAGAGAGCAATGGGAGATTTCAGTGAGGAAGCAGCACACGACTGTGAGATGAAGAAAACATACACACTCCAGTGAGTGCTGAAAGATAATGATAGTGGAAGGATTCAAGACATCCACTCAAAAGGATAGTAAAAAAGCTTTGCTCTGGACAAACAACAAACACCGAAAGAGGAAAGAAACCACTTGAATGAGAAGCAAGCAAATGGGATTCACAAGAAAGCCAAACAGTTGCAGTCTGGCCACAATAGGTCTGCAGGATCAGACAGCTAAAAGCAGTCTCCATGCGAGACATAAAATGTGGTTATGCAGCATCATCTTGCTGTGAGCTGGATGCTAAATCTCTTACACAACCCTACTCAGTAGCATATTGAAATCTACAATAGATTCATTTTTACTTTCTTGTTTTCCAAACTAAGGGGTGTGGCTGAACTGACAAATGTGGAAAGGCGTATCTTTTATATTTGGCATTTTCCCCTGAATCCCCTGTTCTGGGGAACAATTACCCTTAAAGACTATTTGTTTCACCTCTGTAGGGAAGAAAACATTTATAATAACTGTCCCTCACTGTCATTGTTTAATGTTTCAATGATTGTCCAGTATTTTCTCTGTTGTATCAAGGAAGAGACTAATCTCCTATAGTACAAATACACTGACTCCAGTGCTGCCCAGTGGTGCTATTTGGAAAAAGGGGGCATCTAAATTGCTTCCTGTAAGACCTCTTCAGGACAGTGTGTCCCAACATAGGGCTGATTAGAAGTTGGATGGAGCAGAATTCATGTGTGGAACTCCACTCAGCCTATCACACGTGGGCCAGTGTTCTGCACCTGAATTTATAGGATGTATGAACACTGGTTGCAATGTTACTGGATGGAAAATCTAGTTTGTAAAACAGTTATGGGGAAAGGGGTGCATTGCAAGCTGACTCATTTTCTAACTCTGCCTCATCCACCACAATGGCACAGGGGAGCATTTAATGCCCCCCTCCGGACGAAAGGCTTCCTTAACCCACCCCTCCCCCACCCTACCAACTCCTCACCAGACCTCCCAGTTCATAATTAACACCCGCTCGGATTAGGTGGCAATTATGAGTGTTAGCCACCAGTGAAGAGATACTACCTTATGGAACTGTGCCCCAAAACTGTGCTGCACCTATTACATGGGGATAACTCGTACTTGCAGAAATAACCTGAGGAGATTCCAGCTAGTATCGCGCCTCTTCGAATTTTACCATGGAATTCTGCCATATTCAGCCCTTAATTAGAAAATTATAGCTGAGGGAATTTATTTGTTTTTAGAATACAGTGAAGGGTTTCCCTAGGGATCATGTCTGCCAAACCCTATGCCAAGTGCACTGACCCCCCCCCCCTATAACTGGCCCTCTTCCTCCCATCATCCGAAGTCAGTGAGGTGCAGTGTAAGGTATGGTTGTGTCCCTGCAAAGATGGATAGCCGTGTGAGAAAATTGTGGATTCCCCGATTCTCCTTTCACCTTCCTGTCGTCGCTGCCTATATAAGTTCCACCTTCTTTCTTACACAGTCAGCTCTCTGAGAAAGACTGAAAAGAAGCCCTCAAATTCCACCCTCAATGCTGGCAGTAAAATCAATGCATACAGTGGTTTTCTACAGTCTGGCTTGGAGCAAGAATATACATCAAAGATCTACTTCAAGCCAGGATCTTCCAATCCCCTGTTCAAGAAAGCTGCAAGCATACACTTTGCCCAGTTATCGGGTACTCACAATTTTACATGCCACCAGCACTGTTGCTGACAATGCCTCCAATCTAATTATCTCAATTGTGCAAGCGTGCTGCATGGCTGCCCAGTGCACTAGCTGTAGGAAGCCACCACAGACCAAAAGGCAACCCCGGAGAAGCTTCTCAAGTCAACAAAAGCCCTCCAGCATCCCTTCAATCTAGATTGTGGGAAGATACTACAACAATGACACAGTTGAGGTTACTACCCTCCGCTCCACCCCAAGATGGAGGCCTCTGCATGATGAGCATATCCCCTTCGCCAAGTTAAGTTTTTGTAATACGGAGGCCCTCCGTGCTATCCTTAGGTTCTCCCTTTCCTAATTGTGGCATGGTTACAGCATGTGCCTCCCATTAGCATTACACCTGGGTGCCAAAGCAGTGTTAATCAGCCACAGTTACAATCATCCCCCCACAAGCTTTGCAGAGGTTTGTTAATTGGCTGGTCCATTTACCCTATATCCGGAGCTTGATGATAGTCCCTAAGATATATAATACATCAACTTTCGTTAATCTGGGTTTGGATTTCAAATTTTCTTGATGGGTGGTTAGTGAAAGACCCCCACCATCCTCAAATGTGACTGCCAATGAGTGCATTTTTATACTCGATTACACATGTTTACACCTATATAGTACTGTTGCTTTTGAAATTCTCTATGATGTGCAAAAGTGTGTTTTTCTGAACCTTGTTAACTAGGCCTCAATATAGGTATAACTGCCATCTTGTCCAAATCGAAGTCACCCTTGTCAATCATGTTTTTTCCCACACACATATCACTGCTTGTAGTCAGGCAGTTTACGATTATTTGTTTTTTTTCATTGTCATTGTTTCTGCTGACTATCGGTTCAGTTAAGAAACTGCAACTATTTCTTCAAGGGCTTTCCGCTATATCACTGTGCCCTATTCATTCATATAGCATGTTGTTGTTCATTTATCTAGTTTGTTCTAGGATCTCTGGATGACATTAGCATATAGGGGACAGAATAATTAGTCATGTAGTGAGATAGTGTTTAGGGTTAAGGCAACATGATGTTTAATTTTACTGTGCTCTTATTTTCCAACAAAATGATACATTTGCTCACATCACAGTGATTCTGCAGTCCTGTTGATTTCATATGCAAGAATAAAGTACAAAACCCCTCAATTTTGAGAGTGAGCCAGAAGACTTTGCTGTTCTTTTAGGGATGCTGTCCGTTTCTCTCAAAATTTTGATGCCCACTTGGGACTTAGAATATTTTCTGATTTTGCATACCTTTGAATTACTCTTTTTATTGGGAGCATTCATGGCATTGATCTCTACCACTTACTTTTGAATTTTGTAATAAAACCCTTTAACTTTTCTATTGATCTAGAACTCATTTATTGAGTGGGCCTACCATTCATTTAATTGACTGCATTTCTGATTCTAATGCATTGGAAAGTGCCCTAACTCGGGGCACATTGCCTCATTAAATTGAGGTTTAACACCATCTCCGATCTAGTAAAAGTGGGCATTCTGATTGAGGTGAATTTTGGGTGGTCTAAATTTCAGCGTACCCTGCACCGACAGCTCTAACTATTAAAAATTTCTGAAGCGTATTTGACCAATTAAAAATTAACATTTTGAGTTTTTAATCTCCGTTTCCTACCCGAAGGCTAGCCTGGTATCTTTGTGGTTCTTAATGTATTGGGCATCATCACTAAACCATGAGATATTGGTTTTGTTAGCCAACAGTGTCCCGACTCAAAACTGTGGGATGAATGCGGGTCATAATATTTTGGGGGACTAAAGTATTTTAATTGAGCTAGGAGGAAAATAGTGTAACTGGTTAGATTAATCTTGTATTAGACTTTATTAGATTGACTCTCCTGCTTCTCAACAGATTAACATCAATACATATTGGTGACCATAAAAGGGTAAGATTTTGAAAGAGAAACAGAGAAAGGAATCATCATAATTTAACAGCAAACAATTATATGCAGGGCCATTGGAATTATGCGATTGTGTCGATTTTCGCATAATTAAAGATTTGCCGCATTTGCCACATATTCCATCATCTGACGCATAACCTGCAAATTTTAGCAAAAAACAATTGTTTCTAGCCCAAACTGTTCAAAAGGTACTTAAAATTCAGTGACACTAGTTGCAGCGCAGTGGAAGATGCTTTACAAAGCTTGACTTGTCAGCTTTCTGTTGCTTACTGCCATATTTCTGTATTAAACTGGTACTAATAAAGTGCAACCAATGCCCAAGCAATGTTACCAAGTTTAAAAATGATGAAATAATGAAGTAATACTATTACAAAATATGCCACATTATGCCGCATAATGTGCCCTTTCTTGCCGCATATTTTTCTCAACCCTACCACATAATTTGGTCTTCTCCTGCCGCATTATTCCCGTGGCCCTGATTATAGGGTAACAAATCAGATCACACTGCAGTATCATGCCTAAATTAAAGAGAAACTGGAGGTTGAGTGTGTATTAGCAAAAATATATATATCCGGATCGAGAGAAGAAGCTTAAAATACACTTATATTAAACAGGGCTGCTCGCCTCCCATGTGTGGACGCATCGCCATGCACTTAGGATGGTGGTGCTGGTCAGAGTACAATGCGAAAATAAACACTGTAAAACCGAACAAAACGTGTCGCTGGAGTTCTTGCCCTTGGAGGATCTTTTGACATTGATTATCAGAAAAATTAGTCTTCAAAATAAGTCTAACCTTTTGCTGCCCAGATCTCGGCAGTCTTAGTGTGGGGCACTGGTGGTTCTCCCCAAGAATCTTTGTTTTATAGAGGTGTACTTAGGGAAAGTGATGTAACCAGAGATGGGGCATGGGAGAACCAAAAGTAAGAAAGGGAGAGGACGAGAGAGGTCGGTGTCTGTGGTGCAGAAACAAAGGAAGTTAAGAAAAAATCTCCCTAAAACAAGCAAGCATTTGTGAAGCCAATAGGTCTGGCATTGTCAGCCCAGCATTTGGCTTTGTCAATGCCCGTTTTGTTTTCTTATTTTGTTTGTTTAAAACTGTATTGGTATGGGAGCTGCTTGGTACTTGTTATAAAAATATAAAACCATTGGCTAAACGTCAAAATATTTTTTGCCTCATAGTAGTCCTTGGTACTTGTGTGAAGGTGCTCCTTGTGGAAGAGCCGAATGCTGTCACTAACAGTAAAGTTAGTCAATTGCTGAAGTGAGCTGACCCTGTATTTTATGTTGTATGCTGTAGTGGGTGGAAGAAAAATGTCAATGACACAATAAGAGACCAATGGATGATGAGAGTTGCATGAAAGCTCCTCTGAGTAAGCAGATTGTCCATGCAATTTAGTAAAAACAAACAGTTTTGGCTAATGCCAGACCTAAAAAAAGACATTGTGCATCAATATCCCACTCCATAAATGGGGGAACTCAATGACGGAGCAAAAGTATTGGAAGCATGGAATATTCCTTCATGTGCGCACAATGAGACTGACTCAACAAACTAGTATCTCTTTGACTAAATGCTTATAATCGTAATATATGTTTTTTGGAAATGGTCTTGTATTTGCAATGATTTTAATGAATTTTGCAATAACATTTTCTTCTTCTCTTTCTTGTAATCACATTGATCCATTCGACTACCCACACAGATACAGAGGGAATAACTACGTTAAAATCTCCCCTGCCATCCATTGCACCTGGGCCATTTTAAGGTTCCACCCTGTACACCTGAGTTCTAACTGTTCATACTACCTCATTTATGAGTGTGGCATAACACAAAAACTTGGTGTGTAGTCCTTGTCTTTGCATGCATAGAGAGCATTACTACTTGCACTGTCCTTCTGGCTTGCTATCAGCTCACACTTGCATGCATGTGTTGATGAAAAAGGTTTCAAAAGGTGTAACCTATGTGTGAGGGGGTGTCCTAGATTTAAAGTACTGGAGAGTTGCTCTGGTCACATTGCTGAATGAGTTTAGAAGCCTACCACAGAGATTCATGTTATGGAGACTAATTAGCGAGGTTGTGCAGGGCATTGTTGCAAGCAACGGGTGGGTGGGGCAGGACACGGGTGATGCTTATGTTCAAGATTAAAGGATATAGTGAGGATGGGCCAGTCAGCAGGTTCGTGATGCACGTGGGCATGATTGATTGGTGACCTATGCGGAAGCTAGAGGATTAGCCAAGTATGGTTTTAAGATCAAACACCCAACTTACAGAATTCGTCCTCGGGAAATCCTGACAGCTCTTGGAAAAAGTCAATGGACCTTTGCCACCATTTATGAATGGAGCTAGAACAAAACATAAACTATGCATATATCATCAACAGTAGAATTTTAAATGTTCAGTCAATGATGAGAGGTTGGTGAAGGTTTCAGCACCTTTATTTATCTTAAAAGATTAGTATTGCTTTGTCATCTTTTTTCAAATCAGTCGGTTTACAGAAATATAAGTAACAATTGATTAGAGACAGCATAAATCAATACACAGTATTCCATAAAGGAAAATGTCACTAAACTAGCTAAGGGACCTAACCTATTCTAAATAGAACCCGTGAAGAGTCCTTTTTTGGAAAAGAGTAAGAATGAGAATAAAAGAAGAACTTCTCATAAAGAGTTGTTCAGAAAACTCAGCCGAGTTCCCTACAGCTGCAGTAGCAACCGTCAATGGTAGAATGATCTCTGCAGCAGCATTGATCAGAAAAAGGTCATTAAATAAAAAGAAATGTCACCTTTAGCAGTAGCTGTTATTAACAAAGCAAAAGATCAACTCTACAGGAGAAGAGTCGCAAGGCAAGGGAGATAGCTCTGGGTCAGGAGCCTCGCCCAGTCTCTCTTCCTCAACTAGCTATGAACAATCATTATTATAAAATCATACAATATTGTTTCAAAACTCTATTAGGTGGCTCTTCTCCCGATTCCCACGGTAAACATTCATGCTGCTATAGTGTTAGACTTGTTTCGAGATTTTGTTACATGGGGGAAAGTTCTCATGAGAACCTTCTTACCTAAGCTAAAAGATGCTCAATGAGTTTCAATGTGAAGACAAAGCTTGTGAGAGATACGTAGGTAAACTAGCAATAATATTCGGATGAAGCATACGTAACATTTCAAAATCATTATTTATTATAACAACCACAGCAAGTCTCATTGTATTAGGGTAAATGACCTAACATGGGGTAAGGAAACTGAATGAAGCACAAGTCTAAAGTCAGCACATTCTAAGCAAGCTGCCAGTGCTAAGTGAAATATTCTAATAAATATTTATTAGCTGTGAGCAAGAGTCAAAAGAAAAGGGCTTCGAGGCCTAACTAAAAGTGCACATTCAAGAAAGATAGCTTAGTACAAAGAAAATGTTTTAATTATACTATTTCATAAACATTTAATAAGCATGTTTCCTCTATATAGGAAGTATTAATATATCTATTTGCAGTATTAATAAGGATTCCATCACGTTATGAAATGGGCACATTTTATCTGCGTGTCATTCTCTATGTGAAAACATTTCTGCAGCAGTTTAAACACATTTCTAAAGTGCAATTCTAACATGGTCTGCAAGCTGAATTTTTATTTTAGAACTAGATTCTTTCACCTATATGCAGATGTATATAAGGGTGTAAAGATCAGAGATGTGCTCCATTCATTGTGCAGTGGAGAGAGCATGTCATGCATACCTGTATACAGAGACAATGCTATCTATGGTGCATCAGGTACTGTGGCACCAGTGCCCACTACTGTGAGGGGCCAACTGTCTCTCAACTCGGATTTTCTTTAACTATTCAACAAAGGGTTAGGGAAGGCCTTTTCCTTCATTGCATCGGAGCCGATAGCACCCTCGCTTTACCAGTAACTGTATGTTCGCCACCTTTCGATCGATATTTGAATATATACATTTGTGCGGCAGAATACAGACATTCCTAGGGGCAGATTTACAAGCCCCTTGCGCCACTTTTGCGTCACTTTTCCCATGTTAAAAGTGACGCAAAAGTGGCGCAAGGGGCTTGTAAATCTGCCCCCTAGTTCGGTTAGTAACCAACCTGCTAACAAAGAGTGAACTGGAGATTGGTGACACCATGTGCTCTGACCAGACTAATGAGCAGCATCATTTTGAGTATCCTTGGAACTCAATGAGTCACCAGTCGCTTGCCAATCACAGACTTCATTTGCATATGATTTTCAGGGTAGGTGTGCTCTCTGTACTAAGGTGGCAGGTGGGAGGGATGTGGGACTTAGAACAGTGCATTTCAGGCATGAGGAATGAGGATCCTGCTCAGTTTCTGCAGAGCTGTCAGTGTAGCTATCAGCTGTCAGTTTCCCTTTCTGGATAACCCCCAGTAGACTGATTGCACAGCACACACACTGTGCTCGCAGGACATAATCTTGAATGATGCAGAGCAGGTCCTGCTTCCCCATGCTTCATCAGTCTTCTTTTGTGTAATCAACTGAAAGTGAGTTTGTTTATTGATCTAGGGCTTTTCAGTCTGCTGGTAATGTTTTCTCTCCAGAGATATGGCTTCATGATTTTTTTTCCACTTCATACATCACTGTAGATGTCATTTGGAGTGTTTGTTCGAGCACAGCATTTTTATTTCCAAGGGTGTTAAGTTTACCATAAAGTGCTGCATCTTTTTTTTCCATCGAGCTGGCTTGTAGTAGTAAATTTGGGGGCAGATTTACAAGCCTCTTACGCCACTTTTGCGTCACTTTTCCCATGTTAAAAGTGACGCAAAAGTGGCGCAAGGGGCTTGTAAATCTGCCCCTTGGTTCTTAGAAGAAAAGCAACGCAATCTACTTTGTATGGCTTAACGTAATGAGGCTGGGTGAAAATGTAATTATGTTCACCAAATTTGTCAATTTCGCATTTTGTGAAATTAAACATTGTAAAATTGGTATCATCATATTGCCTGCAGCTGCCCCGAGCTCAAAATGCCTTGCAGAAGCAAGCTCATACTGGCATCCTGCGTACCTTTTAAACAACATAGGCTCTCTCGTGAAAATTCCACACAAGATACCTGCAAACCACATAACATGCCATTCACACAAATCGACTTAGCTAATTTCCTACAATTTTCATGAAATTCCACAGAACAAATGTACATGATTTCACACACTTCTTAATGTAATCTCCTGGCCTATGGACCTTTAGGATTTTATTTCAGACTACATAACTGCTGATTTTTTGTAAACTTAGGGCCTGATCTAGAGATTTCGGTGAATAGAATATTCCATCACAAACGTAGCAGATATCCTGTCCACGATAATACAAGTGCATTATATCTTATGACACTTCTGATACAGCCAAGATATCCATCATGTTTGTGACGAGTATCCATTCTGCCAAACTCAAAATCAGGCCCTTAGTGATCTGTAGAGAAACAATGTGACCCAGAAAAAGGATTTGTGTGACCAAACTATAGACCTATTATACATCATTAAAAATATGGAGTCAGAAAGAACATTTTGCAAGAGAAACCTAATCCAAATTACCTGTAGATTTTAAGGAAACTGTCTGTTGAAATAACACAAAGTTTTTTTGTTGTACTAATTTGAGCTGTCATTGAGAAGCCATTTTGGAACCAAAAGAAGCCCTGTTGACATGTTTTATACAAACCCCACTTTACAGCAAGTGAGTGAACATAATGAGAGACCCGGACAATCCTAAGGGTCTGTAGGGGGTCAAATTCTTCCCTCAAATAAATTAAAAAATATTGTGCATTTTACACAGAATATATCCGCTATGAAACGCATACAAAGCCAAAGGCTTTATAGGTAGTTTTGAAAAGGTACCATTGAAATATTCCAATGCTTCTGGCCACAGAACCCAGAAACACTAGTTCTCTATAGCAGCAAATCATCCTTTCGAAAATGCTGCCCCCCATTTCGAGCTCCAGATAAACAGGAGGATAATAGAGTGGTGCCACCATGCCAGCAGTCGACACACTGATACACTGTGCCCATCTGGAAGGCTGGCAATGAAAATTCTGTGTCAAAGATATACCAGTGGGCTGGGTCCTGCCAGTGCTCAGCACCGGCAGTTCTAAAAAGCAGGTGCTGAGACGCGACCCTATCGGGCTCTCCATGTTTGCCCTCACCATCAGGGTGAAAAAAAATCTTACCTCTGCAGCAGTACCACCCTTTACTGCCTTTTATGTAACTTCAACTAGACTCGTTATAATTCTTTCAGTCTCATCATTGATAAAGCCAATAATCCTGGCTTGTTGTAGGAGTAATGTTACTTGCATTATATATCTGTAAGCAATGACAGAAGCAGCAAAATACCAGTCGGGCGGCACACTATGCTATGCACAGATTTTTAGCTTATGTGTTTTAAAGCCACACCTTTAATTAAATCAGCCACGCCCCTTTGAGAGATCCACCCCCACCCCTAGTTTTTTCATCCCACTTAAAGCCCTGGGATAACACAACTTGGCGTCTCATCGCTAAGGATGCAAAGGTTGTGCTCAGGGTGCAAGGACGGTGTAGTCTCCTTATTACCTTCAGGTTATTGAGCAGACAGCCGCCGTGCCCCAGAATGTATAGCATCCACGATGGGTGGTATATTGTCCCTGTTGGTAGATGATACTTTGTCACCACAGTTTCCACCAGGCCTTTGGATATAAAGTTCTTATTGTTGTTTCTTTTTTCACATTTCCCAGTGTGTAAAGCACACACCACAACACTTTCCATATTTCCCCGTGGTTAAAGCATACATTCATAACATGCCTGTTTACACTTGCACAGCCTGTAAGGCGCCCAATGCATGAGCCATAAGATTTTACTTTAAACGGAAATGAGAATGTATGGCTTACATACCACAGAGTGGAAACACCATACCTACTGGTAAATCTAGGGTATTTACTTGCCCTACTTGTAAATCACACATTGCCATGCCAGTGTCCCCAGGGTGATGCAGTGCTGCCACAGGCGAGCAAGAGGGCCTCTAGACCACCATGGCTTTAGCCTTAACTGAGTTTCCAGGGGACCAGTCTTGGAAGTACATGGTTGGTCAGGTTTCTGGCGTCCTGTCGCTCTGCAATCCAGTGCGCTACTGCGCGACTGCCCAGCATCAGCTCGCGCCCTCTTCCAGAACTACTGTGAGCATGAGTGGGTGGCTGCTGCTTCTGATTTGCATGTCCAGATATTCAGAGTAAAATCATCTGTGCACCATAACAGGTCTGTAAACTGAAACAGGACTGTGTAAGATTGAATGGGTTTCTTTGTCCCAAGGCGCCATTTTAATATGTTTATTTCC
Organism: Calotriton arnoldi; assembly: GCA_963921515.1. Classification (NCBI taxonomy): domain Eukaryota; kingdom Metazoa; phylum Chordata; class Amphibia; order Caudata; family Salamandridae; genus Calotriton; species Calotriton arnoldi. The sequence continues at coordinate 1,015,549 of CAWUFW010003339.1, forward strand.
TGTGCAATAACCTTCTGGGGCAATGTGGACCAATTTAGGCTTGGCAAACACCATCTTCCATGAATATTGTACTGACCATGGGATGTCTATGTCTGGCTGACTGTTCTGCTGTTGTAGTGCCTTGCCTTGTCCGCCTGATAGGCCAGCATAATTTCCATACATTTTCCACGACTTATTCTGTTTGTTCACAGCCACTTCCCTGTATATTCTAATACATAGCTTCTTTACCCATATGTGTGTGCCATTTCCTGCATCTGGATGTGAATGCTCACACTCTTTCCATTTCCATGCCTTTTCCGAAGTATGAATTCCTGTCTCCATTCCCTGCTGCTGCCCCACCTATCTACCCGCTTTCCCATTACTCCCATGTTAAGACAAAAGACTCACAGCAAGCCTTTAGGTAGGGCGACCACCTCCCTCCAGGTTATTACAGAGACTGCTTATAGTCCTGATCGTTTTTGTAATCTCCTAATGCATTCTGGGAGTTGTAGTCTTGTTTTGAGTCAGTGGATGTAATTAGACAAAGGTGCCTGAAATCAATGATTTGTAGTTGAAACGTTCGGGACTGGCGAAAGTTCCTGTAATTACCTGGAATGAGGTGGTCATATTACTTCTAAGCCTAGCATGTGCTTTAAGATCTTCAGAGGACATCAATAGAGGTTTATGACACATAAAATTGTGGTATAATTCCAAGGGTAACAGTCAGATAAGGTGTGAAACGGTTCCATTTATTGGATATGGACTATCCAATATATGGATATTTATTCAGTCTGGACTAATTGGTACCGAAGTGCACTGAGATCTTATATTCCCCTATTTATGTGTAAAACTACTCCAACAGGCCTGGACTGGCGCTACTGGATAATGGGTGGTTTCCCGGTGTGCTAGCTGGGTGGGGAGGGGCGGTTTTACTACTTGTGCAGGTCAGTTTTGTTGCTGAGGACCAGACCGGCCATGTTTCCTGCTTGCATCTCTTTGGTGCTTTAAAAACAAACAATGTCAAGCAAGTGGTTTTAAAGCATGCCCAGTCAGGACACTTTCGCTTCAAAATCATTTATTTTTGCATTTGGTTGGTTCCTGTCTCCTGCAGCGTAACCACAAGCAGTGCTGTCCTTCAGGGCTTCACGCGGACGTGGGGTGAGGGTCAGCGGTTGCTTTGCTCGGACAGTCTAATACATATATGATGAAAATTCAAAACAGTGTGTTTATAATGTGACAGTCGCACTGCATTTTGGTTTTGTACATTAAAATTTACCATTGCATTGAGTGGCAATTGCCAGAAGTAATAGATTCTTCTCCTAAACCTAGAAACAGTCATGCCCCACCAACACGGCTCTGACAATGATTCCAATAGGGAACAGTGAGGAAATCAGTTGTCCTATGCCCCCTATAGCTCTCCGAGAGTGTTACTATAGATGGAGAAACATTACATGTCTTTAGTTCTTGTGTAGTGCACACCCCGAACTGATGTATTTATAGGTGCTTGTGTATGATGATGAAGGAAAAGGAGGGACTGTAAAAAAAAGTAATTGCCTAGGATCACACAATGTGTTTGTGTGGAAACCGGGGTTGATCAAAGGTTCCTGTTTCACATTGTGCAATTCAACTACTGTGTGATTATTTCTTTCTCTCCCTCATTAGATCACAGCTTAATACTTTGTGGTTACCTATTTGAGGTTCAAAATCAGTGCATTGTGTTAAATATGTACGCATTATGCATGTTTCACAAGGATTGGTGGTGGTGATGTTTGGGAAGGGTGATGTTTTAATGCAGGAGTGAAAATAGAAACTAGGGCACCCACCCTTAGTCAGTGCATTGAAACCATTTGCTCCACTATCTAAAAGTCTTTATTCATTGCCATCCATTCTTGAATTAGTTCATCCACCCCGTCCTCACCATCCGACTATTCATTCATTGTCGCCCTGTCTCCAAGGTTGTATGACACAACCACACATGCCTTAACCATGTGGTCTTTATAACGACCGCGTCTTTATCATGCATGCCTTTACCACGGATCCCTTAACACCGAATTTCATTGGAAAGGCATGTTTGGTAAAGGTATATGAATGGTAAAGATCCCACCCCAGTCCCCCTTCTCTGAGCCCTCAAATCCAGCCCTCCCGCGTTCTAATCTACCCACCCCAGCCCTATTAACTACCCCAACCTCCAACCCTGAGCCCTAAAACCTGGCCCCAGCCCAAAAAAACTACCCCAGCCCCTGAGCCCTAAAAATTGGCCCCCAGCCCTGAAAACTGCTCCTTCCCTCCTGCCCAGAGCCCTAAAACTCGGCCCGCCCTAAAACGAACCCCTACCCCAGCCCCCCACCCTAAGCCCTTAAACCGGCCTCCACCCCTAAAACCTACCCCCCCCCCCGGCCCCAGCCCAACTACCATGCCGTGTCCCGGTCCTTTCTGCAGCGATCCTTCCGGTTCCTCTCCCCGCCTCCTCAGACAGCTAGAACGCCGACTGCCTTAACCACGCATATGGAAATTGCACGCGTGCTATAGTCTGCATTGTAAAGGCTGTTTTTTGTCTCCAATCTCCCTCCATCCAATGATTGGGCAAGGTTCTATAACGGAAAATGGGTTGTAAAACGCATCATATTTGCAATTGTTTTCAAAATATTCTTGGGGGAGATCCCCCCCAAAACCCTCCTTGCAGTGGTAAGGCTCACACCCGCGTGCCCGCTATATGCAGTATGGAGGCTACATGCACTCAATATATGCAGTATGGAGGCTACATGCACTCAATATATGCAGTATGGAGGCTACATGTGCTTGCTATTTGCAGTATGGAGGCTATATGCGCTCGCTATATGCAGTATGGAGGCTACATGCGCTTGCTATTTGCAGTATGGAGGCTGGTCCGACAAGCTTTGTCAGGGCTGCTTTTGGTTCCCAGTCCAGTCTTGATCTCAAGTGTGAGAACAAGATCAGCTACAGGTGATCTCCAGATCTTACGTTCCTTTGGGGGCTCCTCTGTGCTCGTGAAACCCCTCCTAGTTAAGATACAAGATTGTAGCTGTCAGTACGGAGTATACTATGTTGTTTTGACGAGCAGAGCAGTGGCCATAAAAAGCCTTCTTTTGGAACAGCACTAGCTACCACAGGCCTGCTTCTTTGAAGTGCTGCAAATAACAGGTGTTAATAATACCTCCCACTTCAATAGCACTCCTTTTGTGGACTTCTGAAGGATGGAAGCCTGAGAGGGTCCGCTGAGGTTCAATCCTATGACCAGCAGGTGGCACACAGATCTAAGCAGCAAGCGCTGAACCCACTGAACTCTCCTGCCGGCTTCAAAGCTGCAATAATAATACTTTTTCCCCGTCAGCGTTCAGCCTCTCCTTCACTGATGCGAACTTGCTTTCTCTGTGATGGACTAATTTCCTCGCTCTCAAAATTGCCCTGCATTAGCATGCGCCTCCAGATGTTGTTGTGTTCGCTTTTTATTTCGTGTAGCACTTTGCATTTTTAAGCTCTGTGTGTGGATTTGTCTCTCCTTTGATGTTGCACTTCACAAACATGGCAGTTTTGCTATCGAATGTTTATGTTCAGCCTCCTCCAGTCTGAGCTCTTACATTTTTTATGGAACACCATGATCCTTCTCGCTACATCCATGACTCACTATCTCGAGACTTTTTTATTTTATCTCTGGACGTTCTTATGTTGCTCCTTCCTTAATCCTCTAGTCTGTATTCTTCTCTCTTGACACGTGTCCACACTCGTCGCCTTTCATGTATTTTTACTGCTTCTCTTTGTTCTTTCTCTCATTGGCCGCTTCTCTAGATGCAGCTCCCAGGGCAGGTTAGTAGATTTCAGTGGCGTAGGAAGGGGGGTGGGGTGGGTGCGGACCGCCCCGGGTGTCATCACTGAGGGGGCTGACAAAATGGCAAAAATGTGTGTTTTAAATACATATTTTTGCCATTTTGTCAAGCCGGGGGTGACAAGAAATTACTGAGGGGGTGACAAAATGGCAAAAATATGTGTTTTAAACACATATTTTTGCCATTTTGTCAAGCCGGGGTGACAAAAAATTACTGAGGGGGTGACAAAATGGCAAAAATGTGTGTTTTAAATACATATTTTTGCCATTTTGTCAAGCCGGGGGTGACAAGAAATTACTGAGGGGGGGTGACAAAATGGCAAAAATATGTGTTTAAACACATATTTTTGCCATTTTGTCAAGCCGGGGGTGACAAGAAATTTTCCGCACCGGGTACCACCTGACCTTGCTACGCCACTGGTAGATTTTATCTCAATACCGTAACATGGGTAGAAACGTTTTTAGACATTGGCAGAGTGGGCGATTTTCCCAGCGCCCCCACATTCTCAGACACCTCCTCCCAACCCCAGCAAAGTGATCTTTCTCAGTTTCTCTCACTCCCCTTTATTGATTCCTCTATCAGAAACTCTCTCCCTCTCTTTTCCTGCTTCTACCACTGACTCTGTCTGTGTCTATGCAGAAGCATTTTAGGGTTTTTGGGCCCGGGGCAAAACCTGTTTCGGCTCTTTTTGTGTTAGGTATAATTCCAATATTCTTTGGCATCCTGCAGGCTTGAATTAACAGAAAACAGATTAATAGACTAAAGGTGCTCTGAAGAAGGGGCCCCAAAGTGTGTTTTGTCTGAGGCTCAAAAAATACTTACTAAACATGAGACCAGTGTTATTTCCATATGGAGTATGTGATGTACGTACACAGTATGTAATTTCCCAATACAACAGGGCAAGGTAACTGAAGCCTTGAGTGTGGCATGGGGGCATTGGGAATATTAGCAATGCTATCAAGGGGTTAGTGTAACCGATTGCCATTTTACAGGTCTTTATTTAATATTCATGAGTGGGTGTGTCTAGGACTACTAATTGGAGAGCCCCTGGTAGTTCTAGGTCTCATCCATGTTTTTGTAGATATCACACCTGAGTTGACCCGTGAGATGCTTCCAGCGCACTAGCATCTGTCACGTGACATTTCCAGGCCATTGCAAAAGACACCATTTTATGGCTCTTGATGGACCAGATGCGTTGCAGTGTGGAGAACCCTTTCTGTTTGCACGGTGCCCACACAGAGGACCGGATGTGTTGCATTGTGGTGAAGCATTCCACTGTGCACAGTGCCCACACAGTGGACCAGATGTGTTGCATTGTGATGAAGCATTCCAATGTGCACAGTGCCCACACAGTGGACCAGATGTGTTGCATTGTGGTGAAGCATTCCACTGTGCACAGCGCCCACACAGTGGACCAGATGTGTTGCATTGTGATGAAGCATTCCACTGTGCACAGTGCCCACACAGTGGACCAGATGTGTTGCATTGTGATGAAGCATTCCACTGTGCACAGTGCCCACACAGTGGACCAGATGTGTTGCATTGTGATGAAGCATTCCACTGTGCACAGTGCCCACACAGTGGACCAGATGTGTTGCATTGTGGTGAAGCATTCCACTGTGCACAGTGCCCACACAGTGGACCAGATGTGTTGCATTGTGGTGAAGCATTCCACTGTGCACAGCGCCCACACAGTGGACCAGATGTGTTGCATTGTGGTGAAGCATTCCACTGTGCACAGCGCCCACACAGTGGACCAGATGTGTTGCATTGTGGTGAAGCATTCCACTGTGCACGGTGCCCACACAGTGCAGCACTATCCAAGAGCGTGCTTCGAGAGGAGAAAAAGTGCAAACTTCTGGTTCCTGCATGCTTGGTCACTGCCTAAATAAACTACGTAGTCTGTAGTGAGAAACCAGCGTTGGTACTATTTAATTGGTGTGCATAGACTATGCGGAAGCTCTACCTTAATTCTCCAGCCAGTAGTTCCCGGAAAACTGTGCACAATAATATTAGACCCTTAAAAGTTACCAGTTTGGAAAAAGCACATGAAAAACATCCATCTGAAAAGAAAAAAAAACGTTTCTGTTCTTTGTAGTGTCCGGGTGCATACAATAGTGCTCTACTTGACGTTTGGCGATTGTGCAGCTTTTGCACCCCCATCAATGGTTTTTCACATAATGAGCTTGCATAGTTCACCATGCCCAAGAGCCCTCTTCTAAGTTAGAAAGCACCATAGTAAAGTATGTGTTAGCTGGTGAACCCACTTAATCGGATAGATAGTCCTGTCCTCCTGTGTATATGGCCCTTAATCCTCCATTGATTTATCTAACCCTTTCCTTCTTCTCAGTCTGCTTATACTTGTAACGTAACCCTCTTCCAACTCCCTGCAAAATAGTGAGCCACCGTATTGCAGCTTCATCCAGTGCCATGGTGTACTTTTAGAGTTTGCTCTATTTCTAGGGCTGTGACTCACGCTGGTTGTCATTATGCTGTTTTGACTGTATATTTCGGAAATTACCGTCTCTGCTTGGTAACTTTCATTCTTCCCATATCTACATGCAGTCGATTCATTCATAAAATGCTTTGCAAAAGAGACACCCAAAAGCAGGCTTAGGAAAAGGAACTCAAATGTAGTGTCATTGTGGCCTTGTACTTAGACTCGGTGATACATGGTCAGCCATTTTAAATTGCCTACGTCCCTTGAGCGCGAAATAATGGAGCAGTGGTATTTTACCAAAATACTGAGTTTTTATTTTCTGTCTAGCCTTACTAAGACCGCACAAAGGCTACCAGTATGTACATAAATGTGGACTTAAGAATAGCAACTTTATACATTTCTATGTATGTTTACCTTGACGATATGCTAGTAGTCGATAATCTGGAATCTATATAAGTTCATGTTGATATTATTGACAATGGTATTTTGATAAACAACCTGAGGGATAGTGGCATATCCAGGAGCGGCCTGTGCAGGTAAAAGCGGTGAGGTGGGGCGGGGAGGGAGTCGACAGACGACGAGGGGAAATTACATTTAAAAGAAAACCACTTACCTTGCGCATACCGCATCGCAAACTTGGTGATGCAGCGAGCGCAAGGTAAGTGGTTTACTTTTTTTTAAATTTAATTTTCCTTCGTAATTGTCTGTTGACTCCTGCCCCACTGCCCCCACCACTCTTACCTGCACGGGCTGCTCCTGGGCATACCTCTTTTCTATCAATTTAATTGATAACGGTACCATTTCACTTTTACCTTGTCAAATGTATGGATGAATGATGAGTGGTAGAGAGAAGAGTAAAATATATGCAGATCCACTTAACATTGCAAAAAATCTTTGGTTCTAAACGATTGCATTACAGGAAGTCTTCGACCCTTAGCAGTGACCTCCTCCCTTGAGAAAGTGTCCAATGCCATTCTCCATGCCCTACAAATGTCCAACACTTGAGTTTAGAATTAGAGCCTGCAGCTTATTTTCTCAAATTTGCCCCTCTTTTCGACCAATAGGAAGGTGTCCCCATTTCCCTGGGCAAAAGTGGTTGCTCAAACGAGGGGTGTCCAATGTAGGTCCAGTTCAGTTGATTCATGTAATTTTTTTAGGGTAACTGAAGACCATACACATGAGTTCCATTTGGATTCTCTGCATGTAAGTGTACCATTTGTGGATAGGCTCAAAATCTTGCTTGGGTCCAGTCCCTCTGGCCCCTGCTCAAAATGGATACAGGCTTTATGCCTTGTTGGTTGTATGTCCCACATCTCCCCATGGACACCGAAGAGCATCACACACAATCACAATGGAGGATACTGATTCTGCATGTTGAGCTGGTTTACAAAGGACCTTATAATAAAAGTGGCAGGTTTAATGTTCCCCTGGTGACAACAATTCCATTGACACTAGCTGGTACCCGGGCACTGCATTATTCGCTTCCCTGAGACATCATCACAGCAACATTGTCCACGCGAGCAAGTCAGGTCAGCGGTGGAGGCCATTATCACAACCCACACAATATGGCCTTTTTTCTCGCTCTCTTTGGATATGAGCTGTGCTGAGTGGCCGATCCACTTCTCCCAATGACAAATACATTTACCCTCCAAGTAAAACTGTGGAGACTGCGAACAGCTTGATTGTGTCACTCCGCGCTCACCTCTCCCGCCAAGGTGGCCCACCCTTAATCGACCCGGCTAATGGATTCTGGCTCCTGGTGATGAAGTCAGCACAAGATCGGCTTTCACGCTCTCTCCCTGCCACTGATGGTAATTTTTCCCCACTATGTGAAGTTTACGGTGCTTTGATGAGGTTACCTGCTGCTTCCGCAGTCAGTCCCCTCCCAGCGCCTCTCGACATACAAAATCCTTCTTGCCAACATATTTATTTTCCCTGAATTTCTGTACAACTTTCTTCTTTCTATGCTTCATGTTTTATACATGCGTTTGTATAATAAATGTCGTTTGCTACCTTGACTGACCCAAAATGAACGATGTCTCAGGTTCTGATGGCTTATATTCAGATAGCAAAAGACGAAGAAATATAGAATCACGCATACTGGTGTATTGTGCTGCCTATTCACTTCCTTTTGTTGACCCAGTAAGAGGCATTATTACAAGCGATGCAGATAATACGTTTTAAGCATTGCATAAAGAGAAACCGGCAATGCATCTTTTTCCATTATTTCTTTGAGTGGACATATCTGTCTCATTTGCGCCTCCTTTTCTGAACCAAATTTAGTATCCATGGCAACCTAGCTTTCAATACTGTACAAAAGAATTTCAGATGGACCTTGAAAATGTCTGGGTTGGTTTGGGCCCTCGCGGGGACTTTTGTGCAGACAGCTCGACTCTAAAAGTATTTTTTTTTGCCGCTGTGTCAGTGGCCAATTGAATTAATGGGGTAGGGAGGGAAACGAGAATTAGTGAGTGAGTTGTGTGAGTCCTCTCACGTGGAAGCATAGGAACAGCCTCGCGATACATAATCGAAAACGATAGGCATAGTAAGCTAGAAAAATGTATAAAGCAGTCAACAGAATCGTAAAGTGCCAAAATGCGGTGTGAATAAAATGACAAAAATAGATGAGCAATTTATTTGCAAATATATTTTCGTGTCTTGTGGATGATAAGAAAGCGCGCATATGCTCATATGTCAGTTTGCATGAGCTTCCCTGCATCTTTGCAGCCCTTCTCCGCATACATTTTTGACAAATTAGTAAGTAAGAAATACATATAACATCGCATAACAAAAGCACTAGCGTCACTGTTGTAATTTGAAATTACAACAGTGACGCTAGTGCTTTTGTTATGCGATGTTATATGTATTTCTTTTCTGCAGTGTCTGTAGCGCTTCTTGGCGCTGCAGAAATAACCAACAAATGAAAAGCCATAAAGACCCAGTAAACTAAAATCGCTCGAAGAACAATGGATACGAGGGGAGAGCGAGTGTTTACTGATTGAAAGGCGAGCATTTAGAGGCATATTTACAAGGAAATGGCGCAGTATTTACAACAATAATGCGCACCCCTGTGTTTTCCCTAGCTCTGGCGCTAAAAATAGTTGCCTAGCGCCAACACAGACACTCTTGCGCCATAGTGCAAGGGTGCCTGCTGTTCAAGGAATGATTGTTTATGTGCAGGAATGTGTCCCTTCCTGCACATAAACAATCAATAATGGCGATCTGCTCCTTCTATGTGTGCTGCATGCGCACATAGAAGTAGCAAATCGTCATTATTTAATGATTGTTTATGTGCAGAAAGGGACACATTCCTGCACATAAACAATCATTAATGGTGTTTTGCTTTTTCTATGTGTGCAGCAGCACACATAGAAAAAGCACACAAAAACCGGAGAAATAAAAGTATTTCTCCTTGTTGCGCCATTCTAGCGCCTGCTATTGCATGGTGTTGCTTCAGATTTACACCTCCTTGTAAATCTGGGGCAGCGTCAAAAATCAATGGATGTTGCAGTGGAACGCCCACAGCAACACCCATTGCACGCCCCTTTCATGCAAATAACTGCATAAAAGGTTACCATGTTTAGAAAGCGGCGTTAAGCTTAAAGCTACTTTGTAAATATGGTACAGGGCATTGCGCCACAGGAACGTCGTCAAAAGTGACGCTCCTGTGGCGCAATGCCCTTGCAAATATGCCCCTTAATTTCTTGAAACTGACCAAACTTGATTTTCCTCACGTGGGGAGGTAGAGCATGGTCCAGCCTTTGTCCTTGTCACTGAGAAAGGTTCCATTTCCGGTTTCGGAGACACAGTGTGAAGTGGCCTGGAGCCTGCCCCTTGAACTTGTCTGCTCTGGGACAGTCCGCCTTAGGGACAATGGCCGTGGCCTTAAAGGTGATCTTGCTGCGAAGCCATTGTCGAGGTCTAAGCACCGGGGTGATATGCTCACACCAGTCAGCCCAGAAGCAGCCTTGCTCTTGTGTTCAGTGCGTTGTGTAAGCGATGTCAAATTAATATTGGGTCGGTCAGCAAAATAAATTGCCATAGACTAATTCTGATTGGACTAGGGAGCTAATCATTTGCACATGCAACTGCAGATCAAGGAGGGGCAAAACCTTCTTCGGAAATTTTAATTGAAATGGGAAGCCGTTACCCTGCCCCTTGCAAGGAGATGTCCTTGTGCTAAAAGGCCTGGTTGCACTGTGTCTCCTGGGGATTTCAAATGGACTAAACGCCCATGTTTTTTTTTTTTCTTATAGCGCTTCACGACGTTTTTAAGCACGTTATAGAGCAGCTAAAGTGCGTACGTTGCCACTTTCAGAGATGCTATACTTGATTCAGTAAGGAGAGGGCCGGTTTCTGAAATGTCTGAGTGCATCTTATGCAATGTGTCTCCTCCAGGTAGGGAGCTGTCCACGTGCTGAAACGTTTGACAGCATCGCATTGCCTACAATACTAATCCGCCTGCAGTAACTTCCTGGGGCCGGGAGATTTTACTGCATTCCACGCCACTTCTCTGTTCGAAGCAGGGAGCTGACCTGGTACTGAAATCTCTCTATTCACTGGATTGTCTGTTTCTACCCCAGTAGGGCGCTGTCCGACAGCTGAAACAACTAAATGCTTGCGTTGTGTCTCTGTCAGCAAGCAGCAGCCTAGATGCGAAAAGTGCAGATTCAACTGAATAATGTGGTGCACTCAGCTAGCGATTTCATGTGTCGAACTCTGTGACTGCACTGCACGCAGTAATTGTGTCTGAATATCACAGACCAGGTGGAGGCATTGTGGAAGGTGCCACATTTTCAGTGTCCGTTCTATGAGGAAACAGGGGTCGAAATGCATCTCCCTGTGTGACCAGCTGTTATCTTCATTAGTATGTATTGCATTTTATTACAGGCAAGAGGCCCTTTTATTAACTATATAGGTGCTGCTGTGCCTATCTCTTCATCACTGGGGCAAGTTGGACTGATCTTATTGGTCTTACACTGTTGGGAGACCCCTCTTGCTGGCAATGAGTGAGACCTGTCTTCGACTTCGGTGGAAGCCGCTGATGATGGCAGCCGTTGGGGACTACATGTCCCACAATCCCCAACTGGAGCCCAATTTGGCATTCATCAAGCACTACTTAAGGACGTTGCAGTCCCACGCAGTGGGACGCGAGCGGGCCATGCCCAGGGAAAGCCCGGGCCAAGGGCAGGCCCATCTGTACCCATCCGGATGAAGATGGGCTCACACTCCTGGTATTTTGTTTCTCCTTCTGCCCTCAAGGTTGGCTCCATTTTGTCTTGTCCTTCTCCTTTTGATTTCTAGCGGTTTTTGCAATTACCATCCAACTTTTCAACTATGGGGACAAAAAAAGACTCCCCCATCCCTCCTCCAAGGGCTCCAAGGGTGTTGCCTCATCTTTCTTAATACCTTTCTATTTAAGCAACACGATGGGTGCTATTTCTATGAAGCTTGAACTGGTTAAACCCGTATTGATGCCGTGCAAAAGGTGATTAAAGTCCTGTCATGTCTCGTATCTCACCCATTATCGGATGGAAGTGCTGACTTTCCAGGCACCATCGTGACAGGTCAACAAGCTACTTCTATTTCCTACGCAAACGATGGATATAATCACCACTTGTCGGCTGGATCTCCTTTAAATGCCACTAAATCACCCCTTCTCAAATGCAAACATAATGATAAAAAAGCCGGAAAGGGAGAGGCTAGGAGCAGTAAGACAATTCCTAACACAGCTTGTCATCTGCCTCATTGTCTCCAACAAATGCTCCTACTCACGCTTTTGATACAGCCATTCATAGTGTGTGCAAACCCTATTTTGACAAAGTGGAATCACTGCAGAAGGAACTTTAATCTTCCATTTTGTCACATTTGAAGATTTTAAGCAAAAAAGTGCAAGTCCTGCTTGATCATCACGAAAAGTCCAATTAGCCTCACTCTCATCAGCTAATACAACCTACAATTTGCTATACATCCCCCGGCCTTCCTACGAATCCCAGAATTTCAAACCCTCCAGTGTTGGCTCAAACCATTCCGCCGACTGTTCTTCACACTGAGATCAACAATTCACAGGGTTTCTACCCCAACATCAATTTGCAACATAAGAACTGTAGGGGTCCTGAAGCTCAATTTACTTCTTCAACTGTTCACCCTATTGAAACCAACAAAGTACAGGGTCTTGTCTCCAGCGATAAACAGCAACAAGTGAAATTTAGGGGCCCTGATGCTATTAAAGCTTGCCACCCTGATCGCCTTCAATTATCTCCTGAGTGTACCCAGTACGTCATTGTTCTCATGGGTGTGTCTTCATCGTGTGATGGTAACCCGGAAGATTTGTTTTGCCTCAAACAAAGAGCCACCCATTGGCTCGTGTCCAGATCGGGTTGGGATTCCAATTTTAATGATGACATTATCACTGTGCACAGGGTTGGGTGGGTTGGTTATGCCCCAAAGTCACTCACAGGAGTTGTTAATTTCAGGCGTTGTTAATTTCAGGCATCCATCATTATTGAGTACTTTACTGCAACACTTGAAGTCTGCAACCCCGGAATATGCAAAGATCCGTGCACTGTCTCACAGCTACTGCTTAATTTGTAAAATATTAAGTGCCAGGGCTCTGACCAGGAGGCCACTGCAGCTTGCACCATCCATCACCCCTGTCATTGCAGCCAAAACAACTACTAACCATCTCTCTCGCTTGTAAATGCGACAGTTCAGATTATTCCAGGTCCCCAAAGCTAAAGGAATGGCTGGGGAGGCAGGTATTAGCAATTTGTTAATGTATATTGTTTTCCTAAACAACTGTTATACTGCTCATCTCTAAATTACATGAGCAGCGCCACCTTTGGCAGACTGCCCTAAGTGTGGTGTTGTCAATTACGTGCCGGTGCTGAGCTTCAGAAACCAATTAAGTGCCGGTGCTCAGCACCGGGAAGCACCGGCTCAAATTAAGCACTGCTTCTACCGCCCATCCTCTCTACTTGGGCCTGGGGTGTGTGGCAGTGCCTCCTAGTAATATTGCAGCCACTTTCACACATGCAAACCGGTTTGCTCTGCTGTCGAGCCTCTCGGAAAATGACTGACTTTTCCCCCCAAAGACCCAGAATTATCCACCTGATGTCTATGGCTGACTCAGTTCCTCCAGTTGAGCCCATTTTGCAGGACATTAATGCTCCCAGTCTTCTTTTGGTGTCTAGGACTGATGGGTTACGTTTTCTGTCCTGGAACGTTGCAGGCATAGCCAGAAAATTGGAAAATGTGTACTGGTTAGATACCATCAACCAGTTTGATGTGGTGTGTTGTCAAGAAACTTGGGCCTTGGAAATATTTTATGTGAATGGTTAAAAATCCTTTTGTGTTTCTGGTATACGTTCTGTGTCATGCTGCCCTCAGGGCGGGATAGGAGTGTTAATTTTCCTCAAGTTAAAGATCACAAAAATAGCTGTTTTACAGTCTACCCCTGGTATAAAACTTTGACATTGAGCCTTCCTGGCTTTTCTACTTTTCTTTCGATCAATTTGTATTTTAACTTTTTTCTAAATCATCCAGTGGAGTTGTTGTGAGAAATGGATAGTTTTATCTCTGATTTCCTCAAGAGTCACCAGGAAAGGGTAACCAGTATCTGGTCTGGAGATTTTAATATCTCAAAATGTCCCTCCCAGGGGATAGTAATGTGGCCTCACAGATTGGCAGGGTCATGATCTATCTCACTTTCTTCACAAAACCTACGGGGAGGTTCTGAATCAGATTATTGTTAAACACAAGTTACTATTTAATGTGGATTTTGTTAAGAATGGTATAGTACCTCCCCCAACCTTTACAGGTAGAGGTGGTGGCTCAATGCAGGAGAGGAGTAGGCCTAACGGCTAGGGCGGTCGACCTCGGAGCTGGGGAACCAGGTTCGAGTCTCGGCAGGGACGCACAACATCCTGTGATTCTGGGCAAATCACGCCTAACAAAAATGAATGTGTCCTCATGTAACGCAACTGGTGCTCGTGTAAAGCGCTCTGATACCCGAATCGGGTCACGTTCGCGCTATATATAAAACTCCGTAAAAAAAAAAAGAACATTGTTTTTATCTTGCATTCTTCTTCTTTATCTTCCCTAGTGACAAATTTGGTATTTTGACCACAAAATTGAGGGACTATAATCCTGTTTCAATTTGTGTCTGCTTTCCAGACTTAGATATACACCCCCCAAGCTCTCACCAGCTCTTCAGATTTACCATATAGTAAAAATATGGGAATCTGCTTAAAGCGGGACAAACATAAATCCTGAGAAGTTCCTTGCAGATCTTGTAATTGAAAAATGGTAGGATGTGCTGTGTTGTCTTTCTGATAATGTGGTGCCCCACATGATATTGGGCAGTTTTAATTCTTTGGGCAAATCCATTCTCAGTTTGATAACTCAAAACAAAAACCTTTCACTGCACCCTCCTTACATCAATGGTTTGAACATGCTTGTACAGCGGCCCCAATAACGTTGAAACTGGTTGCTAAGTCCTCCCCTAGAAACATTGAGGAAATCAGGCTTGCCAGGAGGGTGTATAAATCGACACTAGATAAAAGCAGGATGGAGATTAGAGAGAAGGCATGGGAGGATCTACTTAAAGCTTCAGAATTAAGAGATGCCAAAGCTTTCTGAGACTTAATTAAATCATCCATTCTGATCAGAGGATAACGGCCCAAGAATCACTTGTTAAGATTCCTCAGATAACTGGCTGTCCCATTTTCTTGCATTTTCGAGGGTTCAACCACTGAGTCACCTGACCTGGCCCCCTCAACACACCTTTTTCTGGTTCGAATCTTATGGCTCCTCCTGTTCCAATTAGCACTTAATTGCCGTTTCCTATAGAAGTGAATGATGTTGCTTCTGCTATTTTAAAGAGCACTCCTGGTAAGGCTCCTGGACATGATGGGGTCTCAATTGATGTCTTCTGAAATAACATGCCCTTTTAGGCTCCTCTGTTGACCAACGTATTCCGCGCTCTTTTCTTTGCTGAAATACCTAATTCCTGGAAAATATCAATTATTGTCCCGATTTCTAATAAGGGTGACAGAGGAGATCCTTCATGTTACCATCAAATCTCACTGTTGGACTCCTCTGTCAAAATACTAGGAAGGGTAGTTCTTGAGAAACTCGAGGCGTGGGCGGAAGATAGGGGCATCCTTTACGAAATACAGTATCGTTTCCGGCCGGGCGTGGGTACAGTTGAACAGTCCCTCAACCTGCTCCTGATCACACGTAAGTACGCCAAGGCCACGGAAGGCTCTTTAAATCTTGCTTTCATAGACCTGTCCAGTGTTTTCAAGCTCGTGGACAGGGGCAGGTTATGAGACCTCATGAACCAAACCAGCGTGGACGCCTGCCTGGTGGAATATCTTAAGTGTATCCATTGTGATACTTTAGCCCAGTTACATTTTGGTCTTGATGGAGAGTGCAGGCCTACTTTCAAAGTTGATAAGGGTGTCAGGCAGTGGTGCATTTTAGCTACTTTTCTGTTTCTTTTTTATATTAATTCTTTTAATCTAACTTTACAATCTAAAGGTAAAGACCTGTCTAGGATAAAGGACTGGGCTGTGTCTGTACTAATGTATGCTGATGATGATGTGCTGCTATTTTGTGCACAGCTAACAGGCTACAGCTATTGTTGGATTAATTTGATGATTTTATGTTGAATTTGAAGTGAAGAGTCAACCAGAAATGCTCCCCTACATAGCTTTACCATGGACGGTATTGCAATCATGAAAGTTTCAGACTTACATTTTCTAGGAATTTTGTTGCACGCAAATTTTAATTGGGCCAAACTTCTGGAAGAGAGAGGGTATAAAATGAATAGTACAGCTGAGCCCATTTTTAGGTTAGCTAGGAAACTCAAGAAAAAAATGGTTAAAGGCCTCATCTCCATCTACAAAATGTCTTCCATTGGGTACCTATGGGGAGGGTGTCTGGGGGTATGTAAATTGTGACGGTCTACAAATTTCTCTTCAGATTGTTGGCAGTCCCCAACAGCACCACTTCTATCATTACTGTTGGACTTGGCCCTTTTTGCAGGGTCATCCCAGAACTTTTTGCCTTCCTTCTTCATTTTTTCTGACCTGTTGTTGGTGGTTTTATGACTCTGGGCACTTTACCACTGCTGATCAGTGCTAAAGTGTATATGCTCTCCCTGTAAAGTATTGTTGTGGATTAGTGATTCCATGATTAGCTATTTGATTTACTTGTCAGACCCTAGTACAGTGCACTATGTGTGCCCAGGGCCTGTAAATCAAATGCTGCTGGTGGGCTTGCAGCACTGATTGTGCCACCCACAGAAGCAGCTTGTAAAATGTGACTCAGGCCTGCCATTGCAGAGCCTGTGTGCAATCTGGGACTGCCATGTCGACTTGGCAAGTGCACAAACTTGCCAATCCCTAAACCGTCCCTTTTCTACATGTTAGTCACCCCTAAGGTAGGCCCAAGGTACCCCTGTGGGCAGGGTGCATTGTATGTGAAAGGTAGGACATGCCATGATGTGTGTGGCATGTCCTGATAGTGAAATACTGCCAATTTTGTTTTTCACTATTGCAAGGCTATCTGCTCCCATAGGACAGAATGGGGAGTTTGTTTATAACATCTTATAATCATAACTGACCCTGGGAACAAGATAGGAAAATAAAGATAGTATGCCTGAACTCAGAATGTTAAAGTGCATCTTTTAGTGAGGGTGATTTTTACATTCTGTGTTTGAAAATACCTCTTTTAGAAAGTAGGTATTTTCTTGCCTAACCATCCAGTGTGCCTCTGCTAGGTTTGTGGATTGCATGTCTGGCTTTTGGATCACAGGGGCTAGAGCAGGGCAGTGGCTCCAGAAGTCTGATGAGTCAGGGCTGGGCTGAACAGGCTTGGTCTGCATTTGGAGTGGTGGAAGGAGTAGCATCTTCACCTGAATAGGGCTGTGCCTGCCTTCCACAATGACGGCTCCGCCCCCCTGTAGTGTGTCTGAAGCCAGGGCTCACACTGACAAAGGAGGTTGTTGTGCACTTGCAAAGTGACCCACAGAACTGGTTTTGGCTGGGTACAGACACTCTCTGCCTTCATGGAGAACAAAGGATTTTGGTGTATAAAAAGAGGGGCCCAGACCCCAGACTTTTAGATCACTTCTGGGAAATCAAGAGGAAACCTTTGCCAAGGAGAAGAGCCGGATAAGCTGAGGAGGAATACTGCCCCTGTGCTGTTTGCTGTCTGGGGTTGGCCTGCAGTGGCTGCTTGCTGCCAAGGAAAGGAGAAAAAGGACTTTGCTGTTTGCTTTGTCACCTGCTTGAAGAAAAGATCTCCAAGGGCTTGAAACTGAGCTTGCCTCCTGTTCTGAAGTATCAGGGACACAAAGACTTCACCACCAGCTTCCTTGAATTCCCTTGCTGGGAATTCCAACCTGCAAAGAGGTGCCTGCTGCTGTTTAGGACCTCTGGAGACTGTTTGTCGCTGGAAGCTGAGAAATCGACGCAACACCGAAGAAGCGTGTCGCATCCGCACTGGTTTCCCGACGCATCGCCGAAGAAACCATCGGAGCGCCTGCCGCAACTCGAGAAATCGCCGCTGCCGCACCGATCCCGACGCAAGCCTGCTTTGCGGCTGCACGAAGACACGCATCGTACCGGATCGACGCATCGCATCGAGGCGCCAAGACTGCCGCATCGTTTGGGGTCCGCAGTAAGAAACAGACGCATCAACTCACCACGCAGTAAGGAACTGATGCATCACCTCCCCTGCGCTGCAGTAAGGAACAGACGCATCACCTCCCCTGAGTGTAATGAACAGACGCATCACCTTCCCTGCGGCCATTTTGTTTGCTTTGTGTGACGCATCTAAGGTACTTTTGAGAAAAGTGTCGCATTTACAACTAGCATTAAACTGAACTATTTCTACCATCTGAAAGTCATATTTTTATTACTGTATTGTGGATTTTTGTCGTTTGGTCTTGTTTTGAGTTTAGATAAAGATTACTTATTTTTCTAACCTGGTGTGGTGTCCATTTGTAGTGTTTTCACTGTGTTACTGTATGTGTTCATAAATGCTTTACACACTGCCTCTGAGATAAGCCTGTCTGTTTGTGCCAAGCTACCAAGGGGGTGAGCAGGGGTTATTTTAGGAGTGTATCCCCCTTACCCTGACTAGAAGCAAGGGTCCCTATTTGGTCAAAGGTACCTACCTCTGCCAACTAGAGACCCCCATTTCTAACAATTACCCATACCAAGGTTGGTTTGTCGTAAATTGAAGATGCGATCAAACTATCCCCACTATTATTATGGGCCAAAATCTGGAGCTCTCCTGTTTTGTATTATCAGATTGCAATAGTTTAGATCATGGTAATAAAATTGCTTGGTTAGCACCCGTTAGGAAATTCTTCTCAGATCTGGTAGTCCCACTACTTTTTCGCTCTTCCACCGAGATAACTGGGAATACAAAGACCTTGATCCATTCCCTCTTTCAATTAAATAGTGATCTGAAAAGTGTTTTACAAGTCCTGGGTGACGATACCGTATGTTACCTTATGGAAATTATTTCCTTAGAGCGGGTTGACCCTTATTGTATGGATTCCTAATCACGAGCACAGGTTTTATTTAACACGCTGCAGGCTGTGCAATGTCCATTTCCTGGTTGCTTTACCACAGCAGGGCAGTTGGTTTCCAATTTTCCCCACTGTCCCTGTGACAACACGAGTCTGCAATCTACAATGCACTTAGTTTTTTAATATTTTTTCAACACTCCCTAAAATCCAACTTTTACGTCCCATCCTACGACTGACCTATTGTAGATCGGCTCGGCGGAACCTAAAATGTTTGCAATGTTTGAGCCTCTGAAGGTATCTGCCGTGCTATAGTTGTTTTTTCATCATTCTTTAAGGATCAGGAGAGATATTAGAATATCATCAAATTGCCAGCTCTGAATTGTTTTTATTGCACCCTTTGTTCTTCCTTAACTGTATTTTTATGTATATATGCAATTGTTACTTTGCGACAATTAGATCTGTAATTTGATATGCATATTATTTTATATATGGGCTTCTAGTTAGCCCTGGCATCTGCATTTTATTTTATTAAATTCTGTATTTTAACATGCTTTTATCTTTGTTTTATTCTCTTTATGGTCATCTTGGCCAAATAAAGTTTTATTGATTGAATGATTGACTATTTAGATTGTGGGCTGCAGAAACATCCACTCGCTCACTTAAACTTGACCCTGTGGATAACCACAGTAGATGACTAGTGTAACATCTGCCCCTCGAATGTAGTCCCCCCAAGAAATACTTAGCACATAAAGAAATGGTGACTAGAAACAACTTCAGCATCCATTATAAAAAGTGGATACCAAGATCGATGTGCCTAAAAGTATAATGTTGATAGTGTGTGAATGTACTTAGAGGTGGCACTTTTACACTGCTGTGTTTTCATTTCATTCGTCATCTGGAGCTCTTTTAGAAGAAAAAAACGCTAGGGTCTTTTTGAGGACATTTGTGAACTTTAGTCGAGCCAGAGTGGCAAACAGCTTGAAAACCAGTTGATCTGTCTATAAGGATAAGGGCTTTGGAGCTACTGTTATCTGAAAACTTGCACATGCCATTGAGAGCACAGATCATCACTGACTGTTTTCTATCATGCTTAGTCATTTATTGTTAGGCAGGACGTTGACTTTGTGATAAGACAGTGTTTTGTTGTATCTTGAAATTGATGGTGAAAGCTGAGTTGGATGGGTGTGATTGAAGTCAGTCTACTGAGTTTAAGGATGGCTTCATCAAAATTGGACTGACTATTCTGCCACAGAAGTAATTCAATTTGGGGTACTGGGAAGGACCAGAAGGTGGCGCAATAAAACCTAGGGCAGGATTTTGAATCGGCTGTAGATGCCTGCTATCCTGCTGGTTATGTTTTTCTGCAGAATAGCAGGCAATGGAACCACCCATCTCATAACAGGTACTGAAAGCAGAGCATGGTATTTGTAGAACCAATGAGGTCTGTGGAATGGGTAGCACTGGGGGCATATTTATGACTTTGTGGTGCAGCACAGCACAGCAAGCCACCTTGCTGCACTGCGCTGCACTGCGTCACATGGAAAGGGCAGGAATGTGCTGCATTTATCCCAATATGGCGCATCCCTATCCTTTCCCCTGCGCTGGCGCACAATGGGCTGTCTAGCGCCAACGCAGGCCCCCTGCACCATGGTGCAAGGGTGACTCCATTGCATACAGGATTGTTTTTGTGCAGAAAGGGGCACTTCCTGCACAAAACCACTAATTAGAGGCTTTTTCAGAGGAAGTAACAAGGAGTAATAAAGATGTTTCTCCTTGTTATGTCTCCCCTGAGAAGGCATATATTTTTGGTGCATTCCCATGTCTAACACTTTTGGTAAATCTGGGAATGTGTCAAAACCATGAGAGTTGAGTGGGAACACCCATGCAACACCCATGGAACTCCTTCCCAGGGCAGAGTAATGCAATGCAGTGATTTGCACTGCATTGCGTTAAACCAGATTTATTAAGCCACTCAGGAACACACAAAGTGGCCTTGCATGGCTTCAAAAATCTAATTTCTGATTTGTGGCACTTTTGTACCATGTTGCGTGGTGCAAGAGAGATGCAACTCGGCTCATAAATATGGCCCTAGGTGTGAGGTAAAAGGCTGAGGGAAGGCAATGTCTTTTTGGATATAGTCCTTGTTTTTGATGAGAATTGCACGGAACACTTTTCAACAATTTGATTGACTTAAATTTTAAGTGAAGGCAATGCTGACTCAGGCTAGTACTCTGTGCCTCCATGGACTGAAATCCAACTCTTGCTCCAGTTTAAGCAAAGTAAGCATAACTCCTACTTCATTCTCCTATCTGTTTTGACTGAAGCACAGGATCTGCTGGGACTGAAGCCTGGTATGTGCTTTCTCTTATGTCCACTGCCTGTTCTGACTTAAACTCAATGCCTGCTGTTGCTGAGGTCCACCCTGTGTTCTGTCAAAGCCCTAGTGGTGCTCAAAAGTTACCACACATGCATTTATCTCTGGAGAGTTCTTGCTGTCATGCATAGGTTTAGCATGGCTGGTCACCTTTCTCGCTGATGTGTTCTCATGATAGTAAATGTGGAATGCTATTCAGCCATCACTCCTTTATTTTTAGCACTTTCTTCTTAGTGCTTATTTTCAGCACATGCTTGCCAAGGCTCATGCCCAGATCTCATTTTAGACCACTAGGACTTAATTTAGGTGGTTATACAGTTGGCAAATAGTTGCATATTTAGCATTACAGAAATGAGCATCATTATTAGTAGTGAGAAACATGCAAACAGTTTTATATCAAAATGGCACTGATACAAACGCAAAAAGGCTGTGGTATCAGACCCTACCACACCCCTGGCTCATCTCACCTACCATTGGCTGATTTCAGCCCAGGCAAATTGGGCCAGTGCTATACTGTATAAACTACCCACTAAACCATTCAGCAATGTGGAGGTGGCGGACATGCCTGGCAGTAGCAAGACCACAGTTAGATTGAGATTTGTATCACCAGCTATAGGAGCTCTCCAGTTGACTCATGGCAGGCAAGTAATCGTGGTTTATTTCATTGATTTCCAGTACTTATGCTTGGTATTCCACTATGAATGTGGCATTACAGATAAAGAATGTAAAGAAAAACATAACAGGGCAATCTACTGCCACCATACATAGAACAACTCGGGAACAATTCATCTCTGCATAAGTATGTAATGCTGTTTATTACAATAGGCAAAATACAACTGAGACTGGCATTTCTTAAATGTTGTCCAAATCTATCTGCTGTAGGTATCAATAGGTCCAACATATGAATGATGGGCATGATTCACAAGGAATGTAGTTAATCTGCATTCATTGATTTACACCTAAGCATGAGTGTAAATATACTGCTCACAGGGATTTACAAACATTCCCTGGAATCCACATGAACAGAAGCATCAGACACAGGTTTCCCTGTAGATTCCTGAAAAGATCATGGGACATTCCCTTTGGATCCTTTCCCCCCCCCTGTATGGAGTTCTCCATAATGTAGAACTCTGCAATGGAGGAATTGGATCCTCTGTGCAAGCTAACATTTTTTTTTTCACCTGAAAATATTTTTTCCGGCCGAAAAAATCCTTCCTCCCCTGTGCTCCTGGGATTATTCATTGCTATTTCTGCTCTAGAAATGCATTGACATCTATGGTTCCAGGCTGAAAAGGGGAACGAGAGGAATTTGCGAATGCTTACAAATTTCACTGTGAGTTGAAGTTTGTAAATTTCAAAAACTATCCATGCTTTGAATGTCACTATGATAATAATAAAAATAAGTCCAATTTGTAAAGTGCAAACATATCACCCATTAATGATTTCAAAGCGCTGAGGGCCGTCGGGGGGATTAAGTGAGCTATTGCCAGAGTCACATGACGCTGAGCTGAGCTGCCGCTGGCGCCGGGGATCAAACCGTGAACCCCGTGCTGCGGAGTCAGCAGCCCTGGCTGCTGCACCACACCAATGCTTTATGTGGGATTTATAGGAGCAAAGAACTCCACACTCATGGTGGAGATCTCCACCCGTGTGAATTGGATTACACGTGGCAAATATCCATTTCTGAATTGCTGGCAGATGTAAAAAAGGATAGATTTGGTCACACAGTTAGATTTACTGTTGAATTCACCTTTGTGATTAGGGTCCTTGGTCAGGCAAAGGTAGATAATGATAGTGGCAACATCAGTGGTTGCTGTAGGCACTTTTCTTTCTTTACAAATTTGGCACTGGTTGCTTAGAATTCTTTGACTAGCTCCATAATAATCAATAGCATGTAACTGGTAATTGTCCTAAATGGTTCCTTTTACTGCTTGGATGGTTTGCAATCTATGATGTTTACATTCCATTTTCTCTGGTGGTATTCATGAGTTTTGTATCTGAATATTTACAAGCAACACAAAGGAAGATCTTAATGATTAGAAATGCAAGTTTAAATGGGCCCAAAATCTCATACTACCTATAGCCTCTGATAGACTGATGCGTTTGAGAGACTGGTTCCTCCGATATGCTGATGCCTCTGCTAGGCTGATGGTGATGTGGTAGTGAGTCAGGCACACATCAGACCATGAAAAGTAGAACCACTATATAGTGAGTTTCCTGCCATTGGATGTCTGTATGTGTGTATATGGTATTTCTATAGCACAAATCTAGCAAAAAGGCAGCAGAACACTCTATAGGGTCAAAAATAAGCATAAAGTCAACATGTTATAGGAGTAGTAGCTAGGTTTTGGTATTAAATCCAGGACACGGAAGGTAAATAGTAACTTCTTTATTCAAGTGTCCATAAGAGGGACCTCCAACCTCCACGATCAGCAGCAACTGCCGCTCTCAGAATTCCTAACAGAATTCCCCCTCACACATGCAGTGTTCCATGTTCTATGATACAAGAAATGCAAATGCAACATTTGGATTCTTATTGAACTGTGATGTGGTGGTTTTTTTAAAGAGGTGAGTTTGCAACTCTCTCCTAAATTGGAGTAGCATTGGTGCATTTCTGATTGTGATTTTGTTCCGGATAATTGTTTCATCGCTAGAAAATGCCTGATGCCTAGTTTTGTTTTTCTTTTTTTACACTTCTTAGACTGAAGTCTGATTGTGTCCTGGCTGTAAGTGTTCCAAGAACTACAAGAGAGAGAGAGAGCTTGTCTGCAAGATAGGTGGGGATGCTGGCCATGATAGCATTGTAAATATAGCATCTGGTTTTAAAGATAATGCAGACCATCAAGGGGAGCCAATGGAGTTCCATCAGGAGTCCAGTGATGTGATCATATGTCTACGCTTCAGGCCCTGCATGAGATGTGATGCAGCATGTAAGATGCCTATGAGGAGCGCCAATGTGGAGTCTGGGAGGCCATAGAGCAAGGTGCTACCACCATCAAGGTGCGAAGTATGAGAGTTTAAACAGCAGTTATGACACTGCTTCCTGGAAGAAACAGTTTGACTTTTTTAAAAAGAGAGATCAGATACTAGTCCGTTTTTGTTTCTTTTGGCAATGTGTTCCTCGATGGTGAGGTTGCTTTGTTGGGTAAATCCAAATGACTCTGCATTCAGTTAAAGTTGTGGTTCAAAGCCATCGAGTTTCAAGGCATTGGGCTAGGTTTGTAGTTTTCCTGTTTGCTGTTCTTGGTAAAAAATAGGAATTTTGTCTTGGTTCTGTTGAGCTTCAAGTAGAAGCTGAACATCCAAATCTGGATGATGTGCTAACAGAATTGAAGGCATTGGATGTCTAAAGCAAAGAAGATGTTCAGGTAGATTTGTGTGTCATCAGCATTTTAGGAAAGCATGATGCTGTTGTCTGTGAATAGAGCAGCAAGCTGAGCCATGTAGACATTGAAGATGACTGTAGACAGTTTAGTACTCTGGGGGACTCCGCAGGCAGTAAGGATCTTTTGGGACCCGGAGGTGGCCATGTAAACATAAGTGTTGGTTGGAAAGGTAAGAGGAGAACCAGTGAAGGACATTGCCGGAGAATCCCATTTAAGTCTCCAAGGTGGTTATGTGGGAGCGATGGTCGACTGTGTGGAAGGCAGCTGAGAGGTCCAGCAATATCAGGAGGCAGGTGTCATCTTCATCTTCATCCATGGTCAAGAAGGCATCATCTGTGATGTGTAAGTTAGTAGTCACTGAGCTGCAGCATGATGTGAACCCAGCCTGAAAGTTGTGCAGGACATGACTAGCATTGATGTGACCTTGGAGTTGAATATAGACTGTTTTTTCAATGGTTCCAATGAATGGTAAGTGAGTGATTAGTCAGACAAGTTCATCAAGGGTCTAAAATAGATTCTTTTAGGAGAGGGAGGATTTGGCCTGCCATAAGAGATTCTGCGAAAAGTCAGGGAAGCATTGATGATGGTGAATGAGGTGACAGAGCATCCCCAGAGAGAGCTTTGATGAAGGGCAAGGATAAGACATCCTCTTCATAGGAAGTGGCCTTGAGGGAGTTGAGTATATCAGTCTGATCTGCAAGAGATGGGGATTTGAAGGCAGACTATTGCATATTTCTACAGGAATTAGTGGGTGTAGGAGAAAATGCAGGCTGGGTGTAGTCGATGTGCTACCAGATCTTTATTTTTTCACAGAATAGAGGCTGATTGCATTGCACTTTTCTGTGGACTATTGAGTCGGAGGGTCTGACACGTGGTTAATGCAGTGCTTGATTTTCTTGAAAATTGTTCTGCCTCTGGTTGTGGCTTCATTGATGGTGTTGGTATAGTACCTTCTTTTGGCTGATGTATTGAGCTATCTGCACGTGGAGAGGTAGAATTGCATTACCATGAGGTCTTCGGGAGAATTGCATTATCATGAGGTCTTCGGGGGAATTGCATTATCATGAGGTCTTCGGGGGAATTGCATTACCATGAGGTCTTCGGGGGAATTGCATTACCATGAGGTCTTCGGGGGAATTACATTACCATGAGGTCTTCGGGGGAATTGCATTACCATGAGGTCTTCAGAAGCTTTTTTCATTATTCAGGTCTGAGGATGAATCGTTTATTGCCAGGGTCCTTAGAGTTTTAGGTTGCTACAGGCTTTGGCTTTTTTTTTTTTATTGGAATGTGGATATTCACATTGTTTTCCAAAAAAGAGTTGAAGTTGTTTAGAAGGGTGTTGGCACCTGATGTGGAGTTGATAGGGTGAGAGATGAGTTCAAGCATTAAGTTGTCTGTGCAGAATTCTTTGAAGGAACTAGAGGCTCTTCCCACTTGTGTTGTTTTCTACACAATCACAACTAGCCTTTGAGGCACAACAATGTTTTGTGAAACCTCACTATCACTCTAGAGTCCAATTCACTACTGGCAGTGCTTGCCAGGCTGTTTTTCCTTGTGAAAAAAGGGCATCCCTTTTAGCTGAGTCACACAACTTTATTACTTAGGCGCATAAATCGGATTCATTTTAGTGCTCTGCAGAGGGTAGTTTGGTGCTGTAAAACATCTTTAAAACTCTTGACGCCAAAAAAATAAATAATTGGAATGGCCTTTAAAGGTAACACTTTTTCAATTGCTCAGGGCTGGCTTTGACGTTTTAACGCACTGTTTTAGATGTTCATCTTATTTACATAAACTTTGATGGTTTATTTACCACTTTCGTTTTTCATAGATATGTAAAACAGCTCTCTGCAGGCGCGCATCTCTTTTCCGTTAGGGACAGCCGCCCTGTACTTCCGCGCCAGTCCAATAAAACAACCTGAGGAATTAATTTAATTTCATTTTTCACTAAGCTGCAGTGTGGACTTCTAGCGCATCACTTCCAGTTAGGTGAGGGTAACTCTTTTTTGCCATTTTTACTTGAAAAATTCTAAGATGAGGCACTTTTTTCTTCAATTTGAATTTTAATCAAATGACTTAATTCTAGGGTTAGACATTGAATAAATCCTGCTCCCCCCCCTTCTTAAAGTGACTTCTGCGATGCAGACTGCGCACATAATTTAATATTTCCTGATTTACTAAAAAGGGACTAAAGGCGGCCTCCTATATATATCCTGAAAGCCTTGACAAACCTGAACTATCTCTGGGTAATTGTTTATTGGTACAGGTGACAGTTAATTTGTGAAATTTATTTATTTATTTGTTTTATATAGCGCACGAATCACCCCATAAGGGTATCTCAGCGCATGGACTGCCTAAGAATGTCAAGGAGAAATGATCAAAACAGCGATGTTTTTAACAGTTTCCTGAAAACCAGGTAATCTGTACATTGTCGCAGCGATAGGGGAGTTCGTTCCAATAGAGAGGGGCAATAAATATATAAATAAATAAGCAAATAAATGTAGGGCCAAAAGTATTTCTGAAGAAGCCACACTCAACCCTGCTGATTATCAAATACGAAGGCTGCCTTGTCTTGATTCCACCTCATGGCTCTTTCACCCAACGCCCTACTCTTCATGTCTCTTTACTTCACTCTTGTACATTGTTTTCCAACACTGCTCTCTCCTTTTGTGACTAAGTTTCAATTTTTCTTTCCTTCCGAGCCTGTTTCTCTCCTTTTCTGGGTCAAAATCTGATATGGAAAATAAATCTCAATCCTTCAAATGCGTGCCGGTGCCCACCGCTGCAAACACCTGTACAAATTAAGCCCTAAGTTCAGAAATATAAATGTTGATGAAGCTTTGGCCACTCAGTGTTTGACTTATTTGAAAGCTTCAAGCACCCAGTCTCTTCTGCTTCTTTCTTCAGATGAGGATGTTGAAATATTTATGATGATGAAGTCAGCACGTTTTTAGTTCCTTTTTCTAGAAAGGAATGGTTCCAAAGGCCTTCAAAATAGCGGGTATATCTGAGGGTCTTCTGATGATAAGTCCATAATTCAGTCTTTGTACAGATGTTCTTTCCAGCAGAGAGTGGAGAAACAAAGATAACAGTGAGACCAGAATTTCAGTCAGATTTTTAAGAGCACTTGTCATGAAATTCCATGGATCAAATATTTGAAGTGATTCAGCTTTTTTGGCAGTCCACATACTTGGACGGCTTTAATATTGGAAATAAATTACTCAGGGTGTTTGTAACTCGCGTAATTAGCTGTAGCAAAATTGCAAAAAATTATAGCGAAATTATACACGATTACACGGAATTGCACAAGGAGCGCAACCTAGCATTTAGCACTGTTTTCTGGATAGATCTGAGGAGGCTTTTGTGCTAAGAAAATAGCGCTAAATGCAACAAAATATTACCAGCAGAAGTCCACAATCTCTCGTGCTCTGTGATCTTGCAGTAGACGTACGCAAGCGGGCATAATCGGGTAATTTTATGTAGTTTCGCAGCACAGGGGTAGCACAAAATTACCAAAATTACTTTGTTTACTCCAGCTTAGTTAAAATGTCACCCAGACCCCTAAATTACTTACAGAAATAAACAATGGCAGTCCATATGTTGTGCCAGGTGGAACCATCTGATCTTTAGTCTTTCAATTCTAATGCAAAACAAAGTAGCACAGCAAAGGGACTTGTGGGCGGCCAAAATCAAGCCCAGGAGGAGAAAGATATTAGGCATTTCACAAGGAATAAAAAACTCAGTACCACCTTTTGTTAGAATTCTAGAGGTTCCAAGGAAAGAAATCCTGGATAAAACACACTAGGCAGTGCATGGAATTTTTCAGTGTATAAAATGGTAAATTGGGTTTTACGGTCCAATAATATGTTTGATAGGTTCTTGTGACAACTTTACCCATAAGAACAAAGGATGAGTGTTTTATACATCATCAGATCCCTGCGATGACTTTATTAGACCATACTGCGCAAGGGACCTGTTATGAATGAACCTTGCATATTTTACATCGCATAGTAAATGAAGCAGCTCACATGAAAATCAGTTTTTTCTGAAACAAGGAAGACTTTTTGAAAACAGTCATTCAAATAATGGACTACTGCATTGGCATGGGGTCCCCTCACTAGTGTAGAAAGTCACTTACTGGGCATAAATCTGCTCCTAACAACCAAAGAGTCTTTCGTTTGTCAACACAGTTAATGTCTGCAGAAGAGATGACCAAGGAAACACATCAGCAGAGACAATGTAAGCTAGGCAAGTTAGAGGAAATGAAAAACAATGGGAGGCTGATAGTTAATACAGGCAGAATAACATTTTCAGCCTTCAGTGGCTTCCTAAACAAAATCTAGAGAGAAATCATTGAACACAACTGAAAGGAAAAATAGAATACGCCGACATATGATTGGCACTGCCCTGCCTTTCACAAGAGTCAGCCTTTTGCAAATTCCGTCCTTTTCCCAGTACCCCTGTCCACATCTACACAATCAGCGACTTGATTTTGGATGGGGTCATTGGCATACATTTTTCACTCTGCTGTAATAATATTTCTTTTCTCTTCCTTTCCTCTAGTCTCTCGCTCTTTTCTTTTGCCATAAATTCTTCCCCTTCATGTGTGGACAATTGTCAGAGTCCTTCTTCAAATACCGTACTTGCCATCACCACAATCAGGCAATGTCCAAAATATTGCAAAAGAGTATTCAAATAATTTGTAACATTTTGCACCAGAACAGAAGAAACATGCAATTAACGCGTGTTTGTGAAAATATTTGTTCTCTATTTTTAGCTCATAAAGCGTTTTTCTGTACTCATATGTTTTAATCACTTAAAAGAAGAAAGTGAGGTCTTTGCTTTTAGGTCTAGATTGAGACTGCTTTAGCTGTTTCTCAGAGGTAATACAATCTATAAAGACAGTGGAAAATGTCAGGTTCCCTCATTCATTGGTCGCTGAAATTGGCATTCATATATTACTCAGCGCACATTCATTAGTCATTGGTTGATTGCACTCTGCATTCATGACAAATGGAGATTTGAAATTGGACAAAGGCACATGGTTATTTCACTGGTGCAGCAGTCAGTGATATAACCATGTAGTGATATAACCTATATAGTGATGTGCACTTTTTGTTTTCTCCCCCCTCTCTTCCACCTCAATACTGTATGCACTAACCTTAAATGTATTTAATGTAGAAATAGATCAGATGAATGTATATGTTTGACACATCAGCTCGCCCTGCATCTCCTCTCCAGAACTTTGGGTTTAACTGCTTCTGGTTTTTGGAACAAGGACAAATGACTTTAAGAAATGTTAAAAACAATAGAAACTCACTAAAGATTCCTATTAGCCTGTACAATCTTATGCTGCCTTTCGGTTAGGAATATACTTAATAAATAACATAGAAATGCATACATACATACATTCACACATACATACATACATACATTCACACATACATACATACATACATACGTGCATACAAACTAAATGTTGGTGACAATCAGCACATTATTTTGTGGATTCCCTTTGTGGCTTTTTATGTCAAAGAAAACTTCAGTTCATGTTTTGGTTGATTCATGAAGTGTTTCTTGACAAGGAAAATGTAATAATTTGTGGACCACATAATCAACTGATCAGAGAGTCCCCTGCCCTGAAACTATAGATGGACACCAGGTATCTTAGTACAGCCAGGACCCACATTTATACCATGATACAAATGAATTTCAAGTATTGATCACATGTCAGAGTTCTCCTCAAA
This sequence comes from Calotriton arnoldi, assembly GCA_963921515.1. NCBI lineage: Eukaryota > Metazoa > Chordata > Amphibia > Caudata > Salamandridae > Calotriton > Calotriton arnoldi. The sequence continues at coordinate 1,045,867 of CAWUFW010003339.1, forward strand.
TTTAGAAGGAGCTAGACTATAGCCTTCTACAGTAACAAAAATGTAAAAAAATTTGACCTCAGCAAACTAATTCACAACTTCACTAATCCAGTGCCAAATACAGGACGCCCCAATGTCAGAGACTGGCACATTCTATAGGAAATGTTAGCAGGAACAAAACAAACATGGCTGAAGCTGTTTGCAATTGAGCTAATGCCGGTGTAGGTATTCCTTGAACGCTAATTGCCCCTTGTACCCTGCCATGAGGCAGAATGAGTCCTTTGTATTTGTTGCACCATTAAGTAAAGCTCAGGTTAGAGCTGACATGATGGAGGGAGATCAGTGGGTAAGGTTATGATAACCCACACCACTTCCACAGCCTCTGAAAGGTGCTAGGGCTGCAGAACGGGCAGTCACATGTAAGGTTGATTCAGTCCAGCCTCCAGCCATACCAGCTTTTCAAAGGCACAAGTTAGCTCCTCGTTTTCCCATTAGCCAGTCGCCATTTAAAGACAAAGGCACCAGGTAAAGAACCACAGGAAGGAAGGCATAGATTCTGAATGTTAGAGGGAGGCCTTGGTAGGAGCTTGGACAGTGGCGTAGCTAGAGCTTTTGCCGCCCGGGGCGATCCCTGAGTTTGCCGCCCAGTGCAGGTAAGAGCAGGGGGTAGTGCTGGCGACAGACAACGTTGAGCAAGGCAGGGGGGTGCTGGTGACAGATGACAACGAGCAGGGGCTAGCGACAGACAACGATGAAGGAGAATACAATAAGAAAAAAAGAAAAAGTAACTTGCGCTCGCCACCGTCCCCAAAAAAGTGCCCCCCCCCCCGGGCTGCGTTTGGACACGGCTAGAACATGGACAATGACACGAAATATAAGCGTGAACCTGGGGTACTAGGTTGTCAGTTTAGAGGGGCAACGATGGGAGAGTCTACAAGATAGGAGCAGCAATGCCTAATATGGAGTTTCTGAGAATGGGAAGCGGATAAGCTCTCGAAGCAAGATTCCAGGCAGGATCCATGACTTTCATTTCAGTCCACTGATGGACGTGAGGGAGGTTTTTCAATGAGAAATGTCAGCAAGTGTAATTTGTTTTTAGCATCCCTATACTACAATCAAGTATTATATATACTCATTTTTAGTTTGGGGCACTCAACAGCCACTTTCCCTTCCCAGGCTGAGCACCACCATTTAAAATCCATTCTGATGATTCCTGGCCCTAAGTACCTTGTACTGGGGCCACTGATGCAGACAGTGGTTAATTTGTAAAATAATAAGTGCCAGGGCCGCACTTCGAGAGCCCACTGCACCTTACAACACCCATTGCCCCTGCCAGCACTGGCAATGACAGTACCAACACAACTACAATCCATCAAACTTCTACAAATGAGGCAATTCAGATCATTCCAGACCCCTAGAGCTATAAGAATGTATTGGGTGGCAAAAACCAGTTATTTTTAATATATATTGAATTTATGAACAACTTTAGCTGTGTGCATCTCTACATAAAACAAATAGAGCCACCATGCGGCTGCCTCTCATAAGAGCCGGTGTTCGCAATCAAGTGCCGGGCACCAGAAATCTCCGGCTCAAATTAAGCACTGGGTGCAGAGGTACATGACATGCCTATCTGTAGGTCTGAAAAATAAAAAAATAAAAAATAATATATATATATATATATATATATATATATATATTTGGTTTTTTTCAAATCTCCTTCTCAGTATTGTGGGTAGACTTTTCAGCCTCATTATTCCAGTAGCATGCCCCATTCCATGATACTCTGAGGAATTAAATATCATATTTTATGTAGTTGATTTCATTGGGTGAATTACACATTATAAAACGATCAATTGACCATGTTATCTGTGTGTACATGGGTGTTGGGAACATTGGCACGTAGGTCTTCATCTATTCTCTCTGTATGAGCCGGTCACGTGCATACCATATAAAACATCCCAACCTATTGGCTTTGTCCGTGCTTTCAACTGAGATTGTGAAGTCAGTTTGTTTTTGTGCGCCTCTTCTATTTATATATTTGCCACTAAATTGTGTTGTTGCTCCTTCTCCTGAGGGGCTTGTCCCAGCCAGAGGAATAGAATTGGAGGAGAATAAATACTTTGTGAGGTAGCAAAAGTTAAAACTGCAGGCTCCTCTTGAAAGCACCATTTATAACCCTTCAACAGCAATCGCAGAACATGAATCGCTCCCTGACAACTCTTTTTCCCACCAGAGGTGTGCGGCTTGCAGCAGAATGACAATTCACAGTCCGTGAATAGGACGGGGAGTTTGCCATCCTGATAAATGAAATCCCATTTTTGAATTTCACAGAATGAATCCGTGGCAGGAAATGCTGCATTTCCTATGGCTGTGTAGCCTGGACATGCCATAAGCATGCTACCTGGCAGAGGTGTGTAACAATAGCTTGCAATAAGGGTCAACTGCTTTAACACAAATATGGTCTGAATGAAAGTATTGGGTATTTGCTACCAGGGCCGGACTGACTTTGCTGGGATGGCAGGGTGGGGTACCGGTTCACTGCTGAGGGGCTGATTTTCTTGCTGGGGAGCTGCCGGCACTTCTAAATGAACAATGCAAAACTAATAGTTTTAAAGCATACTTGTTAAAACATTTTTTTTGCATTGTTTATTAAGGAAAGCCCGGTAGCCAGTCCGGCCCTGTTTGCTACAATAGAGCAGCGGCTGCTCCTCTGCTAAGGTGGAGGAGCGTTGCCCCACTGCGCTCTGAGCAGTGCAAAGGAAAAATAAAATGACAATAACAGAATATTATCATTTTATTTTCCGTATGGAGCCAGGTTAGGCCGAGGCGGGCTGGGCTCGCATCAGAGGGAGGAGGAGTGGTTAATGAACCATAAGTGCGCATGACAGTTTGGCCAGCCGTCTTAGACTGGCCAAACCATCATGAGCACTTAGCATGTTTTCCACCCAGCTGTGTTGCACAGCCTGGGTGGAGAACATGCACAGGCTCCTACTCCCTGTCTGAGCACTGAACAAGGCCACTCAGACCAAACACAACGCTGCTGTCATGGTGGTGACAGCAGCGTCATGATTGGCTAGGGGAGTCTGGGAGCCTGGGTGCTGCCAGGAGCCAGGAAGACAGGGAGGACGGAGGAGAGGCGGAGGCTGGCGATCAACGACCATCAGGTAAGTCTTCTTTTTTTTCTTCTTTTTTTCTAATCCCCGCTCCCTAGCCACCACTCCCTACCAGCCGGCACTGCAATAGTGGCTGTCAATATGCACTGGTTAGCGTCATTGAACCTTTCTTTATGGTCGAGTTTTGTTATAGGTCTCTCAATAAGGACGACTTGGTTTAAAGTGTCTCTCATTATAGCCTGGTTGGCATTATGTAAGCTCTCAATTGTATCCGATTGGTACTGCATGACTATTAATATAGCTCAGTTAGTATGATATGGGTTCTTATATGACACAATTTGTGTAATGGGCTCTCAGTTTGGCGCCATGTTTGTTTTATGTCTCTAAATAGGACTGCTAAGCACAAGCTCTCGCATGCAGCCTGGTTGTTACGGAAAGGGCTCTGACAATTGCCCTGATGGTGATAAAGGGGTATTTCAACATGGCCAATCTACGATGGTAGGTGGCCTGATTTAGGGTTTGACTATGGGGGGTACTCTGTCACAAATATGGCAGAATACCTTATCCTCCAAACTCTCCGGCTGCTCTCCCTGTTGTAAATAGGGCAAACCCTTCCATTGTTGATTCCCACCTTGACACTATTGACGGAAAGCTTTTTCTGAGGGCCTGCTGGAGTGCTGTCTGTTGCTGTAAGGGCTGCACTGCCACCTTGTTTAGGTCTGGCAGTCTGATTTCCTTTTTCTGTCTGTCACTGCCACGGAAAATCTGGTGTTGATGAACAGAAAAATTAAATCCAAATCCAGAGGTGTCAATGGAACCATGCTGTACCTGGCTGCCTTCCTCTGCGTTCCTTCACCAACAAATGGTCCAGTGGTATCACATTGGGGTGTCCTGCATGTAGCGCGGGAGAGGAGTCTGAACTCCATGTATTCTTCTTTTGCCAGGGTTACCCACAAAATCAGACACAGATGGTTGATCCAGTTGTGTAGGAACCTTGGCACATGACACTGTAAAGAAGCATTCAGGCTCTTAAAATATGATACTGAACTTTTTGTTGTCTATTCGGTATTGCATTTTTTAAGTTCCATGTGGTGGGCTAGGACGGATTTTCTTAAAGTTTAACCATGGACCAAGCTATGTGAATACCCTTCTCACTGTTTTATATCCCAAATGCATTTTTTAATTCAAAATTGTTTTTATCATGATTTTTAGCTTTTCTTAACTGTTTTTAGCATTGTTCGCACTTATATGTGTTTGTTCTTTTATGGTGTACAATACCGAAATAAAGAAAGAAAGAAAGAAAGAGTCCATATCTAGGGTGAAACCGGTCCTGGGTTGCTTATGTTCTGGTTCAGAGAGGACCTGGCTTTGCAGTTTGGGCTGGACTGTTCCTATTGGAGCAGGGTCAAGACTAATTTGCATATAGCTGGGTGCAAACTGAGGTGACATGGTGTGCAAAATAACAATGGATTGGAATGCAGCCCGAGTGATCACCAGTGGCTGAGATTAATTCAAGCATTCCTTTCATCACTGTTTTGAATACTTCAAGTGTTTTAAAAAGCTCCAGATCAAACCAGTGGTGCAGCCTTTTTTCATACTAATGAGCTTATATCAATCAATATATGATTATGGCTGGTTCCTATAGTTATTTTTGCATAGAGAAACAATTAGCCCAAATCAATGCGATATTTTCAAAATGGCAGCCCCAGACGTCTGCGTATATTTGCCAGAGTGGAGAACATTTTTGCACTCTTTGAAGTTGTTGAGTCCTCTCTCTGTGCTTCTGCCGAACAGCCCTGCCACCAAAGTTGTTGCAGCCCAGTCTGACAGTCACCTTCAAATTGCCCCTCCGTCCCCACATCGCAATAGCTTTGAATAGTTTTGATTGCGTGCTGTATATGCCCTGGCGACGTGGCCCAGGCATCTGTGCTGCACCTGTTAAAATCGCTGAGACCAATCCCGAGATGGTGGGGGTGTGACAAGGGCTTTATGTTCCGGCCCAACGGCTTCATAAGCAAAAATGCATTGTTCCTTGGCCATCATCTGCCTCAATTCAAAGAACCATGGCGCAGACACAGCACACAGGCAACATTGTATCGAACATGTTTTATAGCGGTCATTTCTGCTTTATACGCTTGTAACATAAATCTTAAGTTTTCCTATTGTGTCTGGTCTGGAATATCAATATGTCTTTAACTTAAAGTCCATTGCTTATAAATCTAATGTGAGCGAGTGATCGTCCTCCAATATGTTCACTTCGCTTGAACCGGTTGGGGTGGGGCCAGGGGAGAGAGTACATCTATAGCTCAAGTATTATTGACACGAATTCTCCCAGGTGGTGACACGAATAAAAGAAAGCAAGATTGATGGCTGACAGGCTTGAGCGCGAGCGACGTTACACTGCAAAGCACACACAGCGGCATCATTAGTTCCATTACGCAGTGTTTAATCACAGCCCTTTCTACCAGAGTTAATGGGCGCCTTGTTTGGTAGTATGGAAAGGCAATCTGTGTGTACGTAGGATGCATAAAAGCCTTCAATTAGCATCCGGAAGAGGTGGAGATGGGTTAGAATGTTGTTCTAGCCTATGTAAAAATGGAATAACTAATAGGAATATTCATTATTCCCTTTATCCAGGAGTGCAACTAGACCCGAACTTTTGGGGGGAAGGGGGGGGGATTGCTAGAACTAAACCGTGTTGGTGGGGCTACTATTACGCACATTGGGAACCGAGACAGCATTAGAATACACGTTTGGAAGGCCAATAGGTTCAGATTTAATGCACTAACGCATTGAAAAGACATATATCCATGCCTGTTCTTTTCTGCATAGCACATTACAGCCAGATCTTTTGTCTTCACCAATGCATTCCCCTGAGACATTGAGCCCTGCTGGAGCTCAGAGAGTGTCCACCAGACCTGCGAGCATCAGATGTCTGCAAGATGGTTGGTACCAAGCGAGTCCTGTGCATGTCAGAAATGAAAGCACCGAAAGCCTGCTGGAAAAGTGTATTTTCTGTTTAAAAGTAGCATGAACTGCATGATGAGAACATGTAACAAGAAGATGTGTGCGGGGGAATCTCCCAACGTGCCCAATAAAGTGCTCCCACAGGCATTGAGAAGTAGGCTTGAGATGGGAAAAGTAAACAGGGATAAAGAAAATCGTGGGAGCTTACTTCTTTCTAGCTGTCACAAAATGAGGTGGGCTCATCATCAGTTCAAAAGGAAGGGATATTCACAGAGAATAATAAGCTGGGTACCTGTTCACAATGTAAAAGCATGCAAGTATTGGTATTTCTATAGCATGTACCTAATCCGAGAGCAACAGAGCGTTGCCCATTATGGAAAGTGATGGAAAATTATGCAAGATTGTATTCATCAAGTTGTGGCTTATATATTTTTGTTACACAAAAACTTATACTAGTATCACACTCATTTAAATTTTAGACACATTGTGATTAAGTGATTTCCCAGAACTGCACAATTTTCAGTAAATGCCAAGCTGGATTCAAATCAAGGACCTCAGACCGACAGCTTAGCCACTAGAACACATTTCCTTCCTTAGTCAATGACTAGAACTTTAAAAAAAAAGCTTCAAATATTCAATTTCACCACTCATTCTGAACACTCATGTTCTGTTGATGTTTTGACATAGCAATTAGGCGACATTCTTCATGCTGCCAAGTGAGTAGAGCAAATGCAAATTATTTTTCTATTTATGTTTTATAAATGGGTAGCATCTACATGAGTTGTCTCCTCTTCAAGGTTGAGGTTTATCTATTTGCATACACACAAGGGTATAAAGTTAAGTACATACAAAGCATGCATAATGGATACTATGGGCCTGATTCACAGAACTAACTTACGTCAAAAACGTAAAGTTAGTACTTTTGGTATTCACAGAATACACTTACTCATTTTGGTATTCACAGAATGAACTTACTCATTTCGGTATTCACAGAAGTTAGTAGTCCTAACTTTAGGACTCCTAAATGCCTTCCTTGAATACCGAAAGTCTTAAAGTTAGGATTTTTCTCAGTTTAGGAGTAGTAAAGTTAGGACTTTACTACTCCTAAACTGAGAAAAATCCTAACTTTAAGACTTTCGGTATTCACAGAAGGCATTTAGGAGTCCTAAAGTTAGGACTACTAACTTCTGTGAATACCGAAATGAGTAAGTTCATTCTGTGAATACCAAAATGAGTAAGTGTATTCTGTGAATACAAAAGTACTAACTTTACGTTTTTGACGTAAGTTAGTTCTGTGAATCAGGCCCTATGTAATCTGGTTGAATATTGCCATTGAGGGGTTCTGGTGATATCTTTGACCTTGTAGTAGTTTGTAAATGTCACCAGAAGTCTGAGATGGCAATAACAAGGTACTCGTTATATATTTTTTATATTATAAGCTTTTTATTCAAAGTGCAACTAACTATGGGCATTGACTGGAATTAAAATGTTGAGGCTTTGTTTACCCGTCACAAATAAATTCTTGATAAAACAATAGGCAATTGTGATCTCAGTGGATTTATGTGATTCTGTGGCTACAGAGTTTACAGCACACTTATGGATTTACTGAATTTTCCACATAATTTCCAAAATATGCAGTTTTCACCATAATTGTTGCTTTCAGCTTAAACAGGTGAAAATAATACCCCTAAAGAAAGGGGATTATTTTCAAGCCCCTTGCACCGCCATTACGTCACTTTTTCCCATATTAAAAGTGACGCACTGGCGGCGCAAGGGGCTTGTATATGAGTCCCATAATTTGCATTTTTTGTCACATAATTTCGATAACCTTGGTCCTCCAAGCTGCATGACCCTAGTAGCCTGGACAATGTAAAACCTTTACACAGTGGCGACAAAATCAATATTTCACACATAACCATGAAATAGTGTCCATATTTCACAGTTTCTTAAAAATGTGTTTTAACACCACTGCTTTTTGTGCAATAAAAGCACCAAAACATGTAATATGTGCATTTTTACTCGAAGATGTAATGACTTCCCAATAATCTCCATTGCACCCATCAGTGTGGAGCAGAGATCGTGTGGTGGGGATGAATATCTTTTTTAATGCAGTATTTTCTGTCATCTAAGGTAGTGTTCAAATGGTTGATGAATCTTTTTTCAGTTTTGGCCTTACAATACTTCTTTAAAATGGCTAAACACTGCTGGGAGAGCAAGGACGCTGTATTGTAAATTATAACTATACAGCCAGTTCCAAATTTGTTAGCACTAAATTAATGCAATAAATGCACACTTACACCTAAGTCAGACTTGCACTCAGTCACTGTTTATTTCTCTCTAAATGAAAGTAGTTTAGACAAAGATGCATAGATTTAAATGTGTGCATGCCGCAACAGAAATTCAGCACAGGAAGTAGTGCTGGCAGCCATATTAGTGAAGGAGCTGAATCCATGTAAAAATTACATTAATTCTTGTTACGGTGAACATCGACAGCCTAAGAAACCTCTGCAGGAATTACATTGAGATAGCCAGAAGGAGACTTGGGAGTAGATCCCTGCATATGGGAAAGTGTGTGCATGCCCATAACTGTGCTGCACTGCTCTCAGTGGACTCCTGTAGCTCCCTTCGGTGCACAACGCCTGCACCCTCAGCCAGTGCAGCGCTCATGTTCCTTCACCTGAACAGATGCCTTGTGCTCTTTCGTAGGAAAATGGAAGGTACAGCTAGCACTATAGGGGAGCACGCAGAGTGTTTGTCCAATGAGGGGACTGTGATTTCAGGGCACCATGATTGGAGTCCTTCCCTTTGTTTGTGGTGCCACCAAGTCATACATTAATGATTAGCGCACATGCACTAAAGAGGCTCTTGCAAGAAATCCCTCTCATTGCACCCTTGAAGCTGACCTGCCTTCACAAGCTTTATGCTTTACTCCTCCATCCACACACTTTAGGGTATGCCTGCTTCAACCATGCCAGGGAAGTGAATACGTAAAACGCCAAACTCCTTCAGTATGTGAAGGGTTTACGTTTCATGTTCCACATAAAGCACAATTTAAAAATTGACTAGACCACTTTTTACAATTCTAAAACATAGCTGCCAAGTGAAACTGTCACATGTGCAATACCTTCACTCCAACTCAGTGATTAACTTGCTAGAAAAAAATGTGTACTGGTGACAAAAATGTTTCTTTGAAGATTTGTATTTGCCCTATCCACAAACAGCACTGCCCAGTGACACAGTGAGAGGCAGACTTCTTATGAAGGGAGCAAAAGGAATGGGAAAACTATGCTGTAAAGTTTGCTTTAACATAACATACCATGTGTATTTGTAAAGCGCACATTCACCCCAGCAACGGGGCATATTGGCGCTGAATAACAGATGTTTATTGTTACCCAACTCAATGGTACTCATTTTATCGACCTCAAATGGATGAGTGGACCCGCCGGGATTCGAACCTGTGACCATGAGGTCGAACACAGGCCCCTGCAGTGGATGCATTAGTCCACTGAGCCACCAGACCCGGCTTTAGTCAATGTAGTCACCACCTCTTGCTTCCACACCCTCAAAATACTCAATGTAATCTTCAAATGGCTCCCAGTCAGCACATGCAGGATGGTCACCCAGGCCCTCATCACCAGCAAGCTGAACTATGTAAAACACACTCTGTTGGAATCACTGTCTAACTGCCAGAAGAATTCAGACCATATTGAGTTTTGAATTTCAACGTCAGCTCAACATCCTGTGATCCTGGGCAAGTCACAATCTCCCCATGCCTAAAAAAACACATCTAATTTTGTGTAATTGTATCTGGTGCTCATGTAAAGCACCCTGATGCCTTTGGTTTGCTGTATTATAAAACTGCCCAAATACAAAACAATAGGTAGCATGGGACATTTTACCCAGAGAATTGGGACTGCTACCTATTGCCCTTTTTGCTATCCATCCACCCCACCCCTATTTTGCCAACATCATTTTGCATGTTTTTATTTTTTAGTCAGTACTTGGCACTTTTAGACCAAAACCACAAATTCCCACCACCCCCTTAGTATTGACAGAAAAGTCTGGACTGCTTGATAGTCATTGCATTTAAAAAACAACAAAAACCTCTTTCTTCATTTTTTATCATTTATTTAGCGCTTATTACCCCTCACAGGAGTAGTAAGCACTATATAAATAAAATTACAAATCAAGACAATTTGTGATTTATGTCTTGTTTGCTTGGAAGCATTGGAAGAAGGCAGAGATTGCCTTTAAAGTGTGGGTGGGGTCTCACATACCAGCATTAATGGGCAAGCATTCTCTCTCTTTAAAACAAAGGGTGGTCAGTACAGCACTCTGCCTTGCACAATTAAAACCCCTCACTGTGGGGTTTTTGTCCTGGATGTTGTGGGCCACCTGTGACCCCCCCCCCCCATCGCCTCTTTTGAGCTCTCTGCAAACAGCAAGATGAGCAGTCCGTCAGAATAAATTAAATGTTTATTCCAACGCCGTACTTTGCCATGGCTTTCCCTGGGACAGACACCCACACAGCTTCAGCCCGGGCTACGAAACATGATGGGAGACGGGTGACTGGGGCCTGTGGTGGGCTGGCTGGTCTCTTTTGGCCAAACGGGCGTTGCGTGCCTGCCTTTATCGGATTAGGCCTTACATCATCCATGAGGAAGTGTATTTCTACCAGTTAAGAACACTGCGCTTTGAGGGCTACCTCTGTGCCCTCTCCGTGACCCACTTTGGCAGGCTGGCATCACTGAAGAGCAGTCTGAGTATTAATCTAAACTTGAACCTTGCAACATTTATTTATTGTTGCGTTTTTGTACAGTGCAAAATTGACCTGACGGTATTAGAACACTTTGCATTAACACTAGCCTAGAAATGTTACCCGTTTTTGTTTTTATTGATTTGCCAAGAATCTCAGGATGCTGATCCGAGGTCGGGATCTGAACCTGGTTCTTTAGTTCCAAGGTCGACAACTCTAGCCATAGGGCTAGAAATATTCTCTTGCATCTGGAAATATCATGCCAAGAAATGCAATGCACAAACTATTGTCTCATAATGATATGCATGCAACACAGGCTTGCACTGTTCAATATGCCAGAATTTTCTGAGATAAGGCAGTGCTTAATTTGAGCCGGTGGTTTCCGGTGCTCGGCACCGGCACTTAATAGCTGGAACCTTCACATATGACATTTGCCACATGGTGGCGCTGTTTGTCTAATCTAAAGATAAGCAGAAAAACAGTTGTTTCTTAATTCAATATACATTAAAAACAAATAATACCTGCCACTCAAGCCATTCTTAAAGTTTTGGCGCCCTCGAACAGTCTGAGTCATCACACTTGTAGTAGTGTGATGGTTAGCAGTTGTGCAAGTACAGTGGCAATGTGTGGTGCAAACTGTGGTGGCCTCCTGACAAGAGCCCTAGCACTTATTTTTTTACAAATTAAGCACTAGATTAGTTCATAGCGGCAGGACGATCGTGCCAGTGAGGAACTCACAAGTCAAAGGCACTTTCTTTCCTACAGGCTTTGAATAGGCTTGGCCTAGTGACCATGTATTTGCCTAGCTGTGTTCAGTAATTGAGACACAGCATGAGGGTAGTAAGTCTCAAATTACATAAAAAGTAAACATGAGCATATTTTTGGGTATGTTAACTTAATTTTACATACTATACAGCATTTTTTCCTGTTCGTGTTATGTGCAACTTAGCTCTTTTGATTTAGAACAAATTGCATCCTCATGTCCACAATGTATGTGAGCTAAAATGCAGCACAAAATGCTGGATTTCACCTCTTGTGTGGTTTTGAATAATTTCTCCAAATTTCACATAACCAATACTCGAGAGAAATGTGCTATTTTCAAACACCTCTAATTAAGAGCCCTGTGTGCACTTGTGGTGATTAAGGGCTCTAACTTTGAGATTAGAAGGATTTTGCTTGGGTGCTAAATTTGCATCCGCGCATTGACAAGGCCGATTACCTCATGGGCATGAGGCTATGGGTACATGCAAATAAATTTAGCCAGAATTTTTTTTTTTTCGTGGTTTAGGAATTTCTTTGTTATCTTCTTATTGAATCAGAATGTTGTCAATCATGTGAGTTTCCAGTTTTTCTTCAAAAAAAGGGTATCTACCCGAAATGCATTGGGAATATGGTAATGCCATGATTAATTGCGTCAGGAAAATGTAATTTTTGAAGAAAAACTGGAAACTCACATGTGATTGACAACATTGTGATTCAATAAGAAGATAAATAAATTCCTAAACCACGAAAAAAAAAAAAATTCTGGCTAAATTTGTTTGAACTTTATAACACGGGTCTCCCAACCCTTAGGAGTGCAACGTGGGGACACTGGGTGCGGCTCACCCAGTGCTTTTCAATGAGCATATAGTCTTACGCCCCATGTCAGAGGGCGTTACCCACCTGCACCAAAGTTGATCAACTTGAGAAAGAACGTTCTCGTTTTTTGAAATTAGTGTGCCTCACCACTCCCAAATCTTTTTAATTACATGCAAATAAAAACATGTTTTAAATACGCTTCTCTTTCATATTATAGAATCATAAACACTCAAACAAGGCTCTGTTGGGTGCAGTGACTGTGAGCCAACAGCAGGGTCTGTCACACTTTCAGTGCCACATCAGGGGTGAAGTGGAGCAGGGCACTGTCTTAATACCCTTATAGATAGGATGCAGTCAGGACCCTTCCAAAGATATACTAGGCTTGGCCGTGTGAGGCTTGGGTGAAATTTTAATTACACTTGTGAAATCTTACAAACTTTCTCTTTCCCACTACTCGAATTTCATCAAATTTCTCCCGCTGGACACTGGCTCATGCTGAAAATGTCTCACAAGAAACATTTTCCTGTCTGTATCTGACATGAATTTTGAACTGTGGTTGTCCCCATGTTCAATTTTCCTTCAAGACCACATCAAGTAAATTTTGCAAAATTATTCAGAATTCCCAAAATTGTCCTAAAATTTCGCGAAAACCATGCATGATTTCGCCAGCTGCAGATCCTGAAAATGTGTCAGTGGATCCGCTGTCAGTATCAGTGCAGAGGCAAGCTGGGCCTGGTCTTTAAAAAGAGCCCTGAAGGCCACACATGGAAGGATGGAGCCTGCGACTGCACCCATGCAGGTGAGAGCCCTCAGCTCCTCACGAAGAGAAACATAGCAACGATGATGGACCGTTTCTTTGCATCGATGTGCTGAGCTGTCTCCTGCGCTTGCCCTTTCTGATGTTAAGTTAGATATATTCATATGGCACACATTTTGCAGCACTAATGGGGTCTGGTACCTTTAATTCCTTATTTTGAGGATTCCGCAATGCTCCATAATACATACTAGAGGCCAGGGCTGGCTTTAGCGCTGTTGGCGCACTTGCAACAATAGTTTTTGCCACCCCCACACCCTATAACTGCCTTTTCGGATTCTCTCACAACCATCAGGCAAAAGTGCCCCTCATCTCTCCAATCATAAGTTATTGCTAAACACACCACCCCCCCCCCCCCCCCCCAGGTCAGCCGCACCGGTGGCACTGCCCTAAAGCCAGCAGTGCTAGAGGCTTCACTTTATTTTCATTTAGGTGCGCGGGTTCAGTCTCGGACCCTGTACCACATTGTTGTTTCCTTCCACTGACCAACATCTCAGAGTGAGTCTAGTAACTGCATCATGTGATACTCAGTGCTGCCACATTGTGACTGGAGGTGAAGGAAATTGGGTAATTGTGGCAGGTAACATTTCACAAAATTCCATTAAACATTTCACAAAATTACACTTTGAGTTCCATGCAAATGCTCTAAAATCACGCAATACCTGTTAAACTAGTAATTCCCATCCAAATCACATGCAACATGCAAATAAAGATTTGCACTTTTTTTCGCCAGCCCCTAATAAATGCCGATTTGGTTTGTTCCATGCTAGGCATGACTGCCGCCAAAATGAGCCATTCTGAATTCGTCATTAGATAGTTGGCCATTCTTAAGATAAAGCTATTGAGCCCAGCTGCATATTATAGATTATAATTTATAAATGAATAAGAGGCCTGCCACGAATATGGAAAATGTGAGGGATATTTCTAATCGCCAAAGGGTGAGTCTGGTTACATTTGCCTTTCCTTCCTCTGTGTTTTGGGCGCCACATCTCGCAGAAATGAATCGGCGCCATTTGCATTTAATAGTAATTAAACCCAATAATGAAATAATTATCTTCAAGTCTGCCTGATAACATCGAACTGGAGACGGGACCGGATTTTGGCAGCAACTGGTTTAATCACATGTATGACAGAGTGATCTGCATATAAATAGAGCTGTGATTAGGACGCGGGGGATTGCAACATATTGAAAAACAGTGTAAATGACTCCGGGCACCGTCGGGAGCCTGTGGGGGATTGTTCTGCGGCTTGCATTGTGCACTGCTTGGAAGCCAGGCCGATTCCAGGCGACACGTGCCTGGTGTCTGCTTCTCCACTGGCCTACATTGTCTTCCTTTTCTCTTTTCCTCACATTCCTATTCCACGGTGCTTAATTTGTGGAGGTAGTGGATACCCAGGCTTATTTTGGGGACTGGGACTTTATTTTTCATCATCACATTTGGACCTAGAGCAAGAGAGAGAAAGGCAGGAAAGGGCGAAGGACGAAAGTAGGGAAAGAGAGGAAAACATTGAGCGTGGGAGAAATCAGTGGTGATAAAGAAGCTACAAGATTGAACTAAAGAACAGGCAGTGTAGGTTGGTTGAAGAGCGACAGGCGGTGCAAACCAGAGTAGGCAGCCTTAATATTCAGCAATAACAGCATTCAGCAGTGATTGGCTCCAGGGCCGGACTGGCAATAGCGGGCATCGGGCGTTTCCACGGGAGGATGGAAGGGTGGGGGCTGGTTGTGGAAGGGTGGGGGGGCTGGTTTTGTTACTGGGGTTTTCCAGCTATGTTGCAATATCCGCCCCCATTAACAAAAGCAGCAGTGCTTCACACATGCACCCCCAACCTCCTCGAGGTGGGGGGGGCAGGTCCGACAAAATTGCCAGGGCTGCTTTGGGTTCCCAGTCCGGTCCTGATTGGCTCCTAGGAAAAAAAAGTGGTCCCCTGCATTTTTTTAAAACAAATGAACCATTGTCTATCCTTTCCAACTCTTTCCCCATCACATCCCCTCCATGTCCTCTTTATCTCTCCATCCTCACTCCTGCACTGCTTACTTTTCTTGTTTTTCAGTCTATCTCTCTCCTTTGCTAAGGCTTGTTCCTTTCTTACTTTCCTCTCTGTGGTATCTTTCTCCCACTTTTAATTGCTGCTTCCCTTCCCACAATCTACACTCCAGCTCTTTGACTCTTCTGCTCTTTTCCAAAACGCATGAGGCTGCATTTGAATAAGGTACGTGTTGCATGGCATTTCTCGCCTTCCTAAATGGGATGGCTGAGTGAGTTAAACACTTGCTGTTGTCAAGAAACCTATTAATGACTGCTGAGCAAACTTTCTGCTATAAAGAGACAAATGAGCCTACATATGATATGCTCTTGACTCTGCCCCGGCCTTACCGCCATTTTCCAGTAGGCCGACCTTCCTCACTATGTGGCCTTTCTTCCACTGACGCCGTCGCGGCAGACATTTCCTCACCGGCACTGCGCTGGGGAATGACAAACTGGGGCAGGGGCAGCCAGGGAACTAAACAATACAACCACTGACGAGAGGTGCCAGGGCACCGCCTTAATAAACAAACAGGAACAAAAGTAGGGGTATGGGGTCACCCCCCTTTAAAACAAAGTTGGACAAAACAGAAAAGGCCAGCAAAAAACAGGAGCCAGGCCGCAGAGGCCAATCAGTTTCATTTTTGGACCGCGGCCAAGCTGTCGCAAAAAAAGGGGTGTGGGGAGGTGGACTCTGGCTCAATACCACTTTCCAGCGGTGAGAAGCCTTAGATCCTCTTGTCTCTGCCACTTGATAATTTGTACATAAGAAGACTGTGAACAAATTGTTGTTAACTTAGAATGTCCTAGCAGACATTCCTTGATAACAATGATCCACTAAACAAGATTCTGCAAAAGTCGAGCTATGATTCTGTGCAATCAAGACACAGTCTGCTAAAACCATCAGAACATCTGCTGCTAGTCCCTATAAAAAAAAATATTCCTTTCACAAATTTGTGTTTGCCTCCCTGTGTTATGAAAGGTCCTGCAATGAGCGTGGCGGTGCTCCTGCGCGTGCTGATCTGTATTCAGAGAATATTACTCAGGCGCGGAAGCAGGTCACAGTAGACCTGTCCTTTGCCCAATTTACAGGAACAGCTTCATTCAAATGCAGCCATTTCAGCTGGCATGAAGCGTAATGCAGCTAATGAACTCATCTCCTGAATATCAAATATGTAATCAGCTGCACAGCATTAAGTCGCCCATTCAAGCCATTATCGGCCAATAAAGCTTCTTCTTGACAGGAGACCCATTAAGTACTTCACCTACTTTTGCAGAGAAAAAGAAGGCTTTCTAATCAAAGAAAAAGGGTTTTGTTGTGTTCCTTCCAGGGTAATGGCTACTTGTCCACTTTACAAAAACTACCAAGTGATTTGTTACGCTTTTGGGATCGCTTCTCATAGAAGACCTCAGACTCCGACTTAAAGGGCCTCTTTCACTACGAATGCGCATAGATGGTGAACATTGTGAATGGAAATACACAGGAGGCTTAAAGAGTAAGATACAGGTCAGGCTTGAGGTCCATGACTAGAGATGTGCGAGGGATAGCGGTATGAGTTGCATTTCAAGACCCTGGTAGGCTGGGCGAGCCTGTTCGGGTGCACAAAAGAAGGATAGGCAAGCCGACGCCATTCCTCCCTGTCGTCCTTTCCTGCAGCACAGTCTGGAGACATCAGTGTACTTGGAGGTGGGTCAACTTTGGGGTTTGGAGACAGAGCCATAGGCACAGCAGTGACGATGAAGTGTTTTTAAGAAACAGTAGTGAAATACACATTAAAGATGGACGCTTGAGCAATAAGAGCCAGTGAAGGTTAGTTAGAAGATGAGAAATGGAAGAGGAAGATTAGAATTAAGTATTTTGCTGTATTTTAAACAGATGAAAGCTGAGAGATCAGCCAATGAGGAAGGCTCCCATCTAAAGGATTACTATGATCCAATCAAGAGAAAACGGTGGACTGCACAGCTGTTTCGTTGCAATCAGTGGAAAGTAAATCAAAGACCTTCTGCAAGAGACGGACTTAGAAACAGTTGGAAGAAACTATGATGACCAGGGGGGGTGGGGGTGGGGGTGGGGGGGTGGGGCGGAAATGAGAGGGTATTGTCAAAAATAAAACCATGATTTTTGATAAATATGGAAGCAGTGGCAATAGACCCAAGCCACCAGCCTGAGGTTCACAAGACCATTTTGCACGAATTAAGCTGGTAATGAGATGCAGTATCAAATGCCGCAGATAGATCAAGAGGGATCAAGGCATCAATGCCAACCTGTGCCGCGGTTATCCCGAGGCCATCAGCAACTGTACGATTGGGAGGAGCCACTACCTTCCGTTTCTCAATAAAAACAGAGTTGTGAATAATTATGCTTCTTCAGACCATAAAGACAAAAGAGAACCAGGACCGTCATTGTCGAGGACAAGAGTGTCGATCTTAGACTTTTTTTTAAAGTTCCTTCTGTAGCTTTCTTCCAGGCAGAGGTACCATCACTGTTGAGATGGAAGAGTTGCAAGGTATCAGTAACAGTGGGGCAAATATTGAATACAACCTTGTGAAGAATGGTATGCGGACAAGGATCCGTGGGAGAATATCATTTTGTGCCTTTTGGGCAGTTGTTTCCATATCAAGGAGGGAGAATGTAGAGGATCTTAACCATTGATTATGCAGCAATGGAGGAAAATCGAAAGAGCTGACGATTTGCTGGATCTTAGTAGCGAAAAACTCAACTGTTCAGAAGAAGGTGTAATTGATAGGTTTCTATAGGGAGGAGGAAGACGTTCTTTAGCAGTTTTGAAGACTTCTCGAGAGGAATTTGATGCTTCATGAGACCTGGCAGAATCAAAGGATGAGTTAGCATGGAAGATGTCTTTTTTTATAGATTTTACAGTTGAGGGAACAAAAACCATGCATTGATCAAAGAATGTTTTTTTGGAAAGGAATAAAGAATCCCATTTCTTAGGACTTCGGGAGAATACATTCCCTCTTTGTCGTCACATTTTATGCCTTGTGGAACTGCCACACCAATTATCTTCTTTGCTCAGTGGTCTCTTTCAGCTCTAACTCCCTTAGTACCTCCTGGACTTCATCTCTTGTACACCGCTTGTTTCGGATTGTTGGGTTTGTAGTCAGGCCAGGCCCACCCATACATGAGCCTGGCCCACCCAAACATGAGCCTTGGCCCTCGCGGTGAATCTGCCACCGATGTACAACAATAAAAAATGTTCAGATAACTGGTGATTTATGATCCTGCTGGAGAGCAATCATTTGTCTTTTGGTAGTTTTTAAATGCAGATACACTGAATTTTATGTAGATAGCTCAGTGGGTTACTGCCTTTGTCACAGAGATCCTTGTGTTACTTGCAGTTCAGAAGTTACAATCCTAAAATAGGACAGTGACCTATGAACTGTCATCAAAGAGCTGCATACAAACTTCGCTGTTTTGTATTGTGATATAGTTAGAACTTCTCCAGTCTTTCATTATTCTAATGTTGCTAAAAAAGAGTTTGTTTGGGAAGTTATACATTTTTATAAGTAAAGCCAACCCCCAACCACTGGAGTACTCTTTAAATCCTGAGTTTGTGCTTCTCCAGACCAAACCCTCATAAAATATACTGCCCACCAGTATGGATGACATGTGATTCCTACACCTTGTAATCCTCATTGGCTTATGTGACATTCCCCTTAGACTGATTTATTGTCTCTGTATAATGTGTGCATGATTTAAAGTACTGTGACACCATACACTGATATGACTAGCGCTATACAACAAATGAAATGCATGTGAGAGAGGGGCAACAGAGAAATAAGGGGCACTGGTGGAGGGTGGCAGTGAGGGAATCCGAGGAGGAGGTCATGGGGTGGGGGAACTACAGAGAGATGAGGGGCACTAGTGGAGGGTGGCAGTGAGGGAATCCGAGGAGGAGGTCATGGGGTGGGGGTGGAGCTACGGAGAGATGAGGGGCACTAGTGGAGGGTGGAAGTGAGGGAATCCAAGGAGGAGGTCATGGGGTGGGGGGAGCTACGGAGAATGAGGGGCACTAGTGGAGGGTGGCAGTGAGGGAATCTGAGGAGGAGGTCATGGAGTGGGGGGAGCTACGGAGAATGAGGGGCACTAGTGGAGGGTGGTAGTGAGGGAATCCGAGGAGGAGTTCATGGGGGGGGCGGACTACAGAGAGATGAGGTGCACTAGTGGAGGGTGGCAGTGAGGGAATCCGAGGAGGAGGTCATGGGGAGGGGCTATGGAGTGGTGAGGGGCATTGGTGGAGGGTAGCAGTGAGGGAATCTGAGGAGGAGGTCATGGGGTGGGGGTGTGCTACGGAGAATGAGGGGCACTAGTGGAGGGTGGCAGTGAGGGAATCCGAGGAGGAGGTCATGGGGTGGGGGGGCTATGGAGAAATGAGGGGCACTAGTGGAGGGTGGCAGTGAGGGAATCCGAGGAGGAGGTCATGGGGTGGGGGGAGCTACGGAGAGATGAGGGGCACTGGTGGTGGGTGGTAGTGAGGGAATACGAGGAGGAGGTCATGGGGTGGGGGGAGCTACGGAGAGATGAGGGGCACTGGTGGTGGGTGGTAGTGAAGTAGTCTGAGGGGGAGGGGCTACAGAGAGATGAAGGGCACTGTTGGAGGGTGGTAGTAAAGGTATCTACGGAGAAAGAGGTCATTGGTGGGGCACCAAAAAAGACTTTTGCACCAGCACTAAAGCCGGCCCTGTCATGGTCTTTCTGTTTTCGTTTATTTAATTAACAGTCGGGTGATTAGGACAACTGTAGAGCATACTTTAAAATGCATGCTAATGACATTTACTGCTATATTCAATGATTCAAGTTTGAATGTGCTTTTACTAATGTTTTTTACCGGGAATAATGAAAGTGGAACTGGAGGGTGGCTGATATGGGGCTGGGGCCCAAGGTTAGCTGTGAGATAAGGTGCACTGGAGAGGGGTGGTAGAAAAGTGGATAATCAGGCCTGTAAGGGAGTAAGCTGCAGAGTCCGGGGTCAGGTGAAGGTAGTATGAAGAGGGATTCTCCCTGGAGGCTCTCACAGAGGGAGCCCGAGTAGTGTCACTTGCCTGATGCTCCCACCTCAAACCTCCTCTTCCCATCAAAGGGACACTACATGGAAAAAAACACTTTTTGAGAGTGATAACATTTAGAAAGAGATTTGGAAAAGAGTGCGTTTTACTGGCCCTTGTAAGACTAAGAAGAGATAAAGGAGGGCCCTGAAGCAGGCCTGGCTAGACATATAAGTGACAATCGGGCCCGCAGTGGCCCACCCGAATGCACCCTTGGACCACCCAAATACAAATTCCTGGAGCCGGGCCTGGTTGTGTGCAGGCCCGGTTCTAGCGGGTAGGCCGGGTGGGCCAGGCCCACCCAAACATGAGCCTGGCCCACCCAAACATGAGCCTTGGCCCTCGCGGTGAATCTGCCACCGAAGTACAACAATAAAAAATGTTCAGATAACTGGTGATTTATGATCCTGCTGGAGAGCAATCATTTGTCTTTTGGTAGTTTTTAGATGCAGATGAACTGAATTTTATGTAGATAGCTCAGTGGGTTACTGCCTTTGTCACAGAGATCCATGTGTTACTTGCAGTTCAGAAGTTACAATCCTAAAATAGGACAGTGACCTATGAACTGTCATCAAAGAGCTGCATACAAACGTCGCTTTTTGTGTTGTGATATAGTTAGAACTTCTCCAGTCTTTCATTATTCTAATGTTGCTAAAAAAGAGTTTGTTTGGGAAGTTATACATTTTTATAAGTAAAGCCAACCCCCAACCACTGGAGTACTCTTTAAATCCTGAGTTTGTGCTTCTCCAGACCAAACCCTCATAAAATATAATGCCCACCAGTATGGATGACATGTGATTCCTACACCTTGTAATCCTCATTGGCTTATGTGACATTCCCCTTAGACTGATTTATTGTCTCTGTATAATGTGTGCATGATTTAAAGTACTGTGACACCATACACTGCTATGACTAGCGCTATACAACAAATGAAATGCATGTGAGAGAGGGGCAATGGAGAAATAAGGGGCACTGGTGGAGGGTGGCAGTGAGGGAATCCGAGGAGGAGGTCATGGGGTGGGGGGAACTACAGAGAGATGAGGGGCACTAGTGGAGGGTGGCAGTGAGGGAATCCGAGGAGGAGGTCATGGGGTGGTGGTGGAGCTACGGAGAGATGAGGGGCACTAGTGGAGGGTGGAAGTGAGGGGATCCGAGGAGGAGGTCATGGGGTGGGGGGGAGCTACGGAGAATGAGGGGCACTAGTGGAGGGTGGCAGTGAGGGAATCTGAGGAGGAGGTCATGGAGTGGGGGGGAGCTACGGAGAATGAGGGGCACTAGTGGAGGGTGGTAGTGAGGGAATCCGAGGAGGAGTTCATGGGGGGGGCTATGGAGTGGTGAGGGGCATTGGTGGAGGGTAGCAGTGAGGGAATCTGAGGAGGAGGTCATGGGGTGAGGGGGTGCTACGGAGAATGAGGGGCACTAGTGGAGGGTGGCAGTGAGGGAATCCGAGGAGGAGGTCACGGGGTGGGGGGCTATGGAGAAATGAGGGGCACTAGTGGAGGGTGGAAGTGAGGGGATCCGAGGAGGAGGTCATGGGGTGGGGGGAGCTACGGAGAATGAGGGGCACTAGTGGAGGGTGGCAGTGAGGGAATCTGAGGAGGAGGTCATGGAGTGGGGGGGAGCTACGGAGAATGAGGGGCACTATTGGAGGGTGGTAGTGAGGGAATCCGAGGAGGAGTTCATGGGGGGGGGACTACAGAGTGATGAGGTGCACTAGTGAAGGGTGGCAGTGAGGGAATCCGAGGAGGAGGTCATGGGGGAGGGGCTATGGAGTGGTGAGGAGCATTGGTGGAGGGTAGCAGTGAGGGAATCTGAGGAGGAGGTCATGGGGGTGGGGGAGCTACGGAGAATGAGGGGCACTAGTGGAGGGTGGCAGTGAGGGAATCCGAGGAGGAGGTCATGGGGTGGGGGGCTACGGAGAAATGAGGGGCACTAGTGGAGGATGGCAGTGAGGGAATCCGAGGAGGAGGTCATGGGGTGGGGGGAGCTACAGAGAGATGAGGGGCACTGGTGGTGGGTGGTAGTGAGGGAATACGAGGAGGAGGTCATGGGGTGGGGGGAGCTACGGAGAGATGAGGGGCACTGGTGGTGGGTGGTAGTGAGGGAGTCTGAGGGGGAGGGGTTACAGAGAGATGAAGGGCACTGTTGGAGGGTGGTAGTAAAGGTATCTACAGAGAAAGAGGTCATTGGTGGGGCACCAAAAAAGACTTTCGCACCAGCACTAAAGCCGGCCCTGTCATGGCCTCTCTGTTTTCGTTTATTTAATTAACAGTCGGGTGATTAGGACAACTGTAGAGCATACTTTAAAATGCATGCTAATGACATTTACTGCTATATTCAATGATTCAAGTTTGAATGTGCTTTTACTAATGTTTTTTACCGGGAATAATGAAAGTGGAACTGGATGGTGGCTGATATGGGGCTGGGGCCCAAGGTTAGCTGTGAGTTAAGGTGCACTGGAGAGGGGTGGTAGAGAAGTGGATAATCAGGCCTGTAAGGGAGTAAGCTGCAGAGTCCGGGGTCAGGTGGAGGTAGTATGATGAGGGATTCTCCCTGGAGGCTCTCACAGAGGGAGCCCGAGTAGTGTCACTTGCCTGATGCTCCCACCTCAAACCTCTTCACATCAAAGGGACACTACATGGAAAAAAACACTTTTTGAGAGTGATAACATTTAGAAAGAGATTTGGAAAAGAGTGCGTTTTACTGGCCCTTGTAAGACTAAGAAGAGATAAAGGAGGGCCCTGAAGCAGGCCTGGCTAGACATATAAGTGACAATCGGGCCCGCAGTGGCCCACCCGAATGCACCCTTGGCCCACCCAAATAAAAGTTCCTGGAGCCGGGCCTGTTTGTAGTCATTGGACTTGTTATTGATTAAAAATTCATCCTAATGAGAAAACACAGAAATACTGATTCAGATTTCAATAAAACTTTTAAAAGATATTGGTGCTACTGGGTAGATAGTTTACTAGGGCAATGACTGCAATAAGAATGCGCTTTTGCATGAAATCGTAAAAAGAATGTTTCCCTTATCTAGCGTTCTGGCTTTACATCTGGCATTGACTCCTACACCCCTACTGACCATTGTGTCCTTCCTTCATACCTTAAAAAGAAAGAAAAAACAACAGTATGGAAGAAGAGGTGGAGGACACTAAGGGGGAAGTGGGGCAGATATGTGGTGAATGAAGGAGAAGCACGTGGGCGGGGAGAAGAGAGGTCAGCACGGTGACGATATCAAAATGGAGGAAGGAATGGAACTGTGATAAGCCAACAAGCAGCAGAAGGGTTCAATCATTGGAAGAGGTAACCTACGAGGGAGGAAAGAGGCTAATGGCGGTATCCCTCTCTTCATACATGTTAAAGATTCATTTTTGATGTCACACCATCCATGTATGCCACCGCAAAGAGATTCTTTCAAATCAAACGACCCACCCACTTTATTTCTAAGTTGCTACATTTGATCTCTGAATTTTCACGTCCACCACTCTCGCTTGACCTGTGTTAGTATTATTCATATTATGGCCAGCTCCTTGCATCTGAAACCTGTCCTGAAGCCATCTTGTCACCCCTCTGTTCTCTGCCCTACCGCGTAACACCAAAGCTGTTCCGATACTTTCAGCTATAGCCTCCAATTCCTCTGCAGTTTAAACCATGATGTATTTGCTTGCTCTCAATAAAGGCACTATACCTTTCAGGGATATGGACGCATGAACGGAAAATATTAGGACGAAAATCCTAAGATCTGCCCCATTTCGTATCTTAGCAGCAGCACATGTACCATGTCACCCGCTTGCTTTTCTATTGTCTTTTTTTTATGACGAGGCGTGATTATTGCACAGGCCTGAAATATGAACTGCTAAAAACATAAACACTGTCTGAAGAGAGATGGTAGCCTATAGAATGCTATAGGCTCCACCTCGAGACTCCTGCTTTCCAAAGCACAGACCTGTTCCAATAAGTCAGCCATCTTCTGTTGATGGGTAGCGTCTACAAATGACAGAGCTGAACTAAAAAGAAGAGTAATATTTACAAATGTAAAAGGATTTGTTAGAGCACAATATATAGCCAAGAACACAAGTACAGATCTTTGATTCGAGAAGTTGATATGCCGGTCCATTACAGTGTGTTTCATGAGCGCGCCCATGCCCAAACTTGTAAGTTTGGCAAGTGTTTTAAGGTAATTCTTGACAAACCTGACATTAATAAGCTGAACCTGGTAATTCGTGACCAATCGGCGTCGTCATTAGCACAGGATGCGGGTTCAGTTTGACTGGGAGCTGGGCTGCTGTTTTATTTTACAACGCACACACGTTCTTTTGAACAAATGATAATTCCGAGGACTCAGCCCCCTGACGAACATGGAGCCAGAACTGCCGTCTTTGTCTCATTTTGTAGGCGAGCTACAGTGGTCCACGTCTGCCAGAACAGCCCGTCTTCCTCGTGAAATAAGGTCATTTCATAAATAGCACATATTTGTTTTATCGCTGATAGGGCTCACTTTGTAGTCCTTATCAGGGAGCTGGCTCCCATGGTACTTGAGCACGTGACGGCTGCTCAACCAATAGGAGCACGAGATTTCCCTCCCTCTCTCCTTTGTCACACCCCTTTGGGTTTCAGATGCTTAATAATGCATGCATTGTACATTGGCTGCGTAATATAGATACCAAGACCCCAGAGGCGTATGAATATCAGGCCAATTAGGGGAAATCACATCTAACAACCAGGCTGAACCTTTATTATTCTCATCCGCGTTCGAGTTGGTTTGCATATTAATTGAAATAAATTGCGATGAGATGAAATGATTTTGAGGACTCTTGGCCAGGAAGATGTGGTAGCAAAGTGAAATCACCCGTGACACCACGTCCACTTTTATCAATATGCTTTGACATAACGAGAGGGTAGAAATGTGACACGGGGGATTGATTAATAATTGGAGGGTGACCAATTATGCAGAGTAGGCTCGCCCCTGGCGAACGGCGTGTCAGCCCATTCCATTTCACGGCCACAGCTTCTCCTGCCATGGGTCGGCCCTGTCGGAGTAGAGGGGGCGGCCGGGGCGCTGTATGGCATGTCACCCGCAATACTTTCCCTGCTTGCTGCAAATGCAGGCATTAACTTTCAATTACTGTCTCATCCTGAGACTTTCCAGAGCGGTGGTTCATTTGTGAAAAAATAAATGCCGGGGCTCTCGTCAGGAGGCAGCTTGCACCAGCCCATTCCTCCTATTAGCGCCTCCTATAGCAGAAATAACTACCAACCATGAAACCCTACAAATGGGGAGGGGGTGTGGCGTAACGGCCAGAGCTGCCGACTTTGGAGCTGGGGAACCAAGTTCAAGTTTGGGCGTAGGCTCAACATCCTGTGATTCTGGGCAAATCACTTAATCTTCCTGTGCCTACAAAAAATGAATGTGTCCTTAACTGGTGCTCATAAAAACCGCTCCAATACCTTTGGGTCGGGTTTGCACTTTAAGTGCCGGTGTTGACAATTAAGTGCTGGTGCTGAGCACAGGAAACCACTGGCTCAAATTAAGCACTGTCCCACGTTTCCAGGCTTTCAGGGACTCTTTCTTGTTTAAGATCTCCTTGGAACTGATCATCTATAGGAGGGCAAACCACAAACTGAAATTGCATTTGGGCAGCAGATAGTAGGTTTGAGATGATCTATTTCAGCAGCAGCAGCTCCTCCGCTAAGGCGGAGGAGCGTTGCCCCATTGCTTTGAAGCAGTGAAAGAAAGGAAACATAAAATGATAATAACCCGAGGTTATTATCATGTAACTTTTCCTGCTGCTGAAGGTTTGTGGGCGGAGCGGGCTGCTCCGATGACAGGAGAGCAGGGGGAGGAGTGGTTTGTCCACTCCAAGTGCACATGAATGTTTGGCCGGCCCGAGAGAGCCGGCCAAACATTCATGCACACTTTGCATGTTCTCCACACAGGCTGCATTATAGCCTGCGTGGAGAACATGCCCAGGCTCTCATTCCATGGCTGAGCGCCGAACTATGGTGCTTAGACCAATCACAACGCTGCATTGCAGCATTGTGATTGGCTCAGGGGAGCCTGGGTGCTTCCTATCATGGCCCCAGGGGAGAGACAGTGACAGAGAGATGGAGGAGAGACGTGGCGATCAGGTATGTGGTTTTTATTCTTTTTTAAACCCCCTTATTCCCCCTACTGCCTCCCCCGATCCGTGCTGGCCGCCACTGTATCTCAGTGCTACTACTTCTGTCTACCTGTGAACCTCAAGTCAGACCCTCCTTTCTGGTGGGCAGCCCAACCCTCTGAGCTAGTGAAGCAAATGCCAGTTTGGGTTGATTACTTTTCCAAACAGCAGCACCAGCCGCAATGGAAAAAAGGGATGTGTAACACATCCCTGTACTACGTGACAGGCACCATGCGGTGCCAGTCACTTGGTACAGGGATCTGTTGGGGGGGCAGGGATTTTATTTTGGGTGTGCCCCCCCACACCCAAATAAAAGGGCCCGTGGTGAGGGGGGCCCGCTACGGCCCCCAATGTCCATCCCCGCCAGCCTTTCCATGGCAGGTGAACCGCCATGGAAAGGCTGGTGGAGAGGGACCATCCTAATCCCTACGGCGTAGGCACTGTCACTATTTTAGGGATAGGAAGGCCTCCGTCGCACCGGCGGGCTCAAGGAGCCAGTCGGATGCATGGTTCCAACCATCACGGAACCATGGGCCATTCTAATTTGGCGGGCGGAAAATGGCCTTACGATGGCGGTGAGACCGCCACCGACAGCCTGTCGGTGGCGTTCTCACCGTGATCGTAATGAGGCCCTAAATCTTTCCCTTTGAGGACCGGTAAAGAGGCTTCAAATTCTGGAACTATTCCCCATGAGTAACTAAGGTAATCAACACTTTTAAATCTAAAATTTCCCTTTCATTTTGGTGGAAACCATGTTGTCCAGCAACTGGAGAAGAGTTTGAACTTAGCCATATTTGTGAGTAGTGTAACACAGTGTGCCACTGATTAGGGGGCCGAGTGCTTCACTGTATCCGTGCTGATATTCCCAGCTCCAGCGGTGGGATGTCCTGATGTGGTGACGGCAAAAGGCAACCGTCTTCAATTCCACCACATTTTTCATTTCCTGGAAATTTTGACCAGATCCTACCAACCTTCCTTAACTCTTGTCAGACTTGTGCGTCTCAGATGCAGAGTGAGAAGGCAGGGCCACTGTTCGTGGCATCCTCAACTTGTACCTGGAAAACCTCAATTTGCCCCATCTCTGTCTGGCATTCACTTTTTACCTTTTTGTCTCACTGTCTCTCTCTTTTTTCTGTTTCACACACACTCTTTCTTTCGTTCCTATGACAAATGGCTTTTAGCTTGAGATGTCAGAGTATTTTACTATTTCTGGGTTCTTTGTTGTGAAAGTCAGAACACAACTGGCAAGTACTATTTGATAGACTGTTGGACCGATGTATTATTTAATTGATTTATTGATGTATTTATTGATTATCTGTTTTTTGGTTGGTTCAAATATTTTTTTAATAGTACTAATAACTTACCTAAGCATCAAAGTTTCCAGCCCATGCCCTAAACGGAGAATCTCAGCCTCCAACATGCGGTACATTCTGGAAAAGATGTGTGTTTTTAGCGTTTGTCAAATGAATGAGCCTTTGAAATGGAGTGAGGGTCGGTGAAAGACAGGCTCCCAAGTAGAGGCCAACTATTTAAATTAGTTTACCCTTACAATAAAAACTCAGCACTAAAGATGCCATGGGCACTTCACAAAAAGAACCTAGCTGTGCTGCAACACCTGATTACAGTGGAGCGGGTTTTTTTTGTTAAAAGTGTGCGTGTGAAAAAGTGTCTTTTGAAAAAGTGGTGTGGTTAAAAATGTCTCTAAAGTGCCCAGACGACTAGTAATTTATTTATGGGGCTTTAGGACACATTAAAAACAAAGTGAGATATTGTGAAGATAGCAATGATCTTCAATATCTCTGTCTAAAAAAAGGTCAACATGTTTCAGCCTCTTAATAGTTTAAACGAGGCTTTCTTTAGGACCTTGAGAGTGTATATCGTGATATGGCAGAAAAAATTATTTTGGTGCCACGTGAGTGAGAGGGTGATTATCAGCACACACGCTAAGGTGTGCTGTGTGTGTGGTGTGATGCCCGTACTTATGGACTCATAGGCTGGTAACAATATTGTTAGTTACCAAAGTAAGATCAAACGGATCCCTGAGGCGGGGGACTCCTGTAGTCAAACATTCATCAAGGAGAACCTCCCGCGTCTAAACCTACTTCTGGCTTCCAGGGATCCCGCCGACGGGGATATACACTCTCACGGTCCTGAAGAAAGCCTTGTTTAAACTATTAAGAGGCTGAAACATGTCGACCTTTTTTTATACAGAGATATTGAAGATCATTGCTATCTTCACAATATCTCATTTTGTTTTTAATGTGTCCTAAAGCCCCATAAATAAATTACTAGTCGTCTGGGCACTTTAGAGACATTTTTAACGACACCACTTTTTCAAAAGACACTTTTTCACACGCACACTTTTAACAAAAAAACCCAGCTCCCCTGTAATCAGGTGTTGCAGCACAGCTAGGTTCCATTCGGGAGCCTAGCTGGGAACCCTATGATGAAGCATGCCACCAACTAGGTTGGTGGGTGAGGGTTCTTTTAAAAAACCTGAATGGTTTCCTGCACTGCAGTACGTAATATCAAATTTGGAATTTTTCTTAAGTTCTTCTTAAGATTAACTTACAGAGCCGTCCAAGTTGTTGATTTAATTTATAGTGTGGGGAAGAGGACGTACTCCCTTACCTTCCTTGCTCTCTACCTTGTTCATAGCACTTCACAAAAAGAAACATAGGAACAGTGGTTTGGTGTGCAATACAGGATGGCCTAGGGGATTATTTATACACACTCTCTGGGAATGCCCACTTATTGCCAGGTTCTGGATGGCCATCATCGAAGAAATGGGAGCAATTCTCGATTCGGCCATCCCCACCATGCCGAAACTTACCCTGTTGGGAGTCCCATGCGATGTTGACCGCACGCAAGCTCACCTCCTGTTCTGTAATCTAGGACTCATGCTAGCGAAGGGGGACAATGGTATGCTGTGGGGCAGGACACAATTGCCAACTAAATGACAATGTCTCGGAGGCATGGACATGTGTATGGAGGTGGAAAGAGTGGTGTACTTCAGAAGAGGATGCCCAAAAAAGATTGACACAGTATGTGTCAGATGGAGAGGGCACTATTGTCTAAGACGGGAGGGGTGAGATGCGCTATCTACAGTTGTCATCATGCTAGGCATACAGGGAGACCTTTTTCCTATAGCCTGCAGGACCCAATAGAGGTGGAATCAGTGAAGGTGGACATGTCAGGGATGTCCAGTCGAGATGGACTGTCTCATTTCAGATATAACACACCAATAGGATTATGTACTACGATAAATACAATATAAAAGGGTCATATGCTATTTTAATATGGATGTCACTTGTTTTATGCTGAAAAATCCAGTTTTTTAATGTAGTTCATGATACTGTATCACCTGTTTTCTAAGTTCCGAAAATAACTACTTATACTGAAAATACAGTCTGCATTTATTTCAGCATCTTATACAGTAATCATGTCCTGTCACCTCATTTAATCAATTCAAATTGATTTTTCATCCATCATCATCTGCTGTTCTACAGTTCTATACCTACTTTGAAACATCAGACTCAACACACAGCTTTATAATTTCTCCATGTCCCTAATTGCCTTTCTGTTTAACAAATGGTCACATAAAGTAGAAAATCAGAAAAAGTACTAAATGTAATTCAATTTGATTCACCCTGGAGCAGATGATGCACTGCTTGTCCTCCAGTACTTAATATGTGTCTGTGGTCACACGACTGCAGCACTCACGTTTGGGCCCTGGATTTATTGTCACTCACTGAAAATTTAAGAGACAGAGGCTAATAACAGACACAGATAGTGAAAGTGAAAAATAAAAAATCAGTGATGAAGGGAGAAATCACGAACAAAAAAGAACCCCTAAGAGTGAGCTAGCGAGAGAGAGGATGTGTACTGTATAGGTATATGTGGAACAGTAAAGACTTAATGTAACTCAAAGCGTTAAGAGTCAAAAGTAATTTTTGTATTAAATAATTCCATTCTATTAATCAAATAATGGATAATTTGGTCAACAGAATAGATATTTACATTTTTATGATACAATAATATCCTATTGCTTCTGGAAGTGCCAAATCATCGAAAGAAAAATAAAACAAGGTGAATGGTCTCAATTCCCAGAAAAGAAAACGCAGCACTTTCACGTACCCAAGATTGATCCCTCCAAGCGCCTAAAATTTGAAAGAAATGAGGCAGTCACAGGAAAGATATCTAATAAGCACACAAAGCAGCCTAAATGATAGGGGCATGAAGATAACTGAAGTTATGTCTCATGCTTAAATGATATAAGCAGATGACATAATATTTCAAAGATCCCTGATCAATAAGGTCACTGTCCTGCCTAGGCTAGACCAATCAACCTTTCAATGTTCCCCTAAAGTTCTAATTAGTAACGGGCTTTTCTAGAACAAAAGAACAAAATCCTAATCATAAATTCCACATATTACATCTACTGAAATGTGTTCTTTATTTGTATTTTTGGAGAACAGACAATGCAGAGGGTCAAAAAGAGCAACTTGTGTAGAATAGCTACTAAGTAAGACGGGCTGCAGGAATACAGGGTTAGCAAATTTTTATTTTACCTCTGATCTTATTTCTTGCATTGGGAGGGCTTTACAAAGCCCCAAACTTCCTTTCAAAATGAATCCTCAGTGTCATCTACATTCCATCACCCAGCATCCGCCAAGTCGTGTCCCCTCATGTCAACATCAGAACAATCTCTGCTAAAAAAAAAACAAATTTAAACAGTTTTACCAAATATCACTATATTTTGTTAAAGTGGCCTAATTCTCATATAGCAGAGCATTCTTTGCTTGTACTTTCGTTTCTGCAAAGTGCAAGCTCCCATGAAGATCTTTATTAAAGAGCAGCCTCAAAAATTGTTACTTGTGCACCAGTGTAAGATTCTTAACACATTTGTACGAACAATAGTCAATAAATATCACAGAGTTAGTTTTACTGATGTTTGCTGTCAATATATTCTTTTTTAGGTTATTTTCGAGATCAAACATTCTGAGTTGCATACTGAGTTAGCTTGAGGTCTATAACAAAATATCATCTGCATGATATAAGGTGGGGGTGGGACATAAGTAATTCTAACCGGATGCCGCAGGAAGAAGGGGACCTGCTAGGGCCCCCAAACTCACTTTCCGACAGGCTTACGATCTTCGGTTTCTGACAGGCTTTCCATGCTGGGATTTCTGACATGGAAAGCCTGTCGGAAAGTGAGTTTGGGGCCCCTAGCAGGTCCCCTTCTTCCTGTGGTACCTGTTGATCTCTGCACCGCGTGGCAGGCACCTTGAGGTGCCTGCCACGCGGTGCAGGGATGAATACAAACTACCTTTTCTTTATGGGAGCTTGTGCTGCAGACGGTTTCCGACTGCAGCTCAAGCTCCCATACAGAAAAGGGAGCTTGCGACCACACCATGTGTGGTCGCATCAAAATTCAGTGGTCGGGACTGCCGACCGGAGCTCAGTCGGACGCATATCCACAACAGCGTCCGCCCGACATCGAAAGAAGGCCCTATATATGAAGAAATCTGAATTCACTTGGTTGCTTCTTTAACATTGCCCCAGTAAGGCTTGTTCTGTTGACGTGCTTTGCAGGAGACACATTAACTCTCTATGCTACTTTGAGTTAAAACGTGGAGTAGACAAAAAAAACTGATCTTTCCATAGAATGCATTAACCACCAGAGTTATCTTACCATTATTATTATTCTCTCCGATTTACTGGAAAGACAAAAATCTCTGCAGCAGGTCCGTTCACTTCATAAGATATTTTAAAATTCAGACTTTGCAACCAATTAATCAGAACATATTTACTGTCACGTTTCTCCTTGTTGCCAATTTCTTTGGGACAGAGTTTACAAAAAAAAAATGTATATGTTGAGGCCCAGATTTTGCTTTGAGGTTGCGTCACTTTTCTGGAAAAACCCTGACACAAAATGTATTTTGGGATTTACAGTGTCATAGAAATCCTGTTTGTGTGGCTTTGTAAAAAATAAAAAAAATGCAAGGCAGCACATTGTCTTGCCTTGCATTTCCTTTCATCCGGTACACATTACATGGGTGGTTCTTGGATGTTCCTTTGCATCCATCCATGTACTGTGACGCAAACTCATATTTACAAAGACTCGTAAGCATGGGTTTGTACAAAACTGGTGCGTCTACCTGAGGCTGGCATAACAAGGAGAAATATTTTTACTTCTCGTTATTTCTTCTTTACATGTGTGCTGCTTTCTGCAGCACACTTACGAAGAGGAAATAGCCTCATAAGATAGTTTTTGCTTGGCTTTGTAAAAAAAGCACACAAAAAAACGCAGGACAGTGTTACTGTGCATCAGGTAGGTGTTGCATGGGCATTCCCTTATATCCACCCACATATTTTGTGTACAAATAATATACTCAGTCTTCTTAAGGCAGGCACACTAGCGTTCCCTGGGTCATCTCTCGAGTCCCACTCCCTTTCAAAGGATCATGGTTATTACCTTTTTACATAAGGTAACATTCTAGCTAGGCCCCACTTGTGAGTTCAGGTCTAAGAAGTTCCATGATGGCTTTGAGAAAGTCAAAGTGCCTCTGCACTGTAGCGTGTCAGTCAGAGCAAGTTGCTCCAGAGGCCTGGAAGTCCATTATTCAGTCTTACCCACTCTCACTGGAGTGGAGGTTCAGAGTGCATGCATCTGCAGCCCTGCCGGTGCGCAGACGTCTAGATGCTACCGTAGGGGTGGTAGGCATCCACATTCTCCTTTGCCTACGAGGTAAGCCTCCCTGAATCCGGTGGCAGGTCTTAGGTCCTCCTGGATTGTTGGGTAGTTGAATTGTTGCTCTCTCTCTGTGGGTTATGGCCTGCTTTTCCTTCATGACTGCACGTTGCTCCAGGGCAACAGCCCTCTCACTTCACCAAAGTCCCTTCCTGGTATACAGGGTTCGTAATAGCACACACATGGAAGTGGCCCCTTTGGGTCACAGCAATGCACCAGGGCCACAACCCTCAGTCATCACTGCTGCCCTTTCGTGGCATACATAAGTCATGGGCAGCACATAGGTTTCCAGCATTCCTTTTGTTATTCAGTCACTACATGGACATCTCTTTATTTCTACTATTTCACATCAAATGTTAATTTTTTGTCTTTAATTCTTGGTGCGTGAGGTTGTAGTGTGGCGGGCAGGCAGAAGCCACATGAAAATCAAGTGTCAAGCGCATCCTGTATGTGACCTAAGTTCTTATTATATGTGATGCAACAATACAGCCTATTAAATT
This sequence comes from Calotriton arnoldi, assembly GCA_963921515.1. Classification (NCBI taxonomy): domain Eukaryota; kingdom Metazoa; phylum Chordata; class Amphibia; order Caudata; family Salamandridae; genus Calotriton; species Calotriton arnoldi. Next base: position 1,079,577 of record CAWUFW010003339.1, read on the forward strand.
AAACACAATAGAGATATTTGCCTAGGATTACTAAGTGGTCAAATTGGGAAGCCGGGATTGAGCTCAGGTTTTCTGCTTTCACATTGTTCATTTCAGCCACTAGATGGACATCTCTTTATTTCTCCTGTTTTACATCAAAGGTTAATGCTTTGTCTTTTATTCTTGGCACATAATGAAGTTGGAGAATGGGTGGCAGGCAGAAGCCACATGCAAGTCAATTGACATGTACACCCTATAAATGGCCTAGATTCTTATTAAACATGGAACAACACCATCATTGATTAAATCACACAAAAGAGTAATATGCCGACTATTCTTAGCTAAGCTCCAGTTCAGCTTCCACTTATTGGTGTATGTTTGTGGAAGTGAATCGACCGATATATGTATGTTACACTTGTCAACTTGAACTGATCATTTCCTGTTTCGTCAGTACCACAGACTGATCCACACTTATTTGCCAACTTTTAGAAATCTCATGTTTGCTCCTTCTCTCATTCATGCTGCAACTATGCATTTTCCACTTCAAATAAGGACTGCCCTGCATAATCCTGCGTGCTCCTCCATGACCCAAATATTTCAGTTTTGCACAGAACTATCTTAATCTGTCACACCACAACAAAAAATGATTTCCAAACATTTGAAATTATGTGCTTTATTTACCAGCTCCGACCACTAATTGAAGAAGAGTTATTTTCCTTGAAAGGAAGACAAGCTGCGTTTTTGTAGCTCCGGAAATTCAATATCGCTGGATATGGCGATGTACAATTTTGCCCAATTGTTACCCTGCTGGGGTATGGGTACTCTTGTTCTTTGACCTTTCCACACCCACCTACTGTATCAATGCCGCTAAGTTTGTGATGTACTGTAGTATAACACAATAACACAGGGTAGCTTTCCTGTTACGATGCTCTTAGGTCTGGGAGTCGGATGTAATTCAGAGCTATGCTATGTATGAAAGGAAAGATCATGTGTCCTTACTTAGGGCTGGCTCCTTCAGGGTGAGTTTACAGTGAGTAGGCGAGCCGACAAGTCAGTGTTATTTTAAACAAGAAGACCAACTAGACTGTCTCCAGTGCACCATGATTGCAGTGCAACATGTCTAGAATATCCATAGTTCTTATTAGCAAACATAGTCTAGTGTAGATTCTAATTGCTGACCATAGTTTGCGGTGTCTCTCGCTGTTCCTACATCTCCCCACTTGGGTGGTTTTTTTATGCAAACTAGGATTATTTCCTTCTGAAGGGCAATACTTTCTTGAAAGTGCTAATTGGGACTGAAATTGCATGTGCCTTTTTTTGTAAGTTATGTTTATCACCATTTCATTCTCATCATTATATACTGGGTGACTTACACTTATTTTGATATGGAGCTGATACCTCTTACTTTGAAATTCATGGTCCAATCTTTGTGTGAGTATTCTGGTTGTAGTGATTATAGGGTGAGCTGTCAGGTTGCACTTGTGATTGTGAGAGCGGTTTAGATATATTTATGACAGCAATGAGAAAACAAGAGATGTCTGCTGCTAAATATGGATGTGACATTTTGGGGGGCAGTGTGTAGTTTGTAAAAGCACAAATGTAGAGCCTCAACCTTTTTCTTACGGCCCTATTTCTGAATGCCAAACCTTAACCTTTTTCTTTCACTACTCTATGCTTGCTTATTCTTGTAGGTTCTTTTTCCATCCTCTTTTTTGCCTTCATCATTGTTTACCTATCTCTCTTTCTGTTTTCTTCCATTTCTGTATTTCTATTTTGCTTTGGGTCATGGTATGTTGGTGAGAAATGAGCCCCAAACTCCTAAAATGAGTGCAGGTGCCCACCACAAACACATTAAGGGGCTGATTACGATGAGTGTCGGAGTGGTGGTAGGGTTGAGTAAGCATACTTTACATGGAATGGTCTCACCTTTGGAGAGCGCAGGCAGCTAAAGCAAACTCATTTACATGAAAATGTGCTACATATGGATTGTTTTGTCTAGTGGAGTAGGCTGGTGGAAGAGTTAGTTTGTTCAATCCTTGGGTAAAGGAAGCTTTATGCTGACAAAAGGCAACATTGTTTTATGAGTAGATAACAAAAGCAAGGCTTCTGTTTAAATCAAGAGTGTTTGCATTTTTTTTTTTTTTTTTTTTTACAGAGTTTTATATAGCGCGAACTTGATTCGAATCGGGTATCAGAGCGCTTTACATAGCACCAGTTGCAACACATGAGGACACATTCATTTTTTTGTTAGGCACGGGGAGATTAAGTGATTTGCCCAGAATCACAGGATGTTCAGCGTCATTCAACCCAGATCTGTGACTGGGGGTGAGTGTTTGAAAAGTTTCAGCACTCCGTCCATCATCTCCTTGTGTTTGCTTTGTTCGCCCTAAGTTGGCAGGGTATGCCCAGACGTGGGTCCCTTGCTCACTTTGCCACTGGATTCAAGCTAGCCTGGCTGATGAGGGCTGTTAGCCCGAAACTGGTCCCAGGATGCTTGTTTCCGGTCCAGGGAAGACATGGCTTGGCAGTTCGGGCTGGACTGTTCCCATGAGGCACAGGGTCAAGACTGATTTGCATATAGCTGTGTCTGAACTGGGGTGGCAAAGTGAGCTAAAGAATGATGATGGATTCAACCCATATCTGTGACTGGGGGTGGGTGTTTGAAAAGTTTCAGCACTCCGTCCATCATCTCCTTGTGTTTGCTTTGTTCGCCCTAAGTTGGCAGGGTATGCCCAGACGTGGGTCCCTTGCTCACTTTGCCACTGGATTCAAGCTAGCCTGGCTGATGAGGGCTGTTAGCCCGAAACTGGTCCCAGGATGCTTGTTTCCGGTCCAGGGAAGACATGGCTTGGCAGTTCGGGCTGGACTGTTCCCATGAGGCACAGGGTCAAGACCGATTTGCATATAGCTGTGTCTGAACTGGGGTGGCAAAGTGAGCTAAAGAATGATGATGGATTCAACCCAGATCTGTGACTGGGGGTGAGTGTTTGAAAAGTTTCAGCACTCCGTCCATCATCTCCTTGTGTTTGCAGCGTCATTGCCTAGACTTGAACTCAGTTCCCCAGATTCGAGGTGGACCGCCCTAGCCGTTAGGCCAACTCCTCTCCCCATATACTCGTAATGCACTAAAATGTGTTATGTTACGTTATTGTAGCGGGTCCGAATGAATGGGCAGGACTACAGGGCGACTTAGTGAAGGTTTTATTTTATGGAGCACCCGTCTCCTTCGTGAAGACAGTATCCAGAAATGCCAGAACACAACAATAAAGTCTTATTCTTGGCTCCTGGTCTTCAGGCTCTTTCCTCCGCGACCTCCGGGCGTCTTCCCTCCGATGTTCTTGGGGATGAGGATCGGGACTCATGCGTACGTGTCCTCAGGAATTCAAAGGAAAGGAAAAGAGTGGGTGAGTGTTCGTGAATATTTGTGCGGTAGGGAAGGGGAGTGAAGGAGCAACCCGAATCAAGTGACACTCTTCTAGGCTGAGGAGTGATAGTGCAGGGGTGTGGAATAAACCGACACAAGGACCGGTAGGGAGCTGGCACTTTTAACCGTCAGGCCTCTCCCGCCTCCCTACCCAGCCCGCAAACCTCTCTCTTACCTGTGTTAGCCACGCTCCTCCTGGAGCGTGGCTGGGTGAAGCGTGTTCCCGGTAGCCTCCTGGCTCTCCCGACGTCTTCACACACTCCACGGCCTCTCCTCTGCCTGATGTTATTCCCGTCACTTTCCGTTCTCCTTTTCGCTCCACGTTCTCCGCCTCTCCTCGTACTTCTCGCTCCTCTCGTCCTCCTGTGATAGAACACACCCTCTTCCGGATCCCGTCACCTCTTGTTGGTCCGCCGGCCGTGACGTCATCCCTGGGGGCGGAGTCCTCGATATCAGTGTCCCAATTAAAGGGACAATGTCTCATTCCTGCCGTTGTCCCGTGGGGTAACTTGGGAAGGATAAAACCAGTCATCCTGTTGTGGGGCAATAAGAGGTGCGTTGACATCTTGCACTTCCCGCCAGTCCCATGTCGATTTCAGTCCCTCCCTAGGAACACTGGTCCCGTGACATTTATGTTATGTTATGGAATAAAGGTTTGTAAAGCACACGGATACCCCGAAGGGGCCTCCCTGCACTAGTCACAGGTAAGAAATGGCAGCAGAAGACAAAGAACAGCAGCCTAGTTGGAATTGTAAGTGATCCTGAATGTTCCTAATGTTAAGTTGCATAGAGTTCCATAGGTTCGGGGCTAAGACATGAAAAGAACAGCCACCCATTCTGGCTGGACTGTAGTGGGGTACATAGGCCAAGTTTAAATCAGCAGAGCGAAGTGCTCTAGAGGGCATGTAGAAATGCATCAGAGTAGACAGGTTGGGGGTTCCTGGCTTGTATAGAATTTTGTGTGAGATACATAGGGCCTTAAATTTAGTGCGCTTTTCGATAGGTAGTCAGTGGAGTTTGGCAAGAAGATGGGAGGCAGAATTGAATTTTGGGAGGGAAAAAGAAGTCTTGTCGGCGGCGTTGAGAATGACCTGCAAACGATAAAGAACAGATTTTTTAAATCCTAAATAGAGGATGCTGCAGTAATCAAGTCACAAGGTAACCAAGGATTGCACAATCAGTTGGCGAGTTTGCTAGAGAAAGCAGCCCAGAATAGGTTTGATGTTCCTCAGGATGCCAAAACAGTGACCGGCTTGTGTTTTGACTTGGGTTTCGAAGGATACAAAATTATCCATATATCCGAAGATTTTTCACCACTGATTTGGGTTCATGGGGGGAGCTCAAGATTGTTGGCCACCATTGGTTGCTCCAGAAGTGGGTAAGCCTACCCAGCTTCTACTAAATAATACCCAGCAACAGGATCTCCATTTTGGCTGCATTCGTTTTGAAACAATTATCATGCATCCATCCAGCGACTGCAGTTAGACAGTTTTTTAAATTGGCGCAGTCACTGGGCAATTCTGCAGACAAGGAAATGAACAACTGAGTGTCGTCAGCATATGACACAAATGAGATTCCAAAAGATTTCTCTACCTCAGTCAGTGGTCTAACTTAAATGTTAACAAGGGTAGGGCTGAGAATCAAACCCTGAGGAACACCATGCACCAGTGCTCTATGGGATGACGCAAAAGGACGGGAAATCACTTGAAACTACTGCTCATTTAGGAACGAGGTAAACCAGGACAGAGCTTTACTCTGTACTCCCAACCAAGAAAGCCCTGATAGTAGAGTTGCATCGGAGACAGTGTCAAACGACGCACTTAAATCTAGAAGGATCAGCGCCTGGGATGTGCTGACGTCTAGATGCAATTCTACTTCAAAGGCTCCAGTGACTGTTAAAAGAGCTGTTTCAGTGCTATGTGACGCACGGAGTCCATTCTGAAAGGCATCAAGTATTTGGTTTTGTTCTAGAAATTTTGTGAGGAGATTGTTCACTTGCTTCTCCACCACATTTGATAAAAAAAGGCAGGAGGGAGATGTGACGGTAGTTTTCAGGATGCGTAGCATCTAGTAAGGGCTTTTTCAAAAGAGGAAACACCTTAGCATTCTTCTAGGAATCTGGTACTGCTGCAGTACTGAGTGAAAGGTTGACTACTTCCAGAAAGATAGGGAAGATCCTTTCCTGAAATTTTAAAATAAGTTCAGATTTTAACATATCATCTGGGGATCCCGATTTTACTGGACACATTAAGGTGAAGATAGTGTCAATATCAAGCAGGGCCAATTGGTCCAAGGGTGGCCATTGCATGGGGGTAGCCCCAGTATCAAGGGCAGGAGACATGACTGTTTCCTCTTCCATATTGAAGTGCCGATAGATGTCATTAACCTTATTAACAAAGTGATTAGCAAGTTTATTGCAGAGGCTATTGGAGGTGCCTGCAACTTTAGCAATAGATGTACATTTAGTCAAGCTATTGACTAAAGCAAAGAGTTCCTTGGCAGGGTTGCTGCTTTTGTTTAATTTTGTCAGCAAAGAAGTCTGAACTGGCTTTATTAATAGATTTATGGTAGCCTTTAATCGCTCTCATGTAATGTGATTTTTCTGTAGTGTCATAAGATTTACCTGTACATTGATTCCTTGCCAAAAGAATACTACGTTTGACATTGGTTTTTACCTGTGTGGCAGGGGCAGCTCCTCTGCTATGGCGGAGGAGCATTGTCCCACTGCTTTCTGACAGTGCGAGAAGCAAAAACATAAAATGGTAATAACTTTTAGTTACTACCATTTTATGGTTTTTTTGTCGGCGGGCGGGTGGGCAGGGCTGCTCTGCTTACAGAGCAGCAGGGCAGGGGAGGAGTGGATTGCCCACTCCTGAGTGCGCAATGACTGTTTGGTTGGCCCTCTTGGGCCTCCCAAACCAGTCATGCGCACTCCCCTGTTCTCCATTCAGGCTGCATTGCAGCCTGCATGGAGAACATGCCCACCCCTACAGCCCCTGGCTGAGCGCCGTGTAACGGCGCTCAGACCAATTACAATGCTCCATTGGAGCGTTGTGATTGGCTTAGGGGTGGGAGCCTGGCTGCCTGCTTCCTGTTCCAACCTGGGGTTGAGGCAGGAGAGCAGGAAAGAAGACGCGGGACCCCGCGACGGCATCAGGGTAAGTTTGGTTTATTCTTGTATTTTCTTTTTATGTAACCCAGGGCCGCACCGTCCCCTGTCCCCCCCTTCTCCCCCCATGCCCACCCCCCCACCTGTGGGCTGTGCCAGCCGCCCCTGCCGTGTGTCCTTGGTCCACGGTGCTGTTGTTTAAAAGTGTTGTAATGATCTGTATGTACACATTGCTGATATTATGATCTGGGGTGCACCCTGTAACTATGTGGTAATTAATTATAATAATTGCCAGGGTGGGCCTCGTTCTGACAATGTTTTGCACTGCATAAAGGTGCTGAGGGGGCTGAAAGAGGATCTTTCCCAAGTGTGCATATTACTGATGTCATTTTAACATGGTTGGGCCTAGTACTGCTAGTGATATTTCCAAATATAATAAATGCCTAGAAATACATGATGTTCATGTTGTGTTAGTTAATGTGTGCGTTGAATACAAACTTTATTTACATACACCATGTGTGCAGTCTCTTTTGTGATGCTCAGTGTATTTATTGCATGAGCGTGCTGTGCCAGTGCCTCACACAATTGCCTCTGTGATAAGCCTGACTGCTCAGTGCCAAGCTACTCAAGGGTGAGTGCAGGTTATACAGTGAGTGTAATCACCTGCCCCTGAAAGGAGTAGTAGGTTCTGCCTAGCTAAGGCCTCGCCTCAGCCAACCAGAACGTGCCAGTTCCAGCAATATGTATCAAGAGTATTTCTTTATATTCATCAAGCCACATAAAATGCGACCATAGGACCAAATACTAGAGGTCCCTGCACTCTAATCTGTAGAGCAAAAACTCCTGCCTTATAAATGCTTTCAAAATGAATGTAGCCTGACCTAAGGGATCCTAAAATCTCTCTGTCCCCAGACAATTAGGACCATTCTGTAAAACCTCATGCAGGGAACTCCCCTTCCTACAGCCTCCCACAACACTTCTGCACGTAGTTGGTGGTGCCCCTGCCCATCCTTGCGGCACCAAAAAGAAGGAAAGATATGCAAATTACACAGTAGAGGGCATTATGGGGTGCACCAAGCCTGCACATGCTAAATATTAAAGCAGCTGCTTTTTGGGGCCTCACAACGCAGTAGTTGCTTTTATTGCAGTAGCGCCCCAGTCCCTTTCAGGGCACCCAGATACATGTTGGGGGCCACAGGCGGCCCCCAAAACTCCAGCCAGCCCCCCACGCACAGTTCCTGTGCTGTGGGGATCCAGCACAGTTTTTTCTCCTCCTGCCACAGCGGGAGTGGGAGTGCTGCACATCTGCTGTCCTCTGGGTCCCAGAGATGGGTTCCCAGGCCCACCACTACTGCACCGGCTGAGAATGAGTATGGGCAGGGGGGTCAACACACAACGCCTCCTTAGGCAAGTTAGGAAATAAATATTAAGAAAGAAAGAATGCAGTGTTGATTCAACCTCCAAGGTATTGGCCCTCCCTGTGGGAAATATTTGCGCCTGCAGAGGAGAGCCACACACTTTTTGGCCCGTTTTTTCCTTTTAAGCATGTTTAAATGGGGAATCTTCAAAGGGGCATATTTCTTGATCAGGGGCTCATTTTGCCCCTGGTGGCAAGCTCCAGCCACCAGGAGCATTTTCAACAGGCCTCTTAGCCTCCAAGTTGTGTACTTTGAGGGAAGCTGTTCTTACTGGCTCTCTGCACCAGTCTCCTCTCCTGGCACTCCTGTGCTGCTGGTGAGTGCTTCTTATGCAGCCTCTCCACTACCGGCTGGCAGAACACCTTTTTGCCCACACTCACAAGCACCAGAGCCTCCTGGCTGTCTTGCAGATCTGGAATCTATCTTGCAGGGCATTTGAGATGTCAGTTCAGTACAGATCTTCCCCCAACTGACCCTCAGGGGGCATTAGCGGCACACACCACAGGTCGTGGAGAGACTCTTCCAGTCCTGGGAATCAGCTGCAGGCAAAGTCCTTAGTTCATCAGGGCATCTGGGGGTTTCTCCTTCCAGCTGTCCTTGAGTCTGCTGTGACCGCCTTCCATGTCCCGGCTCTTGATCTTTGTCTCTCCCTTGTGCAGGGCTTCATAAGTGTGGATGGAGAGTTCTGGATTTGAGGCATCCCCAGTAAACCTTAGGATGCTACATCATCCCTCCACCCCTATCCCAACCCTCATGCACAACATTCTAGGACAATCCAATATTGCAGAACCCTTCTTCCCCGGGGCAGAGCTCCTGTGCCCATCCTGAGGAGAGGCATTGATAATGGGCAAACCCTCCCTTGTGGTGACTACAAAATGGTTCTAGGGTAGCTCCTAATTCCACTTTGAAGCCAATGTTGCTAGAGCGACAGAAGAAGGAGTCTGACCTGGTGTCTGCTTATGAGAGGGAAGGCCCTTAGAAGTGTAACTATTCCTTGGGCACAGTCGACCAGCCATCCTGTCATGGGAAGGCCAACACCTGCCCAGACCCAAGGCCTTTATTCTCTGTCCAGGATCAATCCACATCTCAACACAGGGGAACCATCCAGCTGCCACGTGACAGTTGAATGCTTACAAGCTTTAGGCAGTGGCTTTTGCTCAATAGTTAGAAAAAATCTAATTTTACCATTAAATTCGGTTTTGAATGGCAATTTACATATGTCCTTTAATTTTTTTTAGCCACTACCAATCCAAATTTAGCATTTATTAATTATAGCAATGTGCCCAATGTCTCCCTATGGAAGCAGCAAACTTGCTACAATAACAATAGCTTTTGGGGATATTTCAGTGTAAGAACATGTTCAACATTAACTTTTATATGTCCTACTTTTAAATACCATGCACCCTGCCTTTATTGGCAATAAGGCCTACTTATGGATGACTTATTAATGTTTAAATGGAACATTTAGGCCTGTCAAGAATGAGTTATTTTGCACAGGCCAAATTTGCAGATAGAATTGCTGCAGGCAGGTTGCCTGTGTGCAGCTATTAGGCTGCACATGACAGTAGTCTCTTACATTCAGTCTGCACACACACATATATATACACGTGTTGACGTGTAACTTACCTTGGCTGTGCCTCAGTGGCCTGATCTTAAAAAGCAGACACTGGCATTAAACATGTTCTGTCCAATTACCATGAGTGAGACCCCTGTATTGAGACCCGCCGACAGTAAATGTCCAAAAACCTGGTAATCAAAATCAACAAGGCTTGGAGGATTAAATGAGCAGAACCCATTTGCAACAGTGATATGCTCTTCATTATTATTTTAACTCCCAATCTTTATTTTGTGCTACTTGCAATGGAGTGATGTTATACATGTATGTGGTTCTAACCTTTCCATACATTTACAGGCCATATGTTACTTTGGATAAAGGCCTATTGCAGTATCTGGAAGTATATCTAAAATACAATTAGGTCTCGAATCCTAGTGTGATGTGCTATCAAATTCTGATCTTGCACAAAGATTGGAATTCTGATATAAAGTTGCCTGGAGCCAATTGGTGGGGATTGTGGTAATGGCCAAACCTCCGAAAAGTTTCCAGGCACATTTTGGAATGTTAGACCTGCCGAAAACTTACCTATGAAACTGATCTTAAAGTCCTCATTCTATGTTCCATTTCCAAAAAGAAAAGGAAAAATCCAAAGAAATTTCTGCACCAGTTAATTACCTCACCCCTTGCTATTGGTATTTAGCAATGTGGTTAATGCCACCAGCAAACTGACCCACTCAGAAACGGAACCTTAGAAGACAAAATATACTTTGCTAATCAGAAGTTGTATTTCCATAGATATGGTAATATGTGCATAAAAAGAAAGGTAAGGATATGAAAGATAATGTGGGAATCTAACATTTTCTTTTCGAGAATTTCTAGAACTGCAGTTCCAGGCTCACAATCTATGTTCTCATAACTCTCTTAGGCTAGTGTTTGGAGGCAAATTCTGAGCATGGTTCATCACACAGACCCCAACCTTCTGAATACTCCCAAAGTTGGACATGTGGCCCTTACACAGTGTGCATTTTCCTGACATCTGCACAGCAATGAGGCGCCAGCCAGGGACAGCAGGAGAGATGTTTTTTTTAGGTTTTTTTCAAGGTAAATCATCGTTATTTTTAGATAGCACAAACACTTCTTTATAACGTTGTCTCTGAGCATTTAAACTCGCTGCTTTTCCTGTACCAGGCACACAGCTCTTCCGTCCACAAAATAGAAAGCAATATCCTGAATAATGCTTTGCTTCCCGCCATAAGAAACGGTTTCAATGTCCTAGTCTCATGACAAAGGCTGTTCCTGTTGGATGTGTACAAGCAGACCACCACACAGTGTGGCAGTCATCACCTACTGTGGTAGTTCTTTCATTGAATCTGCAGCACCCAACATTTGTTGGTTGGCTGTGAAGTGCCAACACGTGTCAACCGATGACTTGGCCCATATCGGTGTAATTCTGCGCATTTCCTTGTTACTTAGCGCCGAGACGCCTCAGGGCCTTCGTTCGCGCTCTACAAAACCCAAAATCAAATAATTTATTTGCTAAGCATTCACAATAGAGAAGTGGTGCAGGAACCCTCATCATACAATAGTAGGATTTTAGAGGTAAGTGAGAGATTTTGACAATGAGGCATTTCAAATGTTTACATCCATTACCTTGAGCGCTCAATAGCCTAGCCCAGGATAGTTGTACAGCACGTGACTTCGATGATTAGTGTTAGTGAATACATCAAAAAGTCGATACCCACAAGTCCAAGCTTTTTGATGATATTTAGTCAAAAATAGCCCCAATTATCAGAGTGTCACGAGACTTCCTACCAGAAACGTGAAACACAAACTTGATTTCATGCTCTCATTGAGCTCTTGGTCATTGGCGCGGTGTTCTTTTTTCTAACCCTCTGCCGCACAAACCACTCTGTATTCTCTACATTTCCCCATCTCCCTGGTCCTTTGATAGCAAGCGAGGAAACATTAAATGCTGCTCTATTTCCCAAAGATGAAGTACCCTTTTAAAGTTCCTTGTTTAACCCCAAGCATATTTTGCAGGGCCTGGATAGCGGATTAGGTATTACAACAGCAGCGTCATTGTAGTGCCTGCAGACACCCGCTGAATGGGCTCAGACATCAAACATGTTGAAAGCAGAGTATTGAACCTGAGCGTCTGTAGTCCCAGGTTTTACATGCTCTCGTCTCTAAATATGGTAAAGCAACAAAGCAGAACAGTTCATTACGCCACTCGTCGGATGCGGCTATGGAAGAGCGCCCTGCCTCGCTGAACATTGACACGGCATCTGCTGTTAAATATAGTCCGAGGAAGGAAATGGACCTATTTTACATGGCACATGTTCAGGCTGGCTTGTCAAGTTATGTTAACCACAAGATCCTGTAACGTCGCAGTTGCGTATACCGGCGGCTCATACAAATGTCTGCTGTCGCCTTCATCAACTCTGGTTGACCGATTCTGATCAACCAACTCTTTCCTCCCTCTGAGGTTGAGATAGTATCTGGGCAATGCTCAGTAAGCCCCTGAGATCACTCACTTAGGACCAAGATAAACCAGCAAAATCAATGCTTAGCAGTTCTACTCTCCATTGTAAACCATTAACCAAGTTTCCAGCCTTCCTGCTACACTTTAATACCTCAGTGTTACACTCACTGATGCATACCTCTGTAATGAAGCCACTTATAAATGCATCACTTCTAAACTCGCCTATAATCCACCCTGAGCAAAGAACTCACTAATAATCCTCGCAGTGCTAAACTCACGTTAAAACCTGTAAGTTAACCAGTGAATGGTAAAACGGTTTAGTGACAACAACTAGACACAATCAACTCTCAGCCAGCCTTAAAGTAATCTAACTGACAAAGAATGCACTCTCCACACCGTACTACAAAGCACAACCCATCCCATGAGATGGAACAAAATAATGCATAAGGTGGACTGTGCATCAGGCACAGTAAAGAATAGTTCAGGATATGTACGTACTACAACTGCTACAATCCATCTTAGTGATGACTTGACTGATAAACCTTCCAGTTATAAAGTCTTTTACAAACCTCACCTCTCCTCACTCACATATAATCATCCAAGAGCTGCTCTCACTGATAAATCTCAAAATCCAAAACTGGCTTGTCAGCCCATCAGTGATACACTCCACTGGTACACCACACCCCGTGCTAAAATCACACACAACCCCTTGTGCTACGCTTTCTTAAAATCCATCAGTACTGAACTCACTGAAAATCCCTTTTGTTCGTCACTCACTTTTCAACCGATTAGCGCTTTACTCACTGATAACCACCTCAGTTCTAAGCTGATTGAGTAATGCCTTACAGCGCCCGCACTTAAAAACAGTGCTTTAAATGGAAATATAGAAATGCAGTGCTCACTATTTAGAATAACTGTTTGCTACTTAGAAGTGCCAGTACTCTCCCATTAAAATGTACGGCAGAAGTGCTGAGAAGTGCAGGTTAACTCCTTTTAAAATATAAGAAGCGCAACAACTCAGTACCGGAGAACACCTGCCCATTTAAAGCACTGCATAAAAACCATTGAAAACCCGAAAAAGGGTGCTAAACTCAAGTTTAAATCTCATGGTGCAGCATTCACATTTAAACCCTGCACTACTCACAATGAACCCCTTCATGATAAGCTGAATTTTAACCCTGCTCTGTTCTATACTCGCTTATGAACTGTTTTTTTCCCACAACCACTTGCAAACCCCTAAATACAGCACACAGGTATAAATACCTTTTTTCTATACCCGCTTATGTAAATCCATCAGTGCTAAATTCATTTAAAAGCATAAAGTGCAGCACTCAGCGATATAGACCTCATCACTAAAGTAATTTCCAAGAAAACCCTCAACGCGGCGGTCGCTGTTATTCCACCCATTGATTGGCTGACATATGCACCCCACAGGGTAAATCTCACTTATAAACATCTGCTGAACCCAGTACTGGAATACAACGGGAGCATATATTTTCTGTGGCAGTCCTTCACAGGACGTGAGGTTTCCATGGAGATTTCCATGCTGTATTTTTTTTTAGAAGAGGGTCGGGGTCCGGCATGGCTACAGCTTTCTCCCTATACATAGCCTCATTTCATTTCTAATGCACTGCTTGCTGAAAGGAAGGCAGGCTACATGCTGGCAGTGAGCAGAAACTTGTCAATCAGTAGCTAAGTACAGCACGTCTGGAGTCCCAAACCCTGGTGTGCAAGCAGCCCCTCCCTCTCACAAACCTGTAGGCCCAAAAGTGATGTACCGAGAAGGGGATGAACTGACAAAACACCATGGTGAACACATGCACAACGCTGGCTTCCCGTGACCTTCACAAACTCGTTCAAAATTGCTGCCATTGTTTATAAAGTCTGAGCAGCCGCGTGCAGGAGGACGTGGAAGCCCTAATAATCAATAGAAAGGATAGAAAAATATGGTTTAAGTCATTTGTATCTGCACAGATACTCTGTCCCAAATTATTCATACATAATTTGGAAGGAGGGGTATTCTTGAGCCGCGGTCCTGCTCTGTGCTACACCTTTCCTCCTGCACATATTATGTTGTTGTATACCAGACATAAAACCACTGATTCATATCCTTACTTTACCTTACGTGTGCTTGATCATGTTTTCTTTTTCCTTCTTGTTTTAATAGCAACATGCACCAGCACCCCCTTGAATTGTTGTCCGCCTCTGATACAAAATTAATAATTGAAAATGTGTTCACCTATTTTATAAGCTGAATAATTGAAACAAAATAAAACGACTTCACATCTATGCACAAAAGAGAGGATACGCTATGAGTTCTGAGAGAGTTTGGAGAAAGAGTATGGCTGAACTATAAAATTAAAAAGGATTCGAGAATGAATGCTTAAATCCACTGAAAAAGAAAATTATTGCAGACTGGGGCCAGAACATCTTGCTTTACTGAAGATTCGCAAGGAGCATGCTAGTCGATGCCTTAATCTTCAAAGTTATGGGGTCATGATATCTCCATGTCTCTCTAGGTGCCTTTTTGAGGCTTGGTGAAGCTGTAGACCTCAAGGAATTGCCTGGTCCCGCTGAAAGGAGCCCTGAAATATATATATATACTCACTGAAAAAACCATAGGTTTCAGGGACGTTATAGTTAGAAATTAGCATTTAAAAAACCTTAGAAATTCATTGAAAAAAACAGGTTTCAGGGACGTTATAGTTAGTTGGACATTTCACTCATACAAAACCAGAGAAATTCGGCTGTTATAGTTAGTTGAGCTAACTATAACTCGCGCCCCCGCAATGCACTGCTGATGACGTCATATATTACATCATTCATGACATGGTCAGTGACATCACTGTTGACATCTCAAATGACATCACTGATGACATCGCTGATGTGCAGAAAGAAGCAACATGGGTGCAGAAGGAGGCAAAAGAACTGCAGAAAGAGGCAAGAGAGTTGCAGAAATAGGCAAAAGGGGAGCAGAAAGAGGGAACAGGAGGGAAGATAGAGGCAAGAGAGGTGCAGAAAGACGGGAGAGGCATGCTGAAAGAGGCAAGAGGGATGCATAAATTTGCAACAGAGGTCCAGAAAGAAGCAAGGGCAGTGCAGAATGAACCAACAGAGGTGCAGAAAGAGGCAAGAGAGGTACAGAAAGAGGCAAGAGAAGTGCAGAAAGAAGCAAGAGGTGCAGAAAGAGGAAGGAGAGGTGCACAAAGAGGCAAGAGGGGTACAGAAAGAGGCAAGAGGGATGCAGAAAGGAGCAAGAGAAGTGCAGAAAGAAGCAACAGAGGGGCTGAAAGAGGCAAGAGAAGTGCAGAAAGAAGCAACAGAGGTGCAGAAAGAGGCAAGAGAGGTGCAGAAACAGGCAGGAAAGGTGCAGAAAGCGGGAACAGGGGTGCAGAAAGAGGCAAGAAGGATACAGAAATTTGCAAAAGAGGTGCAGAAAGAAGCAAGAGCAGTACAGAAAGAACCAACAGAGGTGCGGCAAGAGGGGTACAGAAAGAGGCAAGAGAAGTGCAGAAAGAAGCAAAAGAGGTGCAGAAAGAGGCAAGAAAAACTGCAGAAAAAGGCAAGAGAGGTGCTGAAAGAGGAAGGAGAGGTGCACAAAGAGGCAAGAGGGGTACAGAAAGAGGCAAGAGGGTTGGAGAAAGAAGCAAGAGAAGTGCAGAAAGAGGCAAGAGAGGTGCAGAAACAGGCATGAAACGTGCAAAAAGAGGGAACAGGGGTGCAGAAAGAGGCCAGAGGGATACAGAAATTTGCAAAAGAGGTGCAGAAAGAAGCAAGAGCAGTGCAGAAAGAACCAACAGAGGTGCAGAAAGAGGCAAGAGGGGTGGAGAAAGAAGCAAGAGAAGTACAGAAAGAAGCAACAGAGGTGCTGAAAGAGGCAAGAGGGGTGCAGAAAGAGGCAAGAGAAATACAGAAAGAAGCAACAGAGGTGCAGAAAGAGGCAAGAGAGGTGCAGAAACAGGCATGAAACGTGCAAAAAGAGGGAACAGGGGTGCAGAAAGAGGCCAGAGGGATATAGAAATTTGCAAAAGAGGTGCAGAAAGAAGCAAGAGCAGTGCAGAAAGAACCAACAGAGGTGCAGAAAGAGGCAAGAGGGGTGCAGAAAAAGATAGGAGAGGTGCACAAAGAGGCAATAGAGGTGCAGAAAGAGGCAAGAGAGATGCAGAAAGAAGCAAGTGAGGTGCAGAAAGAAGAGAGTGAGGTTCAGAAAGAGGCAAGAGAAGAGCAGAAAGTGGCAAGTGAGGTGCAGAAAGAGGCAAGAGAGGTATAGAAATAGGGAAGATAAGTGCAGAAAGAGTCAAGAGAAGTGCAGAAAGAGGCACTTGAGGTGCAGCAAGAGGCAAGAGAGGTACAGAAAGAGGGTCGAGAAGTGCAGAAAGAGGCAAGAGAAGTGCAGAAAGAGGCAAGAGAGGTGCAGAAAGATGCAAGTGAGGTGCAGAAAGATGCAAGTGAGGTGCAGAAAGAGGCAAGAGAGGTACAGAAAGAGGCAAGGGAAGTGCAGAAACAGGCAAGAGAAATGCACAAAGAGGCAAGAGAGGAGCAGAAAGAGGCAACAGAGGTGTAGAAAGAAGCAAGAGAAGTGCAGATAGAAGCAAAAGAGGTGCTGAAAGAGGCAAGAGGTGTGCAAAAAGAGGCAAGAGAAATGCAGAAAGAAGCAACAGAGGTGCAGAAAGAGGCAAGAGAGGTGCAGAAACAGGCATGAAACGTGCAGAAAGAGGGAACGGGGAGCAGAAAGAGGCAAGAAGGATAAATAAATTTGCAAAAGAGGTGCAGAAAGAAGCAAGAGCAGTGCACAAGGATCCAACAGAGGTGTAGAAAGAGGCTAGATGGGTACAGAAAGAGGTAGGAGAGGTGCAGAAAGAGGCAAGAGGGGTACAGAAAGAGCCAAGAGGGGTGCAGAAAGAAGGAAGAGAAGTGCAGAAAGAAGCAACAGAGTTACAGAAAGAGGCAATAGAGGTGCAGAAAGAGGCAAGAGAGATGCAGAAAGAAGCAAGTGAGGAGCAGAAAGAGGCAAGAGAGGTGCAGAAAGAAGAGAGTGAGGTTCAGAAAGAGGCAAGAGAAGAGCAGAAAGTGGCAAGTGAGGGCAGAAAGAGGCAAGAGAGGTACAGAAAGAGGCTCGAGAAGTGCAGAAAGAGGCTCGAGAAGTGCAGAAAGAGGCAAGAGAAGTGCAGAAAGTGGCAAGTGAGGTGCAGAAAGAGGCAAGAGAGGTATAGAAAGAGGCAAGATAAGTGTAGAAAGAGGCAAGAGAAATGCAGAAAGAGGCAATTGAGGTGCAGAAAGAGGCAAGAGAGGTGCACAAAGAGGCAAGAGAGGTGCAGAAAGAGGCAAGAGATCTGTAGAAAGAGGCAAGAGGTACAGAAGGAAGAGAGTGAGGTGCAGAAAGAGGCAAGTGAGGTGCAGAAAGAGGCAAGAGAGGTACAGAAAGAGGCAAGGGAAGTGCAGAAACAGGCAAGAGAAATGCACAAAGAGGCAAGAGAGGAGCAGAAAGAGGCAACAGAGGTGTAGAAAGAAGCAAGAGAAGTGCAGAAAGAGGCAAGAGAGGTGCAGAAAGAGGCAAGAGAGGTGCAGAAAGAGGCAAGAGATCTGCAGAAAAAAGCAACAGAGGTACTGAAAGAGGCAAGTGAGGTGCAGAAAGGGGCAAGAGAAGAGCAGAAAGAAGACAGTGAGGTGCAGAAAGAAGCAAGAGAAATGCAGAAAGAGGCAAGAGAGGTGCAGAAACAGGCAAGAGAGGTGCAGAAAGAGGCTAGAGATCTGCAGAAAAAAGCAACAGAGGTACTGAAAGAGGCAAGTGAGGTGCAGAAAGGGGCAAGAGAAGAGCAGAAAGAGGCAAGTGAAGTGCAGAAAGAAGACAGTGAGGTGCAGAAAGAAGCAAGAGAAATGCAGAAAGAGGCAAGAGAGGTGCAGAAACAGGCAGGAGAGGTGCAGAAAGAGGCTAGAGATCTGCAGAAAAAAGCAACAGAGGTACTGAAAGAGGCAAGTGAGGTGCAGAAAGGGGCAAGAGAAGAGCAGAAAGAGGCAAGTGAAGTGCAGAAAGAAGACAGTGAGGTGCAGAAAGAAGCAAGAGAAATGCAGAAAGAGGCAAGAGAGGTGCAGAAACAGGCATGAAACGTGCAAAAAGAGGGAACAGGGGTGCAGAAAGAGGCAAGAGGGATACAGAAATTTACAAAAGAGGTGCAGAAAGAAGCAAGAGCAGTGCAGAAAGAACCAACAGAGGTGCACAAAGAGGCAAGAGGGGTACAGAAAGAGGCAAGAGGGGTGCAGAAAGAAGGAAGAGAAGTACAGAAAGAAGCAACAGAGTTGCAGAAAGAGGCAACAGAGGTGCAGAAAGAGGCAACAGAGGTGCAGAAAGAGGCAAGAGAGATGCAGAAAGAAGCAAGTGAGGTGCAGAAAGAAGAGAGTGAGGTTTAGAAAGAGGCAAGAGAAGAGCAGGAAGTGGCAAGTGAGGTGCAGAAAGAGGCAAGAGAGGTATAGAAAGAGGCAAGATAAGTGTAGAAAGAGTCAAGAGAAGTGCAGAAAGAGGCACTTGAGGTGCAGAAAGAGGCAAGAGAGGTACAGAAAGAGGGTCGAGAAGTGCAGAAAGAGGCAAGAGAAGTGCAGAAAGAGGCAAGAGAGGTGCAGAAGGAAGAGAGTGAGGTGCAGAAAGATGCAAGGGAAGTGCAGAAACAGGCAAGAGAAATGCACAAAGAGGCAAGAGAGGAGCAGATAAAAGCAACAGAGGTGCTGAAAGAGGCAAGAGGTGTGCAAAAAGAGGCAAGAGAAATGCAGAAAGAAGCAACAGAGGTGCAGAAAGAGGCAAGAGAGGTGCAGAAACGGGCATGAAACATGCAGAAAGAGGGAACGGGGTGCAGAAAGAGGCAAGTGAGGTGCAGAAAGAGGCAAGAGAGGTACCGAAAGAGGCAAGGGAAGTGCAGAAACAGGCAAGAGAAATGCACAAAGTGGCAAGAGAGGAGCAGATAGAAGCAACAGAGGTGCTGAAAGAGGCAAGAGGTGTGCAAAAAGAGGCAAGAGAAATGCAGAAAGAAGCAACAGAGGTGCAGAAAGAGGCAAGAGAGGTGCAGAAACAGGCATGAAACGTGCAGAAAGAGGGAACGGGGTGCAGAAAGAGGCAAGAAGGATAAAGAAATTTGCAAAAGAGGTGCATAAAGAAGCAAGAGCAGTGCAGAAAGAACCAACAGAGGTGTAGAAAGAGGCAAGAGGGGTACAGAAAGAGGTAGGAGAGGTGCAGAAAGAGGCAAGAGGGGTACAGAAAGAGCCAAGAGGGGTGCAGAAAGAAGGAAGAGAAGTGCAGAAAGAAGCAACAGAGTTACAGAAAGAGGCAATAGAGGTGCAGAAAGAGGCAAGAGAGATGCAGAAAGAAGCAAGTGAGGAGCAGAAAGAGGCAAGAGAGGTGCAGAAAGAAGAGAGTAAGGTTCAGAAAGAGGCAAGAGAAGAGCAGAAAGTGGCAAGTGAGGGCAGAAAGAGGCAAGAGAGGTACAGAAAGAGGCTCGAGAAGTGCAGAAATAGGCTCGAGAAGTGCAGAAAGAGGCAAGAGAAGTGCAGAAAGAGGCAAGTGAGGTGAAGAAAGAGGCAAGAGAGGTATAGAAAGAGGCAAGATAAGTGTAGAAAGAGGCAAGAGAAATGCAGAAAGAGGCAATTGAGGTGCAGAAAGAGGCAAGAGAGGTGCACAAAGAGGCAAGAGAGGTGCAGAAAGAGGCAAGAGATCTGTAGAAAGAGGCAAGAGAGGTGCAGAAGGAAGAGAGTGAGGTGCAGAAAGAGGCAAGTGAGGTGCAGAAAGAGGCAAGCGAGGTACAGAAAGAGGCAAGGGAAGTACAGAAACAGGCAAGAGAAATGCACAAAGAGGCAATAGAGGAGCAGAAACAGGCAACAGAGGTGTAGAAAGAAGCAAGAGAAGTGCAGAAAAAAGCAACAGAGGTACTAAAAGAGGCAAGTGAGGTGCAGAAAGGGGCAAGAGAAGTGCAGAAAGAGGCAAGTGAAGTGCAGAAAGAAGACAGTGAGGTGCAGAAAGAAGCAAGAGAAATGCAGAAAGAGGCAAGAGAGGCACGGAAAGAAGAGAGGTTTGTGCACCATTAGTACCAATTTAACACCCACATTTAGCAATAAGTAACACGTGACCATTCCAGCTTTGCAAAGGGCCTTCCACCATGCTGTAACACTTGACACTGCATTTTTGGGAACATTTGAGCCGTTTGAGCTAGAAACAAGTGTTTTTTTGTTCAACTCTGCAGATTAGGTAGCAGATGATGGAATATTTGGCAAATGTGGAAAATGTTTAATTATGTGAAAATTGGTGCAGCCGAACAGTCACATAATTCCAGTGGCCCTGCTCATACCTCCAACTAGGTCCAGAAGTGCTCCTCAGTGGTTCCTTCTTTTTTTGTGCCTCATTGAGTTTATAGTTTAGCTTCTATGGAAACGAGGAAGACTAAACCTGAGGTTACCACTCCACAACACAGACTACCATACCACATAATTATTCTCCAAAACACACAATTCCACTCCACATAATTCCTATACACTAAATACCACCAACTTTCTATTCACATAATTTCACTGCACAACATACCACATAATTCCACTACACACAACGTACATCCACTCTACACCAAAAAACATTAGTAAAAATCTTTTACATTTACAACGCCAATAGCTCTAACTCTCGCAAATGCGAGACCTATTACATTACAAATGCTTCTTTAACTGGTAGTCGCATTTGCAGAGTGGTGCAGCAAGGGGGCTGGGCCTCTGACCAGCGCTCAGGAATTCCACTGCGTAGGACTTACAGGAGGTACCAGGAGGGCTCGGCCCCCAAAGTCCCTCAGGAGTAAAGTGGACTTCATCCCCCAACCAGTACTGTGCCAGGAGGCATGTTTGCAGAGTGGTGGAGAAAGGGGGGCGTGGCCTCCGAAGACCTCTTAGCAATCCCACTATGTGGGACTTAGTGGAGGTAATAGGAGATGTAGTTTCCCCCAAGGACAACCTTGGGGGCCAGCTACCCCTCCTATTACCTCCAGTAAGTCCCACACAGCGGGATTGCTAAGTTGTCATAGCAGGCCACGCCCCCTTTCCCCACCACTCTGCAAACGCACTCCCTAGCGCGCTCTTGGATGGGGATTAAAGTCCCCTTCGCTGCTGGGGTTCCTTAGGGGCCAACTAGCCTACCTGATACCTCCAGTATGCCCCAGATAGTGGGATTGCTGATAGGTGGACACAGGTCATGCCACCTTTGTCCACCTTTCCGCAAACGCGCCTCCTGGCGCACTACTGCTCGGCGGATGAAGTCCACTTGTGTCCTGAGGTCCTCAGGACACAAGAGGACCTCATCGCACCACCAGCAGTGTGCCAAGAGGCGTGTTTGCAGAGTGGTGGAAAAAGGGGCATGGCCTCGGACCACCTCTCAGCAATCCCACTGTGTGGGGCTTACTGGAGGTATCTGGTGGGCTAGTTTGCCCCCAGGGTCCCTCCGGAATGAAGGGAACTTAATCCCCCAACTTGCAGAGTGGTGCAGGGAGGGGGCGGGGCCTCCAGCGAGATGCCGGCATTTCTTTTTTAAAATATTTTTATAAGGGGGGCTGTGTGGCCCCCCTTCTCTTAGTATTTTTTGGGCCCTGGGGACCCCATCCCCCAGGGCCTGAGCATTGTTTTCTTTTCTTTTTTCTTTTTTTTTTTTAACGGGAAGGGGGCCACGTGGCCTCCCTTCTCTGGGCCACTATTGGTCCCGGGGACACCATCCCCCAGGGCCTTGCCTCGTTTTTATTATTTTTTTTTTAATTCCCAGGAGGGGGGCCGTGTAGCCCCCCTCCCCTGGGCCACTTCTGGCCCCGAAGACCCCATCCCCCGGGGCCTGGGCTCGTTTTTTTTTTTTTTAATGTTTTTTTCCAGGGAGGGGGCCACGTGGCCCCCCACCCCTGGGCCACTTCTGGCCCCGGGGACCCCATCCCCCGGGGCCTAGTCAGCCTGGTTTTTTGGGGGGAGGAGGGCCGCATGGCCCCCCTCCTGAGGCCAATTATGGCCTCAGGAGAGGTGGTGGTCGCTGGGGCCGGGGGTCCCCAACTGACCCCCGTATTTCAATAATAATTGCCCCGGGGAGGTGGTGGTCCCCGGGGCAGTGTGGGGGGGCTCGAGCCCCTCCACACAGAGTTTTTAATTGTAGCCCCGGGGAAGTGGCAGTCCCCGGGGCTGTGGGGGGCCGCGTGGCCTCCTGCATTCAAAGCATATAGCCCCGGGGAGGTGGTGGTCCCCGGGGCTTGGAGGGGCCCGCGAGGACCCCCTGCCCTAAAATATTGAATGCCCTGGGGAGGTGGCGAGTCCCCGGGGCTTGGGGGGGCCCGCAAGGCCCCCGCACATATATGCACATGCCCCAAGGAGGTGGCGGTCCCCGGGGCAGCGTGAGGGGGCAGGAGCCCCCCCCACGCATTTTAAATAAAAAGCCACGGGGAGGTGGCGGTCCCCGGGGCTGTGGGGGCCCCCACGGGCCCCCGCTAATTAATTGACCATTGCCCCCGAGACCTGGCCCACCTGGGGGCTTATAGAAAACGAAGCGCTGGAGTCCGCGCTTCATTTTTTTTTTTTTTCGGCCGAATTCGCGCACTCAGCGCAAATTCGGCTGATTTTTGATTTTTTAATGCTTTTTTTGGGCCCTAGGGGTCCTACTGGGACCCCCTGAGCAGGCCTAGGGGGTCAGGGTGTTTCTACCCTGCCCCCTTTTCTTCATTTTGAACCTTTTTTTTTTTACCTTTTTCTTGTGACTCGGTACCGAGTCACAAGATGGCTGCCAACACTTCCTGGTTTGGAGTGTTGGCAGCCAATCAAAATAAAGCTCGTGCTTGGGAGGGTTAGCGAATCCTCCTCAGTGCTCAGATATATAAATTTGTTGAATTTCTCAGCAACTACTGAACGGATTTACACCATTTAAAAAAAGCACACTTGCTAGACCAAGACCTACCTTTTTGCCAAATTTGGCGTAATTCCGTTCAGCAGTTCGGGCTGTAGCTTTGTCTAAGGTTTCCTAAGGAAATTAACATGGGAAAAACGCGTTTTGGGACCCCCCTTTTTTCTCGGCCCCCGCTTGATGAATCACCCCGAAACGTTCAAGACAGGAGCTGACCTGAAATGGTCATTAGTTTGGAAAATTTCGCGAAGATTCATCAAACGGCGCCAAAGATATTGGCAAAAGAAAAAACGATTTTTGAATAGAAACAAGGTCCTAACTATAACTACCTACTAGCGGCCGCTAGTAGGTAATATATATATCCCCTTAAAACAACCAGACTCCATTGCGGGGTCCAGCAACCCTGCAGGGCGGCCTCTGCGAGCAGGAATGGAGATCCTCTGCAATTAATCCAATAGACAAAAGATGCAGAGGCCTGATTTCGAAAATGCCGTGCATTTTATTCTCTTTGTGAAAGTGGCTGCATTCTCATATCCTTACACGTTTCGGCCGTGGGCGGCCTTGATCACAGGTGAGTGAAATGCAAACACTAGGCAGTGCTTTTATCCCTGCACCCACGTGGTATGATGTCACACTCCTACAGTTACCACAATGCACCAGTGCTGTTATTTCAATGTCCATGTCTGTGGTGCCATCTTAATATTTGCCACATTGCATCATATTCACATAGGATCTCCTTAGGATCTCCATTCCTCCTCGCAGAGGCCGCCCTGCAGGGTTGTGGGTCCCCGCAATGGAGTCTGGTTGTTTTATGGTGACATTTACCGGGGGAACAACTCACTTGCCTCATATCAGACGTAATCTGCACTTGCTTTGGAATTCTGTATTATGAGGTGAGAAAGGGAGATGACAATGGCAACTACTTTTATCGGACAATTTCGAATTTCCAGCATGAGAAATCTTTGTGCTATTTTTCAACGAACATGCACGTGGTCACTTTATTTTTGAATAAGACAAGATGCACTGACAAACATTTTAATCCTGACTGTGGTGAATATGATGCAATGTGGCAAATATTAACATGGCACCACAGACATGGACATTGAAATAACAGCACTGGTGCATTGTGGTAACTGTAGGAGTGTGACATCATACCACGTAGGTGCAGAGATAAAAGCACCGCCTAGTGTTTGCATTTCACTCACCTGTGATCAAGGCCGCCCGGCCAAAACGCGTAAGGATATGAGAATGCAGTCACTTTTACGAAGAGAATAAAATGCACGGCGTTTTCAAAATCAGGCCTCTGCATCTTTTGTATATATATATATATATATATATATAAAATTCACTGAAAAAACCATAGGTTTCAGGCCTGTTATAGTTAGGGTTTAACATTTAAAAAACCTTTGAAATTCACTGAAAAACCATAGGTTTTAGGGAAAGTTATAGTTAGTTGGACATTGCACTCGTACAAAACCCGTGAAATTCCCCGTTATAGTTAGTTCAGCTAACTATAACTCGCGCCCCGCAATGCACTGCTGATGACGTCACATATTACATCACTCATGACATGGTCAGTGACACCACTGATGACATCACTGATGACATCTCAAATGACATCACTGATGACATCACTGTTGACATCATCCAGTGACTGTGTGTTTCTGTAAAATTTAACTATGTTTAATATATATAGGGAAAGGCGTATTGAAGAATGAGTGGGTGTATAAGCGTCTGAATGGATGATTTAGTAGGTGCGTGACTGAGTCTATAAGTGAGTGATTAAACGTATCTTACTGGATGCATGGGTGAGTGACTAAACTGTGTGAATGTCTGTATCCGTCTGTCTGTTGTTGTGTAAGCAGCTGCATGGGTTTCTGACTAGCTAAATGAGTGTCTATATGGGTTATGGATTGGTTCTCTGAGTATCTGTATGGGTGCCTCAGTGTTTGTGTGGGTGGGGTGTGTGTGACTCTGTGCATAGATGTGTGAGTGGGTGATTCACTGGGTGCATGGTTTCAAGAGTGCGTCTGTGATGGACTGTATGGGTGGGTGAGTGTGTGTATGGGTGTGTTAGTGATTGAATGTATATCTCAGTGGTACATGTGTGAATAACTACATATGTGAAAGGTAGTATATATGTGTGTTGGAGTATATAAATGGCTTTAAGTGAGAGTGTGTGATTGTGAGAGTGGCTATATGGATGAGTGTGTGCTTGCATCAGTGATTGCATAGGAGCGTAAGAATGTGCTAGTATTTTTATGAGTAAGTGAGCTTGTGTGTATAACTGTATAGGTGAGTAAATTGGAGTGTGATTAATTATTTGCATGACTGACTAGGTGTGTGAGTACCTCTATGGATGAGTTGCGTTGTGTGAGTGTTTATATAGGTGTATGAGTGCATATGATAGTCCTGTACTGAGTGACTGTAATTATGAGTGACTGTATGGGTGAGTGAGTAGATGTGTGTGTGTAGACCTAAGAATCAGTGAGTGGGTATGTACTTATTGGTATTGGAGTGTGTATGGTTTTGAGAATGGCAGTCTGTAATTTAGAGTGGGTGTATCAAAAGTTATATTAGGGTGTGAGAAGATGCATTAAATTCTCACATGGATGATGTCATCAGTGATGTCATTTGAGATGTCATCAGTGATGTCATCAGTGATGTCACTGACCAAGTCATGAGTGATGTAATATGTGACGTCATCAGCAGTGCATTGCGGGGGCGCGAGTTATAGTTAGCTGAACTAACTATAACGGGGGAATTTCACGGGTTTTGTACGAGTGCAATGTCCAACTAACTATAACTTTCCCTAAAACCTATGGTTTTTTCTGTGAATTTCAAAGGTTTTTTAAATGCTAAACCCTAACTATAACAGGCCTGAAACCTATGGTTTTTTCAGTGAATTTCAAAGGTTTTAAAAATGCTAATTCCTAACTATAACAAGCCTGAAACCTATGGTTTTTTCAGTGAATTTCAAAGGTTTTTAAATGCTAATTCCTAACTATAACATGTCTGAAACCTATGTTTTTTTTCAGTGAATTTCAAAGGTTTTGTAAATGACAATTTTTAAATGTATTAATTGTTATATTTATTTTTTTTGATACTGATTTACTACATTTTTTTAAACTATTTATTTTTAGATGTTTTATTTTTAAATTACATTGTAATTACATTATACATTACATTACAAAATATACTTTCTCAGAATGAATTACTTTAGTTTAAATACTTTGCAAATAGGCAATAGACTTTTAAGTACAGTAGTTACAGTTGTTGCAATGGGCAACACAATTTCAAACACAATGCAACATTGAGCTCAATGTGAATTTCTAGCTAAATGCAATTAGTTACTTTATGGATTACTTTTCTAACCACAGGACTGGATCCTAGATTCAGTCCTGGGACATCTCCTGTAAACAGTTGAGTAAAAGCGTTTTGGTTACAGTAGTGATTTTTAAGGAATATTATTGTATTTTAAAAGTTGACACTTAGAAACTTTTTCACATAGAATCACCAATGTTATCCTATGGGAGGAAATTCACTTAGCAGGTAAGTAGTGTTATCGTTACTTTTTCTTACTCCGTGGTGGATCCTGGATCCAGCACTGGTGCATCTCCTGTAAACAGTTGAAAGAATGCGTTTAAGTCATACAGGCGATTTTTAAGGAATATTTGTAGTTTGTCAAAATCAACACTGAAACTTTTCTGCTGAAAACCAGACAATGGATTCCTACGGAAGGAAATATAAGTTACTGGTAAGTACGGTTAAAATTACTTTTCAGGATCAGTACTGGGCTGAAAGATGCAGCTCTGAGGTCTCTCCTGATAACAGGTGAGTAAATCGGAATTCGTATTTTGGCTGATTTTAGAGGAATATTTGTATGTTTCAAAAATCGACACAAACTTTTTCAGCAAAAAGCAGGCAATGATATCCTATGGAAGGAAATTCAAGTTACTGGTAAGTACGGTTAAAATTACTTTTCAGGATCAGTACTGGGCTGAAAGATGCAGCACTGAGGTCTCTCCTGATAACAGGTGAGTAAATCGGAATTCGTATTTCGGCTGATTTTAGAGGAATATTCTAAAGTTCCAAAACTCCACACTTAGAAGAATTTCCAAGTGAAACCAGTCAATGATATCCTATGGAAGGAAATTCAAGTTACTGGTAAGTACGGTTAAAATTACTTTTGAGGATCAGTACTGGGCTGAAAGATGCAGCACTGAGGTCTCTCCTGATAACAGGTGAGTAAATCGGAATTCGTATTTCGGCTGATTTTAGAGGAATATTATAAAGTTCCAAAACTCCACACTTAGAAGAATTTCCAAGTGAAACCAGTCAATGATATCCTATGGAAGGAAATTCAAGTTACTGGTAAGTACGGTTAAAATTACTTTTCAGGATCAGTGCTGGGAAAAAGATGCAGCACTGGGTTCTCTCCTGATAACAGGTGAGTAAATCGGAATTCGTAGTTCGGCTGATTTTAGAGGAATATTTGCACAATGGTGAAGGGAGGGGGCGGGGCCTGAGGTGACATCTGTGCAAACGCGCCCCGTGGCGCGTTTTAAGTTGGGGGATTAAGTCCCCTTGAAGCATGAGGGTCCCTGGGGTCCAACTAGCCCACCCTGTACCTCCAGTACGCGCCAGGGAGCTACGTTGCAGAGAGGTGTTCAGAGGCCACGCCCCTTTTTGCACCTCTCTGCAACGCAGCTCTGTGGCGCTTTCTGGACGTACCTGGTGGGCTAGTTCGCCCCCAGGGACCCTCAGGATTGAAGGGGATTTCATTCCCCATCTTAAAATGCGCCACGGGGCCTGTTTGCACACATATGACCTGAAGCCCCGCCCTCCCTTCACCACTGTGCAAACGTGCCCGTGGCGCGTTTTAAGTTGGGGGATTAAGTCCCCTTGAATACTGAGGGTCCCTGGAGTCCAACTAGCCCACCATGTACCTCCAAAGCGCCACAGAGCTGCGTTGCAGAGAGGTGTAAAAGGGGCGTGGCCTCTGTACACCTCTCTGCAACGCAGCCCCTGGCGCATACCGGAGGTTCCTGGTGGGCTAGTTGGCCCCCAGGGACCCCCAGTATTCAAGGGGAATTACTTTCCCTTCTTAAAACGCGCCAGGGGGCGCGTTTGCAGACTGCTGCAGGGAGGGGGCGGGGCCTCGGCACGATGCCGGTCTTTTTTTTTCTTCTTTTTTTTCTGCCCATGGGGTCCTTGTGGGACCCCCTGAGCAGACCTAGGGGGTCAGGGTGTTTCTACCCTGCCCCCTTTGTGCGTTTTGCGCACTTGTTTCTTGTGGTTTTTTTTAATTAGTGGGATCCGCGCACCCTAAGCGCATCCCGCCGATTTTGAAAAAAAATGCTTTTTTCTGCCCAGGGTGTCCTTGTGGGACCCCTGAGCAGACCTAGGGGTCAGGGTGTTTCTACCCTGCCCCCTTTGTGCATTTTCCGCACTTGTTTCTTGTGCTTTTTTTTTAATCGGCGGGATCCGCGCACTCTAAGCGCATCCCGCCGTTTAAAAAAAATGCTTTTTCTGCCCAGGGGTCCTTGTGGGACCCTCTGAGCAGACCTAGGGGTCAGGGTGTTTCTACCCTGCCCCCTTTTGCGCTTTGCGCACTTGTTTCTGTCCCTCGGTTCTACCGAGGGACAAAATGGCTGCCAACACTTCCTGATTTGGAGTGTTGACAGCCACTTGACAGCCAATTAGCATGCAGCTCGTGATCGGGACGGTGCGCGCAGGGTGCGCTCAGGATACGCGGACTCTACTCGCCCATAGATATATATGTGACTTTACTTTTGATTTTCTCAGGAACTACTGAACGGATTTACACCATTTAAGCAAAAGGCACGACACTGAACCAAGGGCTACCTCTTTGCCAAATTTGGTGTAATTCCGTTCAGCAGTTCGGGCTGTAGCTGCGACTAAAGGTTCCTATGGAAAAATGAATGGGGAAAACACGTTTGGGACCCCCTTTTCTCGCCCCGCTTGACGAATCAACCCGAGACTTTCAGGGTGGGAGCGAGCAGAGCGCCCCAACAAGTTGGAAGCTTTGCGAAGATTCATCAACCGGCGCAAGAGTTATTTCAAATAGAATGTCGCGGATTTCCTATGGATAATAGGTCCTAACTATAACTATCTACTGGCGACCGCCAGTAGATAATATATATATATATATATATATATATATATATATATATATATTATCTACTGGCGGTCGCCAGTAGATAGTTATAGTTAGGACCTATTTTCCATAGGAAATTCACAACATTCTATTCCCAATAACTTTGGTGCCGGTTGACGAATCTTCGCGAAAGTTTCAAAACTCGTGGGGCGCTCCGGTCCGCTCCTATCCTGAAAGTTTCGGGGTGATTCGGCAAGCGTGGCCGAGAAAAAGGGGGTCCCAAAACGTGTTTTCCCCATGCAATTTTCCATAGGAAACTTTAGACATGGCTACAGCTCGAACTGCTGAACGGAATTACACCAAATTTGGCAAAGAGGTAGTTCTTGGTTCAGAAAGAACCCTTTTGTTAAATGGTGTAAATCCGTTCAGTAGTTGCTGAGAAAATCAAAAGTAAAAACACATATATATCTATGGGCACGGAGGATCCGCGCACCCTCCCGATCACGAGCTGTATGCTAATTGGCTGTCAACACTCCAAACCAGGAAGTGTTGGCAGCCATCTTGTGCCTCGGTAGAACCGAGGCACAAGAAATCAGAGAAACAAGTGTGCAAAACGCAAAAAGGGGGCAGGGTAGAAACACCCTGACCCCCTAGGCCTGCTCAGGAGGTCCCACAAGGACCCCCAGGGCCACAAAAAGCATTTTTTTTTTTTTAAACGGCGGGATGTGCGCTGGATTTGCGGATCCCACCGTGAAAAAAAAAAAACGAAGCGCGCTTCGTTGTTATTTGGCCCCCGGGTGGGCCAAGTCCTGGGGGCATGCGGGGGTTTATTAATAATGTTGTGGGGTGCCTCTAAGGCCCCCCCAAGCCCCGGGGACCACCACCCCCCGGGGCTTTGATTTTAAAATGGTGCGGGAGGGCACTCGGCCCTCCCGCAGCCCCGGGGACCGCCACCCCCCGGGGCTTTTTAAAAAAAAAATGAAATGACATGTGTGAGGGGGCTCGAGCCCCCCCACACACCCCGGGGACCGCCACCTCCCCGGGGCACTAAGAATTTTAAAGTGGGGGTCCGTTTCGGACCCCCGAAGCCCCGGGGACCACCACCTCCCCGGGGCTTTGAACATGTTGGGAGGGGGGCCACGCGGCCCCCCTCCTGGAGCCTGTGATGGCCCTGGGGACCACCACCCCCCAGGGCCGGCTCCTGCAGTGTCCCGGGGTGCCTACCCCCGGGACACTGCTGTTTGCTATGACAGGGCGGGAGCCTCGCGGCTCCCGTCCTGTCATAGCAAACTTGCTTTGGATTTTGGAAGAGAGAGCAAACCTGCTCTCTCTTCCAAAATTCAAAGCAAATTGCTTTTCCACACGGGGAGCTGTCTCTAAGCAGTTCCCCGTGTGGAAAAGCAATGCCGGCTCCCGTGGGGGGATTGGGGACCCCCCCACGGTCCCCAACGGATAGGGCCGGCCCCGGGGGATAAGGTCCCCAGGACAAGTAGTGGCCCGGGAGGGGTCCACGCGGCCCCCCTCCCCAAAAAAAAAAAATTTTTTTTTTTAAAAAGGCCTGCCCCGGGGGTAGGACGGGGTCCCCGGGTCAAAAGGAGGCCTGAGGAGTGGGGCCACGCAGCCCCCCTCCTTAAATTTTTTTTAAAAAGTGTGGCCATGCCCCGGAGGATGGGGTCCCCGGGGCCGGAATCGGCCACGGGAGGGGGGCCACGCGGCCCCCTTCCCGTTTACTATAAAAAAAAAAAAAATGTAAAAAGGGGTAAGGCCCTGGGGGATGGGGTCCCCAGGGCCCAAAAAGGAAAAAGGAAGGGGGGCCACACAGCCCCCTTCTAAAAAAAAAACAAAAAAAACGATTGTGCCGCAGGCCCTGCCCCCTTCCTTTACCACTCTGCAAACGCGCCCCGTGGCGCGTTTTAAAATGGGGAATTAATTCCCCTTCAATACTGGGGGTCCCTGGGGGCCAACTAGCCCACCAGGTGCCTCCAGTCAGCGCCACAGGGCTGCGTTGCAGAGAGGTGGTTCAGGCCACGCCCCTTTTTACACATCTCTGCAACGCAGCTCTGTGGCGCTTAGTGGAGGTACCTGGTGGGCTAGTTGCACCCCAGGGACCCTCAGGATTCAAGGGGAGTTAATCCCCCAACTTAAAACGTGCCACGGGGCGCGTTTGCACAGTGGTGAAGGGAGGGGGCGGGGCCTGAGGTGACGTGTGCAAACACGCCCTGTGTCATGTTTTAAGTTTGCATGTTCTCCAGCAGGCTGTATTACACAGCCTGGCGGGGAACATGCCCAGGCCCCCAGTCTCCCTCTCGGAGTGCCGATCCACAGTGCTCAGACCAATCACAACGCGGCATTGCAGCGTTGTGATTGGCTATGGGGAGCCTGTGTGCTTTCTGACTCTTCTGCACATGACAGAGGAGAGACGGAGGCAGCCGTGGCGCGAGGAGGTAAGTGTTTTCTTTTTTGTTTTTTAATATTTTGTTCTCAAATCCCGTCCCCCCTGCCCCCGTTCCCTGCCAGCCGCCACTGGAGATGATCAGGGCCGGACTGGCTACCGGGCGTTTTGGTCGGCTGCCAAGCTGGGGCCCGATTTTACTGCTGTGGGGGCTGATTTATGGTGATGGGGACCTGCATTTGCTTCTAAGTAAAGAAAGCAAAACAAATGGTTTTAAAGCATGCTTTAAAATCATTTGGTTTTCCATTCTTTACTTAGAAATGCCCGGTAGCCAGTCCGGCCCTGGATATGATATCTACTTATCTAAGTACACTGTAGAAAATGTAGGTTGAGCTGCTCTATGGAAGACTGGCTTAAAATATATAAAAAAAAATATGAGGGAACATACCTTCTGACAGCTGACTCAAATACCTAGAATCATTAATTAGAACCATTTTGCTCACACTACTGCAAATGGAATGAACGGGGATGAGGTCTTTACCGCACCCGGTAAATACCCATTCCCTGGGGTGCTGAATTTACAGGGATCATTAAAACCTCCAGTTCAAGAAATGCGTACATACTCTCAAAATAAGGAACGACATGCAAAATTGTTACATTACACGTCAAATTAAACATTTCTTGATAGTTGCAAGGCCTTTTTCATCTCAGTAAATTTTAACTACTAAAATTTACCTAGGAAAGTTCGTGGAGTTTAAAGTGATAATCAGACATCTCAGAAAATTGTCATTTTATGGCCCATTCATGTTCATGGCCTATACAGCTTTGCAAAATGTTTTCAATATGAAAATGACTGGTCTTTAGCTTGGAACTTGGGCTTGATTTACAATTTTCCATTCACAAAAAGTGGTCGCAAATTGCACAGTGACGTTTTGTGAATGGAAAGGAATTTTGTGTACCGACGTATATACTAATAGGTCAGTTCACAAAATTTCAAATTAAAGGGTTGCAATATTCATGAGGTAGGTCGCAAATTGCGACCCACGACTACTGGCTAGAGTAACAGGCATGGTGTCCTGCTGGGATCAGCAGGTCACCATATCTGAGATTGTGTTTATATAAAGCAGTCTTTTACTTCTGAATGCAGCCCGGTTTCCTTAAAGGAAAACGAGATGCATTTAGAAAAGAATGAAAAGTTACCTTTTTTAAGACTACACTGCCTGCTCCTAAAAAAAAAAATGGAGAAAAGAGGAAGAAAACAATAGGTAAACAGTGACAAAGTGATAAAGCAGGGACGAAAATGAGCACGCAACAGCGAGAAATGGAGAAAGGGCGCGTAAGGAGATTGAAAGAACAGTCATTATTAGGAGTCTAGACCAGTAAGCACTGGTACTTGACAACCCCTGCATTCAGCATCATTGGCGGTGGACTCCTAAGAAAAAATGTGGGCTTCTTATGTTTCTTGCAAATTAAGAGGAAGACCAAGTCGAGTTGAAATGGGTGAATCACCACTATCCCATTGTTAAGTCACAATATAGGTTCAAATGTGATTGCTCAGGTAGCTGGTAATAGTCCGTTTTTTAATTTTGAGAACCACCTAATGTTCCCAGTAGATCTGTCTAAATTCCATATTTGTAACGCGCGACGTATCACCCCTAAGGGTACCCAGGCGCTGGGGGCCGTCGTGGAGATTAAGTGAGCTATTGCCCAGAGTCACATGATGCTGAGCTGCGCTGGCACCGGGGATTGATCCGTGAGCCCCGCCCCGCGATCCGGAGTCAGCCGCTCTGGCCGCTGCACCACCACCCTCACACACAAATAGACCAGCACACTCAGATTGATTTTACGTTTGGACAGTGGTGAATAGCCTAAACACAGAGCATGCTTTTCCAACCAGATAATGTCTGTGCAGCTGAGGCCCTTCAGCTTTTGCCTCGGCTCCAAACTTCCCACAGTTGGTTTTAGCTACTCAGACG
The DNA here is from genome assembly GCA_963921515.1 of Calotriton arnoldi. Taxonomy (NCBI): domain Eukaryota; kingdom Metazoa; phylum Chordata; class Amphibia; order Caudata; family Salamandridae; genus Calotriton; species Calotriton arnoldi. The sequence continues at coordinate 1,112,921 of CAWUFW010003339.1, forward strand.
TGGTCAATCATTCGACAATATTATGAAAGGTGGCAAATGACAGAAGCTCAAATGGATGCTTGAACCTTGCGGCTGTGCACATCCCATGAGCTTTTTGTTTGTCGCTGTTGTCATAGAAACCATACTTCAGTTTTTTTCTTAAGAATTTACGTTTTGTTTTTAGGGCATTTTCTGTGATGTGCTTTGAAGCGGAACTTATTGCATGCCTTCACTATGGCGGCAGATTGAGCCTTGTGGCTTATATACAAAATTCCTCATTCTTGAGCCAACCTAGTGGTTTCTCATTTTTGTCCCTTGTATTTCTGAAAAGATCTCTAAGTGTTGTTGACAAGTGTATCACTTAACATATGTTTAGCTTCCGTGCATGAGTGGAAGCAATGAGTGAATGAGGTGATGGCAACAACTGAACATCGGGGGTAAGAAACATTGGCTCAGTACATAAAGGCATTTTCATCCATAAATTAAGTTTACAGTTTTAAATGCCTTCGTTTAGACCTGACAGAAATTCACAAAAGGAATCCTGGCAGTAGTAAATAGATTTACAACTGTGAATTGCTCAAACACAAATGCAGAGAAAGTGGGAGTAGAAAATTCCATGCAAGGGTTAGTAAGTTAGAGGAACAAGGTATGGTTGTAGGTCTGTGACAGTCACAAAGTCATACATTTGTGGATATTCGCAAACTCCGATCCAATTCCTTTTCACCCTGGAAACGGCCAGAGATTTATTCTAGACTAGTGCTGTAATAACTCCCCTTACTCCACGGGGATGGAAACGGATCACTCCAGAAAGGACTTCATCTCCTGGGAAAAATGTTTTCCTCTCTGGATAAATAAAGAAAATTTAAAAAAAAATGTGCATATGTACATTCAGCTGCCCTTTCCTCTATGTGGAATTGTATGCTGCATGTAATTCAACAGAGGGGAGATAGGAAACCCTTAAAAGTCACATTAAGTCATTAATGGTACACCTACAAATTGTCCTTGGTGTGGACATTCAGCCATATTACTACACCTGTTTTATGAATCTCAAAAAGATGTAAAAATAGATTCAGGTCAATCAGGCCATCGGTACAATTTTTGATTAATTGGTCACCTGGTCTCTCAAAACTTCAAACTTTCATTGTCTGCCTGCTTCCACCCAAAATGCATTCACGCCTTAAGGGCAGGCAATACCACTATTGCATGCCCATAAGCTTACTTAATGTATTTGTAGTCTTTTGTATGCAACTTTATGGTATTTGTGTAAAATAAACAACAATTGGCCTGATCAGGCAAATTGTGTAAATTGCCAACAATTCTGAAAACGAAATTGCCATGCTGGACATGAACATGAAATTCTGCATATTCAGCAAAAGAAATCATTGAGAAAATAGGTCACAATTCGTTGTACCTTTATGTAAAGGAATGGGCGAGAACGGCTTTAACTACCCACATATTTGCATGGCATATCCACTCAGGATTAATCACCTCGACTGAGCGAACAATGCAAAAAATATAATAAAGTGAATGGACTCCGGCACGGCTTCGCCATACATTAATGATAATATCTTCAAAATTTATATCACACTAAAAGCACACCAAAGCAAGCATGCACAATATGATTTGCGCGCTCCCTTTCAACTCCCTTCGAGTGCACGGGCTAAGCCACATGTCATAGACTACAGGGATATAGACAACCGCTGAGGAGACCTCAATCTCGTGATTCCTAGACCTCCGGACCAGGACAGCACTCTCCCCAGCAGCTCCGCCTCACCGCCACAGCCTCGAGTCCAGAGCTGCGCAGGGTTCGCGCCGGCAGCCCGCCAGTTTGCGTAATTTGACTTCTCTTGCATTTTCATTGACTGTGCTCGTATTTCTCATTTTCTGTTGCCTCCTCCCTGTTTATTTCTACAGTTGTGCATTTTTCCTCCCTCTTGGTAATTGCATTGCCAGTTCTCAGCCCGGTTTTCCTGCCGCTGCTGCCCCTGCGGCCCCTCCCACCCCGTCACAGCCTCCGCTCCCGCCTCCCACCTCGGATCCCGCCCCCTCCCCTATTTATGGCAACCGCGCGCAGCGGGCACGCCGCTGGCACGCCGCTGGCGCGCCTAAGGCAAGCCCGTCTGCGCCCGTCCGCGACCCGAGCGCGACCAGCACCAGGAGCCCTGGTTCTCCCAGTCCCCACCGATACGATTCATCCACCCTTCACGCACTTAATCCCGGAAGACACGCCGACTGCACAGTATCCTCGCAGAACACCACCCATGGACAGTTCTCATGCAGACCCTGTCACAGATCCTTCACCATCGACGAAACGCCCACAACCGCTGAAGGCCCGCCTGATGCCCGCTCCGCAGAAACCCTGACTTGCATCCTCCTCAACGTGCGCTCCCTGCATCGACATGCCGTAGAAATCTGGGACATGATCGACACCCTCTCGCCCGACATCGCCTTCTTCACAGAAGCCTGGACCAACGCCTCCTCCGGCCCAGACATCGCCACGGCCATCCCCGGCGGCTACAAGATCCAGAGAAAGGACCGCCCCCACCGCCCAGGAAGAGTACTCACAATCGCACACAAGACCCCCTCCTACTCTCCACATCCACCACGAGTGACCCCCACTCCAACACAGAACACCTCCATTTCCAGATCCGGACCAGCCCCAGGACCACGCTGCGCAGCACCCTCATCTACAGACCACCAGGACCTCGCACCCAGCCCACAACGACCATCGCCGAGCTCGTCGCACCCCACGCCATCACCTCCATGGACTACATTTTACTTGGGGACCTGAACTTCCACCTCAACAACGGCAACGACCCAGACTCCACCACTCTCCTCGACAACCTCGCCAACCTCGGATTGAAGCAGCTGGTCAACAAGCCCACCCACAGAGCTGGACACACTCTCAACCCCATCTTCGCGGGAGGGACTAATATCCGCTTCAGCCACACCACCGAGCCCCTCTGGACAGACCACGACTGCGTCCATTTCACCTTCAACACCACCACCACCACCGCACCCAAGCCCGCCCCACGCCCGCCACGACAGAACTGGAGCAAGGTCACAGAGGAACTCCCCAACACCACTCTCCTCCAAAGCCCCCCCGGCGCCACCACCGACACCAACGCCGCAGCCGTAGGATTTCACCGCTGGATCTCCTGCTGCGCCGACAAGCTCGCCCCCCTCCGCAACGCCACCAAACAACGCCCTCTGAAGGCCGCCTGGTTTACCACAGAACTACAAGAAGCCAGACGCACCTGCAGACGCCTAGAGAAAACCTGGCGAAACCAGAAAACCACGGAAGCACTGAACAACCACAGGAGCGCCCTGAAGGAATACCACCAGCGCATTAAAGACACCAAACGGACCTTCATAAGAGACAAAGTCCAGACCAACGCAACCAACTGTTCAACGTCATACAGCAGTTCGCGAAGCCCGCTAGCGAAGCCATGGACATCGCACCTTCCCAGGAACTCTGCGACAAACTCGGCTCCTACTTCCACCTGAAGATCAAGGCCCTCTACGACAACTTCAGTGAGCCAGCACCGGACACCACCCCTCCACCCACCGCCGCCTATAAACCTACCATCATGACCTGGGACCTCGCCACCGTCGAACACACCACCACGACCATGAAGAAAACCCACTCAGGAGCCCCAACTGACCCCTGCCCGCCGCACATATTCCACAGAGCCTCCGCCGCCATCGCACCCAAACTAGGACGTACCATCAACGCCTCCTTCAGATCCAGAATCTGCCCTGACGACTGGAAGCGGGCGGAGGTAAAACCCCTACTCAAGAAACCAACAGCCGACCCTACAGACCTGAAGAACTACCGGCCCATCTCTCTCCTCCCCTTTGCGGCGAAAGTGACCGAGAGATTCGTAAATGCCCAGCTGACCGCCTTCATCGAAGATAACTCCATCCTAGATGCTTCCCAGTCTGGATTCCGCAGCAACCACAGCACCCAGACCGCCCTCCTCGCCGCCACTGACGACATCCGCATGCTACTAGACCAGGGTCACACCGCGGCCCTCATCCTTCTAGACCTCTCCGCAGCCTTCGACACCGTCTCACATCGCACACTCGCAGCCAGACTTCACGACGCGGGGATACAAGGAACCGCCCTGCACTGGATCCAATCCTTCCTCACCGGGAGAACCCAGCGGATCAGACTCCCTCCCTTCCTCTCCAAACCCACCGAGATCAACTGAAGAGTACCCCAAGGATCATCACTCAGCCCCACGCTCTTCAACATCTACATGGCCCCCCTCGCCGCCATCGTCAGACAGCACGGGCTCAGCATTGTATCCTACGCCGACGACACCCAGCTCATCCTCTCACTCACGAAAAACCCTGAAGACACCAGACTCTGCTTCCAGGAAGGAATGAAGAACGTGGCAGCATGGATGAAAGACAGCTGTTTGAAGCTCAACTCAGAGAAGACCAAGTTCCTCATCCTCGGACCCTGCACCTCCGCCTGGGACAACACCTGGTGGCCCCCCACCCTCGGGAACCTACCCACTCCTACGGACCATGCTCGAAACCTCGGCATCATCCTTGACTCCTCCCCCTCCATGAACCGTCAGATCAACGCCGTGGCCTCCACTAGCTTCAACTGCCTGCGCATCCACCGCAAGACCTTCAAATAGATCCCCCCGACTGGAGAAGGACCGTCACCCATGCACTCATAACCAGCAGACTGGACTACGGCAACGCCCTCTACGCCGGAACCAACAAGACTCTTCTACACAAACTCCAAACCGTCCAGAACGCCGCAGCCAGACTCGTCCTCGGGACACAGCATCACGAACACATGACTCAACACCTACATGGCCTCCACTGGCTCCCGTCGAGAAGATGGTCACTTTCATGCTCCTCACCCACGCCTACAAATCCCTCTACAACAGCGGACCCAAATACCTCAACGAGAGAGTATCTTTCCACGTACCCAAGAGGAACCTCCGCTCCGCCGACCTGGCCCTGGCGGAGGTCCCCCGCATCCGCAGAAGCAGAACGGGCGGGAGAGCCTTCTCCTACATCACAGCCAAGACCTGGAACGAGCTCCCTGTGAACCTCAGATGCTCCCCTACCCTGCACGCATTCAGGAATGACCTCAAGACCTGGCTTTTTGACTGATCCGGAGCTGCCCCCCCCCCAGCGCCTTGAGACCATCACGGGTGAGTAGCGCGCTATACAAACCCCTGATTGATTGATTTGTTTCATCTGTGCCAGACATGCACCCCGGTGGTGGCTGGTGTTAGGGCAGAGTGGTGAGGCGGAGGTGGCAGTGACGGCCTACAACGAAAAAAAAAGTGGCACTTACTTCCAGCCAGCCACATTGCGCTCTTTTGCTCCTCTGTAGACAGGCTCCCAGAATCCCCTGTGGCCAATCCTGATGCTGCTTTCATGCAGCATGAGAGCAGCATGAGGATTGACCTGAGCGCCCTCGATTTGCACCCCCAGTGAGACTGGAACCTGTGCCTGCTGTTTCCAACCCGGCAACCAGCTTCAGTGCGCATGTCGGTTCGGCCGTCCTGAGACGGCCGGCTAAACCCACATGAGCATTGAAGGCAGTGCATACCACTTCCCCTCAGTGCTTGTCATCCCCCTGGCCCCGCCCCCAAGACTTGGCACACCTCGAAGAAAAATAAAACGATAATAAAACCAGTTTAAAGCCCATTTTATTATTGTTATATTTTTAGGGTGCTGGTGGGGGGTGGTGCGATGCTCCTTCGCCATAGCAGAGGAGCTGCCGCTGACGCACACACTAATGTAATGCCAGGGGTGGTATAGAGGAGCACACAGGGAAAGGATATTCAGTCAATGGCCAACAATCCAGGACTAAATCTACCTGAAATGCATCCATAGTCTCAGGCTCAACAGTCGCACCATCAAAGTCAGGCTTCTGGAATATCAATGGTGACTCTCTCGCCACTGGTGTCTGTCAGAGGAGACTCACAGCAGTCCACAGGCAACAGATTCAGCTGCAGGTCTTTTTCACTCACAAATGAGACATCAGACTTAATATCCGGTTAATTCATAATGCTAAGCTATGGTATACTTAAAATCCAGTCTGGGTTAACGGCATTAACCAGTCATCGTGGACTCCAGTCACAGCGCTGTAAGAGTGCAAATACCAAGATATCAGAATTCAATAACCTTCTCACTACCCCAGGTGACAGCAGATAACCCCGAAAACATTCCTGGTGACACCTACGGGGTCCGCGCCCTCTTCTGTATCTGCCCCAACTCGCACCTCAATGACATTATCTCTCCTGATAATGATTGTCTCCACTACATTCCTAAACCACCCCGGATCCTGTGAAAGGACAATGCCTCGAGCTCTCCCAGAGGCTATGTAAACTGCATGGATGCTCACCCTATCCCATAACTATTGTCCTACCAGCACCCCCCCCCCCGGTCAAGGACCCCATCATAGGAGGCATACTCATACATGGATGACTGAGTATCTCCTTCATATGAGGTTGTGTTTGGGGTTGCTGCAGACATTCATTTATGTGACTGCAATCTTAACTCGGCACAATTGTTTGACAATGAATTACTTAGGGAAAACAGAAAATATCAGAGCAATACGGTGAACCTCAATAAGAGGGATATCCGGGGCTCTAGTCAATGTACATGAAGATGGTCAGTTAATGATCGAAAAGTTAAAATACATGTCTGGTATAATATGAACTGAGTATCGGCTTTGGAGAATTACATTTTGCATCAGAGATAACTTTTGTATCACCCTATTGTGATGATTCGATATAAGTATGCCTCCAAACTTTCAAAACAAAAACTATGGCAGGAACTTAAAAACTACATCTAAAGAGATTTGGTGAATCTATCCTTGCCTCAAGGAAAAGATTGGTTATTTATACACCAGTGTTGATCCAAAAATGTGTAGCTGTACAACACCACTTAAAAGATAAGCTGTCACTCCTACCTGCCAAAACTAACTCAATCAATCTTAAATGCGAGGATTTGGAAAATTGGGCCTGCAGATATAATATTAGAGTGAGAGGCCCACATGAGGTTGTGGAGGGCATCGAGCTTGAAACATTTGTGAAGGATATCTTGTTTGAAGTTATGGGCAGCGACCAAGTGTAAATGAAATTGGGCAGAGTCCACAGAGTGGCACCACAAACATCTGAAGGGGGACGAAAACCTAGAAACATACTGTCTTAATGCCATACCTCGTTGGTGAAAGAAGAGGCAATGAGAGCAGCTCGCCAGAAAAATCAGATCCAATTTCAGGGATTTGAATGCACCCTCTACCAAGATGTTATGCCGGCAAATCTCACGTGCCATCAGCAATTTAGACGAATCACAGAGCACCTGAGGAAAAAGAAAATTAAATAAAATGGTTGTATCCTTCTGGTATGGCGTTCAATCTTAAAAATAAATAGCATCAATCCTCAGATAAAAAAGTAGCACCCCAAATGTTGAACATCATGTTGGATGAGGAACCAGAGTGAGGCACAAGACCAGAAACTGGGAGTGCATCATCTGCACACAACCGACAAAATGTCTAGATGACATTCCAACTGCAGAATGAGAAGAAGGCTAAAAAGTCAGCCAAGCCAAGAAAAGCAGAAAGTCTGGAAGCATTGCCGTCAATGATTGACCAATCCTCTTTATTGAGAAAACTATGTAGAACTAGGGGAGTATGAGTGAGATACTAGAGGGGACACACTAAGAATTTACATTTCATGAACAACCATTACAAGCAAGTAACATTAGAGAGGGTCTACAAAGTAGGAATAACAATCTACCTACCAAAGGTGCCAAAGGTGTACACCACAATAAGGGCCAAGGGAAGAAGGCACAAATCTGAAGAGCCTTATTCTTAGCTTCAAAACCACACTGCTTTTGGACACAAATGTTATGTTAAGAGTGGCCAGGAAAGTTATTAATTGGGGGTAGGGAAGAGAAAGCTTCACAACCTACTACCCAGAAAATTATCAAAATGTTATTCAACCTGGTGACGGTGAACCTGCTTAAACACATACATTAAATACCTGTAATAGTCTCATTAATATGAAGATTCTCAACTCCTGAATAAAAGAACAAAGTTCTGGCGCTTTATATGGAAGGAAAAATACTGAATAATAGTAGTCCAAGCACCTCTTTAAAAAAACAGGAGCTGTTTCAACATAAACAATACCCTCTGGCTTACTATTTTTCAGGCACTACAAAATATAATGGAGTTGCCATATCCTTACGGCAGTCTACACATTTGATGCCTACCTTCCAGAAAAAGGGCACAGAAAGAAGACATCTTATGATTCAGGGCCTTCTAGAAAGAAAACAAATTACCATAGTCATGCCAAGTACACAACAGTACACAGTACACCTACTTAATTGATTTTTTTAAAAAGTGAGTAGAATTTACGATTGGTGATGTAGGTATATTAGGTGACTTTAACTTAGTGTGTACCCTGACAAAAGATGGAACAGGGATAGTGTTACATGGGACAAGGACTTTCGTTAAAATATTGAAGGCATTGCTTGCAGTGCTGGGCCTCAGGGATCTATGAAGAGAACTACATGGAGATCAGTTAGATTACAGGTTCTACTCCTTTAGTCACAAGATTTACTCATGAATTGGCTATGTCCTAGTCAAAAATGTCCTGTCCCCATTGATCAAGCGATACGAGAGACACCCCATAAATAGCTAGGACCACGCATTAATACTTTTTTAATTAACTGAGCAGCTGAGTGTCACAGAAAAGGGTAGTGGATGATGCCCAAAATGTTCTTATGAGACCAAGTTCTGTAAAAAGAGCTACTCACTCACATTACAGAATGTTTTCAGATTATGCAAGGAAGGTCTTGGTGGACGGAGTTTGGGATGCCTTTAAGGCAACCCTATGAGGGGCATGCATGTGTGATGAAGTTAGGAGAGTGAGCCGCCTAGAAAAATAGTAACTCAAAAAAGAATTACACCAAGCACAACAGGAACATTGAGTATCTCCCACACATAAATCATTAAGTTTAGTAACAGCTCTGTGAGGCAAACTGAATACTATAGCAAGAAATAAAGCAGAAATGCCTTTCTTACGCCTACAGAACACTATCTAGAACCGTAGAAATAAGGTAGGGATCCATTTAGCATGCATGCTATGTACTAAACATGAAAGAGAATGTAAAGAAGAAATACACCAGTGTAATGGGGACAACTGCAAAGAGGAAGATATAAAAGCACATCTATAATCTTATTTTGGGCTGTAAAAAACAGGACACATACCCAACACAAAAATAGATCGGACCAGGCACAGACCAAATACTTGCTAGATGAAAGTCTTCACATGAACATATGCTGGTTAGTGGCAGCAGTGTCAACACTATCCAAAAAGTAAAGGATCTCGGTGGTTTCTTTGATCCACACTTGGGAGGCAAACTAATTAGTTAACAAAGTTATGAAGACTTGTCAGATTGTGACCATTCTTGGGGGAAAGGCACAGAGCCAAGATTGCATGGTTTCGCTCTGCGTGTAACTCACTCTTTTGGGGGCTCCTAAAGTGATGGTGGTCAGACTGCAAAAATTGCTGAACTATTCAGACCGAATGGTGCTGGGGTGCCCCCGATATGCACATGCAACTTCCAACCTGGCAAAGTAACACTGGTTATCCGTTGTGTGTCAGGGTTGAGTTGCGTAAATTATAATGAAATTATTCTGGACTTCCTGGAATGCACAATTTAGGTGATAATTATTTTAGGTGAATTCAGATGGCTTTTACAGACAAGGCATATTAAATTAAATAATTAGAAACTCTTCATTTTATGATTCAATATTTCATGAGGAGTACACCGTGTGGTTGATACCTTCTGGTGTAAATGCACAAAGGAGGACACTGTTCCTAAGGAGGTATGCAAAGTATTGCTATCTCCTGAGAGGAAAAAGAAAAAGAGAAAAGAGGGCAGAAAGGGGGAAATAAGTAAAGTTAATAGATAAACTAGGCCTTGGACTCCCAGAATGTAAGGGAAGAACAAGTCTGTTCCTTGTTGCCCTCACACACCCCGAAGGATGTCATGCTTCATCATTGGGCGGTTGCTCCTCGTTGGGCCGGCGCTGCAATGCCCAACGGGTCCCACAAAGTGACCCTCCTTTGTCCTCCTTTGTGCATTTACACTTTATTCTAGGAGCACAGGCACTGGACCTTTAACCAGCTCCTGGTCCCCCCTTCCCTCTTTTGTTGACATGATACCTTCTGGTGTCATGGGATCATGTCTAGATCCATCTATGAAGGAGTCTCGTGACATAGCTTCCTTCAAATACTTAACTTTACTAAAAAGCTGGAAGATCTAATCAGTGGTGGCTGGCATCTAGGGGGAGGAAGGCTGGGCGTGCGCGAGCAAAATATTATAAAAAAAATATAACTTACTCACACGACGTCCTCGCTCCGGGATCTTCTTTATCCTGGAACTGAAACCGGATGCTGGAACTCCCGTGCCCAATCCTGGCGCTGCTCACATGCATCATGTGAGCCGCGCCAGGATTGGTGGGAGCGGTCTCACTCGGCGCTCCACAGCGCCCTGGAGGCCTGCACTGACTCTCAACCCAACTGTCTTAAGACAGTTGGGTTGAGAGGTTTAAAGTGCGCATGGGTGGCTGGCCGTCGCAAGACGGCTGGCCAAAACGACATGCGCACTTTAAACAGTGCATTAGGCAGCCCTCCCCCTGCTGCTGTCAGTCAGCAGCGTCCCGCACTGACGCTTGGCTCGGGACGTGGGATGAAAAATAAAATGGTAATGAACTACCATTTTATTTTTTATCTCTGGGACTTGGGGGGGGGGGGGGGGGTGTGAAGTGGGGCCACGTTCCTCCGCTCTAACGGAGGAGCCACCCATGGATCTAACGGGCAAAGCTGTGGCACACTGGCAAGTGTTGGTTTGTTACTTTTGCAAATGTAGATAATAAAGGTGGTTTCCCTGCAAGTGTCTGATGCAGCAGCCTGCAAAAAGCTTGCCCTCAATGGAAGCAGCTGTTTAAAACATGCATTTCTTTAAGATATCAGACTGTGGATGTGTAAGCCGCACTTATCCTCTGCTGCACAGTCACGAATCGCTCCCCTTTTCCCCTACTTGTCTTCTGCTCATCATAAAAGTCTTGCCAATCTCCACACACTCGTACACAAAAGCTATTGCTTTTTTAATGCGGTCAATCAAAGGCTCCCCACACTTAAGAAACAAAACAGGCTGTCACCGAACCGTTCTGATATCTGACTTTGCAGCTCCATGTGAGCTGAAGAAATGCCACCTTGATATCACCTACATTTACTTTTTTTTTTTCCTGATCGAGCCTAAGCCTTGCAGGGTCTGACAGCCCCGCCAATTATCTCTGCCAGCGGAAAAAAATGGAGCGACCTCTGATAGCACTTCTCGCGCCAGCCAAAATTGGTTTCTGCTGTGGCAGGGGTGGTTATCGAACTCCAGCACGCTAAGCCCCAGAATAGCGGCTTCCTCGGCCTGTCTGGAAACCAGGCCGCGCGCACAGACCTCCTGCTTCCCGCGCATCCTGTCCAGCAGAAGTGAGAATTGACGCGCCCCGAAGGGATTTGCGACTCGACAGTGCCAGCATCATCACGGAGGCATTTTCACTGGGCTGCAAAATGCTAGGGGGAGGGCAGGCCAAAATGGACCCCAGGTGCCCACAAAGCTAGATTTTCACTTGGGAGGGAGATAGCTTGCAGATGAGTGCTTTGTGCAACCCTCCCGAGTGATTATAAATCGGGGCAAGAAGGTATTTTACTCAGAAGCCATTTTTTTTTTTTTTTTACATCTGTGATTCTAGAGTTGGAGAAAGCGGGAACAATGTCAGTCACATCAGTGACACAGTTCCTTCTGTTTGGGTCATGTTTGCAAATGTTATAAACCGCATTGGATATATTTAGTATTCTCAATGAAAAACTGACTGAAACAGAATTGGGAGGAAGCTTTAGAATGCGCACAAAAACGAGTATTTTTTCCATTCAAACTAATCGTTCCTGTGTTGTGTGAAGACGGGGAGCGGAAGCAGACTAAAAAGTTGACGGATGGGTGTGTTAGTGAAGGAGGAAATGACGTAAGCAAATCCTGTGTCTTGTAGCCAAAACAGTTGGATGCTTATTATACCTGTTAATGGTCCTCCCGGCTTTTTGCGAGGTTTCCGCTACAGTTCATATTTGTGAGCAATAACATAATTATCAGCTACAAATTTAGAATTCTAATTGGGTGTCCTAATGACCTGAATGGGTGTTCTGGACGCGCTATCTAAAACTAAATATAAAACATAATATTTTTTCAGATAAAATCGAATAGTACTGAGCGGTAAGAAAGCATACACTGCATTTTCCTTTCTTGTATTTTCCTTTCATGTTTGCTGCCGTCAAAGGTTAAAATGAAAACCGAATTTAATGCAATTATTGACAGGCTTGCACGGGGTGAGAAACCACTTCCTGTGAGCAGCTCAATTTCAGCAGTTTTTGTTGTTGCACTCAGCATATTGTTTCATTCTTCTAGGCACTACCACATTATAGCTGTGGTAAATTAGCTGCATTGAGGTGAAGAGATTAGCCACAGATTGCAGTGTGTCAAGTTAGAAACTCAGAACAGGTTCACAAGACAATGCCGCAACCAAGGGGGCGTCCCATTCGACAGCTAATGAGGTTAAATGGGATGCACCTAGCTGCTCGCTGAGCGTTATTTTCTTTCATTTGTTGACTTACAGTTCAAACGTGGACTCGGGTGCTATGCAACTGACAGATTCAAAGATTTTGTCCGTGGCCTCCATGGCTTTGTGAGGCCCCTGCTTACTTGGCCATCTCGTGATTTGCCCGTAGGCCATTCTGCCTCTGGCAAAAGGCAAACAAGCCCTAGCAGAGCTGCTGCCGGGGCCTTGTGTATACCTGCCCCACCACTGAGGGGAAGAAGTGTTAGTATACCAACCATACTTACTGAAAGTACTGTGGTAGAAATGTACCTTGTAGGCTGATTAGTGACCAAAGCATAGTAGATGTGTAAGGACAAAGCTCCGACAACGTGATAAAAAGCATGGCTTCACACAAAAAAGCATTGGCAAAGCCAATAGTTCTTGCCTATGGAAGAGCTATTGGCATTGCCAATGTGTTTTAGCCATGTTTTACACCAGCATGGCTAAAAGTTAGTGGCATATAGAAGCGTGGTGTGGAGTGTCAGGGAGTGGAGTGTCTTGGAGTGCCATGGAGTGGAGTGTCGTGGAGTGTAGTCGAGTTGCGTGGAGTGGAGTACAGTATCGTAGAGTGAAGTGGCACAGAGTGGCATACAATGGAGTGGCACAGAGCGGAGGAGTGGAGTAGTGTGTCGAAAAGTATAGTGGAGTGGTGTAGCATGGAGTAGAGTGGCAGATAGGGAGTTGTGTAGAGTGTCATTGGAGGGAGTAGAGTGTCGTAGAGTGGAGTGGAGTGGCATAGATTGGAGTAGAGTTTCGTAGAGTGGAGTGGCATAGAGTGGAGTAAAGTGTCGTAGATTGGAGTGTTATAGGGTGTAGTGGCATGGAATGGAGTGGCATAGTGTAAAGATGAATACAGTGTCCTAGAGTGGAATGGCGTGGTGTAGAGTGAAGTGGCGTTGAGTGGAAGGACGTAGAGTGGAGGGACTTAGAGTGGAATAGAGTGAAATGGCATAGAGTGACATACAGCGGAGTGGTGTAGAGATGAGTAGTGGAGTAGAGTGGAGAAGAGTGTCCTACAGTGGAGTATCATAGAGTGGAGTAGAGTTTTGTACAGTGGCATGTCACAAAGTGGAGTAGAGTGTTGTAGAGTGGAGTGTCATCAAGTAGAGTAAACTGGTGTGGAGGGTCATAGTGGAAGATGTGTGGATTGGCGTAGAGTAGAATAAAGTGTTGTAAAGTAGAGTGTCACAGAGTGTTGTAGAGTGGTGGGTCATAGAGTGGAAGGTCGTAGAGTGGCATAGAGTGTCATGAGTGAAATATCATAGGGTGAGGTGGAGTGTTGTAGAGTGTAGTGTAGTGGAGGCTCATAGGGTGGAGTAAAGTGTGGTGTGGTGTGTCATGGTATGGAGTGGAGTGGAGTGACCTTGAGTGGAGTGGCATATCGTGGAGGGGCATAGAGTGGAATGTCATATAGTGGCACAGCATAGAGTGGTATAAAGTGTTGTAGGGTGGAGTACAGTGGAAAGGAATGGATTAGAGTAGCATAGAGTGGAGTAAAGTGTGATAGAGTGGAGTGGCATAGTGTGTAGTGGCATAGATTGGAGTAAAGGGGCGGTGTGTGGAGTATGGGAGAGAGGATTCTTGTGGAGTGTCATAGAGTGGAGTGACATATAATGGAGTGTCACCGAGTGGAGTGTCATAGAGTGGGGTGTTGTGGAGTGGCATAGAGTGGAGTGGAGCAAAGTGTCATAGAGTGGAGTAGAGTGTAGTAAAGTAGAGTGTCAGAGTGGAGTAGCATAGCATGGAGCAGAGTAGAATGGAGTGTCATTGAGTGGCGTAGTGCAGAGTGGAGTAAAGTGTCATAGTGTGGAGTACAGCGGAGAGATGTGGAGTAGACTAGTATAGAGTGGAGTAAAGTGCAATAGAGTGGAATGGCATAGTGTGGAGGGACATTGAGTGGAGTAAAGTGGCATGGCGTGGAGTTTCATATAGTGCAGTGTCGCAGAGTAAAGTGTCGCAGAGTGGAGTGTCACCTAGTGGAGTGTCATAGAGTGGGATGTTGTGGAGTAGAGTGTTGTGGCCTACAGTGAAGTGGCATAGAGTGTTGTAGAGTGGAATGTCACAAAGTCGAATGTCATATAGAGAAGTGGAGTGGAATAGAGTGGAGTAGAGTAGAGTGGCATAGAGTGGAGTATGCATGGTGTGGTAGCGCGCTGCCATAACATCAACACATTTTCAGTTGAAATGACCATAACATTTGCACATACAGTTTTATTGATAAAACTATACAGTGCACAAGCAATAGTGTGTAGAAATGGTATCACCTAGTGTATTTGTTTTGATCGTATTAAAGTGTTTTTTCCACCCCACTTCGGAATTATAAAAAAGTGCATCATTTGTGCTTTCCTAGTTATGATATATTCTGAAATATTAACATATTTAATTTACGCACATTTAAATTTTGTTGTGTGCTAGAAAAAAGCCTTTCCTTTCCCATACCCAGCACAACTGTCACATAATTCTTCTCACTTTGAAGTCAGAGAGAGAAAATGCCAAGCTCCCTCAGAAGACAGACCTGACATTTGACCTCTGACTTTGCATACACATTAAATGTGACAAGATAAGAACAAAATGTGTAGGACTGGTTTCAGAAAGCGAGCACTCATGGAAGAGTACAGTAAACAGACTATGCTCCACAGGATGGACTAACTTAAGCTGAACAGACTAATACAAATAAAGCCAGCAAATAAAAGTTACAACCCACAAAGCCAATGGTAAGCAATGGGCAAAATGCATTCACTGGGATGCTTTCAGAATGTCCAAAAGAAGGCTTTTCGCAACCAGACAGCTGTGCTGTCTGGTACAATTTGACCTAAAAAATGTTGTCTCACTATTAAGACATTCAGGTTGAGTGCAAATGCATAAATACATACTGTTAGGGAGAAGCAGGTGGTGTTCAAGGATCAAGACACCAATTAAAAGAAAGACAAAATTGAAGTCCAAACCAAGTCTATGAAATGCATAAATATGTAGGCAGGCTACCACAAAACAATTTGAAAAAACAATAAGCTGGCTGGCGGTTACCATGAAAGCTAGGAAAAACAATGTTCTCCTTTGGGGAAGGGTCAAAAGTTTAAAAAGGTGCAACGTGCTTTTAACAGATCTGAATGCTGACCTACACAATTAAATAGGGTTTGAAGTCTTACCCCAGCCACTAATGGTGGAGTGAGAGTTTACAGCAAATTGGCAGGGCACCCTCCCTGTCAAACATGTGTTGCTCCTGCCGGACTTAGAGGTGGGAGAGTCATCTGTCTGCTACTGTCCTGCCACCTTTAGTGCATCAGGAGGTCTAACCTATTTATGGCAGTTCTCCAGATGCAGATTTTACCACCCTGAAAGAAAATCAATAATGGCCCCAAAACACAGGGGAAAGGGCCATTGGTATTTTTCTTTTTCAGAAACAAACACCAACTTTAGAGTTTTGTTTCAGTGAAAATAAAAGACTGTTGAGTGTTCCTGTTGTGTTGGCAGAGGCCTTTTCGACAGAAATATAGGGTCATGAGCATCTGAGGATATTCTGAGTAGAGTAGGTGATGTGCTGTGGAGAGGACAGAGGTGGGGTATTCTACCACCCTCTTGGCCTCAGCGAACCATCTGCCAGATTAGATTCTTTTATGAGGACTAAAGGGTGCATTGCTGGAAGAGATCCAAGAGGTCTCACAGGGAGTCGGGGTCACAATGGCAAAACACAAAAAAGATTTAAAAAAAATAAGCATAACAGACTTCAGGTGGCAGAAGATTACCTCTCCATAGCTAATGTGGCATGATGGATATAGGCCGAGATGATTTATTTTTTATTTTTTGTGAATGTTAGATTTTGCTTATTTCACAAACAGTTTGTTTTCCTCCCAGCTACACTTTTTGTTGTCATTTTCGCCTAGAGAGACTGGTTTGAGCAGAAAATGTCTTGAGGGAATTGTGAAAATGAATACTTGCCTAGCTAATGGAGCATTTTCTGTCTGAACCAGTATCTTTTGTGAATTTCATCTCGGGTGTACACTCTGGAATTAAACAAGGCATGCTTGTGAGCACCAAACTTTTATGTAATATTAATATTTTTCATAATATATATGTGTTTTACTCGAGGAAAATAAAATGCACCTTCACCCACAGCTACTTGAGATTTATTGGCGTAGCTAACATCAGAGGCTGGGTAAGGCTCCACTGCCCTGAATCTAAGTGGGATATCGCATTCTCTTTTTCATTCTCTTTCTTTCTGTCTTTCTCTCTCCATATCTTTCTCTTCCTTACTTTCTGTCTCTGTCTGTCTATCGCTCTTGTTGGACTTGGCCCGTTGTGCAGGGTCATCCCAGAACTTTTTGCCTTCCTCCTCTATTTTTTCTGACCTGTTGGTGGTTTTAGGACTCTGGGCACTTTATCACTGCTGATCAGTGCTAAAGTGCGTGTGTTCTCTCTTGTAAACTTGGTAAGATTGGCCTACACCTGTTTGGCATATTTCATTTACCTGTCAGTCCCTTGTACAGTGGTATCCCATATACCCAGGGCCAGTAAATTAAATGCTACTGTTGGGCTTGCAACACTGCTTGTGCCACCCACCAAAGTAGCCTTTCAAACCTGTCTCAGACCTCTGCCACTGCAGGGCCTGCGTGCGCAGTTTACTGCCGCTGTGACATGGCACATAAAGTGGTTGCCACGTCTGCGACTCCCCTTTTACTACATGTCAGTCACCCCTAAGGTAGGCCCTAGCTAGCCCTATGGGCAGGGTGCGGTGTAGGTAGAAGGTAGGACATGTGCCTTAACTGTGTGGCATGTCCTGGTAGTGACAAACAGCCCATTTGGTTTCTCACTGCTGTGCGGCTGCGCTCTCATAGGGATGCATTGGGGATTCCCTGATATGTGCTTCAGTGGTAATTCCTGATCTGAAAGGGGTAGCTTGATCAAGTTTGGTATGTGTGGAATAGTAGCGATAAATCCTGCTTATTGGTGAAAGCAGATTTATTATTACTATTTTAGAAATGCCACTTTTAGAAGTGGGCATTTCTGTGTGCTATGTGTCTTTGTGCCTGTTTGTTGTGTATTGACCGTCTGGTTCTGACTAACAGGGGGAGAGGAGATGTGCATTCACTCCAGCCAGTCCCTGGGGGTTGAAGTGTGTCCTACCCTGCCTGTGTGACTCAACGCTAGGCTGAATAGACCTTGGCTGAATTTAGAGTAGCAGGAGGGGTTTCCCCTGTCACCTGAATAGGCCTGGTCTGCATTTGGAGTGGTGGGAGGAGTAGCACCTGCACCTGAATAGGGCTGTGCCTGCCTTCCACAATGATGGCTCAGCCCCCCTGTGCTGTGTCTAGAGCCAGGGCTTACACATTGAATGGGGAGTGTTGTGCACTGTAATGATATTTTTAGAGTGCCCCAAGAACTGGTTTAAACTGGGCTCAGGGCCCTGTGCCAGGGCAGAACAATGACTTTTTGCGCTATAAGTACTGGGGCTGTGACCCCATGTCTGGAGAACATGTGGAACTGGAACTAGAGAAGAATACACTGCCAGGAAGAACCGCCAAGGGACTCAGCTACTGCCTGCTGGGTGGTTGGAGGGACTGCCCTCTGCTGGGAGGCCCTGCGTGCTGTCCTGCCTGTGCTCTGATCTCTGCCCTGTGCTGGGGAGATCGTAGTACTGGGGAGCGCTTTCTAATTCTGTTGGACAAAGAGTGTGGCTGACTCAGAGAGGAGTGCTTTTTGCCCTGCAGTGTGGGAAGCGCCACCCTCTCCTCTGTGGCCAGAGCGCCCCATGTCTGGGTCTGACACAGCGCTGCATTGTTTACTGATAGACAGCTCAGGAGGAGCTCTAGTTGTGGGTCGTCAAGAGGGAGCAGCCTGCCTGGGGTGCATCCCCACTAACCGCCTTGGGCTCCGGGATCGGGAAGAATTAACGTCTCGCCTCGTTCGGCCAGCGCCATGCAACCTGTAGCATCCGTGCCGGTTGCCCAGCAACTCCCCCGAAGCCAGCAAGGACGGGGCGTCATCCGAAGCCGCCGGCCCCGCCCAGAGGAGTCCCCGGGGGCGAGGCTCAACAGGAGGCTTGAGGCCTACGACGGAGTTGCCCAGCAAAACGGCAGCCTCCCAGGAGAGAGGGGAGCCACGGCTCTCGTGTGTTGCAGTCAGTGGCGGACCCAGGAGGTTTCTGGGGCCTCCATTGCGATAAGTAGCTAGGGGTGGGTACAAGCCCCTGCAAGCATGGAACTGGCAGCCTCCCAGGAGCCCCGTGCGCCGGGTTCCCAGTCAACGGAAGTCGCTGGTCTTACCATGAGCTCTCCTAGGCCCACGGAGAGTTGAGGTACCGTGGGGGTATTTCTTTGGGGATTCATATATCCCGGTCGCCAGCAGCTGTACCTTGTGCCATTTGCAGATGCGGTTGACGACGTGAGGTCTCTCCGCTAATGGGGGCATCTTTGTTTTATGAATTACCAGGATTGCCCCTAACAGGAGTGCAGGAGGGTCATGCACTCCCTATTCCCTGATGCCGGGGGGCCCGCATTCCCAAAAGATACAGAGGTTGCTTTACTGGAAGTGAAGCTGGGACTGCCTATGTAGCGGTGTGATTTAGGCACAGTGACCTATGGGATTACAGCCTAAAGTGATCTTCTGTATTGTTTGGGGTGACATGTACCTATTCTCATCTGATGCAAAGTGATTCGTGACTTGTGTAATGTGTGCAATCTAGGGGTAGTTACCCTATTGCCCTGCTTGTGGTACATGTGCCATACTGTGCTGTGTTATACCCTGATGTAATGTTGCCTATTGAAGGGATACTCCAAGTGGGGAAGTGCTTCTAATGTGTGCACTTTACAGGTTTCTACCATAGTGCACGGCTGATGATGTATGCGCATAAGGTGTTATGCTAAAGGTAACCTGTAAGATACAATAACCAGTAGTTATTGGTCAGCCTAAATGTGATGATGGTGACAGTGGCATGATTGGCCTAGTGATTTATGTGATCCCTGTGAAGTCATGGCGAGTGCCTGGTGGCACAGTGAAATTAATATATGTGATTGTGTTCTAATGGGTTTTTATGGATAATACAAAGGCTATTTTTATATAACCTTGTGTCGCTGCTGTGTTTTGCGTTGCGCAACCGCTTTACACATTGCCTCTGGGATAAGCCTGACTGCTCTGCCAAGCTACCAAGGGGGTGAGCAGGGGTTATCTTCAGCGTGTAACTCCCTTGCCCTGACTAGAGCGGTGGGTTCTGCCTGGCTTAGGTGCATACCCTAGCCAACCAGAAACCCTATTTCTAACAGCTCTCTTTCTCAAACTCCCTTGTGCTCTCTCAATCTCTTTATCTTTCTTTCTCTGTTTTTCTATCTCTCTCTCCATCTATTTGGCTTCCTCACTCACTCTTTCTGTCCTGTTCTAGATAATTGCTTGCATTATTTACATAATAAAAACTATTACAACCTCCTTTTGGGGTCAAAAAGCATGCCCTCCCCTGGGGCATTATAGGGTGCATTGCCCAGTTTTTATGTTCTGGCTTCCCACTGCAGCTGTCTCCAGACAATTATGTGTGCATTACTAGAGACGGGCTGTCGCTCCACCCACATGTTGAGAGCCAGAAGTACATGTTTTGAGTGGGCAAAAGTTGTGCGCTTCCACAAAGAAAGTGCTTGCCCTGCACAGAGCCGTGATCATTCTGTTTATTTATCCAGTTGCCTTTCAGGGTCCCACACATGACATTGTAATACTATTAAAGTTTCTTAGATATCTTATGTTGTTTTTTTTTTTACACCAGCATAGATGGAAAGAGGGCAGTCATTAACCTACATGGATCTTTAGGTCCAGTTTGACAGTGCAACTGTCACCTGACCTTTTAACCTACAGCAATATTATTCTACAGGTCTTTGCTTTCACACAAATACATATTAATTCCCATGCTATTTACTTATAATGCTTCACATTGCCAGACAACGTTATTTTAAAGCCAGACCTATTGAAATTGCCAGTTCTTATTGTGAAATTGTTGTTCTTTCATGAGCTCCAGTTTCCAATACCAGCCGGAGATAAGGTGATGTCTAGAATAATTTGCCACTGACTTTCAACAGAGGTGCTGTCATCTAAGATGCTTAGAAGCCCTAAGAGCTAAAACAGTACTATCTGCTAGTACGGCTACTTAAAACCAGCCCACCCAGATGAATGCAGCACAGCCTTGTAGGAAGTTTGAGTGCTCCTAGAGCCAGACACAGTTTATTTTGAAGGGATCTTTCTGTACTAAAATCAAAGCCCATTTGCCTAGCAACTATCCAGCCGCAGCTCAAACTCCAGTGAAGCTCACATCGGAATAAGTGCGGACATCCAGAACATGGTGGAGTATTGACGAATTGAGAATTGGGAAAGCGCTGTGGAAGGATTGGCGTGAGGGAGGGAATCCATACCGATGCCTGCTAAAATGCATACTTTATTCTAACTGGAGTCTGTCAGGCTGGATGAAAAAGAAGGGCAGTTCTATGCCTTTACTACCTGTGCTTGTGAGTCATGTTAATTATGAATGCATTCTCTGACAAATGAACCTACAGTGGTCAAAATGTTAATTGTTATACTTTTAGCGTTTGCATACAGTATTCACAAGTTCACTAGCAAATGGGTTGATTTGTGGTTTAAGACTTGATTTTGTTAATCTGCGTACATTTAGTTGCCTGATGACTAAATGTTATTTTTATTTCTGTTGTTAACAGGCACTTTCTACTGCATAATCTACCATGAGTAAGGCACTGAAGTGCCTTTCATTAGTTTGGAGTATGACCAGTGCTTAATTTGTAAAAAAAAAAAAAAAGTGCCAGGGCTCATGTCACGAGGCCACTGCAGCTTGCACCACCCATTGCCCCAACTACTAACCATGACACTTCTGCGAGGGTGACAGTTTGAACTATTCCAGGCTGCCCAAAGCTTTCAGAATGGCTTGGGCGACTGTTAGTATTTTTTAATGTATAAATAATTATTAAACAACTGTTGTTGTGCTCATTTAAAGATTAGATGGACAGCGCCACAATGTGGTGGACTGTCAAAGGTACCGGTGCTGAAAATTAAGTGCCAGTGCCAAGCACCGCAAATCACCGGCTCAAATTAAGCACTGGGTATGACTTTCCACATATTTACTTTGAAGCCTGGAGTCTGAGTCAGTTTTGTGGAGGTGTGCACGCCAGGGAGTGAGGAGGTACCAAAAGATAATTTTCAAAATATGGCCATAAATAAATATGGCCCAAATATTGCAGATCAAATTATTGCATCATGGGAATTAATAATCGAAAATGTGCACACAATTGGATGATTTGTTTGTATACCATAGTTCAGAAACAATATTTATGTTAAACGATAGTTCTCCATATGGTATTCTGACATATTTCCTAATTGAGTGATTATGATAGTGTTAATGAGTTGTGAGGGTTTTTTTATGGTGGGATTAGAGGGCTGTTTCTATTTGCTTACTTATGCCTCAGAGTGTACCAGCACCTTTGCAACGTGGACGAATGTGTGTCATATGTAGCTGATGGTTATGTTCCACGCCAGGATTTTTGTGTAACAAGCCAAAATATTTGAGAAGATGTAATTATCTTTTACATCAATTTAACTGAAGTTCTGGATTGTAGTGGCGAGTAGAGGGCAAACTGGACTGGAATATGGTGTCCTTGATGACAAGGAGACATCCAGTAACCTTAGATGGACTCGAACAACACTGGAGGGTGGCTGATTCTACCTTACAACTCTTCCTGTGCCACTGTGATGATCCAGGAAATATACAAGGATCATACATTTTAACCCATAAAATATATATATATATATATTCACTTAAAAAATCATAGGTTTCAGGCACGTTATAGTTAGAAATTAGCATTTAAAAAACCTTTGAAATTCACTGAAAAAACCATAGGTTTCAGACACGTTATAGTTAGAAATTAGCATTTAAAAAACCTTTGAAATTCACTGAAAAAACCATAGGTTTTAGGGACAGTTATAGTTAGTTGGACATTTCACTCGTACAAAACCATAAAAATTCCCCCGTTATAGTTAGTTCAGCTAACTATAACTCGCGCCCCCGCAATGCACTGCTGATGACGTCACATATTACATCACTCATGACATGGTCAGTGACATCTCTGATGACATCTCAAATGACATCACTGATGACATCACTGATGACATCATCCAGTGACTGTGTGTTTCTGTAAAGTTTAAATATGTTTAATATATATAGGGAAAGGCGTATTGAAGAATGAGTGGGTGTATAAGTGTCTGAATGGATGATTTAGTACGTGAGTGACTGACTCTACAAGTGAGTGATTAAATGTATCTTACTGAATGCATGGGTTAGTGACTAAACTGTGTGAATGTCTGTATCCGTCTGTCTGTTGGTTTGTAAGCGGCTGCATGGCTTTCTGAATAGCTACATGAGTGTCTACATGGGTTATTGATTGATTGTCTGAGTATCTGTATGGGTGCCTGAGTGTTTGTGTGGGTGGGGTGTGTGTGACTCTGTGCATAGATGTGTGAGTTGGTGATTCACTGGGTGCATGGTTTCAAGAGTGCATCTGTGATGGACTGTATGGGTGGGTGAGTGTGTGTATGGGTGTGTTAGTGATTGAATGTATATCTCAGTGGTACATGTGTGAGTAACTACATATGTGAAAGTCAGTATATATGTGTGTTGGAGTATATAAATGGCTATAAGTGAGAGTGTGTGATTGTGAGAGTGGCTGTATGGATGAGTGTGTACTTGTATCAGTGATTGTATAAGAGCGTGAGAATGTGCTAGTATTTGTATGAGTAAGTGAGCTGGTGTGTGTATAACTGTATAGGTGAGTAAATGGGTGTGTGATTAAGTTTTTTGCATGACTGACTAGGTGTGTGAGTACCTCTATGGATGAGTGGCGGTGTGTGAGTGTTCATATAGGTGTATGAGTGCATATGATAGTCCTGTACTGAGTGACTAAGTATGAGTGACTGTACGGGTGAGTGAGTGGATGTGTGTGTAGACCTAAGAATCAGTGAGTTGGTATGTAGTTATTGGTATTGGAGTGTCTATGGTTTTGAGAATGGCAGTCTGTAATTTAGAGTGGGTGTATCAAAAGTTATATTAGGGTGTGAGAAGATGCATAAAATTATCACATGGATGATGTCATCAGTGATGTCATTTGAGATGTCATCAGTGATGTCATCAGTGATGTCACTGACCATGTCATGAGTGATGTAATATGTGACGTCATCAGCAGTGCATTGCGGGGCGCGAGTTATAGTTAGCTGAACTAACTATAACGGGGAATTTCTATGGTTTTGTACGAGTGAAATGTCCAACTAACTATAACTGTCCCTAAAACCTATGGTTTTTTCAGTGAATTTCAAAGGTTTTTTAAATGCTAATTTCTAACTATAACGTGTCTGAAACCTATGATTTTTTAAGTGAATTTCAAAGGTTTTTTTAAATGCTAGTTTCTAACTATGCCTACAGAGGTAGGACATGTGAAGAAAGAAGAAAAAACGCACAGAAAGAAGCAAAAGATGTGCAGAAAGAACCAACAGAGGAGCAGAAAGAGGCCTTGTTGCAAAATCATCCTGTGCCCACAACTTTTTCAGACGGGTACTGGTGGTAACTGACTCTGACTAACCAGAGCCAGTGCTATGCTAAAAGACACTTAGAATACAGTGAAAACACCTACATACACTAGGGAACACTATGCGTTGGGGTACCCCTGTGATTAGCATGACCTCCTCTGCAAGTCCCTAGTACATAATAGGGCAGGGGGATTAAAACTACCTCTTAAAACGCGCTATAGGGCGCGTTTGCACAGTGGTGAAGGGAGGGGGGCCTGAGGTGACATGTGTGCAAACGCACCCCGTGGCGCGTTTTAAGTTGCGGGATTAAGTCCCCTTGAATTCTGAGGGTCCCTGGGGCCCAACTAGCCCCCCAGGTACCTACAGTTAGGACCACAGAGCTGAGTTGCAGAGAGGCGTTCCGAGGCCACGCACCTTTTTTCACCTCTCTGCAACGCAACTCTGTTGTGCTTACTGAAGGTACCTGGTGGGCTAGTTGGCCCCCAGGGTCCCTCAGGATTCAAAGGGAATTAATTCCCCAACTTAAAACCCACCACAGGGCGTGTTTGCGCACATGTCACCTGAGGCCCCGCCCCTCCCTTCACCACTGTGCAAACGCGCCCCGTGGTGCGTTTTAAGTTGGGGGATTAGGTCACCTTGAATCCTGAGGGTCCCGGGGCCCAACTAGCCCACTAGGTACTTCCAGTAAGCACCACAGGCCTGCGTTGCAACGCCTGTAACAAATTGTGCAGTTGTGTTTAGGTAGTGAAGAGGGTCGTGCTGGGGGTAGTGTTTTAGGGTTTAGGGTAGTGCAGTGGTGTTTGTGTAGTGTAGGGGGTCATGCTGGGGGTAGATTTAGGGTTTAGGGTAGTGCAGTGGTGTTTGGGTAATGTAGGGAGTCGTGCTGGGGGAGTGTTTTAGGGTTTACGGTAGTGCAGTGGTGTTTGGGTAGTGTAGGGGTAGTGTTTTAGGGTTTAGGGTAGTGCAGTGGTGTTTGGGTAGTGTAGGGGGTCGTGCTGGGGGTAGTGATTTAGGGTAGTGCAGTGGTGTTTGGGTAGTGTAGGGGGTACTGCTGGGGGTAGTGTTTTAGGGTTTAGGTTAGTGCAGTGGTGTTTGGGTAGTGTAGGGGTACTGCTGGGGGTAGTGTTTTAGGGTTTAGGGTAGTGCAGTGGTGTTTGTGTAGTGTAGGGGTAGTGTTTTAGGGTTTAGGGTAGTGCAGTGGTGTTTGTGTAGTGTAGGAGGTCGTGTTTTAGGGTTTAGGGTAGTGCAGTGGTCTTTAAGTAGTGTAGGGAGTCGTGCGGGGGTAGTGTTTTAGGGTTTAGGGTAGTGTAGGGGGTCATGCGGGGGGTAGTGTTTTAGGGATTAGGGTAGTGCATTGGTGTTTGGGTAGTGTAGGGGGTCATGCGGGGGTAGTGTTTTAGGGTTTAGGGCAGTGCAGTGGTGTTTGGGTAGTGTAGGGGGTCGTGCTGGGGGAGTGTTTTAGGGTTTAGGGCAGTGCAGTGGTGTTCGGGTAGTGTAGGGGGTCGTGCTGGGGGAGTGTTTGAGGGTTTAGGGCAGTGCAGTCGTGTTCGGGTAGTGTAGGGGGTTGTGCTGGGGGTAGTATTTTAGGGTTTAGGGTAGTGCAGTGGTGTTCGGGTAGTGTAGGGGGTCGTGCTGGGGGAAGTGTTCTAGGGTTTAGGGCAGTACAGTGGTGTTTGGGCAGTGTAGGGGGTAATGCTGGGGGTGGTGTTTTAGGGTTTAGGGCAGTGCAGTGGTGTTCGGGCAGTGTAGGGGGTCGTGCTGGGGGTGGTGTTTCAGGGTTTAGGGCAGTGCAGTGGTGTTCGGGCAGTGTAGGGGGTGGTGTTTCAGGGTTTAGGGCAGTGCAGTGGTGTTCGGGCAGTGTAGGGGGTCGTGCAGGGGTGGTGTTTCAGGGTTTAGGGCAGTGGGGTTCGGGCAGTGTAGGGGGTCGTGCTGGGGGTGGTGTTTCAGGGTTTGGGGCAGTGCAGTGGTGTTCGAGCAGTAAAGGGGGTCGTGCTGAGGGTGGTGTTTCAGGGTTTAGGGCAGTGCAGTGGTGTTCGGGCAGTGTAGGGGCGGTGCAGGGGTGGTGTTTCAGGGTTTAGGGCAGTGCAGTGGTGTTCGGGCAGTGTAGGGGGTGCTGCAGGGGGTGGTGTTTCAGGGTTTAGGGCAGTGCAGTGGTGTTCGGGCAGTGTAGGGGGTCATGCAGGGGGTGGTGTTTCAGGGTTTAGGGCAGTGCAGTGGTGTTCGGGCAGTGTAGGGGATCGTGCTGGGGCTGGTGTTTCAGGGTTTAGGGCAGTACAGTGGTGTTCGGGCAGTGTAGGGGGTCGTGCTGGGGCTGGTGTTTCAGGGTTTAGGGCAGTGCAGTGGTGTTCGGGCAGTGTAGGGGGTCGTGCTGGGGCTGGTGTTTCAGGGTTTAGGGCAGTGCAGTGGTGTTCGGGCAGTGTAGGTGGTCGTGCTGGGGCTGGTGTTTCAGGGTTTAGGGCAGTGCAGTGGTGTTCGGGCAGTGTAGGGGTCTTGCTGGGGCTGGTGTTTCAGGGTTTAGGGCAGTGCAGTGGTGTTCGGGCAGTGTAGGGGGTCGTGCTGGGGGTGGTGTTTCAGGGTTTAGGTCAGTGCAGTGGTGTTTGGGCAGTGTAGGGGGTCATGCTGGGGCTAGTGTTTCAGGATTTAGGGCAGAGCAATGGTGTTCAGGCAGTGTAGGGGTTTTGCTGGAGGTGGTGTTTCAGGGTTTAGGGCAGTGCAGTGGTGTTTGTGCAGTGTAGGGGGTGGTGTTTCAGGGTTTAGGGCAGTGGTGTTCAGGCAGTGTAGGGGTCTTGCTGGGGTTGATGTTTCAGGGTTTAGGGCAGTGCAGTGGTGTTCGGGCAGTGTAGGGGGTCGTGCTGGGGGTGGTGTTTCAGGGTTTAGGGCAGTGCAGTGGTGTTCCGGCAGTGTAGGAGGTTGTGCAGGGGGTGGTGTTTCAGGGTTTAGGGCAGTGCAGTGGTGTTCGGGCAGTGTAGGGGGTCGGGCTGGGGGTGGTGTTTCAGGGTTTAGGGCAGTGCAGTGGTGTTCGGGCAGTGTAGGGTGTCGTGCTGAGGGGTGGTGTTTCAGGGTTTAGGGCAGTGCAGTGGTGTTCGGGCAGTGTAGGGGGTCGTGCAGGGGTGGTGTTTCAGGGTTTATGGCAGTGCAGTGGTGTTTGGGCAGTGTAGGGGGTCGTGCAGGGGGTGGTGTTTCAGGGTTTAGGGCAGTGCAGTGGTGTTCGGCCAGTGTAGGTGGTCTTGCTGGGGGTGGTGTTTCAGGCTTTAGTGCAGTGGTGTTCGGGCAGTGTAGGGGGTCTTGCTGGGGGTGGTGTTTCAGGGTTTAGGGCAGTGCAGTGGTGTTTGGGCAGTGTAGGGGGTCGTGCTGGGGCTGGTGTTTGAGGGTTTAGGGTAGTGCAGTGGTGTTCGGGCAGTGTAGGGGGTCGTGCTGGGGCTGGTGTTTCAGGGTTTAGGGCAGTGCAGTGGTTTTCGGGCAGTGTAGGCGGTCGTGCTGGGGCTGGTGTTTCAGGGTTTAGGGCAGTGCAGTGGTGTTCGGGCAGTGTACGGGGTTGTGCTGGGGCTGGTGTTTCAGGGTTTAGGGCAGTGCAGTGGTGTTCGGGCAGTGTAGGGGGTCGTGCTGGGGGTGGTGTTTCAGGGTTTAGGGCAGTGCAGTGGTGTTCGGGCAGTGTAGGGGGTCGTGCTGGGTCTGGTGTTTCATGGTTTAGGGCAGTGCAGTGGTGTTCGGGCAGTGTAGGGGGTCGTGCTGGGGGTGGTGTTTCAGGGTTTAGGGCAGTGCAGTGGTGTTTGGGCAGTATAGGGGGTCATGCTGGGGGTGGTGTTTCAGGGTTTAGGGCAGTGCAGTGGTGTACGGGCAGTGTAGGGGGTCTTGCTGGGGGTGGTGTTTCAGGGTTTAGGGCAGTGGTGTTCGGGCAGTGTAGGGGTCTTGCTGGGGGTAGTGTTTCGGGGTTTAGGGCAGTGCAGTGGTGTTCGTGCAGTGTAGGGGGTCATGCTGGGGGTGGTGTTTCAGGGTTTAGGGCAGTGCAGTGGTTTCGGGCAGTGTAGGGGGTCGTGCAGGGGGTGGTGTTTCAGGGTTTAGGGCAGTGCAGTGGTGTTCGGGAAGTGTAGGGGTCGTGCTGGGGCTGGTGTTTCAGGGTTTAGGGCAGTGCAGTGGTGTTCGGGCAGTGTAGGGGGTCTTGCTGGGGGTGGTGTTTCAGGGTTTAGGGCAGTGGTGTTCGGGCAGTGTAGGGGATCTTGCTGAGGGTGGTGTTTCAGGGTTTAGGGCAGTGCAGTGGTGTTCGGGCAGTGTAGGGGTCTTGCTGGGGGTAGTGTTTCAGGGTTTAGGGCAGTGCAGTGGTGTTCGGTGCAGTGTAGGGGGTCGTGCTGGGGATGGTGTTTCAGGGTTTAGGGCAGTGCAGTAGTGTTCGGGCAGTGTAGGGGGTCGTGCAGGGGGTGGTGTTTCAGGGTTTAGGGCAGTGCAGTGGTGTTCGGGCAGTGTAGGGGTCGTGCTGGGGGTGGTGTTTCAGTGTTTAGGGCAGTGCAGTGGTGTTCGGGCAGTGTAGGGGGTCGTGCTGGGGGTGGTGTTTCAGGGTTTAGGGCAGTGGTGTTCGGGCAGTGTAGGTGGTCTTGCTGGGGGTAGTGTTTTAGGGTTTAAGGTAGTGCAGTGGTGTTTGTGTAGTGTAGGGGGTCGTGCTGGGGGCAGTGTTTTAGGGTTTAGGGTAGTGCAGTGGTGCTTGTGTAGTGTAGGGGGTCGTGCTGGGGGTAGTGTTTTAGGGTTTAGGGTAGTGCAGTGGTGTTTGTGTAGTGTAGGGGTCATGTTTTAGGGTAGTGCAGTGGTGTTTGGGTAGTGTAGGGGGTCGTGCTGGGGGTAGTGTTTTAGGATTTAGGTTAGTGCAGTGGTGTTTGGGTAGTGTAGGGGGTCGTGCTGGGGGTAGTGTTTTAGGGTTTAAGGTAGTGCAGTGGTGTTTGTGTAGTGTAGGGGGTCGTGCTGGGGGCAGTGTTTTAGGGTTTAGGGTAGTGCAGTGGTGCTTGTGTAGTGTAGGGGTCGTGTTTTAGGGTTTAGGGTAGTGCAGTGGTGTTTGTGTAGTGTAGGGGGTCATGTTTTAGGGTAGTGCAGTGGTGTTTGGGTAGTGTAGGGGGTCGTGCTGGGGGTAGTGTTTTAGGATTTAGGTTAGTGCAGTGGTGTTGGGGTAGTGTTTTAGGGTTTAGGGTAGTGCAGTGGTGTTTGTGTAGTGTAGGGGGTCATGCTGGGGGTAGTGTTTTAGGGTTTAGGATAGTGCAGTGGTGCTTGTGTAGTGTAGGGGGTCGTGCTGGGGTAGTGTTTTAGGGTTTAGGGTAGTGCAGTGGTGTTTTTGTAGTGTAGGGGGTCATGTTTTAAGATGCAACGCTCCAATACCTGACCAGTCTGCACTACATAAAACTGCAAAAAAACTAAAAATAAAAAGTGTTTTGCACACTTTTGTCATTGGGCTATATGTGGGCTACATCTGGGTAATATTTGTGCTACATTTGGGTTCTTTTTTCACTGGTGGCCATCTTGGAAGACTTCTTTGTTATGAAGTTTCCTAATTTCCTCATTTACTGCAGTCTCCTCAGTAGGAAATGCTTTCAGTTTTTACTTTGATTCCATCAAGAAGGCATTCAGATGTGTCACACATTTGCCATAAATTCAGAATGTTATTACTCTAGTTGTTCATTAGATCACTGTAGTAAAGCTACTGCTCACCAAGGAGTTAACTGGAAGTCTACTGCTGGTATTGAAAGTGATTGTTTCAGTCTGCATGTCAGAATTTTCTAATGAAATAGAAGAGGATTTGAGATCTCACTTAAAACATGCACTAAATTTTCTTTTTGCAGCACTAACCATAATTTCTATGGCAAAATGAACCCCCTCATTTTGTTCCTTTTTAAATTAAATGTTTTAAGTGTTACCAGTTTATTCCAATCAAGATGGCTTCAGGTGTGCCATACTTTTGTCATAAGTAAGACTGTTAGCGCTCTAGTGGTTCTTTAGAACACTCTGGGAAGCTGCAGTAGAACACAAAGGCATCAACTGACAGGCTGCTCCTGTTGAAATATAACAGGAAGATATTTGAGATCACACTTGAAACATGTCCTAATTTTTCTTTCTACAGCACTAACCATAATTTCTATGACAAAATGAACCCCATCATTTTGTTCCTTTTTAAATTAAATGTTTTAAGTGTTACCAGTTTATTCCAATCAAGATGGCTTCAGGTGTGCCATACTTTTGTCATAAGTAAGGCTGTTAGCACTCTAGTTGTTCTTTAGAACACTCTGGGAAGCTGCAGTAGAACACAAAGGAATCAACTGACAGTCTCTGCCCTTGTTGGATGTACATGTTTTACTGAGAATGTCAGACTTCATTCTCACATGACTGAGAAAGATAATGTGAATTTACAGAAAATATGCTCTCATTTTAGCTTCTGGGGCACCTTCCAAAACTGTATGGGACAAGCATGTGAAAATAGTTTTCTCTCAAACATGATTCATGATATCCCAGCAGAAGGTTTTTCACAGGGTAAAATCACCTTAGAACACACCACAATTCCTGAAATTAGTATGGTACCATCAACAAATGAATTCTAATGTAACTAAAGTCTGTTATCACCCTTTATAGTTCTCCTTTTGGTAACCCTCAAAATCTTCGATTCACTACAATGCATTTCAATGGGGTACTATCATTTATATTGGTCCCAAGATGGCTGCCAGCAATTCCAGGATGAAGTGCTGACAGCCAATCAGATCTCACGATGACATGTGTGGTTAGGCTCCGCCCAGATATATATGTGTTTTTACTTTTGATTTTCTCAGCAACTACTGAACGGATTTACACCATTTAACAAAAAGGGTTCTTTTGAACCAAGAACTACCTCTTTGCCAAACTTGGTGTAATTCCGTTCAGCAGTTCGGGCTGTAGCCTTGCATAAAGTTTCCTATGGGAAATTGATTTGTTGACTCTTATTTTTTTAATTTCTCCGCAACTACTGAACGGATTTACACCATTTAACAAAAAGGGTTCTTTCTGAACCAAGAACTACCTCTTTGCCATATTTGGTGTCATTCCGTTCAGCAGTTCGGGCTGTAGCCGTGTCTAAAGTTTCCTATGGGAAAATGAATGGGGAAAACACGTTTTGGGACCCCCCTTTTTTCTCGGCCCCCGCTTGACGAATCACCCTGAGACTTTCAGGGTAGGAGCGGACCGGAGCGGGCCATAAAGTTTGAAAATTTCGCGAAGATTCGTCAACCGACGCAAGAGTTATTTCAAATAGAATGTCGCGGATTTCCTATGGAAAATAGGTCCTAACTATAACTATCTACTGGCGACCGCCAGTAGATAATATATATATATATATATATATATATATATATATATATATATATATATATATATATATATATATATATATATATTATGTGTTAAAATGTATGATCCTTGTATATTTCCTAGATCATCACAGTGGCACAGGAAGAGCATATATATATATATATATAGATGTGATCAAGGCCGCATGTCTGGCGGCTGAAACGCGTCATTTGGACATTTGATGCTCGAATAAATCATCATTTACTTTCTAACTTTGCCTTTGGAGTCTGTTTCCTGGTGTTGCGCCTTTCTTTGGATGGTGGTACCCCTGGGATCCTGCTGTGGAATATATATATATATATATATTCACTGAAAAAACCATAAGGTTTTAGGGACAGATATAGTTAGTTGGACATTGCACTCGTACAAAACCCGTGAAATTCCCCCGTTATAGTTAGTTCAGGTAACTATAACTCGTGCCCCCGCAATGCACTGCTGATGACGTCACATATTACATCACTCATGACATGGTCAGTGACATCACTGATGACATCACTGATGACATCTCAAATGACATCACTGATGACATCACTGATGACATCATCCAGTGACTGTGTGTTTCTGTAAAGTTTAAATATGTTTAATATATATAGGGAAAGGCGTATTGAAGAATGAGTGGGTGTAGAAGCGCCTGAATGGATGATTTAGTAGGTGCGTGACTGAGTCTATAAGTGAGTGATTAAACGTATCTTACTGGATGCATGGGTGAGTGACTAAACTGTGTGAATGTCTGTATCCGTCTGTCTGTTGTTGTGTAAGCAACTGCATGGGTTTCTGACTAGCTAAATGAGTGTCTATATGGGTTATGGATTGGTTCTCTGAGTATCTGTATGGGTGCCTCAGTGTTTGTGTGGGTGGGGTGTGTGTGACTCTGTGCATAGATGTGTGAGTGGGTGATTCACTGGGTGCATGGTTTCAAGAGTGCGTCTGTGATGGACTGTATGGGTGGGTGAGTGTGTGTATGGGTGTGTTAGTGATTGAATGTATATCTCAGTGGTACATGTGTGAGTAACTACATATGTGAAAGGCAGTATATATGTGTGTTGGAGTATATAAATGGCTATAAGTGAGAGTGTGTGATTGTGAGAGTGGCTATATGGATGAGTGTGTACTTGCATCAGTGATTGCATAGGAGCGTAAGAATGTGCTAGTATTTTTATGAGTAAGTGAGCTGGTGTGTATAACTGTATAGGTGAGTAAATTGGAGTGTGATTAATTATTTGCATGACTGACTAGGTGTGTGAGTACCTCTATGGATGAGTTGCGTTGTGTGAGTGTTTATATAGGTGTATGAGTGCATATGATAGTCCTGTACTGAGTGACTGTAAGTATGAGTGACTGTACGGGTGAGTGAGTAGATGTGTGTGTGTAGACCTAAGAATCAGTGAGTGGGTATGTACTTATTGGTATTGGAGTGTGTATGGTTTTGAGAATGGCAGTCTGTAATGTAGAGTGGGTGTATCAAAACTTATATTAGGGTGTGAGAAGATGCATTAAATTCTCACATGGATGATGTCATCAGTGATGTCATTTGAGATGTCATCAGTGATGTCATCAGTGATGTCACTGACCATGTCATGAGTGATGTAATATGTGACGTCATCAGCAGTGCATTGCAGGGCGCGAGTTATAGTTACCTGAACTAACTATAACGGGGGAATTTCACGGGTTTTGTACGAGTGCAATGTCCAACTAACTATAACTGTCCCTAAAACCTTATGGTTTTTTCAGTGAATTTGTAAGGTTTTTTAAATGCTAATTTCTAACTATAACGTGCCTGAAACCTATGGTTTTTTCAGTGAATTTCAAAGGTTTTTTAAATGCTAATTTCTAACTATAACGTGTCTGAAACCTATGGTTTTTTCAGTGAATTTCAAAGGTTTTTTAAATGCTAATTCCTAACTATAACATGTCTGAAACCTACGGTTTTTTCAGTGAATTTCAAAGGTTTTGTAAATGACAATTTTTAAATGTATTAATTGTTATATTTATTTTTTTCATACTGATTTACTACATTTTTAGAAACAATTTTTTTTTTACATATTTTATTTTTTAAATTACATTGTAATTACATTATACATTACAAAAATACTTTCTCAGAATGAATTACTTTAGTTTAAATACTTTGCACATAGGCAATAGACTTTTAAGTACAGTAGTTACAGTTGTTGCAATGGGCAACACATTTTCAAACACAATGCAACATTCAGCTCAATGTGAATTTCTAGTTAAATGCAATTAGTTACTTTATGGATTACTTTTTCTAACCACAGGACTGGATCCTAGATTCAGTCCTGGGACATCTCCTGTAAACAGTTGAGTAAAAGCGTTTTGGTTACAGTAGTGATTTTTAAGGAATATTATTGTATTTTAAAAGTTGACACTTAGAAACTTTTTCTCATAGAATCACCAATGTTATCCTATGGAAGGAAATTCACTTAGCAGGTAAAAACTGTTATCGTTACTTTTTCTTACTCAGTGTTGGATCCTGGATCCAGCACTGGTGCATCTCCTGTAAACAGTTGAAAGAATGCGTTTAAGTCATACAGGCGATTTTTAAGGAATATTTGTAGTTTGTGAAAATCGACACTTTGAAACTTTTCTGCTGAAAACCAGACAATGGATTCCTATGGAAGAAAATATAAGTTACTGGTAAGTACGGTTAAAATTACTTTTTAGGGTCAGTGCTGGGCTAAAAGATGCAGCACTGGGTTCTCTCCTGATAACAGGTGAGTAAATCGGAATTCGTATTTCGGCTGATTTTAGAGGAATATTTTAAAGTTCCAAAACTCCACACAGAAGAATTTCCAAGTGAAACCAGTCAATGTTAGCCTATAAAGGAAATTCAAGTTACTGGTAAGTACGGTTAAAATTACTTTTGAGGATCAGTACTGGGCTGAAAGATGCAGCACTGAGGTCTCTCCTGATAACAGGTGAGTAAATCGGAATTCGTATTTCGGCTGATTTTAGAGGAATATTTTAAAGTTCCAAAACTCCACACTTAGAAGAATTTCCAAGTGAAACCAGTCAATGTTAGCCTATGGAAGGAAATTCAAGTTACTGGTAAGTACGGTTAAAATTACTTTTCAGGACCAGTACTGGGCTGAAAGATACAGCACTGAGGTCTCTCCTGATAACAGGTGAGTAAATTGGAATTCGTACTTTGGTTGATTTTAGAGGAATATTATAAAGTTCCAAAACTCCACACTTAGAAGAATTTCCAAGTGAAACCAGTCAATGTTAGCCTATGAAGGAAATTCAAGTTACCGGTAAGTACGGTTAAAATTACTTTTCAGGACCAGTACTGGGCTGAAAGATGCAGCACTGAGGTCTCTCCTGATAACAGGTGAGTAAATCGGAATTCGTATTTCGGCTGATTTTAGAGGAATATTTTAAAGTTCCAAAACTCCACACTTAGAAGAATTTCCAAGTGAAAGCAGTCAATGTTAGCCTATGGAAGGAAATTCAAGTTACTGGTAAGTACGGTTAAAATTACTTTTCAGGACCAGTACTGGGCTGAACGATACAGCACTGAGGTCTCTCCTGATAACAGGTGAGTAAATCGGAATTCGTATTTCGGCTGATTTTAGAGGAATATTTGTATGTTTCAAAAATCAACACTTAGAAACTTTTTCAGCAAAAAGCAGGCAATGATATCCTATGGAAGGAAATTCAAGTTACTGGTAAGTACGGTTAAAATTACTTTTCAGGATTAGTACTGGGCTGAAAGATGCAGCACTGAGGTCTCTCCTGATAACAGGTGAGTAAATCAGAATTCGTAGTTCGGCAGATTTTAGAGGAATATTTGCACAATGGTGAAGGGAGGGGGCGGGGCCTGAGGTGACATCTGTGCAAACGCGCCCTGTGGCGCGTTTTAAGTTGGGGGATTAAGTCCCCTTGAATCATGAGGGTCCCTAGGGGCCAACTAGCCCACCAGGAACCTCCAGTATGCGCCAGGGGGCTGCGTTGCAGAGACGTGTAGAGAGGCCACACCCCTTTTTACACCTCTCTGCAACGCAGCTCTGTGGCGCTTTCTGGATGTACCTGTTGGGCTAGTTGGCCCCCAGGGACCCTCAGGATTGAAGGGGATTTAATTCCCCATCTTAAAACGCGCCATGGGGCCTGTTTGCACACATGTCACCTCAGGCCCCGCCCCCTCCTTTCACCACTGTGCAAACGCGCCCCGTGGCGCGTTTTAAGTCGGGGGATTAACTCCCCTTGAATCCTGAGGGTCCCTGGGGTGCAACTAGCCCACCAGCTACCTCCATTAAGCGCCACAGAGCTGCGTTGCAGAGAGGTGTAAAAAGGGGCGTGGCCTCTGTACACCTCTCTGCAAGGCAGCCCCCTGGCACATACTGGAGGTTCCTGGTGGGCTAGTTGGGCCCCCAGGGACCCCAGTATTCAAGGGGAATTACTTCCCTTCTTAAAACGCGCCAGGGGGCGCGTTTGCAGAGTACTGCAGGGAGGGGGCGGGGCCTCGGCACGATGCCGTTTTTTTTTTTTTATGGGAGGGGGCTGCGTGGCCCCCTTCCCTCGGCCACTTTTGGCCCCGGGGGCCCCATCCCCCGGGGCCTGGGCATGTTTTTTTTGTTTTATTAAAAAAAACAAAAAAAAAAAACGGGAAGGGGCCGCGTGGCCCCCTTTCCCTGGGCCTCTATTGGCCCCGGGGACCCCATCCCCCGGGGCATGCCCTCTTTTTTAAATAAAAAATATGGAGGGGGCTGCGTGGCCCCCCTCCTCAGGCCATTTAAGGCCCCGGGGACCCCATCCCCCGGGGCCGGCCTTGCCCTTATTTTTTTTATTTTTTTAAATTTTTTGTATTTGGGGAGGGGGGCTGCGTGGCCCCCCTCCCGGGCCACTTATGGCCCCGGGGACCCCATCGCCCGGGGCCTGGCCTCTGGTTGGGGACTGTGGGGGTCCCCAAACCCCACACAGTCCCGCCGGCTCCCCGTGTCCTACGGGAGCCGGCATTTCTTTTCCACATGGGGAGCAGCTAACATGCTGCTCCCCGTGTGGAAAAGCAATTGGTTTGCATTTTGAAAGAGAGAGCAGGTTTCCTGCTCTCTCTTTCAAAATGCAAACCAAGTTTGCAATGACAGGACGGGAGCCGCGAGGCTCCCGTCCTGTCATAGCAAACTACAGTGTCCCGGGGTAGGCACCCCGGGACACTGCAGGAGCCGGCCCTGGGGGTGGCGGTCCCCAGGGCCATCAAGGGCTCCAGGAGGGGCCGCGCGGCCCCCTCCCTACATTTTGAAAGCCCCGGGGAGGTGGTGGTCCCCGGGGCTTGGGGGTCCAAAACGGACCCCCATTTTCAATGTTCTTAGTGCCCCGGGGAGGTGGTGGTCCCGGGCGTGTGGGGGGGCTGGAGCCCCCCCACACAAGTTTTTTAAAAAAAATTTAAAAAAAGCCCCGGGGAGGTGGCGGTCCCCGGGGCTTGGGGGGCCCTTGGAGGCCCCCCATACATAAAATAAACCCCCCCCAGCATGCCCCCGGGACTTGGCCCACCCAGGGGCAAATTAACATCGAAGCGCGGGAGACCGCGCTTCGATTTTTTTTTTTTTTCGGCAGGATCCGCGCTCCCTGAGCGCATCCTGCCGATTTTTTTTTTAAAAAATGCTTTTTGCCCAGGGGGTCCTTGTGGGACCCCTGAGCAGGCCTAGGGGTTAGGGTGTTTCTACCCTGCCCCCTTTGTGCGTTTTGCGCACTTGTTTCTTTTTTTTCTCGGCGGATCCGCGCACCCTAAGCGCATCCCGCCGATTTAAAAAAAAAAATGTTTTTTTCTGCCCTGGGGTCCTTGTGGGACCCCTGAGCAGACCTAGGGGTCAGGGTGTTTCTACCCTGCCCCCTTTTGCGCTTTGCGCACTTGTTTCTGTCCCTCGGTTCTACCGAGGGACAAAATGGCTGCCAACACTTCCTGATTTGGAGTGTTGACAGCCAATTAGCATGCAGCTCGTGATCGGGAGGGTACGCGGATCCGACGCGCCCATAGATATATATGTGATTTTAATTGTGAATTTCTCAGGAACTACTGAACGGATTTACACCATTTTAGCAAAAGGCACCAGTCTGAACCAAGGGCTACCTCTTTGCCAAATTTGGGGTAATTCCGTTCAGCAGTTCGGGCTGTAGCTGCGACTAAAGGTTCCTATGGAAAAATGAATGGGGAAAACGCGTTTTGGGACCCCCTTTTTCTCGGCCCCCGCTTGACGTATCACCCCGAGACTTTCAGGGTAGGAGCGGACCGGAGCGCCCCAACAAGTTGGAAGCTTTCGCGAAGATTCGTCAACCGGCGCCAACGTTATTGCAAATAGAATGTCGCGGATTTCCTATGGATAATAGGTCCTAACTATAACTATCTACTGGTGACCGCCAGTAGATAATATATATATATATATATATATATATATATATATATATATTCACTGAAAAAACCATAGGTTTTAGGGACAGTTATAGTTACTTGGACATTGCACTCGTACAAAACCCGTGAAATTCCCCCGTTATAGTTAGTTCAGCTAACTATAACTCGCGCCCCGCAATGCACTGCTGATGACGTCACATATTACATCACTCATGACATGGTCAGTGACATCACTGATGACATCACTGATGACATCTCAAATGACATCACTGATGACATCATCCACGTGATAATCTGACGCAGCTCTTCACACCCTAATATAACCTTTGATACACCCAATCTAAATTACAGACTGCCATTCGCAAAACCATAGACACTCCAACACCAATAACTACATACCCACTCACTGATTCTTAGGACTACACACACACATCCACTCACTCGCCCGTACAGTCACTCATACTTATGGTCACTCAGTACAGGACTATCATATGCACTCTTACTCCTATATAGACACTCACACACCGCCACTCATCCATAGAGGTACTCACACACCTAGTCAGTCATGCAAATAATTAAACACACTGCCATTTACTCACCTATAGTGTTATACACACACCAGCTCACTTAATCATACAAATACTAGCACATTGTTACGCTCTTATACAATCACTGATACAAGCACACACTCATCCATACAGCCTCTATCACAATCACTCACTCTCGCTTATAGCTATTTATATACTCTAACACACATATATACTGCCTTTCACATATGTAGTTACTCACGCATGTACCACTGGGACATACATTCACTCACTAACACACTCTTACACACACTTACCCACCCATACAGTCTATCACAGATGCACTCTTTAAACCATCCACCCAGTGATCACCCACTCACACATCTATGCACAGTCGCACACACCCCATCCACACAAACACTCAGGCACCCATACAGATACTCAGACAACAAATCAATAACTCTTATAGACACTCATGTAGCTATTCACAAACCCATGCAGCCACTTACACAGCAACAGACAGATACAGACATTCACCCAGTTTAGTCACTAACCCATGCATTCAGTAAGATACGTTTAATCACTCACTTATAGAATTAGTCACGCACCTACTAAATCATCCATACAGACACTTATACACCCACTCATTCTTCAATACGCCTTTCCCTATATATATTAAAAATATTTAAACTTTACAGAAACACACAGTCACTGGATGATGTCATCAGTGATGTCATTTCAGATGTCATCAGTGATGTCATCAGTGATGTCACTGACCATGTCATGAGTGATGTAATATGTGACGTCATCAGCAGTGCATTGCGGGCGCGAGTTATAGTTAGCTGAACTAACTATAATGGGGGAATTTCACGGGTTTTGTACGAGTGCAATGTCCAACTAACTATAACTGTCCCTAAAACCTATGGTTTTTCAGTGAATTTCAAAGGTTTTTTAAATGCTAATTTCTAACTATAACGTGTCTGAAACCTATGGTTTTTTCAGTGAATATATATATATATATATATATATATACCGCATGCAACACGTTTAGCCGGATGTATGACGTATTCACACATGCTTTTATTACTCATGCCTTTACAACATGGGCAATACAACGAACGGTCATTACCACGCATTCCATTACAATGCAAGTTGTTACAACGACTTGCCTTAGGGAATCGCTGGACTTTGGAATACTATATTTTACTGTTCCAACTCCAGTCTGTGCAACAGTAGGGAAGGTGTTGGATTTAAAATCCAACAATGCTTTACCTAAAACAAGTTGTTGTAATGACTTGCGATGTAATGGAATGCGTGGTAACAACGCATTCGTTGTAGTGCCTTCGTTGTAATGGCGCTGCGTAGTTCTGTCTACATTGTAAACGCTGTTTCCCCGTTTAGCCTGCATCCAAATTTCAGGCACTACAACCACTTTTGTCGTGCAACCAACATGCAATATTCTTTCAGTCATGCATCCGAAAGGCACCCATGAAACTGATGGCTGCTTGCCTGGTCTGTCAGGTCTACATAGTGCTAAATAAATAATACATATGGAGAAGTCACTCCGCTTACTTTAGGCCTCACAAGGGGTATGAAAAAGCCTATATAAATATCAATACAATAAGTTAAAAGTTTACCTTTACGTGTCCATTTTTTTTCTATGTTCCATATACTTACTACTTTTTTTGCCTCATTACTTTTGATAGTTGACTGTTCCAATTTGCTGCACATTTTGAAATTGGCAAGGAATTTGGACTGTTCTGTTTTCTTTGTTTTATGTTCCTTGATCAATATATGTACATTTTATTGTGTAACAACCTAAATGTTCCCCGGTTAACCGGTCTGTGTTTGCATTATTTGAATGGGAGTTCTCCAGCACTATTTGCCTTTCAGGGTGATTGGCTTTTAGACTAATATGCGCTTGTATCCATGGCCTGAACAGGGTCACTCACCTCACAGCTGTTTTGAAGGATGAGGATACATTAAGTTCCTCCTAGAATAAAGGTGATTGTCTGTTGACCTCCGGGTCAATAGGGAGCTCAAGGTCAAGGTAAGAAATGACTGTGTGTCTCTTTGGGTTTACCTGCATTGTTATCCGTGCAGCGACAGCCGGGCCCTATCTTGTTTCAACACCGGCCAGACTATGATTCACCCTCCGACATGTTTGGCTAAGATTAACTGGTGGGTCTAATGGGGGAAGGCCAAAGGTCAAGTGTCAGTAGGAGGTATTTCCAAATGCAATCAATTGAACTGCAAATTGATAAACTAGTCCTGCTTTTGAAAAGCAACTGCCTGCCATTTCAAAGTGAACTCTGCATTAAGTATTCAGACACATTTGTTAATAGGGTGTACCAGCATTACATTGCAATCTTCACTTTGTGAGATGTTACAATGCAGGTAAGCACATCA
Organism: Calotriton arnoldi; assembly: GCA_963921515.1. Taxonomy (NCBI): domain Eukaryota; kingdom Metazoa; phylum Chordata; class Amphibia; order Caudata; family Salamandridae; genus Calotriton; species Calotriton arnoldi. The sequence goes on from CAWUFW010003339.1 coordinate 1,153,803, forward strand.
GCAGTGTTTACATCTTCAGCAATATATATATATATATATATATATATATTCACTGAAAAAACCATAGGTTTCAGGCACGTTATAGTTAGAAATTAGCATTTAAAAAACCTTTGAAATTCACTGAAAAAACCATAGGTTTCAGACACGTTTTAGTTAGAAATTTGCATTTAAAAAACCTTTGAAATTCACTGAAAAAACCATAGGTTTTAGGGACAGTTATAGTTAGTTGGACATTGCACTCGTACAAAACCCGTGAAATTCCCCCGTTATAGTTAGTTCAGCTAACTATAACTCACGCCCCCGCAATGCACTGCTGATGACGTCACATATTACATCACTCATGACATGGTCAGTGACATCACTGATGACATCACTGATGACATCTCAAATGACATCACTGATGACATCATCCAGTGAATGTGTGTTTTTCTGAAAATTAAATATGTTTTATATATGTATATCTCAAGGTCGATGGAAGAATAAATGGGTATATAAGTGTCTAAATGGATGATTTTATTTTGTAAAATTGATTGTATAACTGACTAAGTGTATCTTAGTGAATACATGGGTTAGTGAGTAATGTTTAAATATGAAAATATTTGTATCAGTCTCTCACTTTGTGTATAAGTGGCTGCATGGGTTGTTGAGTAGCTACATGAGTGTCTATATGGGTTATTAGTTGGTTTTTTGAGTATCAGTATGAGTGTCTGAGTGTCTGTATGGTTCGGTGGCGGGTATTACTTAGTGCATAGATGCATGAATGAGTGACTCACTGTTTGTATGTGTTGAAGACAGCATGTGTGCAGGACTGTATAGGTGGATGAGTATGTGTATGGGTGTGTTAGTGAGTGAATGACTGTCTCAATAGTGTCTTTATGAGTAACTACATATGTTTTAAACTAGTATATGTGAGTATTGGTATATAAGTGAGTATATGTGAGAGTGAGAGATTGGAAGAGTTCATGTACAAATAAGTAGGTGTTTCTATAAGTGATTGTTTAAGAGAGAAAGTATGTGTAAGTTTCTGTAGAAGTAAGTGTGGTAGTGTGTGTATAACTGTATATGCAAGTAAATGGATGTTTGATACTTTGTTTGCATGTGTGACTATGTGTGTGAGTAACTCTATGGATGAGTGGCGGTGTGTAACAGGATGTATAGGTGTATGAGTACATATGATGAGTGAGTACATGTATGAGTGACTGTATAGGGACTGTTGGTGAATGAGTGGATGTGTGTGTAGATCTTGGATTTACTGAATAGGTGTGTTGTAACTGGTATTGGTATGTCCATTGTTTTGAAAATGTTAGTTTGTATTTTTGAGTGTGTGTATCAAAGGTTATATTAGGGTGAGAGGAGGTCTGCCACTCTATCACAAGGATGATGTCATCAGTGATGTCATTTGAGATGTCATCAGTGATGTCATCAGTGATGTCACTGACCATGTCATGAGTGATGTAATATGTGACGTCATCAGCAGTGCATTGCGGGGGCGCGAGTTATAGTTAGCTGAACTAACTATAACGGGGGAATTTCACGGGTTTTATACGAGTGCAATGTCCAACTAACTATAACTGTCCCTAAAACCTATGTTTTTTTCAGTGAATTTCAAAGGTTTTTTAAATGCAAATTTCTAACTATAACGTGTCTGAAACCTATGGTTTTTTCAGTGAATTTCAAAGCTTTTTTAAATGCTAATTTCTAACTATAACGTGCCTGAAACCTATGGTTTTTTCAGTGAATTTCAAAGGTTTTTTAAATGCTAATTTCTAACTATAACGTGTCTGAAACCTATGGTTTTTTCAGTGAATTTCAAAGGTTTTTTAAATGCTAATTTCTAACTATAACGTGCCTGAAACCTATGGTTTTTACAGTGCATAGAATCACCAATGTTATCCTATGGCAGGAAATTCACTTAGCAGGTAAGTAGTGTTATCGTTACTTTTTCTTACTCAGTGGTGGATCCTGGATCCAGCACTGGTGCATCTCCTGTAAACAGTTGAAAGAATGCGTTTAAGTTATACAGGTGATTTTTAAGGAATATTTGTAGTTTGTGAAAATCGACACTTTGAAACTTTTCTGCTGAAAACCAGACAATGGATTCCTATGGAAGGAAATACAAGTTACTGGTAAGTACGGTTAGAATTACTTTTTCAGGGTCAGTGCTGGGCTAAAAGATGCAGCACTGGGTTCTCTCCTGATAACAGGTGAGTAAATCGGAATTCGTAGTTCGGCTGATTTTAGAGGAATATTATAAAGTTCCAAAACTCCACACTTAGAAGAATTTCCAAGTGAAACCAGTCAATGTTAGCCTATGGAAGGAAATTCAAGTTCCTGGTAAGTACGGTTAAAATTACTTTTCAGGATCAGTACTGGGCTGAAAGATGCAGCACTGAGGTCTCTCCTGATAACAGGTGAGTAAATCGGAATTCGTATTTCGGTTGATTTTAGAGGAATATTTGTATGTTTCAAAAATCGACACTTAGAAACTTTTTCAGCAAAAAGCAGACAATGATATCCTATGGAAGGAAATTCAAGTTACTGGTAAGTACGGTTAAAATTACTTTTCAGGATCAGTACTGGGCTGAAAGATGCAGCACTGAGGTCTCTCCTGATAACAGGTGAGTAAATCGGAATTCGTATTTCGGCTGATTTTAGAGGAATATTATAAAGTTCCAAAACTCCACACTTAGAAGAATTTCCAAGTGAAACCAGTCAATGATATCCTATGAAAGGAAATTCAAGTTACTGGTAAGTACGGTTAAAATTACTTTTCAGGATCAGTACTGGGCTGAAAGATGCAGCACTGAGGTCTCTCCTGATAACAGGTGAGTAAATAGGAATTCGTAGTTCGGCTGATTTTAGAGGAATATTTGCACAATGGTGAAGGGAGGGGGCGGGGCCTGAGGTGACATCTGTGCAAATGCGCCCCGTGGCGCGTTTTAAGTTGGGGATTAAGTCCCCTTGAATCATGAGGGTCCCTGGGGTCCAACTAACCCACCCTGTACCTCCAGTATGCGCCAGGGAGCTGCGTTGCAGAGAGGTGTTCAGAGGCCATGCCCCTTTTTGCACCTCTCTGCAATGCAGCTCTGTTGCGCTTTCTGGACGTACCTGTTGGGCTAGTTGGCCCCCAGGGACCCTCAGGATTGAAGGGGATTTAATTCCCCATCTTAAAACGCGCCACGGGGCCTGTTTGCACACATGTCACCTGAAGCCCCGCCCCCTCCCTTCACCACTGTGCAAACGCGCCCCGTGGCGCGTTTTAAGTTGGGGGATTAAGTCCCCTTGAATCCTGAGGGTCCCTGGGGACCAACTAGCCCACCATGTACCTCCAAAAAGCGCCACAGAGCTGCGTTGCAGAGAGGTGTAAAAAGGGGCGTGGCCTCTGTACACCTCTCTGCAACGCAGCCCCCTGGCGCATACTGGAGGTTCCTGGTGGGCTAGTTGGCCCCCAGGGACCCCCAGTATTCAAGGGGAATTGCCTCATCTGCAAACGCGCCAGGGGGCGCGTTTGCAGAGTGGTGAAAGAAGGGGGCGTGGCCTCCGGTGCGATGCCGGTGTTTTTTTTTGTTTTTTTTTTTAAGAAGGGGGGCTGTGTGGCCCCCCTTCTTTTTCTAATTTATTGGTCCCGGTGACCCCATCCCCCAGGGCCTGCCCCCTATTTATAAAAAACAAAAAAACAATTTGGACGTGGGCCGCGTGGCCCCCTCTCGAGGTCTTAATCGGCCCCGGGGACCCAATCCCCGGGGCATGGCCTTTTTTTTAAATTTTTATAGTTTTGGAGGGGGGCTGCGTTGCCCCCTCCTCAGGCCACTTATGGCCCCGGGGACCCCATCCCCCGGGGACGGCTTTTGTTTTTGTTTTTAATTTATTTTTTTATTTTGGGGAAGGGGGCCGTGTGGCCCCCCTCCCGGGCCACTACTTGCCCCGGGGACCCCATCCCCCGGGGCTGGCCCTCTCCGTTGGGGACTGTGGGGGGGTCCCCAATCCCCCCACAGTCCCGCCGGCTCCCCGCGTCCCTTGGGAGCCGGCATTGCTTTTCCACATGGGGAGCTGCTAAGATGCAGCTCCCCATGTGGAAAGGTTTGCTTTGGATATTGAAGCGAGAGCAGGTTTCCTGCTCTCGCCTCAATATCCAAGCAGTTTGCTATGACAGGATGGGAGCCGCGAGGCTCCCGTCCTGTCATAGCAAACTACAGTGTCCCGGGAGTAGGCACCCTGGGACACTGCAGGAGCCGGCCCTGAGGGGTGGCGGTCCCCAGGGCCATCAAGGGCTCCAGGAGGGGGCCGCGCGGCCCCCTCCCTTGAATTGCACAGCCCCGGGGAGGTGGTGGTCTCCGGCTCTGGGGTCCGTAACGGACCCCCACATTTATTTTCTAAGTGCCCCGGGAGGTGGTGGTCCCGAGGCGTGTGGGGGCTGAGCACCCCCACACGTTATTAAACTTAGAGGCCCCCATAAACAATAAACCCACCTCCGTATGCCCCCGGGACTTGGGCCACCCGGGGCAGATTTGCATCGAAGCGCGGAGACCGCGCTCGATTGCTGGCAGGATCCGCGCACCCTGAGCGCATCCTGCCGATTAAAAAAAAAAAAAAAATGCTTTTTCTGCCCAGGGGTCCTTGTGGGACCCCTGAGCAGACCTAGGGGTCAGGGTGTTTCTACCCTGCCCCCTTTGTGCGTTTTGCGCACTTGTTTCTTGTGCCTCGCTTCTACCGAGGGACAAAATGGCTGCCAACACTTCCTGATTTGGAGTGTTGACAGCCACTTGAAAGTCAATTAACATGCAGCTCGTGATCGGGACGGTGCGCGCAGGGTGCGCTCAGGGTGCGCGAATCCGACGCGGCCATAGATATATATGTGATTTTCATTTTGATTTTCACAGGAACTACTGAACGGATTTACACCATTTAACAAAAAGGGTTCTTTCTGAACCAAGAACTACCTCTTTGCCAAATTTGGTGTAATTCCGTTCAGCAGTTCGGGCTGTAGGCGTGTCTAAAGTTTCCTACGGGAAAATGAATGGGGAAAACACGTTTTGGGACCCCCTTTTTCTCGGCCCCCGCTTGACGAATCACCCTGAGACTTTCAGGGTAGGAGCGGACCGGAGCGGGCCATAAAGTTTGAAAATTTCGCTAAGATTCGTCAACCGGCAAGAGAGTTATTTTAAATAGAATGTCGCGGATTTCCTATGGAAAATAGGTCCTAACTATAACTATCTACTGGCGACCGCCAGTAGATAATATATATATATATATATATATATATATATATATATATATATATATATATATATATATATACTTTGTTGTCAGTTCGTATTTAGCAATTCATCAACAAATACAAATGTTGGAACATGTTACATAAAATAATGCACAGTGCAGCACACATAGAAACATCAAAAACGAGGATAAATAAAGCATTTCTCCTTGTTGCGGCATATTAAGTCCAGGTTTTTTTTTAATCTTAATTTTGGCGCTGCTCCATATTTACACCACCCTTCTACATATGGGGAAGCGTCAAAATCAATGGGTGTTGCGGCAGAACGCCCACCGCAATACCCATTGCCCACTCCTTTTACGCGGAGTTTAACCCTTTCACACTAAGTATAGCGTGAAAGGGGTGGCTTAACACCGCCTTGTAAATAAGGGGAAGCCCCTATCGCTACAAGAATATCAATAAAAGTGACGTTCCTGTGGCGATAGGCGCTTGTAAATATGCCCCTATGTTTTCAAGTGTTTTGATATTAACCTGTATCCTGTGTTTTCTTCATCCTGTGTGACCTCCACAACACAGGTTGTCCCGAATTTGTTCTGATAAGGCAAATCTCTTGGTGAATTTAAGAAATAAGGACTAGATGTATGAAATCTTTTAGCAGTCGCATACCATGCGATTTGTTACATTGTTTGGTTTGCTACTTCTAAAATGTTTCTATCTATATACTAAACCCTTCTACCGAATCGCAAAAATAATTACGATTTGGGATATGACTTTAGAAAGGGGCAAGCATTAAACAAAGGTATCTACCGGAAACAAAGAAATGAGGCACGTGGGTAAGAAGAACAATGAGGAAGGGCGTGGCAGAGCACTGAGTAAGAGAGATAGGAGCACTCAAAATCTCAATCCCATAACACCAGGTTAAATAAAGTAAATTTGGTCAAAAAGTGCTTTCTCTATTAGGACGTCATCAGAATGCACACATTTGGTGAATTTTTTGCAGAGACATTGTTTCTGTGTATATCCGCGAGGCAGGGTCCTCATAAAATTAACATTTGAAGATAACCGGAAAAACCATTCAAATAATACTCTGAAATTAAATAATGTTGTTAGCATTCTTTTACTAGATAGTTTGGCATCCGAGGTTTGTGATTACTGGGAGGGTGTTTTTGGTGCAGCACAGACCTCCACAGCACTGTGCTCACCTCCTGACCTGCAGGGCCGGCTTTAGGGCGGTGCGATCGGTGCGACCGCACCGGGCATTGACGTGGGGTGGGGGTGTCATTTCTGAAAAAGTATACTATCATTTTAAAAGCACCTGCAGCCGTGTTCCTGGCCTCCAGCAACTTTCAGACATCAATTATAATGTCAGGAGAAGTCCGGTGATTAATCATCTTTCTGGAAAGAGACCGGAGGTTTGTCTAGTGGAAGTTTTGACTCATCCTAAGGTAGCCCAGAGGATTAAAATGCCTGCTGCTGAGAACATGTACCATGCAGGTAACAAAGTGCATATAATGTAAATAGGGCAGTGAGTTACTGCTTCTGTAAGAGAGCTCCTTTTGTTACTTGTCGTTTATAAGTCAAAATCCAAATATAGAAAATTGAGCTATTAACTGTCACCCTAGAGCTGCTGCAAACTGCAAGGTATATGTTAGAGCTATATATTTTTTTGCCCAGTCTTTCATTATCCTAATATTGTTAAAAGGGTTCATTTGGGTAGAAAACAATTCTTATTATGAAAGAAAACCCCTAACAAAGATGTTACGTTTTAAATTCTGAATTTGTGCCTTTCCTGAATAAGAACTTTAACTATATTGCCTACCAGTATCGATGACATGTCACTCCTACACTACACCTTGTAGTACTGTCTGATGTAACATTTCCTATACACTTATTTACACGCATATGATTGTCTCTGTGCAATGTGTGTGTGGTGTATAGTGCTCTGACACCTTACACTGGTATGAGTGGTGCTATAAAACTAAATGAATCTGAGAGACAGTGGTTATGGAGACTTGAGAGGCACTGTTAAAGGGTGCTAGTGAGGGAATCCGTGGCAGAGGTGGTCATTGGGGGGGCGCCAACAGACATTGTCGTACAGGGCGCCATCAGCGCTAAAGCCGGCCCTGCTGGCTTGCATCTACTGATAGACTTGGGTTGCTGACAGAAGCCAAGACTCCTATTTCTTAATGGAATGGTAGGCTGTATTCCCTGTTGTGATCCTGCAGATGTTTTCTAGCACTGTGTGCATCTCTCAGAAAAATGAAACTGCTGTTTGCAGCCGAAAATGAAGGCAAACAAGTGATTTATTGCAGAGGTTCAGGGTACATTCATCAAGCTGTTTACTGCCCTACTGCTATGCAGAGCAATCTTGTTTCAGAAGTGCATGAATATCTAGGTCAAGCTATGTATATAATCCATTATCCTTTCTTCACATTATCTTTTTGCAACAATGGCATCACACTGCAGTCACCACTGCCCCTAAAACGGATCCATTTGTCGTTCCGGCCTGCTTAAAGTCAGCATTAGCAATTATCACTTGTTTTCCTACAGGGCTACCAAGTTCATCCCCACATTGTTTCAGCTGTATGGACAGTCTTTCATTTGTCTTGTTATGTTCGAATAACTGAGTTGGGATTGTATGTCGAATGTGGTTGCTTTTGGACCACATCAGGTTTGCACTACCCTGTAACTACGGTTGACCTGGCTCTCGCAGAAAGTGCGATTTTGAGGTTTTTGAAACCTAGGTAGAGGTGTGGCAATCTCAGTCACTCAGGATCATGCCTGACATGTGAATGGCATTCCTCAGCACTTCTGGGAATTTCAGACGACTCAACAAAAAAATTCTGTTGTTTTCCAAAGAATATCTAGCATATCTTAAAGTCTCTCAGTTTCTGTACAGGACATGAGTCGGGGGAGGGGGGAGGGTGTGTGTGTGTGTGTGTGTGTGTGTGTGTGTCCCCCTTTCTCCATTTCCCTAAGTACCTTAATTTGTTTGACTCTGATCCATCCCTCCCGGCCCTACAGAAGCCCCGTTGTATCTCAATATCTTGCATTACTCTAAATGGCCTTCACGGGTCTCACTCTTCCCCAACCGATTCAACGTTGCAGACGCCCCTTTATTCTCGACCTCTTTACATTTCCACATAGGCCTTTGTGTTTGACACTGCGTCAACCCTCCAGGCCTCTCAAAATCCCTGCCAAGAATTGAAATCTCTCACTTAACTCAACAGTGCAGTGGTTCTGATGTTTCTCCAGACTGTTCGCTTATTGTCTTCTCTAGATTGATTATGTTTAGAGGTAGAGAATTTTTTTGTTTACTTCCGAGTTTTCATCTGCAATTACCACTACATCACAAAATAAAGTACACCTTTCCTTGCTTGCCTTACCGATTTTCCATGACAAAGAAACACCCCTTTGAATGGACACCCTCTAACCAGTCCAATCTCCTTCTGTCATGTCTGGAAAATGAGCATCACCCGCTAACAAGCTCCGCTGATATATTCTGTAGTGATTGTGCTACATTTCTTCTAAGGATCTAAAATGAGGATCCAAGATGCAGAAGACAGTGTCTCGTAAATGCACGGGTGCAGAGAACTGTGAGACCTAAGGTGAAGAGCCACTCTGAAGTGAATTGAGTTGGGCCTTCTGTGGCAGAGTAGGGCTGCTTAGGGCCCTGCTACTAAGGGCTTTGTGTGCTCATTTGCAAAGGGGGTGTGTGAGCCACGATATGCATGAGCAATATGGGTATTTTAAAAGAGGGTACAACGGATGTTCCTGCAGAGTACCAGCAGAGACAAGAAATAGATGTTAGAACATAACCCATCATCAAACCACTTGGAATATGAATGCACAAAATCATCATTTAGATGCCACTCATGTGCCCTCCATGGCAAGATGTGAATGATTTTTATGCCACTATTAAATGTTGCATTTTAAAGCTAGGCACTTCCTATTCCACATTAAGCCTGACATTCATAAGGCCCAGGGTCTGCAAATCATTTTCTTTCCACTCCCCTAAAACTCTCAGAGAAAATTGGGTGGGGTACTTTCCCCTATTTCCTCTTCAAATGCAAAACACATCCTAATTGTGAACTCCAGCCCCCGCTGGTTAATACCATATAGTCTCACAATATCAATCAGTTAAGCAAATCATGATGAAGGTCAGGAGCACTACAAGCCCAGTTCTTTTTTGTTTTTTTAATTGAGCAGAAGAATAGAGTAATTCATTACATCATAAGCAGTAAAAATTGAATAATAATATAATTTTGATACTTCAAAACAGGCTTCATGATAAAACGATAAAAGAATAAAAAACAGGGATCAGTTATGACTAAGATAGAGTTATCTCCCGCATTCCTTAAAAAAGAATAAAGTGCAGTGTGACTAGTGTCATCTTGTTTTCTGTAATGTTTTAAAGTACAAGCCCAGTTCTTGTTATAGTAGTCTAGGCAAGTATTACAGAGAAGACATAGGCAGCCTGTGGAAAATTCCTCCTCTAAATTCAAAGCCTCTTTCCTTCCAGATGCAAAAAGAACAATTGATGGACAGAATGCTGCACATTGTCAAACATTTAGCCCAGAACAGAGATCTGGGCCTCAATTCATCCTTTTTTTGCTCCCCATGCCTTTCCAGTTCAGAACCAGCCATATGCAAATCAGTCTTGACCCAGTTCCCTATGGGAACAGTCCAGCCCGAACTGCCAGGCCAGGTCCTCCCTGGACTGGAAAGAAGCACCCTGGGACCGGTTTCGAGGCATCAAGCCTCATTAGCTGGGCTAGCTGGACTCCAGTGGCAAGGAGAGCACGGGACCCATGTCTGGGCATACCCGTCCCACTCGGGGTGACAAATGCAAAAAGAACAATTGATGGAGAGAATGCTGCACAATGTCAAACATTCATCCCAGTACAGAGATCTGGGTCTAAATCCATGGTTGTTTTGCTCCCCATGCCTTTCCAGTTCAGACCCAGCCATATGTAAATCAGTCTTGACCCTGTTTCCCATGGGAACAGTCCAGCCCGAACTGCCAGGCAGGGTCCTCCCTGGACTGGAAACAAGCATCCTGAGACCGGTTTTGGGGCATCACACTTCATCAGCCAGGCTAGTTTGACTCCAGTGGCATGGAGAGCACAGGACTCATATACGCCCTAAGTTGGCAGGGTAAGCCCATACGTGGGTCCCTTGCTCACTATGCCACTGGATTCAAGCTAGCCTGGATGATGAGGGGTGTTTCCCTGAAATTGGTCCCAGGATGCTTGTTTCCAGTCCAGGGAAGACCTGGCTTGGCAGTTTGGGCTGGACTGTTCCCATAAGGAACAGGGTCAAAACTGATTTGTATATAGCTGGGTCTGAACTGTGGTGGCGAAGTGAGCTAAAGAAGGATGATGGATTCAACCAAGATCTGTGACTGGGGATGAGTGTCTGAAAAGTTTCAGCGCTCCTTCCATCATCTCCTTGTGTTTGCTTTGTTCGCCCTAAGTTGGCAGGGTATGCCAAGACGTGGGTCCCTTGCTCACTTTGCCACTTGATTCAAGTTAGCCTGGCTGATAAGGGGTGTTACCCTGAAACCAATCCCAGGATGCTTGTTTCCGGTCCAGGGATGACCTGGCTCAGCAGTTTGGGCTGGACTGTTCCCATAAGGAACAGGGTCAAAACTGATCTGGGGGTGAGTGTCTGAAACGTTTCAGTGCTCTGTCCATCATCGTCTTGTGTTTGCTTCTTTCCTTTCAGAAGCCCAAGAGCCTTGGGAATGAGATATTCCCTAGCCCACCTTTCCTCTAACATCCCATTTAGCCGAAGGCTGGCAGGTAAATGGATCTTTCACAGGCAGGAGGCATTTGTGGTCTGACTGTAGAAACTAAGGAGAAGAGAAGTAGCAGTGACCTTTCTTGACCTTGTTCTCTCTCTGGACCGCCGTGGTATCTTCAAACAGTGTACCATGAATTCTAATGCTCTCTTGTGTATTTATTAATTCTTCAATCTCATATTTGCATCCTGCCCTCTTTTGTGCCCACCTTTTCATTATCAGTCTGGCTCCCACCTAACCTGCTAGTCAAAACACTGAGGAGGGCTACCCACAATGCGCTATTGTTCTGTCCATGGACATTGATTCACCAAAATGCAAGGGTGAGCGGAAGTGACATCTCATGGCCTTTCACTTGTTCCACAATAACTAAAATATTAAGATAACAGCACAACATGAAAAAATGTCTATTTTAGATACCATCTTGCCGGCATGATCTTTTAATGTGTTGGGGAGTAATATTAGCCCTGAACTGTAGCGAGCGAGTGAGGCAGACCTCTTCTAGGTTGGTTCTGGGGGTTTCTCCCTCTGAGAACATTTTTTTTTAAATGTGGTCAAATAATGCATTCTAAATACATTTTAAAGCACAATGTTTACATAAATTTGCTAAACAGCCATAGTCTCTGAAAGAGCACCCATTAAATAGTCAAGTTCTTTGATGGTGTGCCATGCCAATGATACATGATGCTCCTCAGGAGTTGACTCCACTTTTTGTTCATTTGTCCATTGTGCCAGGGGCATCATTTGTACTGAGTTCTCACCATATGACATTGGAGCCTTATTTGGCCAAAAATTCCACATAAGATACCAGTGCCAGAATTTTGTCATTAATGCCATTCACATACTATGGGTGACCCTTATATCAAAAATGTCCTTAGTATGTCAGGGCTGTCATTATGTCCTGGTTGTCCTCCTCCCACATGCCTGAGTTACTCACCCTCATGCTGTTAATGACCACCTGGGTGCTAGTACCTGCATTTTACCACGAGTGAGCCCTATTCCAAGAATTTCTTCAAGTTTGCCAGCATTTGTGTACAGGTGCCCCACATGCCAAGAATTACCTCTTGTATGCCAGTACCAGTATTTTATCATGGGTGCCTATTATACCAAGAATTACCTTCAGTATGCCAATGCCAGTATCTTGTCTCATGTGCTGTCATGCTAAGAACTTCCTCCAATTTTTCAGTGACAGTGTTTTGCCATGAGTGCCTCTGTAAGACAAGAATTATCTTCAGTATGCCAGGTCAAATGGCAGGGGATACAAGCATATATCACATTTTTATGATCACTTATATTCACCCACTTACACTCATGCTCAATCACTGTTATTTGTTCCTTTTCACTCACTCGCACTTGTTCATTGTCACTCTCTGTTGCACATACTCTTTCTCTCACTCATTCCCACTCACACACTCTTGCTCATTCTCACTCTAATTCATACGTTCTCACTCGTACTAATTTGCATTCACAAATTGATGGTCACTCACTCTCCTGCTTTTACCCTTATTCTCACTCACTCATTCTCATTTACTGGCACCACTCACTTTGCTTCATTCATTCTCACTCAGTTATTCACTCTCACTCACATTCACTCTTACCCTCACTCACTAATACTTGCTCACTCACTATCACTTTTACTTTGGCTAATGCTCTTTATTTCACTCATTCATTCGCATTTAAGTTACTCTCACCCACTGTCACTTTTATCACTCACAGTGATTGATTCTCACACATACACTTTAATACTCCTTCACACTCATTCATTCTCACTTACAGTCACTTTTTCCCTCATTCAGTCTCACTCTCACTGTCTTACTCCTACTTGGTTACTGTGCTCAATCTCACTCATTCTCACTCACTGTCTGTCAGAGGCTCTGACTCACTTTCACTCACCAATGCTTACACTCATATTACACAATCACATATAGACATGTTCTCACTGCAAGCATGCACACAGCATATATTTTAAAGAATTTGTTTTACTTACCCCAGCTTCTGGAGGAGGTTCCATTCCAGCTAAGTATGCCTCATTTTTATTACACCGATACTATTATCATTATGATAATAAAAAATTGCTGTGACACCTGGAGACCCTTAAAAATGACGTCCATGGTTCTGTCCCACAAGCTGTTTCTACCATCTACAAGGTTTCTCCCTCATTCCCACTCTCTTGCTCCCTTCTTACCTATTTCCTGGCTCCCCTTTGACTTTCTCAAGTTCTAAACTCAGAAATTTTACGTAGCTATGCTTAACTTAGCAAAACGTTATTTAAAAAAACATAGCACAACCCAGCCTGCCTCTGTAGTCAATCAATTCAAGATACCTTTGCAAGATGGACAATGAAGAGCTATACTTGGAGAAGTGTATCACAGCTCCAAATGCTTGATGGCACACTATCGTTCTGTTGGCTCAAAAAATGATTTTTAGAATAAATTGATCCATTCTGACTCTGACAACTCTACCTCACGCAAAAATCCTATTTTCTACAGCCTATACCAAAGCCAAAGTACTTTTCAGTAATGGCCCATCTATTGTAGTAAAGACAGTGGCCTCACTCTGAAGTATTTCCATTTCCCCAATACTTGATGCAGGGTAACATCTATGATGATATCTTTGTTTAACCCTGTGTCGCTGATACATAAACAAATGTTGATAGCAGATTTTTAGCATTCACTATTGGGACCTGTGTACCATTCTGTCTCTAGCAGCTTTTATCACCAGTTTTCCAAAATTTGCTTAGTTCCTCTATCACAATCCTCCTCATATTTAGAGGAAAGATAATTCCATATGGTATCTGAACGCTTTTCAATAGTCTATGTTGGTGAAAATAACATTTTATCTGGCCGTGTGACATACTCTTCTTTACAGTGATGTATAGAATGGGATAAAGTTGTATTTTGAAGTGCCCCCGTCTGCCTCACCTTTAATTGCAATTTTAATTTCCCCAAACGTTATATCTGTCTGAAAAAACCTCTAAACTCAAATGGATTTCCACTAAAACCTCGAGGTGCATGTTGGGTTTCCTCAGCTTACAACTTTATATACATAATTATTTTAACATTTTATCCCTAATAATAGCAAAAATTGATTCTTGATCTGTCAGTATTTCTACTTTCCTCTCATTAACAGACACCATATATTATAGGCTTTCCTCACCCTTGTGAACTTCTGATAGAATCACGTGGGCACACAGTTCACCCAGATCCTTACCAAATCCATGCAGCATCATGTTCCTAGGATTCCTAGGGCATTTGGCCGAATTTCACTCCTTACCGCAAAGTCTAGAAAGTATCTTTAGAGTGGGACAACCTTAGGGCAGGATAAATGTCAAGAATTGGCAAATCTGTAACACAACCTAATACCAACAATGTATCTCCGTTTTCATTAGAATTTGTGCTCCATCTTGTTCTTCCTCTGAGATCCACTCTACTTGTTCCAGATTCCACCCCTGCATGGAATATTTGCTTCCTTTGTTTGAATTTGTTTCGGATACAAGGCAATATTTACTGAGCTCAAATTGTTAATGAAGTCCCTCAGTTTGGTATGTGACTTTGTTTACTTCACAAATATTCCATGTAGACTGTAAACAAAGGAAGCAAATATTCACTGCCCTATTTTATTCCTTGTATAATCAGAAGTGCCCTAGAGGGGTGCCTTTCTACCCTTGCACCTTTGCAGAAGCCCGTGAAAAAATCGCCTACAAAATACTAATACAACCCAGTGGTGGCTGCTCCCAGGAAGCAGCAGTGGGGTGGGGAGGAGGGAACAGGGAGAGGAAGTGGGGGGGTTTAAAAAAAATCACTTGCCTGCCACCTCTCCTCCGTCCTCTCTGTCATCTTCCTGGCTTCTTCTCTGCAAAGAGGAAGCAGGAAGCACCCAGACTCCCCCTAGCCAATCACAACGCTACAATGCAGCGTTGTGATTGGTCTGAGTGCTGTGGTTCGGTGCCCAGCCAGGTAATAGGAGCCTGGGCATGTTCTCCACCCAGGATGTAATGCAGTCTGGGTGGAGAACATTCGTGGGCACTTTTATAGTGCCCAAAACTCCTCCCCCTGCTCTGAGAGCAGAGCAGATCCGCCCCGCCAAGATGCCGCAGCAGGAACAAATAAAATGATAACATTGAGTTATTTACATTTTATTTTTCCTTTTTTTCACTGCGAAAAGTAGTGGGCCGATGCTCCTCCGCCTTGGCGGAGGAGCCGGCACTGGTACAACTTCCAGGAAAGTGAATTTAGCCAGTAATATGAAAAGAAACTCCCAGCAGAACTGGTTAAAGGCCTTCTTGGTGTATATTTGTGCTAAGGTAAGTGCTGCCCCTGGGCCACATCTACTTCCGTAATACTGAAATGGTTATCAGAAGTCTAAGTCTGCTCTGTTTTCCAGAGGTGAACCTGAGTGGTTAAATGTGTTAACAAACGACAGAGGAACAGGACAATATTAAAGTTTTTTTAAGTGTACAATATCTCAACAGTGTGTATATATTTATCTCAAATGAAGCTGATTCCTATGATTCAGATACATAGGGCCTTATTACGGGTTTGGTGGCCCAACAGCAGCGGGGGCCTTCCACCATCCGATGTAGGACCGCCAGCCCCATGGTGCGGCCGCCTGCCATCTTATTATCGAAAGTTTCCAGTAGATCAAAATTAGCTGTTGCTCTTGATGGCTTTTTTTTTATTTACAAAAGGTTAAGTTGTAAACTGGTACTAGTGCACTGTTCCCGCAAGCAAATCTCGTTGACCCAGGGATGGCTGGTGAATATGAAAACCAATGTCCTGGGCTGACGCTCCATTCAATTATCCTTAATATTTTTAGAGGCAGCTGGAAATATGTACCGACAACACAAATTGCTTATTCCTCTGAGCCTAAAGTAGAAATAAAATGACTTCTTGTATTGTACTCATTATACGCCTCTTCAGAAGCGGTCCAGTGCATGAAAACATGGCTCATAGCAAGATGAAAAGAGCAAAAAAGCAGACTGTGAGCCAGCATTTCTCTTCTCTGCCTATTATGGATGCATGGCTTTAGAGCCACAAGTATCCTTTCTAACTCATTATTTTCCATAAGATTGGCTGTTCCTGATTTTAGCTTTGAATAGGTTGTGCGCAGTTGTGATTCATATGTTTTTTATGAACCGGTCAAGTGAACCTCAAGGCTTTGTTAAAGTTTAAGACGCCATTTTTTCTGACTTAGAAATCAGCCCATACGGTTTCCTAGTGGTCAACATTGATGTTTCTATTTTAATTCTGTTTGACATAGTGTCCAACTCCCTAACCTGATGTGCTGGGTGTAATTACACCTGCTCTTCTTTCCGATAACATGCACAAATATTCAGTTTGATTTCAAAATCTGACCCGATTTTGTATTTTTTTTAATTTTGCTCACCGATCTAAAATCATCCAGGCAAGTAGATCTTAAAATCGCTGAAGATAACGAAATATTAGTTAATACATGTAATGTCCCTATCCACATAAAAGTAGAGAGAACGTTTGTGGTTTGTGTGCATCATCTGATATTACTGTACAGTGTAATGCAGAATGTGACAAAACGATTACAAAAAGTTTTCAAGATTAGTCAGTATTAATATCCTTTAGGATGTGAACATATTTTTACTATTTATATGAAATACGAACGGAGCAAATATAATGCTGAATATTAGATTATTTACCACATTTAATGCACAAAAAGCTTTAAAAAAAATATTAAACCATACAACATTTTCTTCCTCCATCCAGTGTGAAATTCACGCTGAATGGAGACATTTTCCAATGAAGTTAGTGGAGGGGATCCATTCTGTTAGGTGCACCTTTATTTTGTGGGAGATTACTTTGAAGATAACAAAAGGGAACAGTTTTGCAAGATGTGATTTTGTGAAATGGTTGGTCTCGTTGAAGTTTATTGACATGTGTGATGTATAACGAGATATACAGATGTTTTCAAGGAGGGTGACCCTCTGTCTATCAGTGATTTGAGTGGTAGGCAATAGATTTTTATTAACGTATTCTATATATCCTGTGAAGATACACACATCCCCCAATCCCCAGATCTTTTATAAAATGAGCTTGGTAGAAGGCAGTGGCGGCCCGTGCAGGTAAGCGCCGTGGGGCGGTGGGGAGGGGTGGAAGTAACAAATGACGGAATAGTGAAAATAAAATAAATAAATGAATAAAACCACTTACCTTGTGCTCGCCACATCACCGAGTATCCCGTCGTTTGTCACTTACACCCTCCCACCCCGCCTCACCGCGCTTACCTGCACGGGCTGCCGCTGATATAAGGCAACCAATATTTGAACACAATGCCAGAGTTGTGGTTAAAGATCTTGAGCCAAATCTCACAATACCTTGCACATGTACTAGGATGAAGTTGAAAGAGTTTGTGGTTGTGGCTTGCATGGAGACTTCAGTGCTGGAATTTTCTGTTGTGATTTGTGTTTGTTTGGTTACCTTTTCTAGCATTATCTGCAGCATTATCCACAGCTCATTGCTTTGTAATGTTATGCTTGCAATATGATACAAACAGTTGCATTCATGCCAAGAAGGCAACAGCTCTCTTATTCATTTTGGTAGGTGGTGTGGTAGAATTGACCTGTCATCTGTGTATCCTCATCTGGTCATTAGCCCCAGGGCCCCATGTCATATTGATGACTTGCACTCATTTATGTGTATATTAACCAATAGCATAAAGCATGCTGGAGCTTGTATGTCCCTGTTTGTAGTAGGAAAAGTGAAGGTACACCTCCCAGCATGCTTACTTTTGTTGGGTGAAGAACAAGATCTTGCTATAAGTAACCTGATAATATGTAACCTGTTGACAGCTAGTTAGAGGCTGTAGTACCGGCAGATACTAAAAGAATTTACAGAATGCTGAGGAATTCAGAAGTATCCTCTTTAGGTTTCCTAAAGCTGTCAGAGCACCAGTTTAGAGGCAAAACAGAAGATTTCTCAAAGGGCCAGTGGCTCTGTGAGCAAGTAGGCCTGGACTATAGTCAGTCCCAGTTCCAGTCTGGTCCCATCCATACTAAATGTTCAGAAACTCTGAAAAAGCTATCTTTTCATCTAACTTGGACTAGTCCTGACTCACTGCTGTGCTTCTCCGATAGGTTTGCAACAAGCAATGTAAAAAGGCTTGAAGGCCTGCAGGAGTAGCCCTTTAATGATGGAGGAGAGGTGACAAATGGCTGCTTGTGGAAATAGGAGGCAATATTCCTGATCCTAGCTGACACTTTGCTCACATTGTGTGACTTTAATCAAATGACTTGGTCTACCTGAAACCTTTTGTATCAAATTTGAGAGCTTTCGTAATAAGACTTTTGAGTTTACGAAGTGCTATAGAGAAAAGTATGTTCAGCAGGAGACAAACTTGCATTTTTGTTTCATACTGAAAGAAGTGTAACTGGTCAAAGGTCATGTGCTTGAACCCCTGCATAGTTTATTCCGACTTATTCCGACCCGAGTCAATGAAACACGTATGGGTGAGATAAGTGACCATAACATCTATTATTTGAGCGCCAAGCGACATTGCAGATTTTAAGCGTGAACATAGTTAACATTTTTATCACAGATTTTAGACTAAGAAGTTGGGGGTATACCAGTGCTCAATTTGAGCCGGTGGTTTATGGTGCTCCGCACCGACACTTAATTGTCAACACCAGCACTTTTGGCAGCTGCCACATGGTGGGGCTCTTTGTGTAATTTACAGATGATCAGTAGAACCAGTGTTTATTCAATATATATTAAAAAATAACCAATATCTGCTGTCCAAGACATTCTTATAGCTTTGGGGGCCTCGAACAGTCTCAATTGTAACACTTGTAGCAGTGCAATGGCTGGTAGTTCTTTAAGTACTGTCTTTGGCAGCGCTGGCAGTAGCAAAGGGTGGTGCTAGCTGTGATTGTCTCCTGACCAGGGCCCTGGCACTTATTTTTTCACAAATTAAGCACTGTTGTATACATGTTGCTTGCCCTTTGAGTAATTAGAAAGAAGGTAAGCCTTATGCTTCCAATATAAACCAAAATTCTCTCCCATCAAGGTGAATTCAATCTCAGATGAAACAGTCATAAAACGATTTCCTGAAAACACACAAAAAAATGAAATGGCTGCCAAGGGATGCAACACCGTTTTCGCAGGCGCTGCTCCAGAACAATGGTTGACGCTAACATTAAAAACAACAAAGTGTTGTGGATGCAGCAAAATAAAATTACTCAAATAATACGTTTTAACTTCGTTACTTGCAGTTTGTTCTAATAAATAGTGGGCCTGATCGTTGCTGCAAAGATGAACCAGAGTGCCGGAAGCCATTTTGCTTTCAATTATGTGAACCAAAACAAACGCGTACCCTATGGCAACATCCTATATTTTTGCAAGCCTCACATTTTCCTTTAATGGAACATATATTAAATCTAATGAAGGGCAAGTATGCCTACCAGATGACAGCCCCGCGATTAAGGTATCCGGTTCTTTGCAATTGATTCAATTAGATAAAGCAGTGAGTAGGGTT
The DNA here is from genome assembly GCA_963921515.1 of Calotriton arnoldi. Classification (NCBI taxonomy): domain Eukaryota; kingdom Metazoa; phylum Chordata; class Amphibia; order Caudata; family Salamandridae; genus Calotriton; species Calotriton arnoldi. The sequence continues at coordinate 1,173,317 of CAWUFW010003339.1, forward strand.
GCCCTCGCCCCACCCCCGCCTGCATGACTAGAGTACTGTAAACTAATTTCCGGTCCATGAAGATTAGTATCTTTGATTGTTTTGATGAAATAATATTGTAGAGGCAAATCAGCCTGTGTGTGATTAATTGTCCCTGATATATTTTATGCTGATGCAGAGATATTTTTTATTTCCATCGGTCTTCTTTCTCTTTTTAACCACGTGATTTTTGATAAAGTGTCCAAAACAGTTCTGAGTGTGTTAATGAAAAAATTGTGTCGGTGGCTGTGTTTGAAAGGCTTGGTAATTAAAACAGCCGTTAGGCCCCTGAGAACAGAGTGCATCGAGCAAATGTCACTGGCACGTGCTCCGGAATATTGCGCAGCTGGACATTAATCATTAAGGCGGGAAGGAGCCAATCTTTGTAAACAGGGTCTCTCGACTGTTGTCTTATGACATATTCAATCAATGTTACTGTGATAAGTTCAATTAAAAAAAAGTGTAGACGGTTAGGGAGGAGGTGCCGACTTTGGAACTGGGGTACCAGGCTCCGGCCTGGCCTTGGTTCAACATCTTGTGATTGTGGGCAAATCAATTAATCCCCTCATGCCTAAAACAAATGCAAAAATAAATGTGTAATGTAAAGTGGTGCACGTGTAATCTGCTCTATTGCAATTGTGCCAAGTATGAACTATATAAACCTGAAAACATGCCAATTTTTTTTCCGAAGTTTTGAATTATCCCAGGAAGAAAATATATGACAACTAAAGAAATAAAAGGAGTTGCTAAAGGGAAGGCAAAAGGGGCAAGGTGAGCTGGAACACAAGTCTGTGAGAAACATAAAACAAAAAGGAGCAAGAGAAAGGGAGACAAATTTAGACGATTGGCTTAAAATAGCAGAACTTAAAAAGTGATGAGGGGAGCCACTAGTGAGTTAGAAGAGAGAAATTGACAGTGGCGGCTGGCATGGATCGGGGATTGCGGGGGCGGCGGGCGGGCTGGGAAGGCCGCGTCTCTCCTCATTGTAATCTTTCTGCTCCGAACAGGAAGCACCCAGGCTTCCAGGCTCCCCAAAGCCAATCACAACGCTGTAATGCAGAATTGTGATTGGTCTGAGCACTGTGGTTCAGCGCTCAGCCAGGGAATGGGAGCCTGGGCATGTTCTCCATCCAGGCTGTAATGCAGCCTGGGTGGAGAACATGCAAGTACGCCTGACTGGCCGGCCTGAGAGGGCCCACCACTCCTCCCCCCTTCTCTGAGAGCAGAGCAGCCCCGCCCGCAAAAATACAGCAGCAAGAACAAATAAAATTATAATAACAATATAATTTTCTTTTTCCTTTATTTTCACTGCTGTAAAGCAGTGGGGCGACACTCCTCTGCTTCAGAAGAGGAGCCGCTACTGGAAATTGAGTTAAAGCAAATGATTGAGGTAAGGAAGTTAGAAGATGAGAGAGATAGAGAGAGAGAAAGTAAGAAAGGGGGGATAAATTAGAGATGGAGACATAGAAAAGGGAGCTGAAAAGATAAACTGAAGGAAAAGTAAGCTGTTGTTTTGAAAAGAATGCACAGACTCAAAGCTATGCCAAACCACATCAGCATTAATTTGTTGGGTGGGACATCAAGATCTGGATGTTCAGGTCACAGTTTCCCTTTTTTGCCAATAACTACATCGTCAGCAACTGCAGGGATTGCCATTGGCTTATCAACCCCATTTGTCATGAGCCTGTTTAAATAACCAAGGGGCATATGTACAAAAGCATTTTTTGCAGTCTGAAACCGACCGCAAAAATGCTTTTTGATATTTATAAAACACAAATTGCGATTCAGTAACGTTACTGACTCGCAATTTGTGTTTAGCAATTTGGTATTTGGAAAAGGCGCATTTAGGGCGTCCCTTCCTAATACCGAATGGCAGTGATATGTATTCATGTTTTGCGACTGAATTACGATCGCAAAGCATTCGTTTTTTACCAACACCTCACGGGTAGTGGTAGCCATTCGCAAATGGGAAGGGGTCTCCAGAGGACCCCTTCCCCATTGTGAATGTTGAAGCAAATATTTTTCAAGAAAAACTGCCTACTCCTAAAAAATGAAACTTAAACGTGTAATTTTATTTTTTGAAACACATCCTGTTTTCCTTCAAGGAAAACGGACTGCATTTTAAAAACAAATTGCTTTATTAGAAAGCAATCACAAACATGGTGGTCTGCTGACCACATCAGGCCACCATCCCTGTGATGGCTGCAATTCCTACTGGGTCGCAAATTGCGGCCTACCTCATTAATATTCATGAAGTAGGTCGGTTGTGACCCCATTAGGAATCGCTAAATGAAACTCAATCATTTTGCAAAGAATCGCAATTTGGTAATCACAATCACTAACATTTGAACATATGACCCCATGTTTTGAACATTCCAGAAAAGGTCCCCAGGTCCTACTTCAGCCAAATCTTGTCTGGCAAATGATTCTTTTAAAAAAGGGGCCACCTCTGTAAAGCTGCATCATCCAGACCTCTGTTTACGATATCTTGGTGACAAGCCATTTTGCCTCACTGGATCTCAGGTTGCATGGGGCTATATATCGCTTAAATCTTTCCACCACAAAGATGGGACCAGTATTGTTCAAACGTTTGAACACCATATTGCTCCTGTATTGGAAGCCTGTGCAGCTTTCTAAGTAAGGGTGTGGAATGAGAATACAGAGCAAAGAGAAAGATCAGCTATGCTGCTTCATTTTCGATATTTTGATATTTGTAGAATGCAGTCTGAGGTAGACCCGCATAAACAATATTAGCAAAGTCAAGTCTTGAATTAATACCTGAAGTTACAATTAATTTCCTTACAACAAAGGACAGCAAAGGTGCAATTTTCCTCCTAGTTTTTAATCAAAAAGAGCATTTTGATACTACTGCCCTTATCTGGATGTTTAATGTAAGGTTACCATATATCATTACCCCAAGGCTCTTAGCAGATGGTGCTGGGGAGGGTACTGGACCAAGGTCGATAGGCCAATAGTTATAATTACCTCGAGCGTCCTACCCGTATTCACCTGTCTCAGCGGCGGATTGAAATTATTTATAAATTGGAGCACTGTCTTGGTACAGGACATCACTCAATGTTGTTTAGAAGATTCTCCCGCACTCTATTGGTGTCAGGCTTCATCATTGGGTCTCATCTTGGTCCCTAAAAACCAGGATGGTCTCAACCATATCCCAGGGAACATTTTAGAATAATTTGTTCTACCGGGATCTTATGCTAAAAATACCATGAAAACACCCAAGGGTATCCCTGTTATTGGTGGTGTTTCTGGTATGACTAAAATGAAAAGCATTAAGGGGGTAACTGGAAATTATGATCCTATGCCCTCTCTATGTGAGTCGACATGTTTCAGCCCCTGTTTTCACTAGGCCAAAGGGTCCAGCGCTTTCATCAGGACTATAAGGGGACAATCTATTTCCTATGCAGGTCTGAGTTATTAGACTCATAAATCACAGACAAGACATACAATATGTAATCATATAACATGTACTTTTAAGGGCATATTTTGCCTTTGATTTTTGCAGTGTTTTCTACTTTGGTTACCTTTACAATGTAGCCTACTTGCTGCATGGGAGGAGTGTGGAGCATGCCTTTGTAGTCACACATTTATCAAGAGTAAAATGCCTCGTCTGAACCTACTTTGGTCCGCATGTGATCTCCTCCCCGAATATCACCTATACTTCCTCTTGTCTCATCCCCACAGGCTTTTTGGAACTTTGTTCCAAAAAATCTGGAATACTTGCGGTAGCTATAGGTATACCACCAGATGTTGGCTTTATTTTGTGACACAACTATTTCATTCTTACCATCCAGCTTGCAATAAATCTCCTGGTGTTTTAAAATTTTACATAAGATTCCGGAGTATTATCCATATGAAATAGTAATTGGGAGCAATCTATGCAATTATATACGCTGCAGCCAAAGGTTGTCAGTGCCTCAATTAAAGGTTTCATATGAGGTTAAACAGGTGAGGTGATAAGGAGACCCTTGAGGGACTTCACATCAAAGTCCAATTGCTTTGTAGGTGAAATTTCCAGGTTTTCCTGACTGTGTGTGATTTTCTTAGAAGGGTTTAATCCACACAAGAGATTTGGCCTTCACCCCTGCCTCAGATAGAAGGTCAATAAAAATCCTGAGATCGACCGTATTAAAGGCTGTGGAGAGATCTAAAAGAACAAAGGCAACATTCCTTCCATAGTCCTCTTCTTGATGTAGTTCATATAGTACTTCCCTTATCACAGACTCTGTGCGGTGAGAACGGCTAAAGTATATTCGTATTGGATGAAGAAAATCAGTTATCTGTAATTGTCTGCTCAACCTTTGAGCGACATGTGCTTCCAGTAGTTTGGCTGGGAAAGGAAGTACAATTGGATAGTAGGTATTCAAAATCGTCGGATCCTCCTCCTCTTGTTTCTTCAGCAGGGGAATCACCTCTGCATGTTTAAAGGCCTGAGGTATGAATCCTTGTTGAATAGTTTTGTTAACTAGCATTAGTAGTGGGATTTTTATTGCAGAAGGTATTTCTTCTAGAATGACTAGTAGACAAGGATCCTTAGGTGATCCTGATTTGACCTTGTTTAGTAATTCTTGTAATCTAATCTCATCAATATCAGTAAAGCACATAAGAACAGTGCCATTCATTTCCGTTTAAGTCTCCGGACAATTGGTAAGGATAGGAGACCTAATGCTGTTCCTAAAAGTTTTGATTTTATCAATGAAAAGAAAATTAAGTTAATCACATGGTTTTGGGAGGCTTTCACTTTAGGGGTTTGTTTGTTTTAGACGATTTAAGATCATCTAGGATTTGAAAGGTTTTGTCCTATTTGTTGATTGCCTCCAAGATCCTACCGCTATAATACCCAGATTTCACTTGTTGTAACTTGACTTCATATTCATTTTCTCCCTCTTTGTATTTGATTTTTAATGGTAATTTTGCGCCACTGGTGCAGTTTGAGAATAGCCTCCAGTAAATCTTTGTTGAACCATGGAGCAGTCTTTGAAAGTTTGGATAGACACTGTTTTTGTAGTGCTACTAATCTATCTACTGCTACTGTTAGCCAGTTTGGGTATGCTCTTTCAGCCTCCGACACTGAATACCCTAAAGATGGAGTTGTCTGGATAAGCATGGTTTCCATCTCTTTGATGTTAACTTGCTTCCACGTTCGAGTGTTTGTAAGTTCAGTGAGCTGCTGCCTGAGTGTTTCAAAATTGTACTGATAATTCAATTAAATGATGGTTTGACCAAATACATCACTGTACAGTTAAGCCCATAACTTCCAGATTTAATATCCTTACTAAATCCAGTAAATGGCCTATAATATAGATAGACATGTTTATATGTTCTGAAAACCCAAGGAAGACATAGAATCAAAAAAAAAAACTAGCATTTAGAGTCAAGGTTCTCTGCATTTAAGCAAAAATTCAAGTCTTGGATGACCATTCATTCTGTGAATTGCGTTGATAGGAGATATAACACTTCAAATATTTGTTGGCTAAAATTTGCTATGTATTGTGGTGGCCGATACACAAATAGACAAGCTATTGAGCTGTTTTTAGTTCAATTTTAAACAGTAGAGGATCCACATTTTCATTTGAATTATACTGCAGTTAACAAGTCTGTAAGTGTTAACGAACAATAGCAGCTACACCACCACCTTTTTTTTTTGTTTCGGCCCTGTTCTCATTAAGGAGCAAATAATCTTCGGGAATTGCATCAATCAAATCTGGTATGGTTTCTTCCATTAACCAAGACTTGCTAATAAGTATTAAATCCAGCTTAGTCTGTCCAATATAATTATTAATTTCCAACCTATGTTTAAATAGGGAGCTTGTGTTCAGACAGACCATGTGTAGTTACCTTGGTGTCAAATTTCTAATGAGTTTATTACTATCCAAGTATTTTTGCGCCATGTTAATGCCTATCCCTATTGGTTTATGTGGAGATTTTGCCAAAATCCCTTGTACATTGAAAGTAGTGACAAGTTCCATGGGACTATTTTTGCCCTACCTTATTTAGTTGGAGAAGTTCCCTTCTTGAGTAGGTAATTAATTAGGCATTATGACTGGCCCCTGTTTCCAGCCGGGGGAAAAGGGGCGCAGATGGACCGGCCTTTGGTGCGACTTTGGTGAGCCAGCTGCATGCCCACTGTGCATGTCCGCTGTGCAGTCACTACCCCTGTCTTTATATAGCCCTTTTGTTTGTCTCTCATAGGTTCCTAAAGAACTATAGTGCAGACAATACGACAGCCGACCCAAAAAATGGCGGCACCAGGAAGTTGGTAAGCGCGGTGTTCTTTGTTTAGTTAAGTGAGAAATCAATTACAAGAATTTGTGTCAACAGATTCACTCCCAATGATCCCCTTACCTCTCTGAAATGTTTGTTTACAAATTAAGTTATAGATCCTGCTCTGAATATCTTATACAAAAATATCATCTGACATAAACATTGCATTTTAAATATAATTTAGGAACAAACATCCCTTTTGATGCAGATTTACTATTATTAACTCCAGTGGTGTGTTAATTTTGTAAATTATTGTTAGGACTAGATATTTATGTCAAGCGATATTCTGACTATGATATTCTGCTGCCATATCCCAGCTCACTTGAGGGTATGTCGTGAATGAGCAAAATATGTACATTTTCAAAAACCAAGGTCACTTGACTGTTGGACCTGTCCCTTTTTGCAGGGTTATCCCTAAACATTTTGCCTTCCTCCTGTATTTTTTCTGACCTTTTTATGTTGGCTTTAGGACTCTGGGCACTTTACCACTGCTGTTCAGTGCTAAAGTGCATGTGCTCTCTCCCTTTAAACATGGTATGAATGGTCTACACTTGTTTGGCATATTTAATTTATCTGTAAGTCCCTTGTACAGTGGATTCCCAGATACCCAGATCCTATTAATTAAATGCTACTAGTGGGCCTGCAGTGCTGCTTGCGCCACCCACAGAAGTAGCCTTTCAAACTTGTTTCAGGCATCTGCCACTGCTGGGCCTGTGTGCGCAGTTTACTGCCACATTGATTTGGCATTTACAGTTACTGGCCAAGCCTGAAACTCCCCCTCTACTACATATAGGCCACTCCTAAGGTAGGCCAGAGGAAGCCCTATGTGCAGGGTGCTGTGTAGGTAAAAGGTAGGACATTTGCCTTCATTGTGTGGCATGTCCTGGCAACGACAAACAGCCTATTTGATTTCTCACTACTGTGAGGCTACTCCTCTCCTAGGTTTGCATTGGGAATTCCCTGATATGTTTTTCAGTGGTAATTTCTGATCTGGAAGGAGTAGCGTTGCCATGTTTGGTATGTTTGGGATAGTGGTTAAAAATTCTGCTTATTGGTGTAAGTGGATTTTTCCTTACTGTGGTAGAAATGCCACTTTTAGAAAGTGGGCATTTCACTGTGCTTATGACTCATTGTGCTTTGTAGCCTGAGTCCAATCCACATCTAGGGTAGAGTGACAGCTGGGCTTGTGCATACTTTCCAGCCAGCCATCTCATAGAAAGTGTTGGGTGTAACAGGGTTGCATCTGCGTACTGAATGATCTTTCTGGGCTGGGAGAGAAGGAGGTGGGGCATACTTAGATTTATAAAGGCTGGGCCCTGCCTTCACACAAAGGGCTTGTTTACCCTTACTGATGCCTGGAACCAGAGCTGGAATTGAATGGTGCTGTTGTGCACTTCTAAAGCTCTTTTGAAGTTACCTCCACATCAAAGACATTTTTAGTACAAGTACAGGGGCTCTGGCCCCATGTTTTTAGACACTGCATAACCAGTTGTAACCAGATGCTGCTAGCTCTACCTACTGCACCAGGAGGAACTGCTGTGCTGCCAGGAAAACCACTACTTGGACTTTGCTTTGTTGTGCTGACCTACTTGCATGCTGGGCTACTAGAGAGACTGCCACTCTGCTAAGGAAACCAGTGTGCTGGCATGTTGCCTGCCTGCCTGCTCTTAGTGCCCCCAAGGCTCTCCAGTGACGGGTGGGTTGGCCCCCTCCCTGCTTAGTTGAGGATCGCTCAAGGATCGCAGGACAACGCTGCTTGTTGCCTGATAGTAGCGTGTGTTCTTGTTCAGTGCATGCAGAGCACTGAACTAGACTCAGTACAGCGTGCGGTGAGCGTTTTTTCCCCGCTTCTATTTGAGTGCAGGTGCCTGTGATTGATCACGCTTTGGGATGGGCGCCGCACCCTCTGTAAATCTGACACTCTTTCAAGGTCTCCTGAGGCCGACTTCTTTGATGCCGCGCACTGGTTCCAAGCACCACAGCTGAGCTCAAGAGAAGGCCCTCAGGACATGTTGCCAGGATGACCAGGTTTTCCCTTGATGAAGCTCCAGCAGCCACAGGGAGCAGATCAACGTGATCTCTGATGCTCCTGCACAGCCTAGCGCTGCACCGTGCTTAAAGCAGAGGGGGCCCGGGTGACGCAAGGGTCACCCCGATCGCCCAGGGTGCTGCGCCTCAGAGACAGAGGGAAGTCTCCTGTAGTAAGTGGCCCCGGGGGTGTCACATCGCCGTCCAGCACTGACTTCACGGGCGGCGGTATTGTTCTGGCCTGAGGAGGTGAGCCATGCCCCGAGGGAGTTGGGAGGCCATCTGCAACTACTTCACGGGCAGCCACCTTTGACTCCTTGGCATATGGGGGACCCAGAGAGGTCCCACAATGGGTGCCCCCCCTCTTCAGTTTTGGTCATACCTTTGGGGGGACTGTATTTGGTTCCATGGACAGGGTGAGACCTCAACAGAGGTCCATCGTTTAAAGGATTGATGTTCTGGTGACCAGTAAAGTTACCGGATTAACTGTGGTAGGTGCTCAGGGGCTCCTGTGCACCCACAGTTATCCTGAATTACTGTATTTTATGCAACAAACACCCAGGGGTTTCTGCGCATGATGTGTTTATGTCCTACAATGATGATTGGAGATTCATTTTCTTCTGTTCCTACCCTAACTGCTGCATTTCATGCCCTGATGTTATGATATGTGTTGTTTTTGTCTAGCACTGTCAGAATAACGAGTATTAGTTCAGGATGTACACTGTATGCGCAGTGATGGTGTTTTCATGACTTGTGCAATATATGAGTCTTTATCTTATTCCATTAACTGCGATGTTTTGACAATTGCCTAGTTGGCAAAGTGAGTATTGGTTCTTGTGGTTTTGGTCTATGTGTATATGCAATACAGAAACTCATTTTTATATAACCCTGTGTGGAGTCTCTTTTGTGGTGTATTTATTGTGTCACTGGTGTGTGTGTGAGTGTGTGTGTTCCACAAACGCTTTGCATATTACCTCTGGGATAAGCCTGACTGCTCTGCCTAGCTACCAAAGGGGGTGAGCAGGGGTTATCTTGGGTATGTAACTCCCTTACCTTGACTAGAGTGGTGGGTTCTGCCTGGCTTAGGTGCATACCATAGCCAACTAGAAACCCCATTTCTAACATTGACAAACTCATCAAGCAGACTGGGAAGGATGATAGCACTTCTATTTTGAAATATGATTCTAGGAAGTCTTATTTATGATCCATTATATCCAATTGGACTCATATTCATGTGTGTGAGAAATTGGTTTATTGGTTGAGGGGGTTGGGAGCCCTTCTCAAGCAACAGCCACAATCCCCATCAGGGTGAACCACAAAAGGTCACTAAAATGACCTGTGCTTAACCCTCTGGTAGGTTGGCAAAAAAGGAGTCCTGCTTAACTTATAGGCAGTGTGCAAATTAATTATGCACCACCCAAACAGTAATAAAGTGAAAACACAATACAAGAACATTTTCACTCCAATTATAAAGCAAAAAAAGTACATTTTAATACATTATTTGACACCAAAATGACAAAACTCCAATCTGTAAAACTGGAGATATGCATTTTTAAAGATCTAGATATAAGCAGCACCAAAAGGCGCCAAGGGAGGTTATCTGTACCGGAACAAAGCCAAAAGTTTAGGACTGCAGGTCGGGCACAGGATCAAATTTGACCCACTGAGGATTGTTCCTGATCAATTTGTTTGTGGTCTGCACGGCGGTGCTTTGCGAGGCTTCGCGATTTCTGGCTCTGGTTCTTACGAAGCTGTACAGCAAGGCTTTGCAGGGTTTTACATTGCTCTGCACCAGTTCCAATGAGCTGCTCGGCGAGGCTTTGTTGGGCTCTATGTCCCTCAGCATCAGTTCCAATGAAGACAACATCTGTGGGGTGAAGCTTTGTGGGGCTTGGCATCACTTAGCGTCAATGCCAATGAGGCCTGCAATTGTGTGACGCAACATTGTGGGGCTTTGAGTTGCTCGGCGTCAGTTATGATGAAGCTTGCAGCTTTGTGGCAAGGATTTGTGGGGCATCTTGTTGCTTTGTGCCTGATTTGGTGAAACCTTCTGTTAGGTGAGTAGGTGTTTTCTCTGATGCTCGCCAAGGGCCCAGGACCTGGGAGCTACCACTTGGGGATCAGGAACTCACTCCAGCAGAGGCCATCATGACTCAGGCAGGTTCAGTGCAGCAGATCTGCTGGACAGTTGCAGGGAGGCCCCTGGAGCTTGTGTTTCTGTAGCTCAGAACAGGAGGTTATTCAGCTGACTCTTGGAGCCCCTCAGGCTGGGATGAAGGGAGCAGATCCACTTATCTTTCTCAGACAGCAGAACATCCCCAGGCAAGGCAGCAGGGCAGTCATTCTTCTGTAGTAGCCATCGGTCCCGGAGTGTACTGAAGAGTGGCTCTGAGAGTCCCATTTTTATGCCTGGTGCCCCCTTTGAAGTGGGAGAAGCTTCTGAAGTTTTTTCTCCCACAGAAGTGTCAGGAATGTCCTGCTTCTGTGCTTGGTCCCAGTCTGTCTGGGGCACATTAGGTTAGTATGAAGTCCTTAGCATGTGAGCTGTGCAATGTCTTTTGAAGTGCAAGTGTGACAAGTGACAGTTCTGCCCCTCTCATCAAGTCAGGATGACCCATCAGGCTAAAACCAGACCCTCTATTTTGTGGCTATCTTGGAGAAATACTCAAAAGTCAATTACAACCTACAACCTAATCATGTTACTCAAGACACAGGGTCCAGGCACCAAATGGTTGAAACAAGAAAATGCAAACTTTCTAAAAGTGGAATTTTCAGAATTTTGACTTAAAATCTAACGTTATCATTAAAGAAGGTTTTAAATTACAGTTCATAAGACTTCAAACATGAAATTCGCTCTTGCTCCCAAACAAAAGTTATCACTTATTAAATTAATAGGAGAACACAATATTATCCTATAGGAGGGGGCAGGCCTTTCAATAGTGAAAAGCAAATTTGAGAATTTTTCACTACCAGGACATGTAAAAGTTCGAAGTTCATGTCCAACTTTTTAAATACAACGCACCCTGCCCTTTGGGCTGATTAGGGCATAGCCTAGAGGTGACGTGTATTATAAAGGATGGTTTGACCCTGGTAAAAAGTTTAGTTTGCCAGGTTGAAATGGCAGTTTAAAAGTGCCCACACAGGCTTGAGGCATTTTTAAAAGAGCTACTTAAGTAGGAGGCACAATAAATGCTGCAGGCCCACCAGTAGAATTTAATTTACAGACCCTGGGCTCCACTTTACTAGGGACTTACAATTAAAGTAAATGTGGCAATTGGGTTTAAGCAAATGTTACCATGTTTAAAGGAGAGAGCACACACACATATTAGCAAAGGTTAGCAGTGGTAAAGAGCACAGAGTCCTAAGGCCAACAAAAACGAGATCAGCAAAAATGGAGGAGTAAGGTAAAATGGGTAGGGGAAGACCACCCACCCTAAAGCTGACAGGTCTAATGCGTGGGATTTTCAGGGGACCCATTAATCCAAAGCTCAAAAGCCACACATGAGCATGCAGAAACTCTAGATATGTCAAGAAGCCTAGATCACTATCATTGTAGGTACTGTGTTCAAGACACTTTTTGTTTCACTGGAAGCCAGTGAAGAGGCCATCCAGCCTTTGACATATGGCCGGGTTTAAAAACCCTTACACCAATCAGAAGGCAGTGGGTCTTACATAGCATTTGTGATATGCAAGACTTCTGCCAAAAATGGCAAATGTGCTTTCTACCCTATTCAGAGTGGGCAAAATAGGGCTAAGGACATCGACTGCGATTTTGTGTATGTCCTGCATCTGCCAAACTCCAAATAAGGCTCATTGTTCTAAAAGCATTGAAGTTGTTTGATAAAAGAAGGCCAATATACAAAGTGCTACAGCAATAAGGTGCCTAAAGGACACATGCCTCAATGACCATGGCTGGAATGAAAAGCATGATCTAACGTAACAGACAGAGTTGTAAGAAGCAGTCAGACCACACATTTTGGATGTTGGTGTCCAAAGAAAGTTCTTTTTCACAAATTACATCTAGGTTTAAGATCTTAAAGGCTGAAGAGTGCAGTGGGGTAGAGGTAGCCAGACCAACAAGTTAACTAAGATCTTTCATGTCACTATTAGTCTTGAAGTAGTCAGCTGCCATCCAGCTTTGAATGACAGGAAGACACTCTCCTTTAACTAACAGAGAGATACCTTGAACCCTAGTACGTTTTTAAAGAACCCTTTTTGAATGCAGACCCAGACCCACATCTTTGATGGTGTGGGCCTGGTACCCTCCTTAGGACTAAGGGTGAGTGGAATTGGCAGAGTTTGATTCTACGGTATTCTGCTGAATTACATTAAAATTCAGTGAGATTCTGCGGTGTTCCGCAACGGGGCAAAGTGGGCATTCGGAGCTATTTTCTTTGTGCAAAAGGCTCCCACGCATCCAAAAATAGATGCAAGGATGCATTTTGTGCTAAGAAAATAGCGCAACCAAGTGGCGCCCTTACATACAGCAGAGTAAGTAAGGGCGCTGCCGCCGAGTGGTATGCACTACATATCACTCTGTAGTGCACACCCCTTGGCACCCTTGCACACACTGCAGTAATCACTGAAGAGTTTGGAAGGGCCTGAGTGGTATGGCCAGTGGTGGCTGTTACGGAGGGTGGCGGGGCATGGGGGCATGGGGGTGGGAAGATAAATTACATTTCTTTTTAAAAACACTCACCTGCAGGCCGTCTGCTGCCTCTCAGTCCTCTTCAGCTCTTCGGTCGACTCCAGGAGCAGGAACCAGGAACCACACAGGTTCCCAGACTCCCCTAACCAATGACGATGCTATCTTACAGCAGCATTGTGATTGGTCTGAGTACCATAGTTCAACGCTCAGAGAGGGATTGGGAGGCTGTACATGTTCTCCACTCAGGCTGTGCAATTGGTGGAGAACATGCAAAGTGCGCATGACTGTTTGGCCGGCCCAAGAAAGACGGCCAAACCATTATGCGCACTTAGAGTGTGCTCACCACTCCTCCTACACCCTGCACTGGCCAGCTCAGCCCCACCCCACCCTGCACCTTAGCAGGAACGTAAAAATAAAATGATAATAGCATTGCGTTATTATCATTCTATTTTTCCTTTTTAAACTGCGTGCTGAGCACTGGGGCGACACTCCTCCATCTTAGTGGAGGAGCTGTGCTGGGTATGAAACCTCCCTCTTCCAGCCCTCTTTAGAAACAACTATTTAATGCAGATTAATTTTGCCAGCAGAGCAGTGAAATTTATAAGTAATTCTGTGTTACAAGTGTAATGCGGAATTACCAAATTCCTCTGATTCTATGGACAGAATTAAACATTCCACCCAGGCCTACTTTGAAAAGGTGATTTCAGCACCATTTTGCGGAGAAGGCTCAGACAACTAACATTTCACAGTATTTGAAATATACATCACCCCTCAACCAGTGTTAGTTTTATCCAGCACCCTTCTTCAAGTTGGTCCATTATAGCATCATTGCCCAGTGTTGTTCTATTCTGCATTGGGTTTCAATAGATATTTAGAAGTTTTAGGATCTGGTTATGAGAATTTAGGCATGATTTTAAAGTGATAGGTTCATCATTTCACATCTTAAATAATATTTAAAAGATTGGTGAGGATAACCTTGAAAATCTAATGTTTGTGATTGGCAGTAACGTTACAACAGTGAAAAGAATCAATCCGCAAACATCCCTATATTGCGTGATCGTGGATATTCTTACTCACAAGCCTGGTGCTCTTTCTCAGGTAGGATGCAGAATGTAAGTGAAGCTGATTTATCTGTTTCTGCAATCATATGTCAAGATGAAACAGACACAATATCACCATTGACTTATCCCCGTCTGTGTCCCGCGCGCGGACATGGCCATTCTCATGCGGCAAACTATTAGTTAGAAGCTGGCCTCTGTGATATTAAATGACCTGGCGCTCTCATCCTGCATCCAGAAGGCAATTGATTTCATTTTCAAGGGGAGGCGGCAGGCCGGCTTTATCACCACTGATGTATGTGTGCACTCTATTGACAACGCTGGGAATTTAGATGCTCTGCTCAAAGGACGCAATAGCTTAATCTAAGCTTGGAGGAGCGGCGCTATCATGTGTCCGACCTATAACCGCAGATGGGTGTAGTGCAGAGCTAACCATCTCCTCCATTGTTCATTGAGTAGCTGCAGGAGTTTTCATTGTGCTGCTGTGGACCAACTAGGTCAAGCATAACAAGCTTCATGTTTGATATTCAGAATTTCTGTGCCCCTCATATAAAATTTCTCAGAAAGTAATGCATAAATAGGGACAATATAGGTACTGTCACGGAGGAAACGTAGACTTTCATAGGAAGTCACAGGCACATCCTACATCAGGATATGAGACACATCATTGCTTAGGAAGCCAGACTTGGGGTGCATCTGATGGGCACAGTCTAAGGAGCAGAGATAAAGGGATGGAGAATATAGACAGTGTAAGATGCAGAAACTATAATAGTAGTCCCTCTCGCAGACCTTCTTCGAAAATAGTGTAATTCAGAGGGAAACAAGTCCACATCTTCAGCTGCAAGTAATGTCAGGCAGAAATAGGAAAATAAAATAAACATGATGATGTAACATCCATTTTGGGCATGATGGCTAATTGAGGCCTAGTCAACATAAGCCAGGAAAACACGGTTTAACAAGTCATAGCAAGTTTCTTTCAATTGGATTAGCTTCATGTCAGTACACACATGTGAATTCAAGTGTAGATTCATTGATCTGCACACTATTAATAATGCACATGTTGGATTAAACTTGCAAAAGGGTTAACAACATTATTGAGATCAACATTGAAAGCTATCCTGCAAGGACACTGGGAGGAAAGTTTTAGTGAGGCAAGAGAGCAAATGCTTGAGGGTCCGTATTAGCACTTCTAGGTGATTTTGTCAGTTACTTGTTTGCCCACATTTCAGTAATTTCAATTGCTTCTGATCATCTGTATTAAACATTGCACTTTTCTTCCCTGCACAAGCAATGATATGGAGAATTTTAGAAGCCAGATCATTCCAAGTTCAGCACAATACAACATTAGAATGTACACAGACTACACACATCACAGCACTTAAAATAATTTGAAGCTGCTGCATGCCTACAAAAAAACAGATTGAAGCGGGCTTGTTGGGACTGTCCATCCCTCACTCTGAATATCCATTCCTGTGTCCTTCTCCTTCTCTGAAGGGCATTGAGAATCCACATCCTCCTCGCAATCATGTACAGTGCTTCCATTGTGGAACACCCTGATGCATTTTGGGCCGTTTTATAAATGTTGCACCTGGTTACCACCTGATCAGAGTTGGTGGTAATTTGCACATGCAAAAGCCACATTTTGCGACAAGTCGGTATTTGTGAATGGTTGATACATACAATTCGCGAATCAGTATTTGGGAGTCGGTACCAGCGACTCACAAACTCTGGTCGCTAAAATGCCGATTTGTTAACTTGTCGGTTACCAAAAGAATAGCACAAAGAATGCTTATAGTACATTCGAAAAGGATATTTTTAAGGTCGGTAACCAGTTTTTGACTGGTTACTGATTCACTACCACTTCGTACATCTAGCCCAAAGTTCTTGATCTCACTATTTAAACAAAGGTGCTCCTTCTTTATTCCTATCCTGACTTCGAGTACAAAACAGTATGTATTTGAAGATTATATTACCTGACTGTCTTCTAGATGCAGCTTAGGTATGTGGAGCAAACAAATTATGTCCTCATTTGAGATATCTGATAAAACGAAAATTCCTAAAATTAAAACAACTCCAGTAGACACTCATGACTTTATGGACCCTAAACACTAGGGCTTCACACACTATTTGGGTAGAGCAGTATCTCTGTATGGCCCAGGGGAAACTGCCCACGCAGGAGGAGTTTGTGCATGGAAACACCACCAGAATCAGGAATGGTTTAGTAAATTTGTCTCTTACACGTTAATACCCATTCTGCCTGGGAAAACTCTGAATAGAATGGTGGAAGGGAGGAATTACCATTTAAAGACAGTAATTCTGGCTAAAGTTATTCTACCATCCCTGCACTGCTCTGCTGGTAGTTGGTCAGTAGAGGCTTTAGCTTTTGCCTACATTTTGCTTGCCCACCAAATGTGAAATTTCTAATTATGCTCCTTCTCCTCACCCATGCTCTGCACTAGTTAGGGGTGGGCGAAGAATTCTGCTCCACCGACGGAGTTCGCAGAGTTTTTTCAACTCCGCATCCCGCAAAACTCTGCAAAGTGATGCAGAGCAGAGTTTTTTTCTCCCGAGCGGCTCGCCAACGTTAAGTTGGCAAATGCTAGGCCTCTTCCTGGTGAGATTTCTTAACGCGGGCTGTCGCGGCAGGTCGCGACTGCTCCCCTTGAGAAATCTGCTGCTCGCGTTGATGAAGTTGCCGTTCAAGGAGAATGTCTACTCGAGCGGCAGAAAGGAGCAGTGCCCTCTGGCATGACGCGTAGAGCTGTTCGTGCTCATTTTACAGCACGGGTCAAACTCCTGAAACTATAATTCAGTGCGAGCAGAGCGACTTAACAGACTTTGCCGCTCGTGGATCTCCGCAGAGCACAGCAGAGTTTATACTGCACTTCGTGGAGTTCTGCGGAGTAGAACTTCACAAACTCCTCCCAGGCCTACTCTGCACACAACATGTGAAATCCCATCTCCTCAGACTGTGGAAAAAAAGGACAAAGAGGTATTCAAACACAAGTGGAAAATGTTTATAGGACCAACTGGACTTCTTGATACACCAGTACCACTAAGAGGCTGTAGGCTATACTGAGGTAAATAATATTGATATTCAATAATATTGTATACACTGCATCACCAGTCGCTTCTTTACTAGGTGAGTATATATTTACTTTTCTTAACTCCGCCTATAATTGTGATATAGTGAATGGAATCTTATTGTCATGTAATATTACACATGTAATATAGCGGGAGTATGCCAGAGACACTGCTTAATTTGTGACTGTGGTTGCAGGTGACGGTCACAGGCACCAGTTTTGGGAACAGGTAATTGTCTTTCATTATCAGGCTTTGACCCAGAGAAAGAGAGATTAAGGCCAAAATGGGAAAAATGAGGAAAAAGAGAAAATATAGAAACACATGGAGAAAGCTGGGAAGAAAAAAGGACCTGCAAGAGTGAAATAAAGAGACAGGATGGTGGGAAAAAAGAAGCATGATGTGGACTCAAGGCCAAGCATCCTTGTATTTAGGTCACCCCCGTATTCAACACCACCAACAGTGGGCTCCTAACACAAACTTTGTGGGCCCACACTTATTTTCGTTTTTGCAAATTAGTCACTCCTGGTAGACCCCCAGCCCTCCCAGCCAACAACAAATCATACTTTACTGTATGAAAGTTTATCTCTGATCAACAAGCATGCATTCCATTCCAATATCATGTCACTTATCTGCTCTCCCCACCGGCCCTTCCAGCCCTCCTTAGCCCCTCCGGTCCCTACAATTTCCTCTTTTTTTCCAGACGTTAAATTAACAGCTGTCTGTATTCATAATTTTCTCTTGCGGTGTTAATCCGCATAATCTAACTAGCTTCATCTGTCTCCTTATGAATGTGTTGAGGGTGTGCCACTGCTTTGTGCATTATTAAATCAAATTTCACGTACCGGGAAATGGATGATTCAGGGAGCGAACATTAACTTGATTAAATCTACCTGGGATCCAGCGTACTTAGCTGGTTTCATTTTAAGAATGCTGCATCCTCGGGCTCTGATAATTACCTTCTGTAATTGGAACAAATGTATGATTATGCTAATGTATCCTTTCCCGCCCAATAACAGGAGAGTTGTGCTAATCCATCGCTGTCCTTGCATTTCCTTTGGAGATCATTACGTGATTAGCCTTGGCTTTCCTCTGATGGAAGAATTTTTATTCTGAGCAGGTACCAGTTCCGCAAGCGCATACTTTAAGCCTGCCTCTCGCTGAGGGCCGCGGTAGGTGGCCGAGTGCGCGGAGCGAGTTCATCAGGAAAACGTTGGAGATCTTAAATGGTGCTAATCCTGACTCGGTAGCCTGTTCCCTGCTATGTCGTTTGCGAAAGCACGACATCTGTCGACACTGCACTAGTTCTTCAGTGCTAATGGCTTCTAAATCCCGCTTCTATTGAGATCATGGTTAGGAGCAATACGCGTGCTTTGTACTCTATTGGGGAGATAAGGAGAACCTCATTCAAGTGGGTTGGAGACACTATTAAGCTAAAATCCAAAGCAAATCTTCTCAAAGAGATGGATTTATGTGGAACAAGGATGCATTTTAGCTAACAGAGGATGCACCTCTCCTGTAAGACCCCGCAGTAAGATCATCCCTGGCCTTCGACAGTTCAACAATATCAATGGACAAAGACAGAAAGTAGAGGCCACAGCTGGGCACGAGACAAGCACCGCCCAAGAGGGATAGCCATCTTGGGTCTTGGGATCCATACATTTCCTTTATGTGGCAATTGCTTCTTCCCACACAAGCCGCATTGGGAACCTTTATTCACTGATCCTAATAATTCAATTGTTACTAAGAGAAAGGTTACATTTCAGGTACTATTATTTGATTCAACCATTTCTGTGCAGACAGAGGCTGATCAAGTATGTTGCGTTCTATTACTTAAAGCTCTTAAAATTAATTTTCCCTTTTTTATTATGACGAGGCAATAGCACGCTCTGAAATCAACTATTTCAAGTCCCTTTTTTAAGGTTAAAGATTTTCAGGAATTCAGCAATTCGAGCCATAACCCTATACTTTCAGAAGTTATACATTACTGCATTAAGAAACTTCCTGTGCAGTCCAGGAATAATGATCTATTTGAAAGCACTTACGTTAGCCTATATGGCACCACTGTATGGGATCCTCTTCTGTCTTTTACGTAATTATTATGAAATATAATCCAAGGGGCATTCTCATCTGTTATGATAAAAACGTGCTGGTAATACATAAAGTTAAAAAATCAACTTTGTCAAAGAAAAGACCTCCCAGCTTCAAAGCACCATGTTGAGGAAGTCCCTACCACAGCACTTCTTAACATCTTGACTTCTGTGGGCTGCCACTGAATCTCTACTGGAAGTAAGGGACACCTACCTAAGAAATTTCTACTATTCAAACCTCAAAACAACACACAAAATATGAAAAACAAGTATATTATTATTATTATTATTATTAATCATTTATAGAGCACAACTATCACCCAACGGGCATCATGGCGCTAGTAACTTATCAGTATAGAAGAGGGTCTGTGAGTAGTTACAGAGGAATACTTGGTGTAATATAGTATACATCAGACAAAAAAACAAATTATGAAATATTTTATTTAATTCACAAACACAAATATGCAAAAATCTAAATTTTAATGCAGAGTTTGGATCGTATCAAACTTTAGTTTAATTTTTAAAGGATGAAACGATGAGCTAGATTCTAGCATATCACTTTGTCTTTTTTGCTCCTAAGGGGTGCTTTCTTTTTGTTGTTGCATAACAGCCCTTCAATTGATGCCACCAGTCATGCATTCTAGATTTTCTTTGCTATACTTGTACTGCTCCCACAAATCTAGATAAGGATACCAACATAATATTTAGTCCCAATTTCAAATTACTTCACATTTACGGAGTGTTTTAAAATTTTCAGTTTTGCTATTTAATGTATATATACTTTCCAACCAGCTAATACTATTTCATTTTCTAAACAGTTGCAGAACCCATGAGTAGGCACTGCCAGCCCCCAGGGGTTCAAGGTCACCAGGTTAAGAGCTACAGTCTTACCAGAAAAAAGCTGTTTTCTGGATACCCAGATTTGAAACTTGATCAATAATACACTTCTAAGACATTCCATCCTTATTTAGGGCATGCCACACTATGATGTCTTTACCATTTTATTTGCTTCATCAATGCATGATAATGTTGTAGACACTTCTAGACAGAATTTTGGGACATCTGTATGGCATCTTTACATTTTGCGACTAGGGCCTCAAAGACAGGACAATTAAAACTGGTTGCTTGCGGGTACTGGGTACAGCTAGTGAAGGGTATCTAGCATCTTTAAAACACCACTCTGTGGTGTGGAGACCTGCTCTTTTATGCTATTACAGGTGAAAGGGAAGAGTTACAGCACACCATCTGGCCCACAACATCCTCAGTTTCAATTTCTTGTTTACTTTACCATTTACATTCCCGTATCTAGCACTGTTTTTCTTCATTTTGGCCATCATTCTTCTTTAATGCCTCGAGTTGTTTTTTTGTTGTTGTTGTTGTTAATGTAAGCATTTTTCATCTCCTCCACCTCGCTCTCTCAGAGATTTAATGATCGGCGTCCATTCTTCCCTGAGAATATTGAATTGTCACAAAGAGAAATACTGGGAAAGCATCAAATGACTCGCAGAACAGAAAGGGGAGGACCTTCGTGAGAACAGCGCGCAAAAAGTGGTGTCCAGGGAGACCTAGACGGCTAAGTTATTTGACGGCTTCACACGATTTCAGCACAGTGCCAACCCTAATATGGCAGAACACCAC
The DNA here is from genome assembly GCA_963921515.1 of Calotriton arnoldi. NCBI lineage: Eukaryota > Metazoa > Chordata > Amphibia > Caudata > Salamandridae > Calotriton > Calotriton arnoldi. Next base: position 1,194,160 of record CAWUFW010003339.1, read on the forward strand.
TCTAGAATTGCAGACCAGTAATTACTATGTATTGGTGCACATATGCACCCATTACCTGTTAGAACTCAAGAGCAATGGCTCTATATTGTTCTAACTCATGCACAGTATGACTTTTCACTTTTAACAATCCGCATTGCTGAAAAAGCTACGTTACCAAGATATCAGATCATGTCTCTCTACAATACAGCTGGTTCCAAGTTGTACCCTTTTGGTATCTCTCTATTAGCCCAAAGTGGGGGAACCATCCTTTGCATTGGGCAAGGGGTAGGGTCAGCATGTGCTACTTTTGCTTAATGGAGCACCAATATTGCCTGTGGTGATCTTTTTTTATTGCCAAGCAGCTGTCGGCTCAACCTTTGACTTCAGGGGGCAAACACAACGAAGTAAGGATCGAACGGCCAAATTGTTGCCGGTAAACTGGTACGGGTGCATGCCCATTGACTGACGGGCTTCTGTATTTCTATGATGGAAGACAATTTTAGGATTCAATCATTTAACGATTTGCTTGTTGTTATATTTGTTGGGTATTTTTAAGTGCCAAGGCTATACTCAAGCAGCCCCTTTAGCGCATTCCACACAGAATCCAAACACAAATTGCTTAAATAAATTTTCATTGCTCAGGGAGATCCATTTTTAAAAGATGTCTGAAGTTCGAAACACTAGCTGCTAATTGGCTACCACCAAGTCTCATTAGTTTAACTTTTGTGAGACTGGGCTGATGCTGATCTCAGATTCCAGCAATAAACACTCTGCAAAATGATTATACTGAAGAGATTTGCCTATCTCTGTATCTCATAGACGTAGCAGTGCACATTAAAGTCTATATTGCGTTATACCTGCCACCAACTTTGCTTTCAAAGAGCTGTGGAGCTATGATCCCAAGAGGAAAAAACAAAAATAAAGCTTGCTGCATGATTTAGAGACCATTGAATTTTTTTTGTTTATCCATTTTCATTGTACATCACAGTTTACCACAAAATAATGATACATACTGGACAGTAAAAAATATCGGACTGTGCACTTTATTCCACATGCATTAGAAGGTCCCTGTAAGGAAAGATTGTTGTTTGAACTCATTCTATAGATGTCCCTCTACTCTCTGCTGTGGGGTGGCATGCAAAGTTTGCATGACACAGCATCACAGTCAAAATATAGACCTAAAAAAAAGCAAATGCATTCATGATTTCGACTGGCACTATATTAGCAAAGTAGCATATCCAGGTTAGTACACAGGGGCACTTTACGATGCCGGTGGGACTGCCACCAACAGCCGTCGGTGGCAGTCCCATAGACATACAGCCCTTCGGGCCGACTGCCGTATTATGATGCAGGTGGTCAGACCCTAAAATCTCGGGGGACGGACCTCCACTTCTGACGGGAACTACCGATCCCGTCGGGGCGGCGGTCGGAATCGTGATCCCAAATGGAGGCGGTGTCTGCTCAGGCACAGCCGTCAGGTTCACGATGTCCCTTTCCGAATGCCTTTTCATGGAGGTCCCACAGTCATCAATAGGCAGATGGAAACAAACTTTGGGGGCCCCAAGCAGGGCCCCTGTCCCCCGTAAGCCACTGGTAAGTGGCCAGGGGGGGCACATGTGGTGTCCCCTCACACATCCATACATGTGCCAGGCACCACATGGTGTCTGGCACACGGTCCATGGATGTTTGTAAATTGCCTTTTTCTACTGCAGCTTGTGCTGCAGCCCTTTTCCTGGCTGCAGCACAACCCGCAGTAGAAAAATGCATTTTCCGACCACCTACACAGCGGTCTAATCAAAATATAGCATGTGGGACCGCCAAAATATTTGTCAGCCGCTCTCACTCCTGTAGTGGTGGTGGTCGGATGCTTGTCCAACCACCATCGTAATGTGCCCCATAGTTGCTATTTTTAACTTCACATCTACTTACCTTGATGATGCAGTGGTAGATGATATTGTGGATGCAATATTTTTGGAAGTCAAAATTTCCACAGAAATACTGTGATACCAGCCCCCTCCACCGTCTGCAGATCCATGTGTTCACTACTGTACGTGTCCACACCTCTTTACAGATACTTTGCAAAGGCAAACTGTCTGAGGAATGAAAAATAAGAGTGCTCCCCAGACTCTAGGGGAAGGCAAATTTATTCATCACTTGAAGACTTGTAATGCTCGATGGAATGAGTCGCAGTTTACATTATAGAATATTTATATTTGTAATCCTCCTGTTGATCCTCAATACTACATCTTGGAAAGAACCGGGGCCCCTGTATGAAGGATAAACAAGCCCTGACAGGGAGTATTCAATAACATGTAAAGGCACACCTGGGCATGGTGAATTACAGTTAAAGTAGGCAAAGAGATTCTAGACTTACACCATATTGGTATTGATGATAAGGACAAATATTAAGCCAATATATATTTATATCATTTATTTTTATCTTTTCTTTTTTTTGAAGATATCAAAATTATTCCATAAAACTTGTTTATATCAATAAATAAACATAATTGTTACACATTTTTAAAATATTATCACAGAAAAATCATTTCCAGTTGTCATACTTCATATCATTATTGTAAAACCAGCAATGTAAACATGTATGCGAAATTGGTATTCCTTAGTTTCCGAAAATTCTTTTGGGATCAATGGTCAAAAGAGAACAATTTGGTGATGATGTGCAGAGACTGGCGGCATGTTGTCAAAGTACGCGCGTTTCGGCAAGGCCTTCATCAGGACTCCGTCACAGTAATCACTGTTCCTTAATATATCTTAGAGATTTGGCACAAGGATATGTACATGCTGATTCTTATAGATGAGGATTCCGGCAGGATCACCTGTTCCCTTTGACTTCTAAATCTGGGTATGAAGTGGGTGAATCCCTTCGGTTTATTTCATGCCAAGGGGTGAGGTGAAATGAACTGGTCAGTATAGTATTGATCTGTCTTTTGTAAATCCGATAGCAGCGTTTTCCTGAGAGAGGCGTTGTTATCGACACGGACGCTATATAGTGGACCTGGACTGTATTCAGATACCACCATCATAATATATACTCTATGCCATAAATACATTCATTGATGGCCACGACCATAAGAAAAGCACCTAAATAAAGGGGCATGGCAGCTCACTATATTCCTCAGGACTAGAATAAATTACCTGTCCCTTAAAACTATCATCTTCCATTGCGTGATCGGATTTACAAAAGACAGATCAATACTATACCGACCAGTTCATTTCACCTCACCCCTTGGTACCCCCTTGGTACATGATGATAAGAATCAGCATGTACATATCCTTGTGCCAAATCTCTAAGATATATTAAGGAATAATGATTACTGTGACAGAGTCCTGATGAAGGCCTTGCCGAAACGCGCATAGTTTGACAACATGCCGCCAGTCTCTGCACATCATCACCAAATTGTTCTCTTTTGACCATTGATCTCAAAAGAATTTTCTGAAACTAAGGAATACCAATTTCGCGTACATGTTTACATTGCTGGTTTTACAATAATGATATGAAGTATGACAACTGGAAATGATTTTTCTGTTATAATATTTTACAAATGTGTAACAATTATGTATATTTATTGATATAAACAAGTATTATGGAATATTTTTGATATCTTCAAAAAAAAGAAAAGATAAAAATAAATGATATAAATATATATTGGCTTAATATTTGTCCTTATCATCAATACCAATATGGTGTAAGTCTAGAATCTCTTTGCCTACTTTAACTGTAATTCACTGTGCCCAGGTGTGCCTTTACATGTTATTGATCCTCAATACTACAAATGGAAATAGAAAGACTGCTGTCATGTAAAATGTAAGGAATTATTTTTTTTAAATGTTTATTTCATTGAAAAATCGGATGGAAATGTAATCTTGGATCACTATGCTACAACAGAGTGCGTGGGCCATTGGATTTGTGAAGCTGCACTAGTTGGAAATGAGTTTGCTTCTCATATTCAATTGATTGTAGGAAATGCTTATTGAGGAATTGTAAAGTCAGCTTAATAGTGCAGCTAACATTTCATCAGTGTGCACTAAATGGCCAAATATTTGGGTTTTCAGATGCCCATCCCATCTTCCTTCTTTCTCTTCATCTGACTGTCACGTCATCATTTGTGTCTCTGGCAGGTCGAATGGCTGAAGAATGAAGAGCCCATTGACTCGCTCCTGGATGACAATGTCGACACCAGGGCGGATCACAACTTGATCATCAGGCAGGCTCGCCTGTCTGATTCTGGCAATTATACATGTGTGGCCTCTAACATAGTGGCCAGGCGAAGAAGTACATCCGCAACTGTCGTGGTGTATGGTGAGTACCATGCTGAAGGTAATGCTAAACAGTGCTTAATTTGTAAAAGAAAATAAGTGCCAGGGCTGTCTTCAGGACACCACCGCAGCCTGCGCCACACATTGCCCCTGCTATGCTGCCAATGATATAAGAACACAACTAATAACCATCACACTCTTACAAGTGTGACAATTCGGACTATATCAGGCCTCCAGAGTTATAAGAATGGCTTGGGCGGCAGGTAACAGTAATTTTTAATAGCTATTCGAATTCATAATTAACTGCTGTGGTCTTCTCTACATTAGCCAGACAGTGCCACCTTGTGGCAGCATGTCTGGCAAGCTCCAGTGCTGACAAGTAAGTGCTGGTGCCGAGTACCGGAAACCACTGGCTCAAATTAAGTACTGATGCTAAATTATTTAGGGCATGTGAAATATGATTTGCTTTGATTTCATTTTTGGGACAGTGCATATTACATATAAAGAAAAAGAGCAGCATCATTTGAGTATATAGTATGCTTACATGTTTTAAGTGATCGCACAACAGTTGTATGTCAGAATATTATTAGCAAAAATATTGTCTGACAGAAATATCATGCCCTGAATATCATTTGATTTTTTTTTTTTAATTTGTATAGATTTTCTGTCATTAACTTCAGTGGTGAAGTACTTTTGTAAACAATATTAGGACACAATATTTCTATCCAATGATGTTCTTGTACTGTGCCCTCATGACCTATCCTCACTCAAGAGACGCAACAGAGTGTGATTGATCACATAGTATGCGGGGGCTGAGCTGCAACCTGAAGTCTACATTTTGACTCATTCTGAAACTGTAGATATTGTCTGATTGATCACTGCTGATCTCAAAGACCGAGGGACACCAGTGAAAGAAAATATGAAGTTTATTCATTTTCTTCACCAACAAAACAATCTTACAGTATTATCATGGGAATACCGCTAGTCGATAGAAAAAAGACTTCATCTTATATAAAGAATCGAATAGGAATTGGAAAGTTATTAGGCCAACAGCGTCCTACAAACCCAAAACAACAATAAAACTTCCAGGACATAATTTTGTGTTCCCATAAGTTGAGCAACAATGCCTCACAGCTATAAAAAATACACATTTTTGTAGATTGCTGCCATGCTAAGGTTGTTATTTATCATCTAAATATTTTCATCATCATTTTTGTTCCATTATTCTGGAAGAACTATGCTAGATCTAACTCACTAATTATGAAACTGACTCCATCCTAGTGTGAGTCGTGTTAGTTGATATCAGGGGTTTGTGACTCAGGTCCAAGAGATCTCTAGGTACAGGTTTCCACAGGATACATTTTCATTCATTAAACTTGGATTGACTCGCTCCTTCTACAGACTAAGGGCCTGATTCTGATGCGGTTAGGAAAGCATTACCACCTAGGGCCTGATTCTGATGCGGTTAGGAAGGCCTCCTAATGGCATTTGCTCCTTCCAAATCGGATCGGGAACGTGTCTTCCCGACCCAGGGCCCAATTCTGATGCGGTTAGGAACATATGCTCCCATTGAAGTCAATGGGAGTC